>OX451736.1:1011694724-1012294724 GCA_948472305.1 Vicia faba | reverse complement strand
TCATTGTGCCAAACTATATCGCCGTTGTATTCAGGCCAATAGTCTGGTTTTGCCACCAAAGGAAAGTTGTTGTTGTAAACAGTGAGCAACGTTTCAGATTTATAAACGTTTGAGAGCAGTTGAAGCGCGTCTTGATGGGTATGAGCACAAGCGGCAATGACATGAGAGCAAGGCATACGAAATGCTTGAAACCTGCCACAATTGCACCATTGAGAAGGTAAAATGACCCTGTATTCTTGTCTTGCCAGGCCTTCATTGTGGTTGATTATCTCTTTCACAATGAAGTTGTGGCTGTGTCGGTCAAACCGTGTAACCATGTGAGTGTTGGCTTTAGCACTTTCAGCCTTAATGTATTTCATACAGCTTCCACTCCATAGTTGTCCTGATTGCAAGACCGCATACCACATTTCACCTCTTTTGGCAAATAACGCAGCCATCCTAAAATACGTGGATTTTACCAAGGCAGTGATTGGGAGGTTTCGTATGCCCTTGAATACCCCATTCATTGATTCAATAAGATTTGTTGTCATATGCCCCCATCTTTGGCCATTGTCGTATGACCTAGTCCACTTTTCGACCGGTATATTGTCGATCCACGTACCGACTTCTGGATTAGACAAACGGATCTCGTTGCGGTAATATTTGAATGTGGGTTGTGTCAATGCGTATCCCGCATTCATCACCGCTTTCCTCAATGTTTTGTCCTTGACCTCCCTCGAGAAATTATGTACGATATGCCTGACGCAATAGACATGCGTAGAAGGAGGGTCATGCCAACCATTTGCTGGATTATTATAGGCACTTTCAATGGAGGCATATCTGTCTGAGATCAAACAGAGATCTGGTTGAGGAGCCACGTGTGTACGAAGATTTTTCAGGAAAAAGCTCCAAGCACCACCGGTCTCCCCCTCGACAAGGGCAAACGCAACGGGGAAAATGTTATTCTTGCCATCTTGTGCAACTGCCATCAATAGCGTGCCTTTGTACTTCCCATACAACCAAGTCCCGTCAATTTGTAGAATTGGTTTGCATGATGCAAACCCTGTGATGCATGGTTGAAATGCCCAAAACATGCGACTGAATATTCCGTTGCCATGCAGTAGACTACCATCTTGGGCGTATGCTGGCAATGTTTCCAGAACATAAACACTACCTGGAGAATATGTCTTGAGTGCATTTAGGTAGCGGGGAAGTTCTCAGTATGACTCCTCCCAGTTTCTGTACACCCTTTCAATCGCCTTAGTCTTTGCTAACCACGCCTTACGGTAAGACGGAGTGTAGTTAAAAACTGTGGTGATGTGGGAGATGATTGTTTTCACCTTCAAAGAAGGGTCGTTGCTGACCAGGGGTAGGATTTCTTGACAGATTAGATCATGGTTGAGTTTTCGGTGGTCTTGTGATTGAGTGGAACTTACACAAGTATGGGTAGTCATGGAACCTATGACCCAGCAGTCACCCCTTAATCTGTATGTGCGGTCAGCTTGAACATACAGTCAGGGTGGACACACTTGATCTTGTACCTTTCCGGGTTTACACGATCCACCTTATAATCAATCGAGTTAAGCATGTGAAATTTTTTGATGGCCCTGATGCATTCCTCTCTGTTACGAAACTTGTCCTTCTCTTTTAAATTTTCATCCGACTGCATATACGGTTGGAAAAACAAGTCAGTAGAAGGTTCATCTCCGCCCATGTTGAAGTTTGTCATGTGCGTAGGTGGTGTATAGATTTTGTCAGTAGGAATACTTGGGATGCCATCATCGTCAGAATCGTCGTTCACCATTTCATCAAACTCTAACTCGTTATCTTCTTCATCATCAACTGCATCTACCTCATCTTGTTCATTCTCCAAAGGATCAACCTCTTGTGTCACCGGAGGCTCTACCTCCTGTGTCACCGGAGGCTCTTGAAGCAAAACGTACAACTCAATAGAGTCGTTTCCAGAATAGACATGGCTGGAAATCATGTTCTGGAGATCCTCGTCATCTTGAACTTCAACCTTATAAAAAATTACTTGGTTGTTTCCAAAAAAAACTGGACTCTGATAAAATATCTGGGATACCGGGCCTCGTTCAAGTTTGGCCTCCAATCTTTTCTTGAAGTACGAGAAATTTGCTTTCCCGTTTAAGAGAAATCGAACGTTGTCGGTGTTTCTAAACAAAAACCCAACTGTGGGACAAATGTATGTCTCACCGTTGAAATGTGCTTTGACAACAAATTGTGGTGAAGAGGCCATTGTGTAGAATTGTTTTAAGGTTTGAAGGTTGGAATGTTTGAGGTTTATTGATTGTATGAAGGTATGAATGTTGGAATGTTTGAAGGTTTGATGACTGATTCGAAGGTTGGAAGATTTTACAGATTATGTGAATCAATGTTATGTTCAACGTAAGGCAAAAAATTTCAATTAAGTAAGGGATGCAACCCCCCAAGGCTGCCAATAATATTACATGCAATAATGAAACCCCATAAACTGCCACCTATCCTGGCCCTATTCTGCACACATACATGTTTTGTGTAAGACTCCACCCATCAACTCCAATGGCCTTGCATGCAACAAAGAATGGAATCCCAAAGGTTATCACGTAGCCTGAGCCTATGCTGTAAGAAGTGACACCTCTTATTCGCCAAATGGGGTGGCGACACCATTTATTTTTGTACTCTTTCGCCAAGTGAGATGGCGCCTCCCTTACTGTCCAATCGTGATACATGCATGGGCTTATGAAACCCCATAGCCTTCCACCTATCCTGGCCCTATTCTGCACACATACATGTTTTGTGTAAGACTCCACCCATCAACTCCAATGGCCTTGCATGCAACAAAGAATGGAATCCCAAAGGCTGTCACGTAGCCTGAGCCTATGCTGTAAGAAGTGACACCTCTTATTCGCCAAATGGGGTGGCGACACCATTCATTTTTGTACTCTTTCGCCAAGTGAGATGGCGCCTCCCTTACTGTCCAATCGTGATACATGCATGGGCTTATGAAACCCCATAGCCTGCCACCTATCCTGGCCCTATTCTGCACACATAAATGTTTTGTGTAAGACTCCACCCATCAACTCCAATGGCCTTGCATGCAACAAAGAATGGAATCCCAAAGGCTGTCACGTAGCCTGAGCCTATGCTGTAAGAAGTGACACCTCTTATTCGCCAAATGGGGTGGCGACACCATTCATTTTTGTACTCTTTCGCCAAGTGAGATGGCGCCTCCCTTACTGTCCAATCGTGATACATGCATGGGCTGCCACCTAGCCTGCAAGAGTGACACCTTACATTTTTTGTAAATGCATGCATGCATATGTGTAACACCCTAAGCATGCAAATGTGACACTTCGCAGGCATGCAAGCACAAGCAACCACTACATCAAACTTATTTGCCTATAAATACATACCTTATGAAACATCTCTCACACTCATACAACTCTCACTCTCTGCTACGAAATATTTCTTAAGTCTATCATACTCTCTATTTCTTCCTAAGTCTTTCATACTCTCAAGCATTCTGAACAATGGCTCTTCTAACAATGGGCGATACTCACAGAGGCACAAGGGAAAACATTGCTGCATTTGTAAGTCTCTTCTTTGGTTATACATTTTTCATACTTCAAATAACGTGTTGTTCATCTTAATTAATCTTACACTTGTTTAATTATGATCTCAGGATACAAAAAGATTCAGAATCCGTTCACACAACTACCTGGCTCCCGAACCATTTATCGTCTCTTATCTGGAATATGCAGGTTTTGGACATGTGATAAAGATCTCCAACTGCACCATTGACTCAAAATTCATTCTTGCAATGTTGGAGAGGTGGAGACCGGAGACCCATACATTTCACCTACCAATAGGTGAATGTACCATCACTCTCGAGGATGTGTACATGCTACTGGGCCTCCCTATCGACGGTAAGGCGGTGAATGGGTCGGTTCAACAACCCAACTCACAGTGTGAAGAACTCTTGGGTAGGGATATGGTAGAAGGTGGTGGAGCAAGAGGGCAGGGAATACTACTCACTGACCTGAAACGGCATTATGCAAGTATGGAATTAAATGAAAATTCCTCAGAGAATGACCGAGTAGTAAAAACCAGAACGTATCTTATGATACTTTTTGGTACATTTTTATTTCCCAAAAGTACGGGAAATAGTGTAAATTTCATGTACTTACATTTACTAACAAATTTTGAAAAAACTAGAAAATATAGTTGGGGTTCTGCAGTATTAGCCCACCTGTACAGTTCCTTGTGCAAAAACGCAGTCAAGGAAAAATGTACATTTTATGGGTGCGCATTTTTACTACAAGCCTGGGGTTGGTGGAGGATGGAGTCCTTAAACCCCATCAACAACAACACTTTTGGTTTCCCGTACGCAACAAAGTAAGTCATTAAGTTATAGCATTTATAACTATTCTTCTCTTTCCAAAATATATGCTAAAAATAACATGTTTCTCATTTCCTTTAGGTACTGCGTGAGGGGTATGGATTACGGCAAGAATCCAAGATTCAATGTCGCACTCTACCGGAATCTGTTGGATCACTTAGGCCCAGATGACGTACGTCGTAGCTTTTAACTTTTGTTCATTTTAATTATTTATACATTACTTTTGCGCTAACCTGATTTAAATTTTATCGCAGTTCGTCTGGAGACCATATTTGGGTTTGGGCCATGCTCCAAACCCAGAGGATGCAGCAACTTGGACTGCAAAGACTGCACTCATTCGGTTCAACATTGTGGAGATGCACCACAGCGACCGTGTGAAGATGCAGTTCGGAATGCATCAAGAGATACCAAGTGATCCAACAGATTTGTCCCCCTGGCATCTAAAAAGGGTCGACGCCCAGTGGGGTCTTACCAACTGGAAAGACTTTGCTCCGGAATGGTGTAAAATGTGGCAAAGGCGTCACCGCTACATCTTGCAATCCCCGGTTTTCCTTACTCAAGGTAACATGCGACACACTGATCAATATATGTCGTGGTACAGGTCGGTTAGTAACCCAGAAATGCACGTGTCTCATCCGAGGTACTTGGTTGACCCACGCACACAATGGGCATAACCCTCGATTCCCCATCAACAAACCCAAAATCCATCAACCTCAAACCAACCCCCAAGAAGAAACAGACCAACAAACACACAACCACATTCCCCACCACAACACAACTACAATCAAATGCCGTACTACCAACCACAATCACCACCAAACTACCAATACCCGGATATGCCTCAAACCCAACCACAATACCAACCCCAATACCAGCACACCCACATACCCCATACACAATTTCAGTCTTCCACATATCCCAATATGGCGCCCTCAACATCCAGCCTTAGCCCTGATATGGGAATGTCTGAAGATTATGACCAAGCCGACCAAACCTACCATCAACCAACATATCACCAAACAACCCAACATCCACAATACCAAACACCACAAGATCCATTTCCTTTCTACCCCCCATACTCAGACGACCAATGCTACCGACCAACCATGGAACCCCACCCACCGCCAACACGACCAAACTTTGAGGGTATGGGTAACCGACTGTACCAGAGCGGATCTTCGAGATATGGAGATCTTACTGATTTTATGGATTCGGATCGCATTGACTTCGCTGGGCCATCGACCTTGCCGCAGCAGGAAACGCGACGGCACCCAGCAAGAGAAAGGCGAGGACGGGGATGCGGAACCGGGGGTCATTACCGGGTTCCGGGGGATCACTGATGTATCTTTTTTTTTCCCAGTATTTTTTGTATCCATTTTTTTTACTGTTCTTTTAATGTAAAACAGTTGAATGTAATTATTTTTTTTAAATAAAAAATCCATTTTGTTGATCTCTGTCTAATAGGCAATGCACAGGAAAGAAAATAAAAAAAAAATTTTTTTGCCCTAAATTTGTACATAGGCGCCATCTCACTTGGCTTAGGGCATGCCCTAAGCACTTAGGCGCCAAGTGAGATGGCGCCTCCCTTAAAAAAGGAGGTGCATGCGCCAATTGACATGGCTCCTCCTTTGTGGAGCCATCTCAAACATGGTTATTTGCATAATTTTTTCCGAAACCCGGTTATTTACGAAATATTTTTTTAATACATGGTTATTAATAAAAAAAATTCCAGAACAGGCGACTCTGCTGGGGAGAATTTTAAAAGTGGGGTTACCTTAGGGTTAGATCACATTTACTTGTTTTCATTGTTTGAATTGTATGCTTTACATTTTGGTTCTTTGTTTGGGTTTAAATCCTCTACCCGGATTTGGGATACCTTATAGGTAAGTAGCAATACATTATGGAAACTGTGCAGGGTATACCGACATGGTCTAAGCAATAGCTACATTAGTGTGACATATTTGTGGGTACCGGTAGCCCTTGAGTAGTAAAGGAGAATACATGGCCACTTAGTGATGTCATGAAGCACTAACGAACTTCTAGAACATTTACTTGACCAACTTGGCCATTAGGACGCAGTTAGATGACCGACTTTGGTGCAGTCCGAAGTTGGTAGATACTCGATACTACACTCATTGAGGTTTGGTTTTTTGGGATATTTCGGTCACCATTAAAGAGGCTTGTGCTGAAACAATGCCAAAGGAAACAAACCAGTGATATTGAGCTCCTTAGAACCCGGTTACTTACTAGGACATGTTTGAGCCAACTAAACTTCAAGAGGGTACTTACCTATGAGACTCCATGCAAGCCTAAACCTAAGGACTTGTTTGTTTTGTTTGTATATATTTACTTGTACATAACATCATAAACATCATAACATCATACTCATACGCACTAACCATTTCAAGGATTTTTGGGATTTATCTTTGTTCTGTTTTATAGGACATGGATACCATTCGCAGGAAAACCATTCAAGTCAATCTTGTAAGGATCCCTCATCAACTTAAAGAGCTAGCATCAAGGATTCCTGAAAATTATCCATTTACTGAAAGACATGGTTGCCTCCTAAACTTGGTGACCTCCCACACTGATGAGGACATGATAAAGGTGCTCTTCCAGTTCTTTGATCCTCTACATTGTTCCTCCACATTTCCTGATTATCAACTCGTGCCAACTTTAGAAGAATTCTCCCAACTCTTGAGGATTCCCATTCTCAATAAACTACCTTTCAACCGTACAGAAAGAGATCCAAAGCCAGAAGAGATTTCTCAAGCCTTACACTTGCAACCATCTGATGTCATAACTAATTGGGAAGCAAGGAGTGGTGTCAAAGGTTTCTTAGCAAAGTTCTTGTTTGAGAAAGCCCAAAATTGTTGGAACTCTTTAAATTTGCAAGCTTTTAAGAAAATTGTGGCTCTCGTCATCTATGGGATGATTTTTTTTCCAAATCCTAACCAACTCATAGATGTGAACACCGTCAAAATCTTCATGTCTCGTAACCCGGTGCCTACTCTGCTAGGGGACATCCTACATTCTTTTCACACTCGCACTATGAGGAAAAGAGGTACCCTTATGTGTTGTACTCCTCTTTTAGCAAGATGGTTTATTTCGCATCTTCCCCAATCTGTATTAAAGAACAAGCAAGGTTCAAGGTGGTCACATAGGTTGATGACACTCAAACATTCAGACATTCATTGGTGTTCCCGATCTATAGATAATGTTACTATCATCGACCGTTGTGGAGAATTCCATAATGTCCCCTTACTTGGAATTAGAGGAGGTATCACCTACAACCCCTTCTTAGCCTTAAGACATTTTAGTTACGCCCGAAGGGATGGTCCACATGAGATACTTATTCAAGGTTTGATATTTGACTACGAGAATGACGATCAAGGTCATCGCCAGAGGTTTATCCGAGCTCGGAGGATGTTGAACAAGGTAGATAGCAAGACATTAGGGCATAAGAATTTCATCACTCTTGAGCCTTACCTCAAATGGGTACGAGCTCGTGCTCAAAGTCTTATAATTCCTTACCCCTTCATTCTCCCAGTTATCATAGAGCATATTGTGGAAGGAGATGTTCCATACACTATCCTGCATCCTGACATGCTCACCTCTCTTGAAGACTTGCAAAGGGATTGGATACAACTTAAGGGGGAGCGAGACACTTTTGAGGCCCAATTCTACGCCAGCGAGAAGAAGGTTCTGGAACTCACCAAGAAACTTCATGAGGAGCAGAGTCTGAACGCCTACATCGCACCAAAGAGGGTGCGTACAACTTTTTTATCTTAGAGTTTTTGTATTTCTTTGTAAGCCCAAAAGAGGTATGATGTACTCAAAACTTTGATTTATTAATATAACGTGTGTTCCTTTTTGGTCTAAAGCAAATTTGAATCTCTAATTTCCTTGAAATCATTGCATATGCATCTCCATTCATCATAACATAAGCAGGTTTTCTTACAACAAGTCTCCTCATCTTTCTACTGTTTATTTCAGTAAGATGGATCTCAAGCAGACAGTAAAAGATCTCCAGGCGCAGAATGCTCAGTTTTAACAGATGTTCTTGATTCTAGCCAAAGCACAAGAGGATTTGAAAACTTTGCTGATTAAAGAAAAGAAGAAGAAAGTAAAGAAAACAACCGAAGTTCTAAATCTAGGAAGAAGGTTCCCAGGGCCATCCAGATGGACCCTTGACTTCGCGACATCATCTGGTGAAAAGGATAATCAAGAAGGGAAAGGTAAGGAAGCGACTGCCCAGCCAAAATCTGAAGAGGAAGAAGAAGAGGATTACTCTGAAGAGAAATATCCCCCGGCTGACGACAAATACAAACATCTGGAAGAGCGTCTAAGTGCAATGGAGATTCAGAAAGTGTCTGGGCTGGACTTTGAAGAGTTGGGTTTGGTGTCTGGGATTGTTATTCCACCAAAGTTCAAAGCACCAGTATTTGCTAACTACGAAGGGGTTTCGTGTCCCAAGATGTATCTCCGATCTTATGTGAGGAAGATACAGCCTCACACTACTTACAGAGATTTGTGGGTCCACTTCTTTCAAGATAGTCTATCTGAGACTCAGCTCGATTGGTTCTATCAACTGGAAAGGGCCAATATTCATAATTGGGAAGACCTTGCCGCTGCTTTTTATAAACAGTATCAGTACAACACAGACCTTTCTTCTACCCGTACTCAACTCTAGAGTATGGCTATGGTTTCAAGTGAAGGTTTCAAAGACTACACTCAGAAATGGAGGGACTTAGCAGAAGAGTCCAACCTCCCCTGTCCGAAAGAGAGCTAGTAGACATGTTTATGGGTATCCTGTCCGGTCCTTTCATTAATCATCTAATTGGAAGCTCCTCAGCAGGCTTCACTGAATTAATCTTGACCGGAGAAAGAGTTGAAGTTGGGATTAAGAGTGGAAAGATCCAAAAGGCGCATCCTCCAATGTCGTTAGAAAACCATTTATTGGGAAGAAAGAAGTTGGTATGTGTATCCTTAAAGGAATCAAGATAGAACTGAACATTGTCCAATGGTGGGGGCTGTCATGATCCCTAAGGCTGCACCTACTCAACAAAGGAGCAACCAGCCAAGAACAGAAAGACCAGTAAGACAATTTACCCATATTAATATGACACTATCTCAAGTTCTACCACATTTGTTGAGATCTAATCTAGTAACTTTAAAAGAAGCCCCGAAGAATCCCAACACCGCATATCCTCATTACCACCCTAATGCTCGATGTGCTTACCATTCAGAAAGTCCAGGCCATGATACCAATAACTATTGGGCTTTGAAAAACAAGGTGAAAGACCTTCTCGAAGCAAAATAAATTGAATTTGATGCTCCCTAAATCCCAAATGTTATCACCGCTCCTATGCCCAAGCATGGCCGTGATGTTAACGTTGTTGAAGATGATATGTTTTTTAATGTTGTTGATGAACTTGTTACTCCTCTCCTAACTGTCAAGAGGAACCTATTGAAGGCTGGTTTATTTCCGGGTTGTGGCGAAGGCTGTCACCTCTGTTTATCCCTACCAACTGGTTGTCATTTATTGAAAATAGGTGACCAGCGCCTAATGGATGACAAAGAGATTTTGTTTGAAAAGACTCTTGTTCCAACCATTTCTTACAATGATATTTCAATAGTAACCATTTCCACCAATCCTTCCAGGTCTCCACCAACAGACCCGTTAGGATTACATCAGTTCCTAAAGTGACTCCATTGATAATTACTATGCCAGGACCAATCCCGTACTCATCAGATAAAATTGTCCCATGGAACTATCGGGGAAACGTCTACTATCACGGTGTCAAGCAAGATTGGCTGGCTGATGAAGACTCAATTTTTGAGAAGGCTGCCCCCGACATCAGCAATATTGCGGGAACCAGCAAGATAACCCGAAGTGGAATAGTATTCTCTCCCGAGATTGCTCCTTTGAAAACTGTCACTGGTCTTGTGATTATCCCTGCTTTTGTTCCTGTTGACACTACTACTACTACTACAATCCCTATGGTTACCCCTACTGACACTCCTATCACCGAGTCGATCGAGACTCGGGGCAAAGGCATTTTGGTTGAGCCTGTCCGAACAAAGGCGCAATCAGTATCTATCCCAGAGGCCTCCCAAAAGGAGATGGAAGAAATTTTGAAAATTATAAAGACAAGCGACTACAACATAGTCTAACAGCTAGGGCAGACTTCGTCAAAGATTTCCATGCTAGCTTTATTGTTGTGCTCCGAGGCTCATGCGAAGGCCTTGGTAAAATTTCTTAAAACTGCCCATGTGCCACAAAAAACCTCTGTTGATCAGTTCCAAGAATGTGTGGCTAGTTTAACAGCTGACAATGGTTTAGGCTTTTCTGATGCTGACTTGACACCAAGGGGCAGAAAGCATAACAAGGCGTTGCATGTCTCTGTCAAATACAGGGGCATAACTTTGGCCCATGTCTTGGTTGATATTGGTTCATCTTTGAATGTGTTTCCTAAGAAGTCTCTTGATAGACTCGGCTTTGAAGGTTTGACCTTAAAACCCAGCAACATAGTGGTAAGGACATTCGACGGTTCAAAGAGAATGGTGCATAGGGAGGTGGACATCTTCATAAAAGTTGGAACCCAAACCTTTGATTCAACTTTTTACGTGATAGACATTCGCCCTTCCTAGTCATGTTTATTGGGCCGGCCGTGGATTCACAACGCTGGTGCCATCGCCTCTACATTACATCAGATGCTGAAATACCCAACCGAGGGGAAAAACATTATTGTCCATGGAGAAGAGGAATATATGGACAGTCACTTAAACTCCTTCAGATACGTGGAATTGGATGGTGAATTCATTGAAACTCCATTTCAGCACTTCGAGGAAGTCCCACAAACTGTGGTAGTAACCAATACTGTTTCCCAAGTCTTGAAGATTACAAGACCTCCGCTAAAGATGTCTTCTCTGAAAGATGCCAAGGCAGTGATCGAAGAAGGTGGGTGTACTATTTGGGGCCAACTCCCAGATATCCCTTACAAATTTGACAGATTTGGTTTGGGTTTCACTTCAGGAGCCCAGAAATCTATTCGTCGTGCTCATGCCGGGGGACCGCCTTTGAAGATCAACAACCCCAGAGTTAACACAGTGGAGGATGATGATGATGACAGTTGTGTCCTAGAAGATTGGATGTTCCCAACCATCAATGGAGGACTCAGCAACTGGGAAGCTAAAGATTTTGTCCCAATAACTTTTATTCAACGGTAATTGTATTTAAATTTTTGTCGGACCTGTAATAATTAAACAATTCAGACTTTTAAAACCTTGTGTCTTACCCGAGGCACAACGGTCCATTTGTAAGGGTTGTTACTTCATTTTCATATGTCATCAATGAATCATGGACGTTTTTACATACAAACTTTATGCTCTTTGTCTTTCTTTTTCTACATTTTTATTTCTTTCAAAGATAGTTATACTCTTATACACACTCACATTCAAAATGCAGATCTACACCCATTTGGGATCCCATGGGTAACAATTCTGCTATGGCCTTTTGTGACTCTGAAAATATAATCTACCAAGCCGAAGACGAAGCTGAGGAAGATTGTGAAGTGCCAGGGGAACTTTCCAGGTTACTACAACAGGAAGAAAGAACCATACAGCCCCACTGTTGTACCCTAAAATTTTCCCTCTCATTTATCAAATATTTCTTCACAAAGACCTCTCTTGGTTCAAGACTGCACTAGGGTTGATCAGCTCAAGACATCTCCTCAAGCACTGCTGACCAAAATTAGGGTTTGAGATTGCACAAGGATATTTGAACTTTAAATGCTCCATATGACTTTCATGGGTCATTATGGACCCCCAATATTACTCATGTCAAGTTTCAGGTTTTGGATCACACTTTTGCTCAGTATATTGAGCAGTTGACCTAAAATCAGTTGGATTGGGGGAAAACTCAACTATGGCCAATTTACAATCAAACCTCATGATTTTTGATCCACATCAACATTATAAACTCATATGTATCATTTGATCAAGTTTGGATCACAATTCCTCAAGAAATTTGATCAAATCATCAAAGGGGCAAAATGGTCAAAATTAGGGTTTTGACTGAGAAAGGGCAATTTTTTATTTTTGACCTAGAAAATGGTTAATTCGTTTGAAGCATGATTTCAAGAGTTGAATTTCATAATTTTTACCTAAGGGCATGACCTAAAACATTGCTCAAGATCAATTGGACTGATAGTGAATTTTTAGTCAACTGATAAAAAAGTCAACTGTATACTGAAAAGTCAAACTTTGACTTTTTGGTCAAAATTCAATGTCAAAGATCACAATTCATCAAAACACCAGTAATTTGTTTATACATACACAAGTAATTTGTCATAAATCCCACACATGCTTGAGCCCTGAAAACACCAAGAACTCAGATTTGCATCTCATACCTCCATTTCCACATAACCTGACCAAAAGTTTGAAACTCATAACTCCCTCGTGCGTTTTCAAGCCTCTTTGTTCCTAAAGCTTCTAAGCATCATTTAGAAGTCATATCTTACCCTGTTACAGTTCTGTAACACCATCTTCCTCCATTTTCAAGTTCAAAAACAGAGCACTGCAAGTGGACTTCTCCAGACCATTTCAGCCACTCTCCAACCTAGCTAATCATTGCATTAAGTTCCTGGGACCTCAGTGGAGCTATTCTGATCATCACAACACCTAGAGGAGTGCTCATTTGCAGAACACGATTTCCAGTTTTGAGGTAAGTTATCTCAACTTTGAACTCTTCATCCATGCATCATTAATGGTTTATTTGTGAATGAAAAATGTAGGTATCATTGCTCTAAAGCTAACTATGTCCATAGTTTTCATTTATGTTGCTTGAGCTTAGAGAATTTTAGGATTGAAGTTTCTGAAATTTTTAGGGTTCAGATTAGGGCCATTAAAATTCATCCTTGTTTTTTATCTATAATTTTATTGCTTTGCATTTCTAAAATCGTGAGGAAATTTTCCACAAGATTCATGTTTACATTTTTGCAAATGGATGAGAGATGAACAAGATGCAGGTACTTTGGCTGGGCGTGAGGTTGAAGATGAGGCTCAGGCCATGGACTTGATTTCTAATATATATTTATTGTTTTGTTTATATGAACGGATGTATAGCCACCTGTTGTACCCCAAAATTTGCCCTCCCATATTCTTCAAGAAATTGCCAAGCCAAGTCACAAAATTCCCCAAGGGTTATGCAGTTCAACTGTCTCCTATGCAGTCAAAACTAGGGTTTGGGT
This sequence comes from Vicia faba, assembly GCA_948472305.1. Lineage (NCBI taxonomy): Eukaryota > Viridiplantae > Streptophyta > Magnoliopsida > Fabales > Fabaceae > Vicia > Vicia faba. The sequence continues at coordinate 1,012,281,092 of OX451736.1, read as the reverse complement.
TCTGATCAAGAAAAGGAAGTTTTCAAAGGCCCAATCAAGTCTCACATGCTTACAAAGATGGTCAAGTATCCTCATATCAAGTTTCAAGGCATTCAGCTCAAAATTGCACAATCAAAACCCTAAATTGCACTACAGTCAACTGTAGGGGCAAAATGGTCATTTGACAGTCAAAAGTTCAAATTTTCGGTCAACATATCATTTTGAAGCCACAAACATCATTTGATCAATGCTTGATCATGATTCTCAAAATTTGGCTCAGAAATCATCAAAGATGTAAAAGTTACTATATTTGGACAGCTGAAAAAGTCAACTGAAATTGACCAGGGCATAACTTTCACATGAATTATCAGAAAAATTCCATCCAAATCTCATTTTGAAGAGAAAGACATTTCCTACAACTCATCTTCATACTTCAAGTCCAAGAAATGCTCTCACAAAAAGTTATCAATTTCAACATTATAGGTCATTTTCAAAAGTCAACAAAAAGGGACTTTAAGTCAAAGGCCATAACTTGAGATTGGTAAATCAAAATGACATGGGACTAAAGGCATTGGTTAGAGGACTCAAAGACCTTTCCAAATGTCCAAGAACATGTGAAAAGCTTAAAAATTGAGCAAGTTATGCCTTGTGGAAGTTGGGAAATTTTTGGGAATTTTGAAAAGTCAACTTTACTTCAAATGACCTAAAATTGCTAATGGGCCCATTTTTCTTCCATGATTCATCATTCCAAGCCTATGCACGACCACTTGGCCCAAAGGGAAGTATTTTCTCATCATTTATTTATTTATTTGGATTTTTATTTATATTAATTCAATTAAATCAATTAAATACATGAAAAATATCAAAATTGCCTTAACCAATCTTTTTATGCATGTTTGATACTCAATATTTCGTGTAAATACAAATGGGGAAAGATTTGGAGCTGATTGGCATGATTGAACAAAAATGCACATGGAAAAGATATGGAAGATCCTTAAGGAAATCAAATATTCAAAACAATAAATTCCAAGAGATTTGATCCATGTTTTTGACCTAATTGCCTCACTACAAAGGCCTGAACCAAAACCAAATCCAAAAACACTGAAAGCTGCGCTCAAGAATACCATACAAACTTGAAAAATTGTCCAAAAAACTCAAATCTGATTTCAAGGTTACAGGACGATTCAAGCCCTAATCTTGATCCCAATAGCTTCCTGAAACCTCCCTGAACGCATTCCAATCAAAATCGTCCATCCAAACGCAAAGAATCGGTAACGAGGACCTTCCCTGTACAGAGAAAATTTGATAATCGTATATCATCTTTTAAGCATTTTTTTCAGCATTCTATTCATGGAATCATGTTTGTTATGAGCTTTTGAAACTAACCATTGTGTTTGATTGAATTCTTGCACGCCATACGCGATTCTACTATGCTTAAATTTTAGGGTTTACAGGTTGTTCAAAGAGGGCTTTTGCAATAAGGCAAAATTGGAGGTTAAGACATAGACCATGAGAACAAGCATGATGAGACGAATGAGAATCAACCCTCACGCTCAATTTATGAGCGCTTGAGGGCTATTCGCTATTTTTCCATAGCCAGCCTAACACCACACCTGGAAAACCGTTGCCTCATATTTGTGTTTTCAGGAAAGTTGAAGAAGATGACCTCGTGTCCACCGGCCAGTGGTTCTTTTGAATCTCGCGCGTTTTTAACCCACTAACATTATGTTTTATTTATTATATTTATATGTTATTATATGTTAAATTAAAAACGCTTGGTTCAGTGGTGCACGTGGTGGTTTGCAACGTGAATGACCTGGGTTCGATCCCAGGTCTTCATCCTTTCCCTTTATTTTTTTTCAATTAATAATCATACGCAGGTGGGGTGGTATTGTTCCATGGTACACCTCATAATCCAAGCAGCCACGCGTCCTGGCAGGTCCATCAAAGGGCTCAGATTCAAGGCATAGGGTAGACGCTGGTCAACGCGCTAGCACACAAACTAAAAAGGTCAAACGGATCAAAGCTAAGTGGGCCAAATTACTGGATCAACACCTCCATCTGGGGCCTGAACCCCCCCTGGTTTGCTTCTCTATATTTTTTTTTTATTTTTATTTTTCAATTATGATTTTATTTTTGCTTTATTGTTTTAATCAAATTAATTAATTCTTTTTTATATAAAATACAAAAACATCATGAAAATCAGAAAAGGCAAAAATATAATATTTATTTATTTAATTATTTTTATGAATAAATGCATGTAAATATTTAATTCTAATTAGGATATAATTTCAATTTCTTTTAAATAACAAAAATACAAAAAATATGTAGGATTAGTTTAATTAACAATTTCCATTCCTTTTAATTTGTCCTTTTATCATAATATTATTATTTATTTATTTTCATAATTAAATTATATATAAATAAATTAGGATTTGCAATTAGGTTAAAAATTCAATATGTTTTTCCTTAATAACTTAAAAAATAATTAGAACTAGGTTTAGTGTTTTATTTTAAATTTTAAATTAATTCTTTGTCTTTTAAATCTTTTAAATAACAAAAATACTAAAAAAACATTTTCTTTTAATTTTTAATTGTAATTTCTCATTAACTTTAATTCTTTGCAAAAGGGTCCAACGCCCATGTTCGTAATTTATTTAATTTCGCGCATTTATTTTATGTCGTTTATTATGATTATGTAATTCTCCCAAAGCGTTGTAACGATTTTACTTTTCGCACTTTTACTTTGCTTTATTTTCCGTCAAATCGGGTCCGGTTTAATTTTGGCGATGTGGACCCGCGCCATTTGTAATAGTTGTAGATTTATTTCCTCGCAAACATTAACTGTTAAATAAGCATGAAAGAATGTATGGACCTAAAATAAAATCAAGCGTAGATCACAATGACATGACAAAAGACAAATATCAATGAAAACGACACACGAATCGCACACACCACCCCTAGGGTACGCCTCACTGTTGCCTTTCGAAAGGTGATCGTCGAGTAGAGGACGTCTTAGTAAGTCCTCATGATCCGGGAACCTGGCATGAGGGTAGCTTCTAAGGTATCTTCCCATTGCTCTGGTGATCACCATGTCCCTAAACCTCGAATTGACCCGAACACATCCAACGGTGGTGCTACCTACCTCTCAATGGTGGGATGGCACTACTTTAAAGGACATCTACACAGACGAATTCCTTAGGGTAGGTAGGTTCTCGTAGATACTTGCTCTAATCTCAAAACAAAATCAAAAAAGACTTTTCACACCAACACATTTTCAAAAGCTTTCAAAACAAACTTTTCAAACACTCTGACGTACGAGTCGAACTGAAATTTTTCAAAGAAACTTTTTTAAACCCACATTGAAAAGCAAACAAACATTTTTGAAAACACATTGAGCAAGTATCTAAGAGCCCATGGATAACCATGGATAGAAAGGGTGCTAACACCTTCCCTTTCTATAACCTACCTCCCGAACCGAGAGCAATCTCTTTAAGGAATTCTTCTGTGCTTTTGTCCTTTCCATTTGGAGAAAATAAAAGACGGTGGCGACTCTTGCTTCCGCGACATTTCGCGAACCAGCGTTAAACAGTCAGTTCCAGATCCACCGATCACAGAACTGGCGACTCTGCTGGGGAATTAAACTTAAAGTGAGGTGTACCTTAGGGTAGTTCATAACTGTGTTTTAAATTGTATTGACTTGCTTGCTTTATTATTGTGGGACTGTCTCGGGAGTTCTATAGATCCTAACTCGGATCTGGGGGATACCTTCTTAGAAAGTAGCAACAAGGCTGTGAGGGAACTGTGCGGGGTATACCGACATGGTTGAAACAGTCTGCTACGTTGATGTGGCACTTTGGTGTGTACCGGTAACCCTTGAGTTCAGTCAAGGAGAGTACGGGGCCTCCGCGTGGTCTCGTGAAGCATCAACAGACCTTAGGAACCTTAATTGAACTATCTTGGCCTCTTTAGGGTAGTGAGATAACTGACTTTGGTGCAGTCCGAGGTTGGTTGATACTCGATACTACACTCAATTGAGGGTTGCTTTCCTGGAATATTTCGGTCGCCAGTTCAGTGGCTAAATCGAAACGATGAACAATGAAAGCAATCCCGTGATATTGGGACCCTTAGAACCCGGTTACTTCTAATAGGACAGGTTGAGCCCACCAACTTCAAGAGGGTAATACCCAGACCCCATGCTGGCCTAAACTCTAAGGGCTTTCTCTTGTGTGACTTGTGTGCCTTCCAACTTGGCTACTTGCATGCTTGTTATCTGACACTTGAATTTCTTGCAGGTTTTGTTTATAGTCCTTAACCAGGACTCATAACAAAGTGTAATAAGTCTCTTGTAGGTTTTGTTTATAGTCCTTAGTTGGGACCCATAACAGGGTGTGCTAAGTTTCTTGCAGGGTTTGTTTTAGTCCTTAACTGGGACTCATGACAGGTTTTATTTGAGTTTCTTGCAGGGTTTGTTTTAGTCCTTAACTGGGACTCATGACAGGTTTTACTTGAGCTTCTTGCAGGGTTTGTTTTAGTCCTTAATAAGGGCTCATAATAGGGTTACTTACATTACCCCATACATAGCATGACATCATACCATTGCAGACATCCTAACCCATTTCAAGGATCTCAAGGGCTTGTGATGCAGGTCACGATGAATCAAACATCTAGCAAGGGGCAAAGAGGATTTATTTTCCTCTAGCCAAGGTTGTCAGGGGCTATGACCCACTTGATATGGTGAGCTTTGACACTTGAAGAAAGTTCCACGAGCCAAGGTTGTCAGGGGCTATGACCCACTGGATATGGTGAGCCTTTGACCCTTGGAAGAAAGACTCTCAACAAATATGAAGTTCTTTCAATCAAGCTACCGAATCCAAATGCTAACAAATTTTCTTGTTTACCCCGCGAGGTCCTTGAAAACATTGCATGCATGCATACACATCATTACATAACAGGTATCTTTGTTGCAGGTCACTTACCTTTCTCGCTGTTTATTTCAGCAATGGCCTTCCAACCAGATAACCAGGACCTTCTCGCTCAAGGGACTCAGTTCAGGGAAATCCTCCTGAATCTATCCAAGGGGCAGGAAGAGCTAAGGACACTTCTCATGGAGGCTTTTGTCAGGAACGGTGCTGAGGATGAAAGGCTGAAACACCTACAAGCTGAGGTGGATGCATTGAAAGCTCAGATGCTGGGGCAGGTGACTGCTATTCAAGGGTTAGCTCAAAGACAAGACGAGCTCTGGTTTCTCGTCAACCAACTGCTTCAGGGTAACCAACTGGGGCAAACGTCTAAGGGTAAAAAGCAAGTCATCGTTCGACCATCTTTGAGACAAAGAGGCAAGGAGAAAGCTCCTCATATGGCTTCAGTATCACCAATTCAGCATCAACCTCACCGGCTTCATCCAGACAAGTCCAGGAGGCAATTCACCCCGCTCAACATGTCGCTGTTTCAAGCTTTACAACGCCTGTTGAGATTGAATTTGATCACATTAAGGGCTCACCCCCAGAACCCCAACACAGCACATCCTGCTTATGATCCCAATAAAAGGTGTGCCTACCATTCTGCCTGTCCAGGACATGATACAAATGAGTGTTGGGCTCTGAAGAACAAGATCCAGGACCTGATTGATGAAGGAGCACTGGAGTTCACCCAGGATGGCCAGGCAAAATTTTTCTACCATCTCTCCAAGGCTCACCATTTGAAGTGACAAGCCCTGAGATGAAAATACTTTTGTTCATTCGAATGTTCAAGTTGTGTTGTTCTTTTTGTTCAAACATTTACTCATACTAAACGTTGTTATTTCATTAATGCATCGCGTATGTCTGTTTTGAAACAATATATTCGTATTCCCTAAATGCAAATTATTTTCATATTTTTTCTGATGTCAACTCTCAATTAATAATTCTAAGCCTCTTGAGGGAGGATGACGAAAACGATACCACGATTCTTACAGTATGCTTTTGAACAGACCCCGCTAATGAGGTACATGCATTGTTTCAATCCCTAAACACTGGAGTTATAAGGATGATAATCCCTCGTCAACCCCTCTGAGCCAAAGAAGTAGGAGTTTTTTCTTTTCGAAATTCAAAACCCTTCATCATAACCTGGGGCAGGGTAGTTCACTCAGTTGATCCAAGTGCATAACGAATGGCACCAAAAAGATCCTTACAAAACAAAGAAAGACAGTGATGGTTCCGAATGATCAATAAAGAAAGGCAGTCATTATCAAAAAAAAAATCATAAATGAAAAGCCCAACAAGTCAAAACCTATAAAGGGGACTTACGAAACTGGGGCATCCCGCTGACTGTAATTCCAAAAAAGGGAAACAGCTCAGGCAAAAAATAGGGATAATTAAATCAAAAGAAAGAGGTCTCACAAACCCTCAACAAAAACAAAAATGACTGCCTAGTCAGAATAAATCATCAATGTCCGAACCATCACTGGAAAATCAGAGCAAAGACTCAAACAAGGTCTAACGTATGATCAACTGAGTTTAGGTTTGGAGAACATCACGAAGAGCGGGTGGGTACGAATAATTTGAGCCTTTATCCTTTGTTTCTTAAACCGTGAACCAGGCCACGTTACAACCCTTAAAAGTCCTAGCTAAAGCATGGGTTAGTTCGAAAGCATACTGTTACGAAGGTATCCTGACTCCTGAAGGTTTGCTGTAAAATCTTGAGTTGACACCGCATTGTATTACAAAAAATGCATTTTCAAAATTCAAGACAGACATAGACTTTTTGCATTCTTAAAATAACCTTGTTTGCATATGACTATTTGTTTGAACAGCAGGGAAATTCGCACGATGAATACCTTGTGAATAGAAGTACCTCCAATCAAGGGGCATGACAAAATACTTCCAACAGGGGCAACTCCCTACATTCTGAGAGCGTGGACATAGTCGAAAAATGCTACGCACAATCTAAGACCCGCTAGGTTGACACACCTAGGCAAAAATAAGGGTTTCCCGGCGAACCAAAAGGGTTCGGGCAAAATACGGGATGAAAATGGAAAAATATGTACACCCGGCAAGTCGAAAACCTGAAAAGGCGGCTTGGGCAAAAATGGGTATCCCGGTGGACTGAAAACCCGAAAGGGCGGTCCAGGCAAAAGTTAGGGATCAAAGCGTACGACTATGTTCCGGTATCTCATCACTTGTCTATCCGAAGATTTGTCAATCACCCACACAGGTATCCTCTTCCCTCACCTCCGAAACAGGGGCAATAATGAGTTATCCAGGCGATCCAATTGCTCTGTCAACCAAAGTACAAAGGAAAGATCAACATAAGGATGATTACCATCTACCTTTACAAATTCTAGATCGTGGGTGAACATCCGAAACCGAACAGGACAATCATCCACTTAATCATGCAACCATACACCGGTTCCTTCTCAATTTTCATCCAGAAGTTTTACACAACTTATCCCGAAGCAACCTTACCCCGGTTCCTCCAGAAATCTTACATGGATTTATCCCAAGGCAACCTAACCCTGGTTCCTCCAGAAATCTTACATGGATTTATCACAAGGCAACCTAACCCCGGTTCCTCCCAGAAATCTTACATGGATTTATCACAAGTAACCTAACCCCGGTTCACCAAGAAGTTTTACACGAACTTATCCCACAAGTAATCTTACCCCGGTTCATCCAGAAGTTTTACACGAACTTATCCAGGTAACCTAACCCCGGTTCCTCTAGAAATCCTACATGGATTTATCCACAAGTAACCTAACCCCGGTTCCTCCAGAAGTCTTACATGGACCTATCTCAAGATGACCTTACCTCGGTTCGTCAAGAAGTTTTTACACAAACTTATCCAAGCAACCCTACCCCGGTTCCTCCTAGAAGTCTCACATGGACCTATCTCAAGATGACCTAACGTCGGTTCATCAATAAGTTTTACACAAACTTATCCTGCCGTAACCTAACCCCGATTTCTCCAGAAGTCTTACATGGACCTATCTCAAGATGACCTTACCTCGGTTCGTCAAGAAGTTTTACACGAACTTATCCTGCGGCAACCTAACCCCGGTTCCCCAGAAGTCTTACATGGATTTAGCTCAAGATAACCTCACCCCGGTTCATCAAGAAGTTTTACACGAACTTACCTCACCAGGAAACCCTACACAGGTTCTCCTTCCAAAAACGAAGTTTTACACGAACTCATCAAAGTAATCCTACACAGATTCCTTCTCCATTTCAGATGCGGTTTTACACGAGCTCATCAGCAGGCAACCTTACATATGTTCCCTCTTTCAACTTACAAAATTACAGTTCAAAATCTCCCCAGGAGAGTCCAATCCAGTTCCCCAGGAAAGTTGGAGTTCATATCCCCAAGCAGTAAGCTTATCCCCAGTAGATTCTGGAAGCCTACCCCACGCAAGAACACGAACGCGTCGTCCGGCTTTATTCAAAGAGTTATTTCCTTAACAGGATATAACTGGGTTATCCTCAGCCAAAAGCCACTGAAAGAGCGTCGTCGACAAAGTTCTCTCACCCCCAGCGAAGTCTATCAGCACTTCCAATACAACAAAGATACCCTCAGCAAGTTATTATCAACTCAGCAAGGTATCTTTATCCCCACAGAGTATTGCTTCCCAGCATGGTCGCTAGAGTGTCTTTTCTCCCCGCAGAATCTTCCATTTGCCAAGTTTATTCCTCAACGGAGTCATCTCCTCCTACCGATATTCTTGCAGCTATCATCCCCAGCAGAAGCAAAATCTATTCTTCAATATCAGCCCAGGATATGACTTCCCGGCACCCGTCAAGGATTTACTTTCCTAGACGAAAACATACATTCATAAAACATCACATACATCATTATAGCATGCATAGACGCATTATGTCATACAAATCTCATTTATGTTGAGAACATCATTGCTTGATCCATATCATGCATTGCATATGACTGACCTTTACCTTTCAGGAAAGATGCAGTTGAAATTCTCAATCATATTTCAAGACCTAGACCGGTTCAGTTAATCGACTCCAAAGATTTCTTATCCAGTCCCAGGCCTTCTCTAGTCCAGCTAAATCAACTCCTAACAGATTTTTCTGATAAAGACTCAGTAGAAGTTATCCCAGATTATAATTTCCTTATGGTTCCCTCTCCGACGGTGAGTGAGGCGATAATTCCTTTTCAGATGGTTCCCTCTCCGGCAAGTGCGTGAGGTGGTAATTCCTTCTTCAGATGTTTCCCTCTCCGACGATGAGTGTGAGGTGATAATCTCTTATGGTCCCCTCTCCGGCAAGTGCGTGAGGTGGTAATTCCTTCTTCAGATGTTTCCCTCTCCGACGATGAGTGTGAGGTGATAATCTCTTATGGTCCCCTCTCCGACGGTGTGTGAGGTGGTAATTCCTTTTTCAAGATGTTTCCCTCTCCGACGATGAGTGTGAGGTGATAGTCTCCTATGGTTCCCTCTCCGACGGTGTGTGAGGTAGTAATCCCTTTTCAGATGTTTCCCTCTCCGACGATGAGTGTGAGGTGATAGTCTCTTATGGTCCCCTCTCCGGCAAGTGCGTGAGGTGGTAAGTCCTTTTTCAGATGTTTCCCTCTCCAACGGTGTATGAGGTGACAATTCCTTTTCCTATGATTCCCTCTCCGACGGCGAGCGAGGTGATTCCCTTTCAGATTATAATGGTCTATGGTTCCCGTTCCGATATTGCAAAGATGGTAATTCCCGCCAAGATTTTTCTCAACGAGCATTTTTGAAGTTAAAATCACCCAAGGTTCTCTTACCATTCATGCTAAGGCAGTAACCATACCTGGTTCATTCATCATCTTTTGAAGCTCCAGACTCAGCTCCTGTAACCAGTCAGGACATATCTATGCCAAGCATCTAAAATCAGCTCCTGCAACGTGTCAGGTACTCATTTTTCTTTTGCAGGTATGCAGGTTCTCGCTAAGGAATCTCCTACGCGATCAACATCCAGAGGGCATCTATAAGCCCATCATCCCATCCAACAATCTCCAAATGGCATCTATAAGCCCATTCCCATCACACTGCTAACATGTGAGCACAAATTTCTGGGCACTCTAGTGTTCAATCATCTTCCACCCTCGGATTACGAAAGGCACGTCAGCCAATCTGCATCCTCAAGTCTAAGAAGATTGAACAGGGGCAACTGTTGTACCCCAAAATTTGCCCTCCCATATTCTTCAAGAAATTGCCAAGCCAAGTCACAAAATTCCCCAAGGGTTATGCAGTTCAACTGTCTCCTATGCAGTCAAAACTAGGGTTTGGGTTCTGATCAAGAAAAGGAAGTTTTCAAAGGCCCAATCAAGTCTCACATGCTTACAAAGATGGTCAAGTATCCTCATATCAAGTTTCAAGGCATTCAGCTCAAAATTGCACAGTCAAAACCCTAAATTGCACTACAGTCAACTGTAGGGGCAAAATGGTCATTTGACAGTCAAAAGTTCAAATTTTTGGTCAACATATCATTTTGAAGCCACAAACATCATTTGATCAATGCTTGATCATGATTCTCAAAATTTGGCTCAGAAATCATCAAAGATGTAAAAGTTACTATATTTGGACAGCTGAAAAAGTCAACTGAAATTGACCAGGGCATAACTTTCACATGGATTATCAGAAAAATTCCATCCAAAGCTCATTTTGAAGAGAAAGACATTTCCTACAACTCATCTTCATACTTCAAGTCCAAGAAATGCTCTCACAAAAAGTTATCAATTTCAACATTATAGGTCATTTTCAAAAGTCAACAAAAAGGGACTTTAAGTCAAAGGCCATAACTTGAGATTGGTAAATCAAAATGACATGGGACCAAAGGCATTGGTTAGAGGACTCAAAGACCTTTCCAAAATGTCCAAGAACATGTGAAAAGCTTAAAAATTGAGCAAGTTATGCCTTGTGGAAGTTGGGAAACTTTTGGGAATTTTGAAAAGTCAACTTTACTTCAAATGACCTAAAATTGCTAATGGGCCCATTTTTCTTCCATGATTCATCATTCCAAGCCTATGCACGACCACTTGGCCCAAAGGGAAGTATTTTCTCATCATTTATTTATTTATTTGGATTTTTATTTATATTAATTCAATTAAATCAATTAAATACATGAAAAATATCAAAATTGCCTTAACCAATCTTTTTATGCATGTTTGATACTCAATATTTCGTGTAAATACAAATGGGGAAAGATTTGGAGCTGATTGGCATGATTGAACAAAAATGCACATGGAAAAGATATGGAAGATCCTTAAGGAAATCAAATATTCAAAACAATAAATTCCAAGAGATTTTATCCATGTTTTTTACCTAATTGCCTCACTACAAAGGCCTGAACCAAAACCTAATCCAAAAACACTGAAAGCTGCGCTCAAGAATACCATACAAACTTGAAAAATTGTCCAAAAAACTCAAATCTGATTTCAAGGTTACAGGACGATTCAAGCCCTAATCTTGATCCCAATAGCTTCCTGAAACCTCCCTGAACGCATTCCAATCAAAATCGTCCATCCAAACGCAAAGAATCGGTAACGAGGACCTTCCCTGTACAGAGAAAATTTGATAATCGTATATCATCTTTTAAGCATTTTTTTCAGCATTTTATTCATGGAATCATGTTTGTTATGAGCTTTTGAAACTAACCATTGTGTTTGATTGAATTCTTGCACGCCATACGCGATTCTACCATGCTTAAATTTTAGGGTTTACAGGTTGTTCAAAGAGGGCTTTTGCAATAAGGCAAAATTGGAGGTTAAGACATAGACCATGAGAACAAGCATGATGAGACGAATGAGAATCAACCCTCGCGCTCAATTTTTGAGCGCTTGAGGGCTATTCGCTATTTTTCCATAGCCAGCCTAACACCACACCTGGAAAACCGTTGCCTCATATTTGTGTTTTCAGGAAAGTTGAAAAAGATGACCTCGTGTCCACCGGCCAGTGGTTCTTTTGAATCTCGCGCGTTTTTAACCCACTAACATTATGTTTTATTTATTATATTTATATGTTATTATATGTTAAATTAAAAACGCTTGGTTCAGTGGTGCACGTGGTGGTTTGCAACGTGAATGACCTGGGTTCGATCCCAGGTCTTCATCCTTTCCCTTTATTTTTTTTCAATTAATAATCATACGCAGGTGGGGTGGTGTTGTTCCATGGTACACCTCATAATCCAAGCAGCCACGCGTCCTGGCAGGTCCATCAAAGGGCTCAGATTCAAGGCATAGGGTAGACGCTGGTCAACGCGCTAGCACACAAACTAAAAAGGTCAAACGGATCAAAGCTAAGTGGGCCAAATTACTGGATCAACACCTCCATCTGGGGCCTGAACCCCCCCTGGTTTGCTTCTCTATATTTTTTTTTTATTTTTATTTTTCAATTATGATTTTATTTTTGCTTTATTGTTTTAATCAAATTAATTAATTCTTTTTTATATAAAATACAAAAATATCATGAAAATCAGAAAAGGCAAAAATATAATATTTATTTATTTAATTATTTTTATGAATAAATGCATGTAAATATTTAATTCTAATTAGGATATAATTTCAATTTCTTTTAAATAACAAAAATACAAAAAATATGTAGGATTAGTTTAATTAACAATTTCCATTCCTTTTAATTTGTCCTTTTATCATAATATTATTATTTATTTATTTTCATAATTAAATTATATATAAATAAATTAGGATTTGCAATTAGGTTAAAAATTCAATATGTTTTTCCTTAATAACTTAAAAAATAATTAGAACTAGGTTTAGTGTTTTATTTTAAATTTGAAATTAATTCTTTGTCTTTTAAATCTTTTAAATAACAAAAATACTAAAAAAACATTTTCTTTTAATTTTTAATTGTAATTTCTCATTAACTTTAATTCTTTGCAAAAGGGTCCAACGCCCATGTTCGTAATTTATTTAATTTCGCGCATTTATTTTATGTCGTTTATTATGATTATGTAATTCTCCCAAAGCGTTGTAACGATTTTACTTTTCGCACTTTTACTTTGCTTTATTTTCCGTCAAATCGGGTCCGGTTTAATTTTGGCGATGTGGACCCGCGCCATTTGTAATAGTTGTAGATTTATTTCCTCGCAAACATTAACTGTTAAATAAGCATGAAAGAATGTATGGACCTAAAATAAAATCAAGCGTAGATCACAATGACATGACAAAAGACAAATATCAATGAAAACGACACACGAATCGCACACACCACCCCTAGGGTACGCCTCACTGTTGCCTTTCGAAAGGTGATCGTCGAGTAGAGGACGTCTTAGTAAGTCCTCATGATCCGGGAACCTGGCATGAGGGTAGCTTCTAAGGTATCTTCCCATTGCTCTGGTGATCACCATGTCCCTAAACCTCGAATTGACCCGAACACATCCAACGGTGGTGCTACCTACCTCTCAATGGTGGGATGGCACTACTTTAAAGGACATCTACACAGACGAATTCCTTAGGGTAGGTAGGTTCTCGTAGATACTTGCTCTAATCTCAAAACAAAATCAAAAAAGACTTTTCACACCAACACATTTTCAAAAGCTTTCAAAACAAACTTTTCAAACACTCTGACGTACGAGTCGAACTGAAATTTTTCAAAGAAACTTTTTTAAACCCACATTGAAAAGCAAACAAACATTTTTGAAAACACATTGAGCAAGTATCTAAGAGCCCATGGATAACCATGGATAGAAAGGGTGCTAACACCTTCCCTTTCTATAACCTACCTCCCGAACCGAGAGCAATCTCTTTAAGGAATTTTTCTGTGCTTTTGTCCTTTCCATTTGGAGAAAATAAAAGACGGTGGCGACTCTTGCTTCCGCGACATTTCGCGAACCAGCGTTAAACAGTCAGTTCTAGATCCACCGATCACACCACCCTAGTGGTAAAGCGCGCGCCTTTTAACCTATGGGACCTGGGTTCGAGCCCCAGTGGTACCCTTTTTTGCCTTTTTTTCACATTTTCTCACTTCCATTTGATTTTTTACAGCGTTGGGCCTCCAGCATGGGCCAGGCATTTTGTTTGCTTTTTCATACTCCCTGCTCACTATTCACACCCCTGGCCCATTTTATTTTCCTTTTTTATTTATTTATTTTCTTTAATATTTTATTTAATATTAGAAAAATCAAAAAATATAAAATACATTAGATTTATATTTTGACATAGTTTATTTATTTATTTATAATAAAAATTATTTTTATTTAATCATACTTTATCTATTTTACTAATTAATTTGTAAATTTAATTATAAACTAGGGTTTTAATTATTTCTTTTACAATTAAAAAAAATATTCTTTTAAAACCAAAAAGACCAATAATATTTTACAATACCATATATTATTTTCAAGACAAAAAAGACATTAAAAATATTTTTCTTACAAACTTAATTTATTTTTCTTTCTTAATCAATTAATATTTAGATTAGGGTTTTATCTCATTTTCTTTTCCTAATTAATTTAGGTTTACTTTTTTAATTTAACTAATTGTTTACTTTTTAGTTAATTAGGTTAAAACCAAACCCTTTCCCAAAAAAATCCAAACAAAAATCCATTTTTATTTCCATTTACATTCTTGTATATTTATTCATTTTTTGGACATTATTTATCCAAATTCAATATGATTGTAATTAATAATTAGGTTTATTTTCTTACAACCCCCATTTGTCATTTGTACACTCCCCCCCCCCCCTCCCCCTCCCACAAGTATTGTAATAGCGTAGTGATTTTAAATTTCGTAATTTACCACTTTATATACAAATGCTAGTAATTAGGGTTTTGTATGGAAAGACTAAAACCAATCAATTAGCAAACCCTAATAAAAGACAAATCAATCATGAAAATCAATACACTTGCACACAAGCACCCCTAGGGTAAAATCCACTTGGTTGCCTTACAAAATGGCCATGTTATGCATGTGAGGTATCTTAGCAAAAGCAAACAAAATACAAGATCATAGTCCCTCGATGACGCTATCAAAAGTTGCCTTTCAAAATGATCTTAGTCCCTAAAGAGAATGCTAAGATACCTTGCAACATTGCTAATCATGGTTATACGATGACCCATGTCCGTCCCTTTTACATCCAAAGATAGTGTTGCTTATGAAATCAATGGTAAGATAACAATATCAAAAGAAAACGAAAATGGACATGAAAGACTTTTGAGTAGGTAGATTGTTCCTAGTTACTTGCTCACTTTCAAAACAAAACGTTCTTGCTATTTTCAAAACAAACACCACACTTTCAAAAACATCTTTCAAAACTTGAAAACATTTTCAAAAGATCAACACTTTGTATACATTCTTACGAACGAGAATCATTACAAAAGTTTTCCTAAACGATGGCGCCTTTTCAAAATACTTTCAAAGACCACACAAAGCATATTTTCAAACAAAAGCAAGTGAGCTAGCAAGTAACTAAGAGACCATGGAAAACCATGGATGAAAAGGGTGCTAATACCTTCCCTTTTCATAATCTACCCCCCGAACTCAAGAAATAATCTCAAAGGTCTTTCCTGTTCTTTTTCACCTTTCCTTTTGGATAAAAGAAAAGTTGGTGGCAACTCTTGCTAACCGCAACATTTGCGATAAAACTCAAAACCTTCAAGTCAATTCTCCCACCGTATCACACCAATGAAGAACCAGTGGACACAGTTAACCTAGGTACCGAAGAGGACAAGAAAGAAGTCAATGTGGGTGCCAATCTGGAACCCGGTGTCAAGAAGCGTCTAACTCAGTTGCTACATGATTATGTTGAGGTCTTTGCCTGGTCGTACAAAGACATGCGAGGACTTGATGCTGATATTATGGTCTATCGTCTACCGATAAAAGAAGATTGCCCTCCGATAAAACAGAAAGTATATCACATGCGGCCAGACATGTCAGAGAAGATCAAGGTCGAAGTCATGAAACAATTCAACATTGGATTCTTAGCCGTTACCTCTTATCCACAATGGGTCACCAATGTTGTTCCAGTGCCTAAAAAGGATGGCAAAGTACGCATGTGCATGGACTAAAGAGATTTGAATAGGGCAAGCCCTAAGGATGATTTCCCACTTCCCCACATTGATATTCTGGTTGACAATACTGCACAGCATAAAGTGTTCTCATTTATGGATGGTTTCTCAGGCGACAACCAGGTCAAAATGGAACATGAGGACATGGAGAAAACGACCTTCGTCACACAATGGGGCACATTCTGTTACAAGGTTATACCATTCGGGTTGAAGAATGTTGGGGCAACCTATCAACGTGCCATGGTAGCTCTATTTCACGACATGATACATCATGAAATAGAGGTTTACGTGGATGACATGATAGCCAGATCTCAAACTGAAGAGGAACATCTTGACCATTTGCAGAAACTGTTTGAGAGATTGAAGAAATACAAGCTGAGGTTGAACCCAAATAAATTCACATTTGGGGTAAGGTCCGGTAAACCCCTAGGCTTCGTCGTCAGCAGTAAAGGTATCGAAGTAGAATCTGCCAAGGTGAAAGAAATACAAGAAATGCTTGCTCCTCGCACCGAGAAGGAAGTCAGAAAGAAATACGACTAAATTACATTGCCAGATTCATTTCTCACCTGACCGCTACTTGTGAACCAATCTTCAAATTACTGAAGAATGATCAAGTAGTCAAATGGAATGATGAATGCCAAACTGCCTTCGACAAGATCAAAGAGTACCTACAAGAGCCTCCTGTTTTGATGTCGCAAGTCAAGGGAAGACCCTTGATCATGTACCTAACTTTTTTGGAAAATTCAATGGGGTGTGTGATGGGGCAGCATGACGAGTCTGGCCGAAAAGAGCATGTTATTTATTACCTGAGCAAAAAGTTTACCGACTGTGAAACCAGATATTCACTGCTCGAAAAAACTTGCTGCACTCTGGCATGGGCTGCTCGCCGTTTAAGATAATATATGTTGCCCATACTACCTTATTGATATCCAATATGGATCCAATAAAATACATATTCGAGAAGCCTTCCATCTCTGGGAGAATAGAAATATGGCAGATGATCCTGACTGAATACGACATTCAGTACACTACCCAAAAAGCAATAAAGGGCAGTGTACTAGCCGATCACTTTGCTCATCAAGCTGTGGATGACTATCAACCCATGAGGTTCTAATTCCCAGATGAAGACATCATGATGGTAAACAACTTTGAGGAACTCAGACTATATGACGGACCTGAACAAGGATCCCGATGGACCCTGGTTTTCGATGGAGCCTCCAACACGCTCGACAATGGCATAGGTGTTGTACTCATATCCCCTGAAGGATGTCACACTCCCTTCACTGCAAGACTTTGCTTCAACTGTACAAATAATATGGCAGAGTACGAAGCATGTATTTTTGGTCTCAAAGCTTCCATAGATTTCGGAATCAAGTCTCTAAGTGTATTCCGAGATTCAACCTTAGTCATCATCCAGATCAAAGGAGAATGGGATACGAAGCACCCAAACCTCATCCCCTACAAAGAACATGTGTTGACATTAATCCAACACTTCAAGGAAATTACCTTTGAGCATTTTCCACGGAAGGAAAATCAGCTAGCAGACACGCTAGCCACAATGTCATCCATGTTTAAACTCAAGTGGCGTAACGAGGCTCCCCAGATCACCATTGAACGGATGGACGAACCAACTTACTGTCACGAGATCAATACTGAAGAAGTAGTGGACCAGCTTTGGTTCCATGAAGTTAGGAGGTACCTCAAGGCTCAATAGTATCCGGAAGGAGCGTCAGTTAATAATAAGAAGTTCTTAAGGAGATTCTCTGCTAAGTTCTTCATCAGTAATGGCATTCTCTACAAGTGCAACCATGACTCTGTTTTGCTTCGTTGCATAAACAAGGTTGAGGCCGAAAAGATCATGGTTGATCTACATGAAGGCACTTTTGGAACCCACTCTAGTGGGCATACGATGGCTAAGAAAATCCTACGGGCAGGTTATTACTGGTCTACCATAGAAGCATATTGCTATCAGCATTCACGGACCTATCACAAGTGTCAGATCTACGCTGACAAAGTGCATGTGCCTCCAGTCCATCTAAATGTCCTGACTTCTCCCTGTCCATTCGCGATGTGGGGCATCGATATGATTGGAGAAATCAAGCCTACAACTTCTAATGGGCACCGCTTCATCTTGGTGGCCATTGATTATTTCACGAAGTGGGTTGAGGCAGCTTATTTCGCTTCCGTTACCAAGAATGTCATGGCCCGTTTCATCAAACAAAATCTCATCTGTCGGTACGGCATCCTAGAGAGAATCATCACAGACAATGGTACAAATCTCAATAATACTATGATTACACTTGCACACAAGCACCTCTAGGTTAAAATCCACTTGGTTATCTTACAAAATGGCCATGTTATGCATGTGAGGCATCTTAACAAAAACAAACAAAATACAAGATCATAGTCCCTCGATGACGCTATCAAAAGTTGCCTTTAAAAATGATCTTAGTCACTAAAGAGAATGCTAAGATACCTTGCAACATTGCTAATCATGGTTATACGATGACCCATGCTCGTCCCTTTTACATCCAAAGATAGTGTTGCTTATCATATCAATGGTAAGATAACAATATCAAAAGAAAATGAACATGAAAGACTTTTGAGTAGGTAGATTATTCCTAGTTACTTGCTCACTTTCAAAACAAAACATACTTGCTATTTTCAAAACAAACATCAAACACTTTCAAAAACACCGTTCAAAACTTTAAAACATTTTCAAAAGATCAACACTTTGTATACATTCTTACGAACGAGAATCATTACAAAAGTTTGCCTAAACGATGGCGCCTTTTCAAAATACTTTAAAAAACCACACAAAGCATATTTTCAAACAAAAGCAAGTGATATAGCAAGTAACTAAGAGCCCATGGAAAACCATGGATGAAAATTATGCCAATACCTTCCCTTTTCATAATCGACCCCCCGAACTCAAGAAATAATTTCAAAGGTATTTCCTATGCTTTTTCACCTTTCCTTTTGGATAAAAGAAAAGTCGGTGGCGACTCTTGCTAACCGCAACATTTGCGATAAAATGAAAAACCTTCAAGTCAGTTCTCCCACCGTATCACAGAACTGGCGACTCTGCTGGTGAATAATTTTAAAAGTGGGGTTACCTTAGGGCTAGATCATATTTACTTGCTTTCTTTGTTTGACTTGTATGCTTTACATTTTTGGTTCTTTGTTTGGGTTTGAATCCTCTACCCGGATTTGGGATACCATATAGGTCAGTAGCAATACATTGTGGAAACTGTGCAGGGTATACCGACACGGTCTAATAAATAGCTACGTTAGTGCGACATATTTGTGGGTATCGGTAGCCCTTGAGTAGTCAAGTAGAATACGGGGCCGCTGAGTGATGTCATGAAGCACTAATGAACTTTTAGAACCTTTACTTGACCAACTTGGCCATTAAGACGTAGTGAGATGATCGGCTTTGGTACAGGCCAAAGTTGGTAGATACTCGATACTACACTTATTGAGGTTTGGTTTTTTGGGATATTTCAGTCGCCATTTAAGAGGCTTGCGCTGAAACAATGCCAGAGAAAATAAATCAGTGATATTGAGCTCCTTAGAACCCAATTACTATTACTAGGATTGGTTTGAGCCAACTAAACTTCAAGAAGGTACTTACCTATGAGACTCCATGCAAGCCTAAACCTAAGGACTTGTTTGCTTTGTTTGTGTATATATACTTGTACATAACATCATAACATCATAACATCATACTCATACTCACTAACCATTTCAAGGATTTTTGGGATTTATCTTTGCTCTGTTTTGTAGGATATGGATTATATTCGTAGGAAAACCATTCAAGTCAATCTCGTCAGGATCCCTCCTCAACTCAAAGAGTTAGCATCAAGGATTCCTAAAAATTTTCCATTTATCGAAAGACATGGTCGTCTACTAAACTTGGTTACCTCAAACACTGATGAAGACATGATGAAAGTGCTCTTTCAGTTCTTTGATCCTCTACACCATTGCTTCACATTTCCCGATTATCTACTTGTGCCAACTTTGGAAGAATTCTCCCAACTCTTAAGGATTCCCATTCTCAATTAACTACCTTTCAATGGTACGGAAAGAGATCCAAAGCCAGAAGAGATTGCTCAAGCTCTACACTTGCAACCATCTGATATCACAACTAATTGGGAAACAAGGAGTGGTGTCAAAGGTTTCCTA
The DNA here is from genome assembly GCA_948472305.1 of Vicia faba. Taxonomy (NCBI): domain Eukaryota; kingdom Viridiplantae; phylum Streptophyta; class Magnoliopsida; order Fabales; family Fabaceae; genus Vicia; species Vicia faba. The sequence goes on along the minus strand of OX451736.1, from coordinate 1,012,260,945 downwards.
GCAAAGTTCTTGTTTGAGAAAGCCCAAAACTATTGGAACTCTTTGGATTTTCAAGCCTTTGGGGAAATTGTGGCTTTCCTCATATATGGGATGGTTTTGTTTCCAAATCCTGACTAACTCATAGATGTGAACACCGTCAAAATATTCATGTCTCGTAACCCGGTGCCTACTTTTCTAGGGGACATCCTACATTCCTTTCACACTCGCACAATAAGGAAAAGAAGTATCCTTATTTGTTGTACTCCTCTCTTGGAAAGATAGTTTATTTCGCATCTTCCCCAATCTGTATTAAAGAATGAGCAAGGTTCAAGGTGGTTACAAAGGTTGATGACGCTCAAGCATTCAGATATTCATTGGTGTTCCCGCTCTTTGGAGAATGTTACTATCGTTGAATGTTGTGGAGAATTCCCTATTGTCCCTTTACTTGGCATTAGAGGAGGTATCACCTACAACCCTTGCTTAGCCTTAAGACAGTTTGGTTACGCCCGAAGGGATGGTCCACACGAGATGCTTATTCAAGGTTTAGTATTTGACTACGAGAGCGACAACCAAGGTTACCGTCAAAGGTTTATCCGAGCTTGGAGGATGTTGAACAAGGTGGATAGCAAGACGCTAGGACACAAGAATTCTATTCCCCTCGAGCCTTACCTTAAATGGGTGCGAGCTCGTGCTCAGAAACTTGTGGTGCCTTATCACTCCATCTTACCAGTCATTGTGGAGCCTGTGATCGAAGGGGATGTTCCCTACACTATCCTCCATCCCGAAATGCCTACCTCTCTCGAAGACTTACAAAAGTGTTAGGTCTAGCTGAAGGAAGAACGAGATACTTTCGAGGCCCAATTCTATGCTAGTGAGAAGAGAGTCTTGGAGCTTACGAAACAGTTACAAGAAGAGCAAAGTGTGAATGCTTATCTCGCGCCAAAGAGGATGCACTCAGTCTTTTTATCTTAGAAATCTATTTTGTAAGTCCAAGAGGCATGATGTAATCTTTCTTGTTTTGTCTAATGAAAATTAAAGTTTGTTCATTCTGTTTTGTCTACACAAATTTAAATCTCATTAATCCTTGAAAACATTTGCATGTGCATATCCCATGCATCATAACATGACAGGTTTTTCGCATAATAGGTTTCCTTATCTTTCTGCTGTTTATTTCAGCAAGATGGATCTAGAGAAAACTGTGACGGATCTCCAAGCCCAGAATTCTTAGTTTCAGGAAGCTCTACTAGCCCTAGCCAAGGGGCAGCAAGATATGATGGCTTTATTGGCCGTTAAGAAGAAGCCAAAGAAGAAAGCTCTACTCAACATGGGTAGAAGGTTCAAGGAAACAATCTGTCAAATCCCAGTAAGAGGAGACTCATCTGAAGAGGATGAGAACCAGGTCGATGAGATCAAGAGTACTCAAGCTGAATTTTCTAATGATCAAGAATCTGATGATGGTTATGTCAATGAGCAGTATCCATCCACTGATATCAAATACAAGCAGTTAGAAGACAAATTGAAAGATGTTGAATTCCAAGTCGTCCCCGGTTTAGATTTTGATGATTTGGGTTTGATCTCTGGGGTAATCATTCCCCACAAATTCAAAGTACCAATCTTTGCAAAGTACGATGGGGTCTCTTGTCCAAAACTCCATTTGAAATCTTAGGTGCGCAAGATACAGCCTCACATTGCCGATAAGAAGATATGGGTTCACTTTTTCCAAGAGAGCTTGGCTGGAACACAGCTTGAATGGTTTTATCAGTTAGATGGTTCTCGTATCAACACTTGGGAGGATTTAGGTGTTGCCTTCTACCATCAGTATCAGCACAACAACGACTTGGCGCTAACGAGGGTTCAATTGCAAGATATGGCCATGGGGAAGAATGAAGGATTTAAGGAATATGCGCAAAAGTGGAGAGACCTTGGTAGTAGGGTCCAACCTCCCTTGACCGATAGGGAACACATCGACATGTTCATGGGCACCTTATCTGGTCCTTTCTTTAATCTGTTGGTAGGCTGCTCTTCTTCTGGTTTCATCGAATTAATCTTAATCGGTGAAAGAGTTGAGAGTGGCATCAAAAGTGGGAAGATCTCTGTGGCGTCTACCTCTACCTCCAATCCTATCAAGAAACCTTTTGCTGCAAAGAAGGAAGTTAATGATGTGTATGGGGCAAGGGCCCATATCAAGAAGAATGATCGTCCGTCTGTTAATGCTATCTAAATCTCCAATCCAACTCCTACTCCAATACCATCTGCAAATCATCAATGTTTTGAAACTCCAAGAAGACAATTTACAAGGTTAGGCATGTCACTGTCTCAAGCCCTTCAACATTTGCTCAAGGCTAATTTAGTGACATTGCACGATCCTCCCGCCAACCCTGACACCTCGTCACCAAAGTGTAATCCGAATGCAAAGTGTGCTTACCATTCAAACAGCCCTGGGCACGAGACTGACCAGTGTTGGGCCTTGAAGAACACGATCCAAGATTTAATTGACAATAAGACTATTGAATTTTATCCTCCTCCAACACCGAATGTAATTACCGCTCCAATGCTGAAGCATGACAAAGGTGTTAATGCTCTCGAAGTTAAAAATTGTGTTGCCTCTATTGAAGAATTGACTACTCCGCTGAATGTAATCAAAAGCAATCTGTTAAAAGTTGGGATCTTCCCTGAATGTGAAAAAGACTGTGTATGTTGTACAAGACAACTCAATGGATGTGAAGGGCTGAAAAAAGGCATACAACGCCTGATGGATAGCCATGAAATTTTGTTTGAAAAGACTCCACCTGCCAAGAGTTTGATGAACAAATGTGAAGACCTCTCCATTATTACTATCACTAACAAACCTCTTAGGATCACCTCTAAAGGTCATATTAGGATTTCAAATGAACCCACTATTGCTTCATTAATCATTACCAATCCCGGACCGATTCCCTATTCTTCAAATAAAGCGGTACCATGGAATTATGGTGCTGAAGTGTTCTATCATGGGATTAAACAAGATGCCTGGATCAAGGAAGAAAAAGATGACGATGTCAGCAACATAGTTGGCTCAAGCAAAGTAACTAGAACTGGAAGAATATTTTCACCCAATATCTCACCACCAGTTGTTACAAGGACGCCCATCCACATTACTGCTGCCAAGCCAAGTACGGATACCAGAGGGAAGGAAGATGTTGTTTAGCCGGTTGTGATTGAAGTACCCTCCAAGAACGTAGCTGATGAAGAACCCTTCGCCCGTGAAATGGACGAGATTTTGAAGATCATCAAGAGAAGCGACTTCAAAATTATAGAACAGTTGGGGCAAACCCCTTCTAAGATTTCAATATTGTATTTGCTGCATTGCTCTGATGCGCATGCTCGAACATTAATCAAGTTCCTGAAAAAAGCTCATGTCCCTCATGAGACAACGACAAATCAATTTGAGAATTGCATGGCTAGCTTGACAACTGATAATGGCTTGGGATTTTCAAATGCTAACTTAACACCTCTCGGGAAAGATCACAATAAAGCTTTACATGTGTCAATCGAGTGCAAAGGGACCACCTTAGCACATGTGCTAGTCGACACTGGTTCTTCTCTGAATGTATTACCCAAGGGGGCATTAGACCGTCTTGACTATGAGGATTTAGCCTTGAAGCCAAGCGACATCATTGTAAGAGCGTTTGACGGATCAAAGAGGACTGTTCATGGGGAGGTAGATCTTCCAATCAAAGTGGGCTCCCAAATCTTCAACTCCACCTTCTATATTATGGATATTCTTCCAGTCTATTCTTGTCTGTTAGGTCGCCCGTGGATCTATAAAGCTGGAGAAGTAACATCAAATCTCCATCAAAAATTCAAATATCCAGTCAAGGGAAGAATAGTCACCGTCTGTGGAGAAAAGGAGTTTATGGTCAGCCACTTTAACTCTTTCAAGTATGTAGAGATGGATGGGAAATTCATTGAAACCCCATGCAAGACTTTGAGGTCGTACGACCGATGATTGCTGCTACTAAATGTTCTTCTGAGGAGTCTAAAACTGTTAAGGCCACGCCAAAGATGGTTTCAGTCAAGGATGCCTGCGCGACAATTGAAGAAGGAAACTGCGATACTTGGGGGTAAATCCTTGATATCCCGTTTAAAGAAGACAAATTTGGTTTGGGCTTCACTATCAAAGCTCAGAGGGAGGTGAGGCGTGCCCGTGCTGGAAAATCGCCTCTCCGCATTAGAAGCAATGAAGTCAACGCCGTCGCTGATGAAGAGGTTGCATTTGAGGAATGGGTGTATCCAACTAAAAAGGAGCTAAAGAATTGGAATACGAAGGACTTTGTGCCCATCTCCTTCATTGAGGAGTAATCTACTTGTTATTTCTTTATTTCAATTCAAGAACTTGTTGTTTGTAATATTTTAACAATGACTTTTCAACCATGTGCCTAGCCCGGGGCATTTTGGTCCATTTGTCAAGGGTTTTATTTATATTCATCTAATCATATGATCATTCAGTACATTGGACTCTTTTGCATTCAAATATTTATGTTCATTGTATTTCCTTTCTTAATACATTTTCAAAAATAGCCATGTATCTTACATGCACACATACACACACACTTTTGCAGGTCCACGTCCACTTTGGATCCTATTGTCAATGACTCTATTATTGCCTAATATGACTTTGAATGTCCTATCAACCAAGCCGAAGACGAAGGAGAGGAAGATTGTGACATACCGGGAGAACTATCTAGACTTCTATTACAAGAGGAAAAATCTATTCAACCGCATGAAGAGTCAGTTGAAGTTATCAACCTGGGTACTGAGTCAGATAAAAAGGAAATTAGGATCTGCGCTAACTTGGAAAGCAGTGTCAAGAGCAGGTTGGTTCAGATGTTATGAGACTATGTAGAAGTATTTGCTTGGTCTTATGAAGATATGCCTGGGTTGGATACCGACATCGTAGTTCATTGTCTGCCGACAAGAGAGGACTTCCCTCTTATTAAACAAAAGGTTCATCGCATGAGGCTTGATATGTCTGAAAAGATCAAAGTTGAAGTGATTAAACAATTTGATGCAGGGTTCCTAGCCATAACATCCTATCCTCAATGGGTTACCAATGTGGTGCTAGTGCTAACGAAAGACGAGAAAGTTTGCATGTGCATAGACTATAGGGATCTGAATAGGGAAAGCCCCAAGGATGACTTCCCTTTACCATACATTGACGTCTTAGTTGATAATACGGCTCAGTATAAAGTCTTATCATTCATGGATGGCTTCTCAGGTTATAATAAAATAAGTATGGCTCCCGAAGATATGGAAAAGACTACTTTCATTACACAATGGGGCACCTTCTACTACAAGGTCATGCCGTTCGAATTAAAGAATTCAGGGGAAACATATCAAAGGGCTATGGTCACTTTATTTCATGACATGATTCATAATGAGATAGAGGTATATGTGGATGATATGATTGCCATATCACAAACCGAAGAATAATATCTCGATCACCTGTATAAATTATTCGAGAGGTTGAAGAAGTACCGGTTGAGGTTAAACCCTAACAAGTGAACGTTTGGAGTACGATCTGGAAAGCTTCTGGGTTTTGTCGTCAGCAATAAAGGCATTGAAGTTGATCCTGCCAAGGTAAAGGCCATCCAAGAAATGCCAATCCCTCATTCTAAAAAGGAAGCCAGAGGATTCTTTGGTCGTCTTAATTACATTTCCCGTTTCATATCACACTTAACTGCTACTTGTGAGCCACTCTTCAAACTCTTGAAGAAAGATCAGGTAGTCAGATGGAACGATGAGTGCCAGATTGCCTTTGACAAAATCAAAGAATACCTACAAGAACCTCCTATTCTCATGCCTCCAGTTGAAGGAAGACCCTTGATCATGTACTTGACGGTATTAGAGAACTCTATGGGGTGTGTTTCGGGCCAACATGACGAGTCTGGACGAAAAGAGCATGCTATTTATTACCTGAGCAAAAAGTTTACCGACTTCGAAACCAGATATTCACTTCTCGAGAAAACTTGTTGCGCTCTGGCATGGGCTGCTCGCCGGCTAAGACAGTATATGTTGACTCATACCACTCTATTGATTTCTAAAATGAATCCAATCAAATACATTTTCGAGAAACCTGACCTTTCCGGACGGATAGCCAGATGGAAAATGATCTTGACTGAGTACGGCATTCAGTATACGACTCAAAAATCCATCAAAGGAAGTGTACTAGCAGATCATTTGTCCTATCAAGCTGTGGATGGTTATCAGTCAATAAACATCGACTTCCCTGATGAGAACGTCATGCTGGTAACCGACTGTGCGAAACCGGGACCGTATGACGGACCTGAACAAGGATCCCAATGGACTATGGTATTCGATGGGGCTTCCAACGCCCTAGGTAACAAAATCGGTGTTGTGATTATCTCTCCTGAAGGTTGCCACACTCCTTTCAGTGCCAGCCTATGCTTCGATTGCACAAACAATATGGCCGAGTATGAAGCGTGCATCTTAGGTCTGGAAGCTGCTATCGACTTGAAAATCAAGCATTTGGATGTATTCGGAGATTCCGCTCTAGTGATTAGTCAAGTAAAAGGAGATTGGGATACTAAACACCCTAATCTCGTCCCTTACAAGGAACTTGTGCTATCTCTAATTCCTCACTTCGAAGAGATCACTTTTGAGCACTTCCCTAGGGAACAAAACTAGTTGGCTGACGCTTTGGCAACCATGTTTTCAATGTTCAAAGTCAAATGGGACAACGAAGCCCCTATGATAACAATTGAAAGATTCGATGAACCTGCACATTACTATGAGCTTTTCACTGACGCAGAAAAGCCATGGTACCATGAGGTGATGAGATACCTTGAAGCACAAGAGTATCCAGAGGGGGCATCTATCAATGACAGAAAGTTCTTGCGAAGATTTGCAGCCAAATTCTTCCTAAGTAGCGGGATGTTATACAAGCGCAACCATGATTCAACTCTACTCCGATGTATGGACAAGAAGGAGGCAGAGGAAACCATGGAAGACATGCACGATGGTCTCTTCGGTACTCACTCAAGTGGATATATGATGGCTAAGAAAATCTTAAGAGCCGGTTACTATTGGTCAACGATGGAGAATTATTGCCATCAACATTCAAGAACTTGTCACAAATGTCAAATCTACGCTGACAAGGTCCACGTGCCTCCTATTCTTATGAATGTCACGACTGCTCCGTGGCCATTTGCAATGTGGGGCATTAAAATGATTGGATAAATCAAGCCCACATCTTCCAACAAACATCGCTTCATTCTTGTTGCTATCGACTATTTTACCAAATGGGTCGAAGCCACCTCGTTTGCCTCAGTCACCAAGAATGTGGTAGCCAGATTCATCATACACAACCTCATCTGCCGTTATGGTATCCCCGAAAGGATCATCACCAATAATGGGACTAACCTCAACAATGTTATGATCACTAAGCTTTGCACTCAGTTTAAGATCAAGCATCACAATTCTTCTTTGCATAGACTGAAAATGAATGGCGCAGTTAAAGTGGCCAACAAAAATATCGAGAAGATTGTGCAGAAAATGGTAGTAACCTATAAGGATTGGCATGAGATGTTGTTGTTTGCTCTACATGGCTACCGTTCTTCAGCTAGAACATCAACAGGGGCAACTCCCTTTTCTCTAGTCTATGGTATGGAAGCTGTTTTTCCAGTAGAAGTTTAGATTCCCTCTCTAAGAATTATGAATGAGGCAGACCTAGGCGAAGACGAGTGTGTTCAAATGAGATTGGATCAGTTGAACTTGATTGACGAAAAACGATTAGCTACTATTTGCCATGGTCAGACATACCAAAAATGGATGATCACAACTTTCAACAAAAAGGTCAAGCCTCGAGTATATCAAGTTGGTGACTTGGTGATAAAGCGCATCATTTTACCACAAGGCGACCCCATAGGCAAATGGACTCCCACCTAAGAAGGGTCGGTTGTTGTCAAGAGAGTTTTCTCTGGCAGTGCCATGATGCTGACTACCATGGATGGTGAAGATTTCCCACATCCTATAAACGCGGACATAGTTAAAAAATACTACGCATAAGAGACCCGTTAGGTTGACACACCTAAGCAAAATAAGGGCATCCTGGCAAACCAAAAGCTTTGGGCAAAAATTTGGGATATATGCGAAAGATGGTACACCCGGCAAGTTGAAAACCCAAAAGGGCGACTTGGGCAAAAAGGGGTATCCTGGTGGGCTGAAAACCCGAAAGGGAGGTCCAGGCAAAAGTTAAGGATTAAAAGCGTATGACTATGTTCCGTGGAATCAACGCAGTCAATTTTATCACCAAGGTCCAAGTTCAACGATCCAAGATCAATCCAATCAACTTCTATCAACGACATGGGACATTCGAAGACATTGGGGCAATAGTAGAGTCGGGAGGCAATGAGATCATTTCACATGGCTATTTGTTTTCATTATCAATTTTGTTTTCCTTTCGATGATTTCCTCTTACTAGGATCTCCGTCTCTCTGTACAAAAACACCTATTCATGGGCAAAATATCAATACAAATATACTTTGAAGTGCAAAATTTATGTCTATGTTTTGAATGCAAATTTGTCCAATGACTAAAATTGAATGAACATATGCATATGAACATAATTAAAACTATTTGGCACATGTGTCCTGCTAAGCAGCGGCAAGCATCTCTTTAATGTATATGAAATATCCCTACAGAGTTATCTCATTATCATTATCCCCACGAGGACGACTGCAATAAACCTTTCCCCAACAGGTTTTATTTCCCAGGAAATAATCAAGGAATCACATAACTCCCCAGCCGAGTTCAAATTTCCCCAACATACAACAATCAAGACAGCACGGAGTTCCCCAATCTTCCTCGGCCAAGGCTGTTATCCCCAAGCGGAGTTTATCCTCCCCAGTTGAGTGTATCCTCCCCAAGTTGATTTTGTCCTACCGGATTGAGTCTACACTCTCCAATTTGAATTTTCTTCCAGATTATTGCAAATCATAGGGCTACAACCTCTGATCCCCAGTAACTTCGTCATCAAAGCCTTTATTTTTTCCTAAAAGATACTATGAAGCCTGGATTCGACCAGATTTTAGCACATTTTTCAAGTTATTACTAAAGCCTGGACCCGACCAGATAATAGTTTGACTTCTTCAAGTTACTGAAACTTGGACCAGACCAGATAACAGTTTGAGTATCTGAAACCTAGACCCGGCCAGCTAACCGTTGATATCAATTTCAAGACACTATGAAACCTGGACCCGACCAGATAATAGTCTAACTCTTCAAAGATATGGAAGAAAACATGGAATCAATTCGACCAAGGTTTAATTTATTTTCCCCAGTAGAGTTTGCCTCTGCCCTAACAAATTACTGTGAAACCTGGATTCGACCAGATAACAGTTCTCAAACTTCATCTTTTCAAGCAAGTTGTTGTGAATCCTGGATCCGACCAGATAACAACTAAATCCCCAAACAGTTTATTGTAAAGCCTGGACCCGACCAGATAGCAATCAACCTTATCAACCTCAAAAATCTGCAAAGCCTGGACCTGGCCAGATGACAGTTTTTCAAACAGATTATTGTGAAACCTGGAGCCCGACCAGATAACAACTAACTATGATCCTCAGAGAGACGCTATGAAGCCTGGACTCGACCAGATAATAGTACAACTTTCTAAAAAGCCATGAAACCTGGACCCGACCAGATAGTAGTTACCACTTCAAGTTACTGCGAAACCTGGATCCGACCAGATAACAGTTAACTTCCGTACCCCCAGCAAAGTGGTGTGAAGCCTGGATACAACGAGATAACTATTCAATTTCAAGAAATTTTCTGCAAAGCCTGGAATCCGACCAGATAACAATTAATTCGTCTCTTGCTCCAGTAAGTTGTCGTGAAGCCTGGATCCGACCAGATAGCAGTCAACTACTTCATTCTCAGCAATTTTGACGCCTGGACCCGACCAGATAACATCTTACATTCAAGCGATATTCCCCAGTGAAAGCATCCTTTCAACAAAGTTTGAAGATATGAATATTCGTCATCTCCAACAGTAATCAGGGACTCAACCTCCCAGAATTTCCTCAGCAGCAGTCAGGGATTTATTTTCCCGGACAAAAACATACATCTCACATTCATACATCATAGCATGTACATACTATATGCATTTAACATGATACCACATCTGGTGAACATTATGCAGGCATCTTCATTTTACTAACTCTTTTCTCCCACAGGTAAAACATCAAGTTTTAGTATAAATCAACGAGAGATTTATGCTGATACTTCTTCCAGTGTTTACCAACATTCCTCCAAGTGTCATCTATAAGCCCATTCACCATCTATCTTCGAGTGCAAATTTTTGGGCACTCTAGTGTTCAATCATCTTTCACCTTCAAGTCACGAATGGAGGAGCCGCCAATCTAACTCTTCAGGTTTAAGAAGATTGAACAGGGGAAGTTGTTGTACCCCAAAATTTTCCCTCTCATTTATCAAATATTTCTTCACAAAGACCTCTCTTGGTTCAAGACTGCACTAGGGTTGATCAGCTCAAGACATCTCCTCAAGCACTGATGACCAAAATTAGGGTTTGAGATTGCACAAGGATATTTGAACATTCAATGCTCCATATGACTTTTATGGGTCATTATGGACCTCCAAGATTACTCATGTCAAGTTTCAGGTTTTGGATCACACTTTTGCTCAGTCAATTGAGCAGTTGACCTAAAATCAGCTAGATTGGGGGAAAAGTCAACTATGGAAAATTTCCAGTCAAACCTCATGATTTTTTATCCACATCAACATTATAAACTCATATGTATCATTTGATCAAGTTTGGACCATAATTCCTCAAGAAATCTGATCAAATCATCAAAGGGGCAAAATGGTCAAAATTAGGGTTTTGACTGAGAAAGGGCAATTTCTGGTTTTTGACCTAGCAAATGGTCAATTGGTTTGAAGCATGATTTCAAGATTTAAATTGCATCATTTTTACCTAAGGGCATGACCTAAAACATTACTCAAGATCAATTGGACTGATAGTGAATTTTTAGTCAACTGATAAAAAAGTCAACTGTACACTAAAAAGTCAAACTTTAACTTTTGGGTCAAAGTTCAATGTAAAAGATCACAATTCATCAAAACATGTCAAAATATGAAACTTATTCATCGAGAAATCAAAAAGTCAAGATTTCATTTTGAAAAGTCAAAGTTTCTAACTTAGAAATTTTTCTAAGTGTTTAAACTTCATGTTTTTTCATAACTTTGGGCCAATTTTTCACCATGATGCAAGAGGGTTCAGAAGAAACTTTCAACATGAAAGTTGTAAATATCCATGACATCTACAACATTGCTTTACACAACTTCTTCTAAAAATATTTGGATCTCAAGTTATTAATTCACAAAGTCATGGTCTTGAAATTGGACACTTAGTGAAATTTTGTCCTAGTTTTGGTCAGGATTTTGACCTAACTTCATGGCACTTTTTCATATAGTTCCAAGGGTAATTTTCAAAAGTGATTTAAATATGGGTTGTAGAGCACATTAAAATATTTTCAAAATGTCCAATAACTCCTTGAGATCATTTTTAAGAAGGGAGAATCGAAGAGATGAAGTTAGGGTTTTCACACTTGAATTACAAGTCATTTTGTGATGAACAAGATTCAAATTTCAAACCTATGATGTATAATCTATACTTTACAGGCCTAAAAATTGTTAGGCACTCCATAATTAATTGCTTGCACGGTTGTTAGAGGTCTCAATTCAAGCATTTAATGCAAGGCCATGCTTTATATCCATTTTGGGAAGAAAGTGCACAATGCCATTTTTATAAAGTAGCTTTTTGCACAAAACTTGTTCTTGAGCCTTGGAATTGTTTTCTTCTAATTATACATGTCCTATAACTCAAGAGAAGTTGATCTCAACACTTACAATCACTCAGCCCATGCTTGTACCTCCTCTTGGAACCATATTTCCCACTTTTCTTCAAAATCAAGTAACATAGCAATCAGCCTATAACTTGTACTTCTGACTCTCCCAAACACTCGAGCATTTTGCTTATACATACACAAGTAATTTTTCATAAATCTCACGCATGCTTGAGCCCTGAAAACACCAAGAACTCAGATTTGCATCTCATACCTCCATTTTCACATAACCTGACCAAAAGTTTGAAACTCATAACCCCCTCGTGCGTTTTCAAGCCTCTTTATTCTTAAAGCTTCTAAACATAATTTAGAAGTCATCTCTTACCCTGTTAATGTTCTGTAACACCATCTTCCTCCATTTCCAAGTTCAAAAACAGAGCACTGCAAGTGGACTTCTCCAGACCATTTCAGCCACTCTCCAACCTAGCTAATCATTGCATTAGCTTCCTGGGACCTCAATGGAGCTATTTTGATCATCACAACACCTTGAGGAGTGCTCATTTGCAGAGCACGATTTCCAGTTTTGAGGTAAGTTATCTCAACTTTGAACTCTTCATACACGCATCATAAATGGTTTATTTGTGAATGAAAAATGTAGGTATCATTGCTCCAAAGCTAACCATGTCCATAATTTTCATTTATGTTGCTTGAGCTTAGAGAATTTTAGGATTGAAGTTTCTGAAATTTTTAGGGTTCAGATTAGGGCCATTAAAATTCATGCTTGTTTTTTATCTATAATTTTATTTCTTTTCATTTTTGAAATCATGAGGAAATTTGCCACAAGATTCATGTTTACATTTTTGCAAATGGATGAGAGATGAACAAGATGCAGGTACTCTGGCTGGGCGTGAGGTTGAAGATGAAGTTCAGGCTATGGACTTGATTTCTAATATATATTTATTGTTTTGTTTATATGAACGGATGTATAGCCACCCCAGTGGTAAAGCGCGCGCTTGTTAACCTATGGGAGCTGGGTTCGAGCCTCAGTGGTACCCTTTTTTGCCTTTTTTCATATTTTCTCACTTCCATTTGATTTTTTGCAGCGTTGGGCCTCCAGCATGGGCCTGGCATTTTGTTTGCTTTTTCATACTCCCTGCTCACTATTCACACCCCTGGCCCATTTTATTTTCCTTTTCCTTTTTTATTTATTTGTTTTCTTTAATATTTTATATAATATTAGAAAAATAAAAAAATATAAAAATACATTAGATTTATATTTTGACATAGTTTATTTATTTTTTTACAATAAAAATTATTTTTATTTAATCATACTTTATTTATTTTACAAATTAATTTGTAAATTTAATTAGAAACTAGGGTTTTAATTATTTCTTTTACAATTAAAAAAAACATTCCTTTAAAACCAAAAAGACCAAAAATATTTTACAATATCATACATTATTTTCAAGACAAAAAAGACATTAAAAATATTTTTCTTACAAACTTAATTTCTTTTTCTGTCTTAATCAATTAATATTTAGATTAGGGTTTTATCTAATTTTCTTTTCCTAATTAATTCAGGTTTACTTTTTTTTTAATTTAACTAATTATTTACTTTTTAGTTAATTAGGTTAAAACCAAACCCTTTCCCAAAAAAATCCAAACAAAAATCCATTTTTCTTTCCATTTACATTCTTGTATATTTATTCATTTTTTGTACATTATTTATCCAAATTCAATATGGTTGTAATAAATAATTAGGTTTATTTTCTTGCAACCCCTATTTGTGATTTGTACACCCCCCTCCCACAAGTATTGTAATAGCTAGTGATTTTAAATTCCGCAATTTATCGCTTTATATACAAATTCTAGTAATTAGGATTTTGTATGGAAAGACTAAAACCAATCAATTAGCAAACCCTAATAAAAGACAAATCAAGCATGAAAATCAATACACTTGCACACAAGCACCCCTAGGGTAAAATCCACTTGGTTGCCTTACAAAATGGCCATGTTATACATGTGAGGTATCTTAGCAAAAACAAACAAAATACAAGATCATAGTCCATCAATGACGCTATCAAAAGTTGCCTTTCAAAATGATCTTAGTCCCTAAAGAGAATGCTAAGATACTTTGAAACATTGCTAATCATGGTTATACGATGACCCATGCCCGTCCCTTTTACATCCAAAGATAGTGTTGCTTATGAAATCAATGGTAAGATAACAATATCACAAGAAAAAGAAAATGAACATGAAAGACTTTTGAGTAGGTAGATTGTTCCTAGTTACTTGCTCCCTTTCAAAACAAAACATCCTTGCTATTTTCAAAACAAACACAAAACACTTTCAAAAACATCTTTCAAAACTTGAAAATATTTTCAAAAGATCAACACTTTGTATACATTCTTACGAACGAGAATCATTACAAAAGTTTGCCTAAACAATGGCGCCTTTTCAAAATACTTTCAAAAACCACACAAAGCACATTTTCAAACAAAAGCAAGTGATCTAGCAAGTAACTAAGAGCCCATGGAAAACCATGGATGAAAAGGGTGTTAATACCTTCCCTTTTCATAATCTACCCCCCGAACTCAAGAAATAGTCTCAAAGGTCTTTCCTGTTCTTTTTCACCTTTCCTTTTGGATAAAAGAAAAGTCAGTGGCGACTCTTGCTAACCGCAAAATTTACGATAAAATGCAAAACCTTCAAGTCAGTTCTCCCACCATATCACACCCACGAAGAACTTGTGGACACAGTTATCGTAGGTACCGAAGAGGACAAGAAAGAAGTCAAGGTGGTTCCCAATATGGAACCCAGTGTCAAGAAGCGTCTACCTCAGTTTCTACATGATTATGTTGAGGTCTTTTCCTGGTCGTACAAAGACATGCCAGGACTTAATGCTGATATCGTGGTCCATCGTCTATCGACAAAAGAAGATTGCCCTCTGGTAAAACAGAAAGTTCATCGCATGCGCCCAAACATGTCAGAGAAGATCAAGGCCAGAGTCATGAAACAATTCAACACAGGATTCTTAGTCGTTACCTCCTATCCACAATGGGTCGCCAATGTTGTTCCAGTGCCTAAAAAGGACGGCAAAGTACGCATGTGTGTGGACTACAGAGATTTGAATAGGGCAAGCCCTAAGGATGATTTCCCACTTCCCCACATCGATATTCTGGCTGACAATACTGCACAACATAAAGTGTTCTCATTTATGGATGGTTTCTCAGGCTATAACCAGGTCAAAATGGCACCTGAGGACATGGAGAAAACAACCTTCGCCACACAATGGGGCACATTCTGTTACAAGGTTATGCCATTCAGGTTGAAGAATGTTGGGGCAACCTTTCAACGTGCCATGGTAGCTCTATTTCACGACATAATACATCACAAAATAGAGGTTTACGTGGACGACATGATAGCCAGATCTCAAAATGAAGAGGAACATCTTGACCATTTCCAGTAACTGTTTGAGAGACTGAAGAAATACAAGCTGAGGTTGAACCCGAATAAATGCACATTTGGGGTAAGGTCCGGTAAACTCCTAGGCTTAGTTGTCAATGGTAAAGGTATCGATGTAGACCCTGCCAAGGTGAAAGAAATACAAGAAATGTCTGCTCCTCGCACCGAGAAGGAAGTCAGAGGATTCTTAGGACGACTAAATAACATTGCCAGATTCATTTCTCACCTGACCACTACTTATGAACCAATCTTCAAATTACTGAAGAAAGATCAAGTAGTCAAATGTAATAATGAATTCCAAACTTCCTTCGACAAGATCAAAGAGTACCTACAAGAGCCTCATGTTTTGATGCCGCCAGTCGAGGGAAGACCCTTGATCATGTATCTAATTGTTTTGGAAAATTAAATGGGGTATATGTTGGGGTAGCATGACGAGTCTGGCCGAAAAGAGCATGTTATTTGTTACCTGAGCAAAAAGTTTACTGACTGTGAAACCAGATATTCACTGCTCGAGAACACTTGCTACGCTCTGGCATGGGCTGCTCACCGGTTAAGACAGTATATGCTAACCCATACTACCTTATTGATATCCAAGATGGATCGAATAAAATACATATTCGAGAAGCCTTCCCTCTCTGGGAGAATAGCAAGATGGCAGATGATACTGACTGAATACGACATTCAATACACTACCCAAAAAGCAATAAAGGGCAGTGTACTAGCCGATCACATTGCTCATCAAGTTGTGGATGACTAGCAGCCCATGAGGTTCTAATTCCCAGATGAAGACATCATGATGGTAAACAACTGTGAGGAACTCAGACTATATGACGGACCTGAACAAGGATCCCGATGGACCCTGGTTTTTGATGGAGCCTCCAACGCGCTCGGCAATGGCATAGGTGTTGTACTCATATCCCCTGAAGGATGTCACGCTCCCTTCACTGCAAGACTTTGCTTCAACTGTACAAATAATATGGAAGAGTACAAAGCATGTATTTTTGGTATCAAATCTGCCATAGATTTTGGAATCAAGTCTCTAAGTGTATTCGGAGATTCAACCTTAGTCATCAGCTAGATCAAAGGAGAATGGGATATGAAGCACCCTAACCTCATCCCCTACAAAGAACATGTGTTGACATTAATCCCACACTTCAAGGAAATTACCTTTGAGCATTTTCCATGAGAAGAAAATCAGCTAGCAGATGCACTTGCCACAATGTCATCCATGTTTAAATTCAAGTGGAGTAACTAGGCTCCCCAGATCACCATTGAATGGATGGAAGAACCAGCTTACTGTCACGAGATCAATATTGAAGAAGTAGTGGACCAGCCTTGGTTCCATGAAGTTAGGAGGTACCTCGAGGCTCAAGAGTATCTGAAAGGAGCTTTAGTCAATCATAAGAAGTTCTTAAGAAGATTCTCTTCTAAGTTCTTCATCAGTAATGGCATTCTCTACAAGCGCAACCATGACTCTGTTTTGCTTCGTTGCATAGACAAGGTTGAGGCAAAAAAGGTCATGGTTGATCTACATGAAGGCACTTTTGGCACCCACTCTAGTGGGCATACAATGACTAAGAAAATCCTACGGGCAGGTTATTACTGGTCTACCATGGAAGCAGATTGCTATCAGCATTCACGGACCTGTCACAAGTTTCAAATCTATGCTGACAAAGTGCATGTGCCTTCAGTCCCTCTAAATGTCCTGACTTCTCCCTGGCCATTCGCGATGTGTGGCATCGATATGATTGGAGAAATCAAGCCTACGGCTTCTAATGGGCGCCACTTCATCTTGGTGGACATTGACTATTTCATGAAGTGGGTTGAGGAAGCTTCTTTCGCTTCTGTTACCAAGAATGTCATGGCCTGTTTCATCTAACAGAATTTCATCTGTCGGTACGGTATCCCAGAGAGAATTATCACAGACAATGGTATGAATCTCAATAATACTATGATCACCGCACTGTGCATGCAATTCAAGATCCAACACCATAATTCTTCTCCTTACCGGCCAAAGATGAATGGTGTTGTCGAAGCTGCAAATAAGAACATCAAAAAGATCATACAAAAATGACAGTAACCTACAAGGACTGGTGTTGCACCCCAAAATTTGCCCTCCCATATTCTCCAAGAAATTGCCAAGCCAAGTCACAAAATTCCCCAAGGGTTACACAGTCAAAGATCTCCCATACAGTCAAGATTAGGGTTTTGAGTCTGATCAAGAAAAGGAAGTTTTCAAAGGTCCAATCAAATCTCACATGCTTACAAATATGGTCAAGTATCCTCATATCAAGTTTCAAGGCATTCAGCTCAAAATTGCACAGTCAAAACCCTAAATTGCACTACAGTCAACTGTAGGGGCAAAATGGTCATTTGACAGTCAAAAGTTCAAATTTTTGGTCAACATATCATTTTGAAGCCACAAACATCATTTGATAAATGCTTGATCATGATTCTCAAAATTTGGCTCAGAAAATCATCAAGATGCAAAAGTTACTATATTTGGACAGCTGAAAAAGTCAACTGAAATTGACCAGGGCATAACTTTCACATGGATTATCAGAAAAATTCCATCCAAAGCTCATTTTGAAGAGAAAGACATTTCCTACAACTCATCTTCATACTTCAAGTCCAAGAAATTCTCTCACAAAAAGTTATCAATTTCAACATTATAGGTCATTTTCCAAAGTCAACAAAAAGGGACTTTAAGTCAAAGGCCATAACTTGATATTGGTAAATCAAAATGACATGGGACCAAAGGCATTGGTTAGAGGACTCAAAGACCTTTCCAAAATGTCCAAGAACATGAGAAAATCTTAAACATTGAGCAAGTTATGCCTTGTTGAAGTTGGGAAATTTTTGGATATTTTGAAAAGTCAACATTGATTCAAATGACCTAAAAATGCTAATGGGCCCATTTTTCTTCCATGATTCATCATTCCAAGCATATGCACGACCACTTGGCCCAAAGGGAAGTATTTTCTCATTTTTTATTTATTTATTTGAATTATTATTTATATTAATTCATTTAAATTATTTAAATACATGAAAAATATCTAACTTGCCTTAACAAATCTTTTTATACATGTTTTGCCATCAAGATTTCGTGCACATGCTAATTAGGAAAGAATTGGATTGATTGGATGCTAATTGGCACAAGAACACTTGAAAAAGATTGAAAAAAGATCCTTAACAAATCAAATCTCCAATTCATGAATTCAAGAGATTTTGAGCAATATTTTTAACCTAATGCATTCCATACAAATACTTGAACACAACCCTAATGCCCAGACACTAAAAGCTGCACAGAAAAGCTCTCCACAAACTTGGAATTTTTGTCAAAAAAAAGCAAAACTGAAATCAGTGTTAGAGGTGGATTCAAGGCACGAAATTGGTTTCAATAGCTTCCTCAAGGTTCCTTGATCATATTCCAATCAGAAACTACCATCAGAACGCCAAGAATCGGTATATTGAACGCCAACTGTATCAAACAAATTTCATAATCGTACATCCCATTCTATGCATTATTTATGAAATTTAATGGTTGATTCGTGTTCACTATGAAGTTTTGAAGCTAATCAATACCTTTAATTGCGTTTTTCTGTGTTGTATGAGATTATACCATACTTGATTTCTAGGGTTTTCAGGATGAGAAATTAGGGCTTTTAAGACCAAGGAAAATTGGCCCTCAAGACCACCATGGTTGTACTCAGCAAGCTTGGACGAGGAAAACCACATGCTCGCGCTCAATTTATGAGCGCTTGAGAGTTATTCGCTATTTTCTAATAGCATACCTAAAGCAACGCTAAAAAACCGTTGCTTAATGATCTTGTTTTCAGAAAAACAAAAAAAACATGCGAAGAAGATGATGTGTTGTCCAAACGCTATAGGTTGTTTTGAATTTCGCGCGTTCCCACCCACTAACTCTTTGTTTCCTTTCATATTATTTATTCGTTATTTATATATCAAATGCGTTGTCATGGCTTAGTGGCACAGGCGTTGGATGGTGATGCTAGTGGCCTGGGTTCGAGTCCCAGGTCTACGTTTATTTCTATAATATTTTGCAAAACATGTTCCTATGCAATTTCAAAGGTGGAGCGCATGATACATCACCATAATCCAAACGTCCACGCGTCCTGGGAGATCAAAGCAAGGGCATGGATTCAAGGAACATATTACGCCCTAGTCAACGCATCACACATGATTCAGAAAAGTCCAACGAGGCCAATGCTATTGGGCCAGATTGCTAGGCATATACCTCCAATTGGGGCCTGAACCCCCCCCCCCCCCCCCTGGTTTGCAATTTCCTTTTTTTATTTATTTTGTTTTCAATTGTTATTTTATTTACTTTATTGTTTTAATTTAATAAATTATTTTTACAATATATAAAAAATGCCTAAAAAATCAGAAAAAAGATAAAAACATGATAAATAATTTTTATTTTAATATTTTCATGTAAATAAATTAATTTAGATTAGAGTTTTAATTTTAATTCTTTTAATAACAAAAATACAAAAATATAGAATTAGGTTTAATTTTTATCCCCTTTTAATTTGTTTCCTTTTTTACCATAATATTTATTTATTTATTTTTATAATTAAATTGTACATAAAAATTAGGTTTAATTTAGGTTTCAATTTAATATTTTCACAATAAATTTAAAAGCTATTAGAATTAGGGTTTGCCTTTTAGTTTAATTTTAATTAATTCTTTTTTCATCAAATTCCTAAAAAACCTAAAAATACCAAAAAACATTTTCTTTTAATTTTAATTTTTAATTCCTCATTAATGTTAATATTTTGCAAAAGGGTCCAACGCCCTCCTTTCGACTTAATTGTTTAATTTCGCATCTTTATTTTATTCCGCTTAAATAATTGTGTATCTCTCCCGAAGCTTTGTAACATTTACTTCTCGCACTTTTACTTTATTTGCTTCTTTACTTTTCTGTCAAATCGGGTCCGGTTTAATTTTGGCGATGTGGACCCGCGCCATATGTAATAGCCTTAGATTTATCTTTTCCCGCAAATATTAACTGTTAACAAAAAGCATGCAAGAATGAATGACCATAATAAAATCAAGCGTAGAACACCAATAACATAAAAAAGACAAAATATCTGAAAACGACACACGAATCGCACACACCACCCCTAGGGTACGCCTCACTGTTGCCTTATCTCGAAAGGTGATCGTCGAGTAGAGGATGTCTTAGTAAGTCCTCATGATCCGGGAACCTGGCATGAGGGTAGCTTCTAAGGTGTCTTCCCATTGCTCTGGTGATCACCATGTCCCTACAAACTCGAATTGACCCGAACACCTCCAACGGTGGTGCTACCTACCTCTCAATGGTGGGATGGCACTACTTTAAAGGACATTTACACAGACGAATTCCTTAGGGTAGGTAGGTTCTCGTAGATACTTGCTCTCTTCAAAAAAAACAAAAATCTTTTCACACCGACACTTTTCAAAAGCTTTCGAAACAATTTTTCAAACACTCTGACACAAGAGTCGAACTGAAAATTTTCAAAGAAACTTTTTTTAAACCCACATTGAAAAGCAAACAAACCATTTTTGAAAACACAAATGAGCAAGTATCTAAGAGCCCATGGATAACCATGGATAGAAAGGGTGCTAACACCTTCCCTTTCTATAACCTACCTCCCGAACCGAGAGCAATCTCTATAAGGAATTTTTCTGTGCTTTTGTCCTTTCCATTTGGAGAAAATAAAAGACGGTGGCGACTCTTGCTTTCGCGACATTTTGCGAACCAGCGTTAAACAGTCAGTTCCAGATCCACCGATCACAGAACTGGCGACTCTGCTGGGGAAACAAACTTAAAGTGGGGTGTACCTTAGGGCTAGCTTATAACTATGTTTTCAATTGTTTTCCTTGCTTGCTTTAAATTGTGGGACTGTCTTGGGAGTTCTATAGATCCTAACCCGGATCTGGGGGATACCTTCTTAGAAAGTAGCAACAAGGCTATGAGGGAACTGTGCGGGGTATACCGACATGGTTGAAACAGTCTGCTACGTTGATGTGGCACTTTGGTGTGTACCGGTAACCCTTGAGTTCAGTCAAGGAGAGTACGGGGCCTCCGCGTGGTGTCGTGAAGCATCAACAGACCTTAGGAACCTTAATTGAACTATCTTGGCCTTTTTAGGGTAGTGAGATAACTGACTTTGGTGCAGTCCGAGGTTGGTTGATACTCGATACTACACTCAATTGAGGGTTGCTTTCCTGGAATATTTCGGTCGCCAGTTCAGTGGCTAAATCGAAACGATGAACAATGAAAGCAATCCCGTGATATTGGGACCCTTAGAACCCGGTTACTTCTAATAGGACAGGTTGAACCCACCAACTTCAAGAGGGTAATACCCAGACCTCATGCTGGCCTAAACTCTAAGGGCTTTCTCTTGTGTGACTTGTGTGCCTTCGTACTTGACTGCTTACATGCTTTATCTGACACATGAACTACTTGCAGGTTTTGTTTTAGTCCTTAATTGGGACATATGACAGGGCTTACTAAGTTTCTTGCAGGTTTTGTTTATAGTCCTTAATTAGGACTCATAACAGAGCGTATTGAGTTTCTTGCAGGTTTTGTTTATAGTCCTTAATTAGGGCTTATAACAGAGTGTACTGAGTTTCTTGCAGACTAGTTTATTGCAGGTTTTGGTTTGCAGTCCTTAATCTGGACTCATAACGGGGTTTACCTACATTACTCCATACATAGCATAACATCATACCATTGCATACATCCTAACCCATTTCAAGGATCTCTAAGGCTTGTGATGCAGGTCATGGTGAATCAACTATCCCAGCAAGGGGAGAAGAGGATTTATGTTGCTCTAGACAAAGTTGTCAGGGGCTATGACCCACTTGATATGGTGAGCTCTGACTCTTGAAGAAGGTTCCCCTAACCAAGGTTGTTTGGAAATCAAAACCAGACATGATGATTAAAGTCAGGGGCTATGACCCACTGGATATGGTGAGCCTTTGACCCTTGAAGAAGGAATCTCAGCAAACATGAAGTTCCCTCAATCAAGCTACCTAGTTCTAACAATTTTTGTTTACCCCGCGAGATCCTTGAAAACATTGCATGCATATCATACATATCATTACATTACAGGTACCCGTTCTTTGCAGGTCACTTACCCTTCTCGCCGTTTATTTCAGCCATGGCTTCCCAACAAGATAACCAGGACTTTCTTGCTCAAGAGACTCGGTTCGGGGAAATCCTCCTGAATATATCCAAGGGGCAGGAGGAGCTAAGGACACTTCTCACAGAGACTTTGGTCAGGAATCGCGCTGAGGACGAACGGCTAAAACATCTGCAAGCTGAAGTGGATATAATGAAAGCCCAAATGCTGGGGCAGGTGACTGCCATTCAAGGGTTGGCTCAAAGACAAGACGAGCTCGGGTTTCTCGTCAACCAACTGCTTCAGGGTAACCAACTGGGGCAAACATCTAAGGGTAAAAAGCCATTCATCATCCGATCATCCTCGAGACAAGAGGATAAGGGGAAAGCTCCTCAAATGGCTCCAGTGCCACAAATTCAGCATCAACCTCACCAGCTTCAGCCAGACAAGCCCAGGAGGCAATTCACCCCGCTCAACATGTCGCTGTATCAAGATTTGCAACGCCTATTGAGGTTGAATCTGATCACATTAAGGGCTCATCCCCGGAACCCCAACACAGCATCTCCTGCCTATGATCCCAATAAGAGGTGTGCCTACCACTCTGCTAGCCCAGGACATGATACCAATGAATGTTGGGATCTGAGGAATAAAATCCAGGACCTGATTGATGAAGGGGCATTGGAGTTCACACAAGATGGACAGGCTGAATTTTTCTACCATTCCTCCAAGGCTCACCAGTTGAAGTGACAAGCTCCGAGACTAGGAAACTTTTGTTCATTCGAATGTTCAAGTTGTGTTTTTCTTTTGACCGTTCAAACATTTATTCATGTTAAAACATTGTTATTCCATTAATGCATCGCTTATGTCTATTTTGAATCAATATATTCGCATTCACTATATGCAAATTGTTTTCATATTTTTTCTGATGTCAACTCTCGTTAATTCTAAGCCTCTTGAGGGAGGATGACGAAAACGATACCATGATCGCTACAGTATGCTTTTGAACAGACCCCGCTGATGAGGTACATGCATTGTTTCAAATCCTAAACACTGGAGTTATAAGGAAGATAATCCCTCGTCAACCCCTTCGAGCCAAAGAAGTAGGAGTTTTATTTTCGAAAATCAAAACCCTTAATCATAACCTGGGGCAGGGTAGTTCTCTCAGTTGATCCAAGTGCATAACGAATGGCACCAAAGAGGTCCTTACAAAACAAAAGACAGTGATGGTTCTGAATAAATCACAAGGACAGGCAGTCATTATCTCAAAAAATGAAAAACCCATTAAGTCAAAACCCATGAAGGAGGCTTACAAAACTGGGGCATCCCGCTGACTGTAATTCCAAAAAAGGAAACAGCTCAGGCAAAAAAAGAAAGGGATAACAAAAATCAGACAAGAAAGAGGTCATACAAACCCTCAACAAAAACAAAGATGACTGCCTATTTGAAATAAATTGTCAACATTCGAACCATCGCTGGTATATCAAAGCAAAGACTCAAACAAGGTCTAACGTATGATCAACTGAGTTTAGGTTTGGAGAACATCACGAAGAGCGGGTGGGTACAAATAATTTGAGCCTTTATCCTTTGTTTCTTAAACCGTGAACCAAGCCTTGTTATAACCCTCAAAAGTCCTAGCTGAAGCATGGGTTAGTTCGAAAGCATACTGTTACGAAAAAGGTATCCTGACTCCTTAAGGCCTACGGTAAATACGGAGTTGACATCATGTTTTACAAGCATTAATTTGTTTTATGAAAAAAAGAATGCTTTTTCAAAATCTTCAAGACAGACATAAGCTTTGCATTTTTAACATAACTTTGTTTGCATATGACTTTTTGTTTGAACAGCATAGAAATTCGCACGACGAAAGTCTAATGAACAAGAGTATCTCCAATTAAGGGGCACGACCTAATCATGGTCCGTCATCTGGGGCAATCCAATCAAGATTCGGAGAATCTCTCAAAGGCCAAAAAGCCTGGGGCAAATCTTCGTCTGAGTCACTTGGGGCACTCCAACAACGAATCTGACCTGATCAAATACCTTATGGTGGCGTGACCAAGCTAACAGGGGCAATTCCCTACATTCTGAGAATATGGACATAGTCGAAAAGATACTACGCAAAATTAAAGACCCGCTAGGTTAACATGCCTAGGCAAAAATAAGGGCTTCCCGGCGAACCAAAAGGGTTCGGGTAAAAATAAGGGATGAAATGAAAAAAATCTGTACACCCGGCAAGTCGAAAACCTGAAAAGGCGGCTTGGGCAAAAATGGGTATCCCGGTGGACTAAAAACCCGAAAGGGCAGTCCAGGCAAAAATTAGGGATCAAAGCGTACGACTATGTCCTGTCATCTCGTCACCTGCCTACCAGAAGAAGGTCTGTCCATCAACAAGCTATCAGCACCTCTCAGGTCTTCCTCTCCCACCTCTGAAACAGGGACAATAAGGAGTTGTCTAAAAGCAACTAATTGTTCTGTCCTCCAGGGTACCAGGATGGGTCCAGCGGAAGAACATAACCAGTACATCCCAATTCCCCAGAGAATGAGCCAGCAAGTCAGTACACTCTCCTCAAGAAAAGCTACTATCAGCCTTAAGGAAATTGAGTATCCTCCAGCAGATCTCAACATTCCCCAGCAGCATATATGCACTCATAACAAGCATCCCCGGCAGTCTTGGTCTAAAGATTGTTCCCCCGGCGGCATAACAACATTCAAAGGAATCACTTCCCCGATATAATTCAAAACTTCCCCAAGAGAGTCCAATCCAATTCCCCCAGGAAAATTGGAACTCATCTCCCCCAAGCAGTAAGCTTATCCCCAGTAGATTCTGGAAGCTTATCCTCGCAAAGCACGAACGCGTCGCCCGACTTTATTTAAAGAGTTATTTCCTTAACAGGATATAACTGGGTTATCCTCAGCCAAAAGCCATGGAAAGATCGTCCCCGACAAAGTCTCCTTATCCCCAGCGAAGTCTATTAACGCTTCCAACTCAACAAGGGTATCCCTAGCAAATTATTATCAACAATTCAGCAAAGTACCTCTCTCCCCACAGAGTATTACTTCCCAACATGGTCGCTAGAGTATCTTTTCTCCCCGCAGAATCCTCCATTTGCCAAGTTTATTCCGCAACGGAGTCATCTTCTCCTACCGGTATTCTTGCAGTTATCATCCCCAGCGGAAGCGAAATCTATTCTTCAACATCAGCCCAGGATACGACTTCCCGGCACCCGTCAAGGATTTACTTTCCTAGACAAAAACATACATAAAACATCACATACATCATTATAGCATGCATAGACGCATCATATCATACAAATCTCATTTATATTGAGAACATCATTGCTTGATCCATATCATGCATCGCATATGACTGACCTTTACCTTTCAGGAAAGGTGCAGTTGAAATTCTCAAACATATTTCAAGACCTAGACCGGTTCGATTAATCAACTCAAAAGATTTCTTATCCAGTCAAGGCCTTCTCTAGTCCAGCTAAATCGACTCCCAACAGATTTTCCTGATGAAGACTCAGTGATAGTCTCCTATGGTCCCCTCTCCGACGGTGTGTGAGGTGGTAAGTCCTTTTCAGATGTTTCCCTCTCCGACGATGAGTGTGAGGTGATAGTCTCCTATGGTTCCCTCTCCGACGGTGTGTGAGGTGGTAAGTCCTTTTCAGATGTTTACCTCTCCGACGATGAGTGTGAGGTGATAGTCTCTTATGGTTCCCTCTCCGACGGTGTGTGAGGTGGTAAGTCCTTTTCAGATGTTTCCCTCTCCGACGATGAGTGTGAGGTGATAGTCTCCTATGGTTCCCTCTCCGACGGTGTGTGAGGTGGTAAGTCCTTTTCAGATGTTTCCCTCTCCGACGATGAGTGTGAGGTGATAGTCTCTTATGGTTCCCTCTCCGACGGTGTGTGAGGTGGTAAGTCCTTTTCAGATGTTTCCCTCTCCGACGATGAGTGTGAGGTGATAGTCTCTTATGGTTCCCTCTCCGACGGTGTGTGAGGTGGTAAGTCCTTTTCAGATGTTTCCCTCTCTGACGATGAGTGTGAGGTGATAGTCTCCTATGGTTCCCTCTCCGACGGTGTGTGAGGTGGTAAGTCCTTTTCAGATGTTTCCCTCTCCGACGATGAGTGTGAGGTGATAGTCTCTTATGGTTCCCTCTCCGACGGTGTGTGAGGTGGTAAGTCCTTTTCAGATGTTTCCCTCTCCGACGATGAGTGTGAGGTGATAGTCTCCTATGGTCCCCTCTCCGACGGTGTGTGAGGTGGTAAGTCCTTTTCAGATGTTTCCCTCTCCGACGATGAGTGTGAGGTGATAGTCTCTTATGGTTCTCTCTCCGACGGTGTGTGAGGTGGTAAGTCCTTTTCAGAGGTTTCCCTCTCCGACGGTGAGTGAGGTGATCATTCCTTTCAGATTATAATTGCCTATGGCTCTCTTCCCAATACTGCGAAGATAATAATTCCCATCAAGATTTTCTCAACGAGCGTTGTTGAAGATAAAATCACCCAAGGTTCTCTTACCATTCATGCTAAGGCAGTAACCATCCCTGGTTCATTCATCGCTGTTTGAAGCTCCAGACTCAGCTCCTGTAACCAGTCAGGACACATCTATACCAAGCATCTGAAAACCAGCTCCTGCAACGTGTCAGGTACTCATTTGTTCTTTTGCAGGTATGCAGGTTCTCGCTAAGGAATCTCCTACGCAATCAACATCCAGATGGCATCTATAAGCCCATCATCCTATCCAGCAACCTCTAAATGGCATCTATAAGCCCATTCCACTGCACTGCTACTATGTGAGCGCAAATTTCTGGGCACTCTAGTGTTCAATCATCTTCTACCCTCGGATTACGAAAGGCACGTCCGCCAATCTGCATCCTCAGGTCTAAGAAGATTGAACAGGGGAAACTGTTGCACCCTAAAATTTGCCCTCCCATATTCTCCAAGAAATTGCCAAGCCAAGTCACAAAATTCCCCAAGGGTTACACAGTCAAAGATCTCCCATACAGTCAAGATTAGGGTTTTGAGTCTGATCAAGAAAAGGAAGTTTTCAAAGGTCCAATCAAATCTCACATGCTTACAAATATGGTCAAGTATCCTCATATCAAGTTTCAAGGCATTCAGCTCAAAATTGCACAGTCAAAACCCTAAATTGCACTACAGTCAACTGTAGGGGCAAAATGGTCATTTGACAGTCAAAAGTTCAAATTTTTGGTCAACATATCATTTTGAAGCCACAAACATCATTTGATCAATGCTTGATCATGATTCTCAAAATTTGGCTCAGAAAATCATCAAGATGCAAAAGTTACTATATTTGGACAGTTGAAAAAGTCAACTGAAATTGACCAAGGCATAACTTTCACATGGATTATCAGAAAAATTCCATCCAAAGCTCATTTTGAAGAGAAAGACATTTCCTACAACTCATCTTCATACTTCAAGTCCAAGAAATTCTCTCACAAAAAGTTATCAATTTCAACATTATAGGTCATTTTCCAAAGTCAACAAAAAGGGACTTTAAGTCAAAGGACATAACTTGAGATTGGTAAATCAAAATGACATGGGACCAAAGGCATTGGTTAGAGGACTCAAAGACCTTTCCAAAATGTCCAAGAACATGAGAAAAGCTTAAAAATTGAGCAAGTTATGCCTTGTGGAAGTTGGGAAATTCTTGGATATTTTGAAAAGTCAACATTGATTCAAATGACCTAAAAATGCTAATGGGCCCATTTTTCTTCCATGATTCATCATTCCAAGCATATGCACGACCACTTGGCCCAAAGGGAAGTATTTTCTCATTTTTTATTTATTTATTTGAATTATTATTTATATTAATTCATTTAAATTATTTAAATACATGAAAAATATCTAACTTGCCTTAACAAATTTTTTTATACATGTTTTGCCATCAAGATTTCGTGCACATGCTAATTAGGAAAGAATTGGATTGATTGGATGCTAATTGGCACAAGAACACTTGAAAAAGATTGAAAAAAGATCCTTAACAAATCAAATCTCCAATTCATGAATTCAAGAGATTTTGAGCAATATTTTTAACCTAATGCATTCCATACAAATACTTGAACACAACCCTAATGCCCAGACACTAAAAGCTGCGCAGAAAAGCTCTCCACAAACTTGGAATTTTTGTCAAAAAAAAGCAAAACTGAAATCAGTGTTAGAGGTGGATTCAAGGCACGAAATTGGTTTCAATAGCTTCCTCAAGGTTCCTTGATCATATTCCAATCAGAAACTACCATCAGAACGCCAAGAATCGGTATATTGAACGCCAACTGTATCAAACAAATTTCATAATCGTACATCCCATTCTATGCATTATTTATGAAATTTAATGGTTGATTCGTGTTCACTATGAAGTTTTGAAGCTAATCAATACCTTTAATTGCGTTTTTCTGTGTTGTATGAGATTATACCATACTTGATTTCTAGGGTTTTCAGGATGAGAAATTAGGGCTTTTAAGACCAAGGAAAATTGGCCCTCAAGACCATCATGGTTGTACTCAGCAAACTTGGACGAGGAAAACCACATGCTCGCGCTCAATTTATGAGCGCTTGAGAGTTATTCGCTATTTTCTAATAGCATACCTAAAGCAACGCTAAAAAACCGTTGCTTAATGATCTTGTTTTCAGAAAAACAAAAAAAACATGCGAAGAAGATGATGTGTTGTCCAAACGCTATAGGTTGTTTTGAATTTCGCGCGTTCCCACCCACTAACTCTTTGTTTCCTTTCATATTATTTATTCGTTATTTATATATCAAATGCATTGTCATGGCTTAGTGGCACAGGCGTTGGATGGTGATGCTAGTGGCCTGGGTTCGAGTCCCAGGTCTACGTTTATTTCTATAATATTTTGCAAAACATGTTCCTATGCAATTTCAAAGGTGGAGCGCATGATACATCACCATAATCCAGACGTCCACGCGTCCTGGGAGATCAAAGCAAGGGCATGGATTCAAGGAACATATTACGCCCTAGTCAACGCATCACACATGATTCAGAAAAGTCCAACGAGGCCAATGCTATTGGGCCAGATTGCTAGGCCTATACCTCCAATTGGGGCCTGAACCCCCCCCTGGTTTGCAATTTCCTTTTTTTATTTATTTTGTTTTCAATTGTTATTTTATTTACTTTATTGTTTTAATTTAATAAATTATTTTTACAATATATAAAAAATGCCTAAAAAATCAGAAAAAAGATAAAAACATGATAAATAATTTTTATTTTAATATTTTCATGTAAATAAATTAATTTAGATTAGAGTTTTAATTTTAATTCTTTTAATAACAAAAATACAAAAATATAGAATTAGGTTTAATTTTTATCCCCTTTTAATTTGTTTCCTTTTTTACCATAATATTTATTTATTTATTTTTATAATTAAATTGTACATAAAAATTAGGTTTAATTTAGGTTTCAATTTAATATTTTCACAATAAATTTAAAAGCTATTAGAATTAGGGTTTGCCTTTTAGTTTAATTTTAATTAATTCTTTTTTCATCAAATTCCTAAAAAACCTAAAAATACCAAAAAACATTTTCTTTTAATTTTAATTTTTAATTCCTCATTAATGTTAATATTTTGCAAAAGGGTCCAACGCCCTCCTTTCGACTTAATTGTTTAATTTCGCATCTTTATTTTATTCCGCTTAAATAATTGTGTATCTCTCTCGAAGCTTTGTAACATTTACTTCTCGCACTTTTACTTTATTTGCTTCTTTACTTTTCTGTCAAATCGGGTCCGGTTTAATTTTGGCGATGTGGACCCGCGCCATATGTAATAGCCTTAGATTTATCTTTTCCCGCAAATATTAACTGTTAACAAAAAGCATGCAAGAATGAATGACCATAATAAAATCAAGCGTAGAACACCAATAACATAAAAAAGACAAAATATCTGAAAACGACACACGAATCGCACACACCACCCCTAGGGTACGCCTCACTGTTGCCTTATCTCGAAAGGTGATCGTCGAGTAGAGGATGTCTTAGTAAGTCCTCATGATCCGGGAACCTGGCATGAGGGTAGCTTCTAAGGTGTCTTCCCATTGCTCTGGTGATCACCATGTCCCTACAAACTCGAATTGACCCGAACACCTCCAACGGTGGTGCTACCTACCTCTCAATGGTGGGATGGCACTACTTTAAAGGACATTTACACAGACGAATTCCTTAGGGTAGGTAGGTTCTCGTAGATACTTGCTCTCTTCAAAAAAAACAAAAATCTTTTCACACCGACACTTTTCAAAAGCTTTCGAAACAATTTTTCAAACACTCTGACACAAGAGTCGAACTGAAAATTTTCAAAGAAACTTTTTTTAAACCCACATTGAAAAGCAAACAAACCATTTTTGAAAACACAAATGAGCAAGTATCTAAGAGCCCATGGATAACCATGGATAGAAAGGGTGCTAACACCTTCCCTTTCTATAACCTACCTCCCGAACCGAGAGCAATCTCTATAAGGAATTTTTCTGTGCTTTTGTCCTTTCCATTTGGAGAAAATAAAAGACGGTGGCGACTCTTGCTTCCGCGACATTTCGCGAACCAGCGTTAAACAGTCAGTTCCAGATCCACCGATCACAACTGGCATGATATGCTACCATTCGCTCTCCACGGTTACCGTACCACGGCACGAACATCAACAGCGGCAACTCCCTTCTCCTTGGTATACGGCATGGAAGTTGTCTTACCAAATTGAGGTCCAAATACCTTCTCTAAGAATCATAAAGGATGCAGGGTTGAATGAAGAGGATTGGATCCAGACTTGACTTGACCAGTTGAACCTAATTGATGAGAAAAGGCTCACGGCTGTCTGTCATGGCCAGATGTACCAAAAATGCATGATCAAAGCCTTTAACAAAAAGGTTAGACGTCAGGTATATCAAGTTGGTGACTTGGTAATCAAGCATATCATATTACCACAAGGTGATCCCAGGGGAAAATGGACTCCTACATATGAAGGACCGTTTGTGATCAAAAGCATATTCTATGGTGGAGCAATGATCTTAACCATTATGAATGGCGAAGACCTGCCGCACCTTGTGAATGCGGACATAGTCAAAAGATACTACACATAAGAGACCCGCTAGGTTGACACGCCTAGGCAAAACAAGGGCATCCCGGCGAACCAAAAAGGTTCGGGCAAAAATTAGGGATAAACAAAAAAATCTATACACCCGGCAAGTTGAAAACCTGAAAGGGCGACTTGGGCAAAAAAGGGTATCCCGGTGGACTGAAAACACCGAAAGGGCGCTCCAGGAAAAATTTAGGGAATTAAAGCATATGACTATGTCCCGTTGGATCACCTTACATACAACCTTTAGCTTCGGCTGACAAACTCAACGGTCCTAATCAATCCAATCAACTTCGGACAAGGAAGCAAGTGGACAAGACGCTCAGAGACACGAAGGCTATAGAAGAATGGGAACCCCCATGGGATTATTTCACATAGCTATCTTTTCATTGTATCAAATTTTCATTTTTCTACAACGACATTCTCTTACTAGGATGTTCGTCTCATTGTACAAAAATACTTATTCAAGTTAAATACAAAGATATCCCTTTGAAAGTGAAAAACTATCTGTTTTTCTTTATTTCTGTGTTTTGTTTATAAAAACGTCTAATGATTTATTTTTGAACATATGCATTTGAACGTAACTATTGTTTACAAATGAACAAAAAAAGGAACAGAAAAATAGAAAGACAATCATTAATGGATTTAAGAAATGGGATAATGTCTTTAGACAATTCCATAAAAATACCCCACAATGTGCAACTTAATGATATCAAGCTCTCTCACATCCCCGACGGAACAAAACTTCCAGTTTATCACTCCCCAGTAAAATTCGCCCAATTTCTCAAGATTCTCCAACAGGATTTCACAAGCAATACACGACGTTTCCCTTACA
This sequence comes from Vicia faba, assembly GCA_948472305.1. Taxonomy (NCBI): domain Eukaryota; kingdom Viridiplantae; phylum Streptophyta; class Magnoliopsida; order Fabales; family Fabaceae; genus Vicia; species Vicia faba. The sequence goes on along the minus strand of OX451736.1, from coordinate 1,012,228,576 downwards.
ACAGATTTTATTTCTCTAACAAATAGAAGCTCATCAACTCATCATCACTTCAAAACATGAAGACTTACACCCTTTTTACCCAGTGGTACTCAAGGATTTATCTTCCCCAGCAACACTGCAGCATAATAATTGACATATCCATACATCACATCCATACGTCATAACATTGACAACACAAATACATACGGCACAATCTCATTTATTTTGAGAACATCATTACACCATGCATTTCATACATCATGAAATTGCATACAACTAACCTTTTATCTTTTTCAGGAAAGATCAATCAACAGAAAATTATCATCAAATTTTCAACAAGTCAATTACAGATAAATTCCCAAGAAAGGATTGGTCAACCATCTATACAACAGATGTTTCTTTCAGACTCCCGTCGATTCAGTTTAAATATCTCAACAATTTATTCTGATTCCTTTCCTGCAGTTGTCTTCTCTGGTTCATAGAAATATCTCAATGATTTGTTCAGATTCTTCTCCAGATCTCTACCGGTTCAAATAAATCTCTCAATGATTTATTCTGATTCTTTCCCGCAGACACTTTCTCTGGTTCAGATAAATCAGTTAAAGATTTACTCTAATTCTTTCCAGTTAAAGAATATTCAAGACCTCTTTTGGTTCAGTTTAAACCCCTCAACGATTTATCCTGACACTTTCCAAAGGAACCTTTCGGGTGCAGATAAGTCTCTCAATAATTTATTCCCGCAGACACTTTCTCTGGTTCAGATAAATCACTCAAAGATTTAATCGGATTCTTTCCAATTAAAGAATGTTCAAGATTTCTTTTGGTTCAGTTTAAACCCCTCAAAGGTTCATTTTGATACTTCCCAAAAAGAATACTTCGGGTTCAGATAAATATCCCAACTATTTATTCTGATTCTTCCAGTCAAACAACATACAAGACTTCTCCTGGTTCAGATAAATCACTCCAAAGATTTATCCTGATTCTTTTCCGGTTGAAATCAAGTTCAGACTTAGTACATTCTCTGTCAATAGTCACCTTTGGATGTCATCTACAAGCCCATCTCTGGAAAATCTCCATCATTCCTCCAAATGCATTTATAAGCCCATTCCCATTTCATCTTTGAGTGCAAATTTTTGGGCACTCTAGTGTCCAGTCATCTTCCACCTTCAAGCCATGAATGGAGGATCCTCTAATCTAACTATTCAGGTTTAAGAAGATTGAACAGGGGCAGCTATTGTTCCCCAAAATTTACCCTCTCATTTATCGAGTATTTTCTCACAAGATCTCCTTTGGTTCAAGACTGCACAAGGGTTAATCAGCTCAAGACACCTCCTTAAGCACTGATGACTGAAATTAGGTTTTGAGATTGCATAAGGATAATTGAACTTTCAATGCTTAATATGACTTTCATGGATCATTATGGACCCCCAAGATTACTCATGTAAAGTTTCAAGCCTTGGATCACATTTTTGCTCAATCAATTGAGCAGTTGACCTAAAAATCAACTATATTTGGGAAAAAGTTAATTGTGGCAAATTTAAAGTAAAACTTCATAATTTTTTATCTATATAAACATTATATACTCTTATGTATCATTTGATCAAGTTTGTACAATAAATCCTCAAGAAATTTGATCAAATCATCAAAAGGGCAAAATGGTCAAAATTAGAGTTTTGACTGAGAAAGGGCAATTTTTGATTTTTGACCTAGCAAATGGTTAATTGGTTTGAGACATGACCTCAAGAGTTCAATTGCACCATTTTTACCTAATGGCATGACTCAAAATATTTCTCAAGATCATTTGATTGATAGTTGATTTCCAATCAACTGATCAAAAGTCAAATGTACACTGAAAAGTCAAACATTGACTTTTTGGTCAAAATCAAGTGTCAAAAATCACAATTCATCAAAACATGTCAAAATATGAAACTTTTTCATCAAGAAATCAAAAGATAAAGATTTCATTTTGAAAAGTCAAAGTTTTCAAACTTAGAAAATTTTCTAAGTGTTGAAAACTTCATGTTTTTTCACAATTTTGAGCCAATTTTTCACCATGATGAAAGATGATTTAAAAGAAACTTTCAAAATGAAAGTTGTAGATCTCCATGAGATCTACAAAATTGCTTTACACAACTTCTCCTATAAATGCATGGATTTCAAGTTATGATTTTGTGAATACATGTTCATGAAACTAAACACTTAGTAAAAAATTTGCCCTAGTTTAGGCAGGATTTTAACCTAACTTCATGGCAATTTTTCGCATAGTTCCAAGGGTAATTTTCAAAAGTGATTCAAAGAGGGGTTTTAGAGCACATTACAGGCTTTCCAAAATGTCCAAGAACTTCTTGAGATCATTCTTGAGCAAGATAATCTAAGAGAGGAAGTTAGGGTTTCAAATTGGAATTATAGGTCATTTTGTGATGAACAAGAATTCAAATCTCAAACCTATGTTGCATAATATTTGCTTTGCAGGCCTCAAACTTGTTTGGCACTCCATAATTAAATGCTTGCACATCTGTTAGGGGCTTCAACTCAAGCATTCAACGCATTGCCCATGCTTTATGTCCATTTTAGAAAGAAAGTGCACAATGTCATTTTGAAAAAGTAGCTTTATGCATAAAACTTGTTATTGAGCTTTGCAATTGTTTTCTTCTGATCATACACGACCTATAAGTCAAAATAAGTTTAACTCAAGCCTCACAATCACTTAGCCCATGCTTGTACTTCATCTTGGAACCTTACTTTCACTTTTCTTCAAAATCAAATAACATAGCAATCAGCCTATATCTTGTACTTCTGACCCTCTCAAGCACTCAAGTCTTCTCCTTACTTATGCACAAGTTATTTGCATCAAAACACACGCATACAGAAGCCCAAAAACTCTCAAGATCTCAGAGTTGTAACACATACTTCCATTTTTGCATAACCTGACCAAAAGCTTGAAACTCATATCTCCCTCGTGCGTTTTCAAGCCTTTTGGTTCCTAAATTTCTAAACATCATTTAGAACTCATCCCACACCCTGTTACAAGAATGTAACACCATTAACACCATCTTCCATTTTCAAAAATAGAGATTTTCCCTTGGACTTCTCCAGCACGATTCAGCCATCTTCAGTACAAACTAAACATTATATTAGCATATTGGAGGGTCATTGAAGCTATTCTGATCATCACAACACCTTAAGGAGTGCTTAAACTCAGAATACGATTTCCAATTTTGAGGTAAGTTTCCTTAACTTTAAACTCTCTCTACAAGCATCATTATTGATTCATTTATGAAGATAAAATATATATATCATTATCCTGAAACTAACCATGTCTTTAGATTTCATTTATATTGCTTGAGTAGTTAGAATTTTGAATCTAAACATCCTGGAAAAGTCAGGTCATAATTTGGTACCATTCAAAATTCATGCTTATCTTTGATTTATAGTTTTAGTAATTTATATTTTTGGAATCGTTGTGAAATTTAGAACAAGTTTGATGTTTACATTTTTGCAAATGGATGAGAAATGAGCAAGTTGCAGATATTCAGGCTGGAGGTTGAAGATGAAGTTATAACATGGACTTGTTTTGTTTTAAGTTTATTGATTGTTGTATAATGATCGAATGAAATAGGCCACCCTAGTGGTACAACAAGTGCGTGCGTATTAGGAAGGTCATGGGTTTGAGCCCAGCGTGATCTTTTGCTTTTTTCACATTTTTCTTCATTTTTTTGGCTGAATCAGGCGCTTGGGACTCAACCCCATGGGCCTAACTTTTTTGCTTATTTCATACTCCTTGTTTTACTTTCTAACCCCCGACTTTAATATTTTTTATTTTTTTATTATTATTATTATTATTATTATTATTATTATTATTATTATTATTATTATTATTACTATTATTGTTATTATTATTATTATTATTATTATTATTATTATTATTATTATTACTATTAATATTATTTTTTTATTGTTACTAATAAAAATCTAAAAAATATTTATATTTTATTATTTATATTTATTTAGTTCATTTTTCTTCATAAAACAAAAGAATAAAAAACATTTTTCTTTAATAAATTAATTTCCTTTTTTTAAAAATATTTAGATGATTAGTTTTAATTATTTATTATATTACTTTCTTGTAAATTAAAATCAATTTAGAACTTATGACTTTTATTTAATTAATTTTATTTACTAGTTCAATTAAATTCATAAAAACCCTAAAAAAAACTTGTATTCTTTAATAAATTGATTTCTTTTATTAACTTGATCTTAATCTTCTTTTTAGTTAATTATTTTATTTTATTTTTCAGTTAACTAAGTAAAAAAAAATCTTTTCATTGAAAACCAAACAAAAATCACATTTCTTTTTACATTTACATTCTTGTATTTTTAATTATTCAAATTTGTACAGTTATTCAAATTCAATATGGTTGTAATATTATTTAGATTTAATTTCTTGCAATTTCCCATTTGTAATTTGTACACCCCTCCCCTAAATGATGTAATAGCTTAGTATTTTTATTTCCCGCAATTTAAATGTTTTATATACAAATGCTAGTAATTAGGGTTTTGTATGAAAAGATTAAAATCAATGCTTAGCAAACCCTAATCAAGACAAATCAAGCATGTAAACCAATACACTTGCACACAAACACCCCTAGGGTAAATCCACTTTGTTGCCTTACAAAAATGGCCATATTATGCATGTGAGGTATCTTACCAAAACAAGCAAAATACAAGATCATAGTCCCTCGATGACGCTATCCATGTTGCCTTTCAAAATGATCTTAGTCCCTGAAGAAAATTGCTAAGATATCTTGGAATATTGCTAATCATGGTTATACGATGACCCACGCCCGTCCCTTTTACATCCAAAGATAGGGTTACTTACCAAGTCAATGGTAAGATAACAATGTCAAAGGAAAAAGGAAATGAAAATAACAGACTTTTGAGTAGGTAGAATGTTTCTAGTTACTTGCTTAATTTAAAAACCAAAACATCCTTGCTATTTTCAAAACAAAACCAACACTTTCAAACTTGAAAACATTTTCAAAAGATCAATACTTTGTATACATTCTTAAGAACGAGAATCATTACAAAGTTTTCCTAAACGATGGCACCTTTTCAAAATACTTTCAAAAACCACACAAAGCACATTTTCAAACAAAAGCAAGTGATCTAGAAAGTAACTAAGAGCCCATGGAAAACCACGGATGGAAAGGGTGCTAATACCTTCCCTTTTCATAATCTACCCCCCGAATTCAAGAAAACATCTTAAAGGTATTTCCTGCTCTTTTTAATCTTTCCTTTTGGATAAAAGAAAAGTCGGTGACGACTCTTGCTAACCGCAACATTTGCGATCAAACGTAAAACACCCAAGTCAGTTCCCCTACCGTATCATATAATGTCTAAAATAAAGGTCAATGATGTTGAGATCCTTTAGAACCCGATTACTATTACTAGGACAGGTTGAGCCAACTAAACTTCAAGAAGGTACTTACCTATCAAATCCATGTAAGCCTAAACCTAAGGAATTGTCTGCTTTGTGTGTATATGATTATTTGTATATAACAACTTGCTTGCTTTGCATACTTGTACATAACATCATAACATCATACCATATTTAATCAGGATCATCAACAACTAAGCTCTTGATTGATGAGTTAATGATTAATGCCTCTTATTGATAAGGACCCCTCTATCAAGGTGAGTGTATGTATTAATGGAATTGTTTCTTTTTTCAAATACACTCCATCTTAAAAGAAGGCATGGATTTCTAGAAATAAAGCAATCGAACAAGTGTATGGTAATTGGGAAAAGTCATACAATAAACTTCCAAATTACTTGTTGGCCCTTAAGAAATTTTTTCCAGGCACTGTAGTAGAAATGCAAACACTACCGTTATATACAGATGACAGGACTGTTGTTGCTGGGAAACAAATCTTCCACTGACTATTTTGGGCTTTCCAACCATGCATACATGGCTTTGCATATTGCAAGCCTTTACTACAGATTGATGGTACCTGGTTATATGGAAGGTACAAAGGTACACTACTAATGGTTCTAGCACAAGACGGAAACAACAATATTTTCCCAATTGCCTTTGCCCTAGTGGAAGGTGAGACGGCAGATGGTTGGGGTTTCTTTCTAAAAAACTTGAGAATACATGTAGCTCCTCAACGTGGCTTGTGTTTGATTTTTGACCGACATGCATCTATCGAAAGCGCTTATACCAATCCTGAAAATGGTTGGAATAACACTACATATGTCCATGTGTATTGTATCAGGCATATTGCGCAAAATTTTATAAAGGATATCAAGGACCATAACTTCCGGAAAAAAATAATCAGCATGGGTAAGTATCTTTTATGCAAACATTATATGCTCGTTGATAGTATACCATTATATTAACCAATATTTTTTGTAACATGTAGGGTATGCGCTGAACCAACCAACATTTAAATATTATCGTAATCAAATTGGGATGGCTAATGGTGATGCTTTGAGGTGGATAGACAAATTCCAGTTGAAAAATGGACGAGGGAATTTGACGAGCGTCGTCGTTGGGGGCACATGACAACAAACCTTGTCGAGTCACTAAATTTCGTATTTAAAGGCACTCGTAATCTTCCAATCACAGCGTTAGTAAATGCAACATACTATAGGATGGGAACGCTCTTTGCTGAAAGGGGTGCAAAGTGGAGTGCAGTTTTGAATTCTGGACAAACATTTACAGAGCGGTGCATGAAGGTGATGAAAGAAGAGACGCTAAAATCCACCATGCATCAGGTAAGTATTTTTTACTATAATAATAACACTTTCAGTGTGAAGGAGACAATTAACCACGGTGAGGGGAAGCCATTGGGGCATTCCAAGGTCAATCTAATGGATGGATGGTGTGACTGCGGAAAGTTTCAAGCATACCGTGTTCCTTGTTCACATGTTATCGCTGCATGTTCCGTGGTACGCCAAGATGCATTTCTTCTATTGTCTGACGTTTACAAGGTGGCGTACTTATTTGGGGTTTACAGCACGAGCTTTCCAGTTCTGACATACGATGAGTATTGGCCCACTTATGAGGGAGATCAAATTTGCCATAATCCAGTTATGCGAAGGAACAAGAAAGGTCGTCCTGTGAGCAACCATATTACAACAGAGATGGACGCGTATGATAAGTTGGAGAGAAAATCCACATTGTGTCGTCTTCCAGGTCACAACCGAACATGATGCCCTAATGTAGGAACTAGTAATAATTAGTTATTCATTTTGTTATCAATCTTCAAAGTTGTATGTATAATGACGCCAAGAAATTATGCTTCATTCCACTAATACTTCTGCATTTAATATAAATAACAATTTGAAAAAACAACACATAAATTAAAATACTTAGACGAATAGTAGAACTTAGCAACAACATTAAACCTAAACAATATCAACATGTTCAAACAAAGACATAAGCATTTCTAGGATATTACAACCAGCAACACAATATCTTTTTGTTGAATCATCATCATAAGAACACATGCATCGTTGTGAATAAGTCTCCAAGAACGAGTGGGTCCATTTAAACCAGGCACCGTAACTAGCCTCTCAAGTTTCCAGATCTTTTCACCTTGGGCAACTTCTTCCCCTAACCATCCCTCCAAGTGCCTATGTAGATGCTCAAATGTCTGCGTGTTCAACAATTTGATCTTCATCGGAGGCTTTACAGGACAAAAAACCAGTTCGGCGTCTCTTTTCATATATGGAAACGTTGGAAACTCTCCGGATGTTGAAGACATTTTTAAGATAGAACTAAAGAAAAATATTTTAAGTGTAGCTAGGATCATTCAACATTAATGGTATTTATAGTTCACAGCAAAAATTTTAAAATAATAAAATAATAAAACACTCCGCCCATTGCAGTGGCGGAGCCGTACAGAAATAATAAAATAACGAGAGCCTCCGCCCATTGCACTGGCGGAACCGTACTTAAATAATAAAATAATAAAACCCTCCGCCCATTACAGTGACGGAGCCGTACAGAAATAATAAAATAACAAGAGTCTCCGCCCATTGCACTGGCGAAACCGTACTTAAATAATAAAATAATAAAACCCTCCGTCTATTGCAGTGGCGGAGGCGTACAAAAATAATAAAATAACGAGAGCCCCCGCCCATTGCACTGGCAGAACCGTACTTAAATAATAAAATAATAAAACCATCCGTCCATTGTAGTGGCGGAGGCATACTGAAATAATAAAATAACAAGAGCCTCTGCCCATTGCACTGGCGAAACTGTACTTAAATAATAAAACCCTCCGCCCATTGCAGTGGCAGAGCCGTATTTATTTATTACTATGATTAACATTTATTTTAATTAAACTTATTTTTAAATATTAATTTTAGTATTGATTTTTTATTTAATGGTAATTTTTATTTATTTTTAATATTATTATTAAAAAACGATATTTAAACAGCTCCGCCAATCCAATGGGAGGAAGTTGTGTAAAATAAAGAACATTCGCTCATCCATTGGACGAAGCCTCCTACTTTCATTTTTTTTTTGGAAATGTGGTATATTGGGAATATTAGTTGAAATAGATAGTAATATGAAAGTTAATTGTTAAAAGAGTGGTATGTTGGTAAAAATTTCTATAACTTTGTGTACTACTATTGCCAGTTCCAAGGTAAAAATATTTGATAAATTTGGTATAAGCATCCACCAAATCATATATGTCCTTCTTTTCTTTAACAAAAGGCTTGCATAATATATCCAGATTTCCATATTGAAACGTTGTAACAACATCATCAACCAAGAAATAAAAGAAGTCTCCATCAATTTCAAGATCAGTTGTATTAAAAGAAGCCTTCAATGCCTTTCCATCAGTTGCTAGTTTTTGTTCGATAAGTCGAGTGGTTTTTTGTAATGCTTCCTTACATTCAACACCTGCAGACTCACCGATCTATTGATCAAATTTTGGGAAGTCGTAAACGGCAAGAACAACTGCGGAATTTTCAAGACTTCCACATGTTAAATGGGGAAAATTAAGACAAAACCAACAACAACCTAAATCACGATACATATTCATAAAAGATCTTCTTGTAAGAATTAGACACTCAGTTATAAAATCAGCATGACTTTTTTTTGACAACCATCGCGTATAACAACAATACCAACTTGTTAATGAAGATTTTCACTCATAATTTTTATCAAGGACTAAGCAGCTAGGATCAAAATTGAATAAGTGTGAATCTCATTTTGTGGAATCAAAGGGATGTTCGTAGGTCAATTTCCAAACAAAAATCCAGTTGTTGGAATCAAAGAAACAACATCTTCATGTCCATTTTCAATCAATCCAGTATGACTGCATTAAATGAGTGTATCTATGAAACTAAATCCATTTGTCTCAAATCCTTTTTTCTTCATTGAATTGAAGAAAATCAGAGCCCGATATACAATTTCATTTTGAGAAAAACCAACAATAATTGAATTCCACGACACCAAAGTTAGTTGAGTCATTCTATCAAACACCTGACGAGCAAGCTTTATGCACCCATCTCGAGCATATACCTCTATTAGCGAATTGGAAACTCTAACATTGCCTCTAAACTTATTCTTCATGTAATAAGTGGGTGTTAGAGGTATTTTAACAAACAGTTTATGGGCGAAAGTTGAGAATAAATTGTTGGTGTACCTTTGGAATTCACTTTCTCCACAACATAAAAACCCAACAATAATCTGATTTGGTGGTTTTGGAGGAATCGCAAAATCAACATCATCATGAAACACTCCATTGTTGAATTGAGGCCCGCACATGAAAGTTATTAAAGATACAAAATATCTTATTTCAGAATATTGTGGAAATGACTTGCAAGAAGGATATTGCATCATCTTCTGTTTCGAAATGGACGATAAAGCTGCATACGATGGTTTCAGCGGTGGTGACTTATGTGAGACAATTTCCAGAGCTTTCAATGGTGCTTTCGGCGGCAGTGACAAATATGAGACTATAGTTGAGTGTTTTAATGGTGGTGGCAAAGATGAAACTATGGTCAATGGTTTCAGGGGTGGCGGCGGTAGTGGAGGATGATCAAAGATTAACGGTGGTGGTGAATCGGGTGGCTTTGGTGGAATTATGAACTTGACATCATCGTGTAAACATATATTCTTAAAATGAGATCATACACACCAGAAGGGGAGAAAATTGGTTGTTGCTTTGACTTTGGTAAAGACTTCTGAACCCTTATACTAACAACTCGAGGTTCAACAACAAATTCTTGATGAAAACAAGTTATGTCAATGGACTTCATTGACTCCGGATTTGGCTTTTCATTGACGTCCATTTTTATGGACAAAAGGGACAACTACATGGATGTAGCATACCTCCAGTAGTTCATGGATTTGGATAAGGTGAGGAATTGAAATTGGGGGGCCGGTTGTTTGGTATACCTGTACCAAAAGCTGAATGATGCCTCTAATAGGAGGACACGACAGTTGATAGGATCTTCTACACTACTGACGGTAATCATCATTCCAACTATTAAATTTAATTTACTATTAATAACTATAATTTGTTCTTACACTGGGCTGGATCCTTTCTCACTTCACCGCATCCATGGTTTTGATTATCCTCTAGATTATAGTGAGGACATGTCAATGGCTGCTTGGTATGGCCCCCACGGAGGGAACCAGGTTGTACTATATTTCCTAGGGTATCTGGATATAACTGTCCATTAGATAAACTCCAATGGACATCGTTCGAGGGTCACCGAGAGATTAACCAGGTCGACCTCATCTCATTGTACTCTGGGTGGCTGGCATGTGGGATTAACACTATAGTCAGATGTCAACCGGAGCAATGCATGTGGCAGTTTGGTTATGTGCAGACCATACCTAGATCTCCCTTTCAGGATGCTCCTGACACTATCGTCCGTCGGGAGTTAAATGGCATCTTCTAGGATTGGAAGAATCATATGGTGTCTGAGGAGGGCCAGATGATGTAGGCAACCAGCAGTTGACACTGTGTTAAGGGATACATGACATGGTTCTACACAATGTCACATCTTGTCATGACACCGGATGCTCCTAGACATCCACCTAGGTCAGCTCATGAGGAGATCTTAGAGAACCAGAAGGTCGAGGATGGCCATGTCATTGATCTTTTGCCTATATGTCACCAGATAGAGATGATTGGGCGGGAGGCTTTAGACATATATATCATTGACTGAGGCGGTCCTGGGACGGTGGCCATTGTAGAGAAGATGGTTGGGAAGGCAAAGAGTGTGGTGGAATACAATAGACAGAGGAGGAGCTAAGGAGTAAGGATCAGGCATTACCCAATAGCCTATGCTTTTTTTTATTTCAGAACACTTTTTGAACAATTATTGTATTATTTTTTTATTATAAACAACGTATTATGTCGTTTATAGTTATTTATATCTTATATTTTTAATTTGCATTTTTATTATTGTTCTCATCTAATTATTTATTAATCTATTGTTGATTTAAAAAAAAAAGATCATTGTTCATGATTTCAGAGATGTATCTCTGAAAGTACCAATTCAGAGTCTTTTGGAGATGCATCTCCGAAAACATCACTGGATATTTAACTATAATGTCCAAGTCTAAACAAATTATTTTCAGAGATGTATCTCCGAAACATCTTGACTTAAGGTGTGTTCGGAAATACATATCCGTATTTTCAAATTTTAAAAAAAAAATTCATCTATAAAAGATATAAAAAAAATTCCCTTAAAGACACACCATTGAAGGACAGGCAATGATGAGTCCATCCCAATCAATTGCTATATAATATAATACATAAAAAAAGAAAAGTGAAAGGCAAACAATAACGTTTTGCTTAAACAATAGTAAATGATTATTGTCTGTTTTCTTTTTTTATCAATAAAAAATAGAAAACAAATAAAAAGAGTATTTGTATTCTATTTTAATTTTCTTACTATTTTATTTGGTCAAAATAAAAAATGTTTTTCTTTATTTGTTTAAATATTTAAATAATATGATTTCAATCATGAATTAATTTAAGGATATGTTTGAATTAAAAGTTTATTTGAAGTTTATAGCCCTAGTGTTCATTAATATAAACACTTATGTACAAAGTTACATAAATTATCTTTTTAATAAAAAATAAAATAAATTTAAATCATTTTTATATGTGTTATGTTTTCATAAATTATTTTTGAGAACTTACAAAATAAAATTAAAAAAACTTATGAATAATATAATAAATTGTTTTAATAAACTCTTCCAAACTATACCATATCACAAAATTTATGTCATTAGCCTAAGATAAACTCAAATAAAGTAATCTAAACAAATCTTAAATGACTATACCTACACCAATTTATTACTAACCCACTAACTAATACTCTATCCATTTTAAAATTAATATTGTTTTTTTTTACCACAAAATAGTTGTTTTAAGAAGAAAAAATTATTTCAAAATAAATATTATTTTTACTTTTCAATGTAAAATCGATTATTGTTTTTTTAATTATGTTATTTAATTATTATTTTATACATTATTTTCAATACAGAGAAATATTATAGAGTAATATTATTAAATTCTTGAATTTATATAAAAAAAAATTTAAATGATAATTATTTTAAAATGAATAGAATACTAAATAAATTATTAAAAAATCACAAAAAAAAGGTTTGGTAGGAAAAAAAACGAGATCCAGAAGGATAAAAATGTAAATGTAAGTTGAGGACTTTTGATAGATACAGGTGTAAGGTCTCTCTTTATTTATGCGAGAGAGCACGCGCCCCAAAAATTGAATGGTTTAGCATTAAATTCAAAGGATGTCATGGTTTCTGAATTTCTATCTTGGTGTGAGATCAGAACTTGAAAGCAACATCATTTTTTGCCTCTTAACCTGTGCTGAACCCTTGAAAGTGAGTGAACTTAGCCCGCAGTGAAAACATAAATCTGCCCCCCACTGCATGCAATCTTCCTTCTAAAATCTTACCCAAATTAAACCTCATTAATTCCTATATCCACAAATCAATTTTATCTATTCAACTCATCATGAATCACTTAATTCCTATGTCCACAACTAAGCAAATCTTTATATTCATCAATCTTTTGTTTTTCGATCTGATAGTAAAGTAAACTTTTACACGTATATATAATTGAAGAATTTGTCTAAACTCTCTAAAATTTTCTTCCAATATAATTTTTGTATTTCTCAAACAAGAGAATTTTTCTATTATGAATAGATTAAAATCTCCAAAATCCTTTTTACATCAATCTTTCAATTATTTTCATTTTATTCTTTCTTTCTGTCCTTTTTTTTTTCAAAGCTCTCATGATCCTTTCTCTCCAAACTTCAAAACAGGGTCTTAATATCATATGTCATGTTTATTAAGGAGAAGTATAAATATTCACATTGAATTAAACACTCACTTAAAGGTGAAAGACTCACCTAAATAAGTGAGAGATATTACATATTTTTCTACAATTTTAAAGTTATAGGTTTATAAAGTACTCAACCTTTAATTTTCTAAACAATATGGGACTTAGAACCCACACATTTGTTTCAGAACACCACTCAAATTTGTGTCTTAATAACCCACCCCTTCAAGTGTGAGTCTATCATGTGATTGCATGCACTCCAACCAAAGTATTTTGATGAAAACTACCATACATAAAGTCAAAGAAATATCAAGGTTGTGAAAAAAACATATTCAAGATCATATAAATATTTCAAGATCATTTTTTGAAGTCTTCTACAAGTGTACAATCAACTCTCAAGATGAAAAATTATGAAGATTCATCAACAAGTTAGATACAAGTTTTAATTTGAGGTTTTTAAGATGATATAGTGCTCAAAATACACTCTAAACATTTTACATAAGTATCATGATCATTTAAGTGTAAAATATTGCATGTCCATCACTTAGAAAACATGTTTTTATCACTTTCACTTAGTGGTAATCGGTTACAGGGTTACAGTAACCGGTTACAGGACTTCATAAAATTAAATTAAATATTCTGGTTTAATGATAACCGGTTACAGTTTCTGGGTAATCGATTACAGGCGTGCATATTTGAAATTTTTCATGTTAACGTACATGTGTAACTGGTTACAGCACAATTGTAACCGGTTACCGCTGTAGAAAAATTCAAAAATATTTCTGTTTTACATGACTGTTGGATGATACCTTTTGGGGTCTAACCAGTACATCTTTCTACTCATTTAGGGTGTGATGAAAGGGCGCATTTCATATATAAATTTCGTTTGCACTCAGATCAAACATAAGTGATATCATTCAAACTTTCAAATATTTTTAAGTTTTGTAAAACTTTGAGAATTTACATATTGCATGAAACATTGTTTAGAACTTTCATACTCATCATTGTTTCAGCATATATTGAGCACTAGATCTGATTATCAACTTCTTATTAAAATATTATCTTAGTATCTTGATAACCATTGTGTTATTCAAGAATTGATCATACTTTAAAAAATTCAGATTTTGTATAAGATTATCCTTGCATTTCAGGATTGTTGGAGCAAGTGTGTGCATTGAAGAGGAACGTTCTTCTTGCACTTAGTATTGAAGATCTTAAAGGTTTTAAGAGTCTTTGATCTCTCTATAAGTTAGATAGTAAGGCATCACCTTTGGTGTGATTAGGCGTGTACAATTATTCTAACTATAGTGAAATCTCTTCCGTATTGGCAAGAGGACTGGACGTACTCTCGAAGTGTGGGGGGAACCAGTATAGATCATGTGTTCATTCACTTTCCGCCATTTATTATTTTCATCACCACATAAAAAAATAAGAAGATTAAAAGAAGGCAAAAATTGATCATCACCTAATTCACCCCCTCTTAGACGCATTATTAACTTACATTTGGCATCAGAGCGAGTTAAGGTAACTTGTTTCTATTCGATCCAGAATGGCTTCTGCACAACCAACTTTCAAAGATGGTGGTAGTAAAAACAAGCCTACTTTGTTTTGTGGTGAATATTTTGACTTTTGGAAAATTCTCATGAAAGCTCATCTAGAAGCACAAGGAGAAGAAATATAGGATGCTGTCCAAAATGGTCCGTTTACTCTGGTATGTGTTGTCAATAGTGTTGGAACATCAAAGCCTAAAACAATATGGGATGACGATGATAAGAAAAAGGTCCTTTATGATAAGAAAGCAATTAACCTTCTTCAAGGTGCACTTTGCATGGATGAATTCTTTCGTGTTTCGGCATGCACAACGACAAAGGAAATTTGGGATACTTTGGTTGAAACACACGAAGGAATAGTCAAAGTTAAAAGATTAAGATTGAATACCTTAAGTCAAGAGTTCGAGATGTTTAGAATGGAACTCGGAGAATCTATTCTCAATATGCAGAAAAGATTTGTTCATTTAACAAATCATTTAAAATCCCTTGGTAAAACTCTCACCAATGACGAACTCAACCTAAAGGTTTTTCGATCTTTAACTAGAGAATGACAACCAAAAGTAACGGCTATTTCGGAAAAGAAGAATCTATCCAATATGTCATCCGCAACTCTATTTGGTAAACTTCAAGAATACGAGACGAAACTTGGAAGACTTTTTAAGCACGCAAATCATGAAAAGGAATCAAAAGGCATTGCTTTGAAGGTGGGATCCATGGAAGTCTCTATTGAAGAAAATCCAGAAGAAGATGAAAATTTCATGCTTCTTGTAAAACGGTTAGGCAAATTCTTTGGTCTTAAAAATAATTTTGGTAATTCTAACTTTGTCAAAAGGAAGAAATTTTTAAAGAGCAAAGATAAAGAAGCCTCCACATCAAATGTTACATGCTATGAATGTGGAAAGCAAGACCATATCAAACCAGATTGTCCAAACCTCTCCAAGAAGGATGGAAACAAAGGAAGGAAAGACTCCAAGAACAAGAAAGTCTACGATGCTTGGGATGACAATGAATTTAGTACATCATCAGAATCAGAGAATGACGAATATGAAAATTTAGCATTGATGGCTACTCATGAATCCGATGATTATGAAAATGAAGAGGTTAGTACAAATTTTATCCTTTATGATGAAAATGCTCAAGGTGCAATTGATGAACTCCTAAATGAATGCAAAGTCTTGTATAAAAAGATATCAACACAAGAAAAAGAACTTATTCATTTTCAAGAAAAGATTAATACTATGAACAAGGATCTTGAATGTCAAAAAAAAACTTTTCTTAAAGAAAAACAAGACTTTGTATGCAAAAAATGTGAATCATATACTTTTCAAATTATTCAATTCAAAAGATTTATTGAACGATATGAAAAAGGATAAATTAGTTTGGAAGGATTGCTTAGCCAACAAAGATATCCTAATGACAAAAGTGGGCTTGATTATTCTAAAGAAAATAAATTAGGTTCCAACAAAACCATCTTCGTAAAGGCTAGTAATCAATCTGAAACCAAGAAAGTCAACAATGTGCAAATTAAGTATAATCATCAAAAGAAGAAGAAAAGAGTTTTTAATAAAAAACATGTTCCAAGATATAAGAGAACCTTTATTCCAAATTGTTTTTATTGTGGTATTCTTGACCATACACCTAATGCTTGCTATGTTAGAAACTTTAGTATGGCAAGTGGACACTATGTATAGATTAAGAAAGGAACTAACTATGAAGGACCCAAGGAAACTTGGGTACCTAACAAGAAGTAATTTCTTTTGTTTTGTAGGTATGCTTAAAATCCACTCAAAATCTCTGGTATCTCGATAGTGGATGTTCGAAGCATATGAAGGGAGATGTTAATAAATTTTCATATCTAACATTAAAAGTCAAGGGGTATGTCACCTATGGAGATAATACCAAAGGAAATATTCTTAGCATTGGCAAAGTTGGTGCATCACCTCTGACATCCATTGAAGATGTACTTTATGTTGAAGAACTCAAGCACAATCTTCTTAGTATTAGCCAAATTTGTGACAAAGGGTTCAAGATTAAATTCAATAAAGATGAATGTTTGATCATGGACAAAACAACCAATGAGGTAAAACTCAAAGAAAATATATGCTTTTAAGGCATTTAAGAAGTATGAAAAGTAAATTCAAAATGAAAATTCATTAAAGATTGTATCCATAAGAAGTGATCATGGTGGAGAATTCCAAAATGCATCTTTTGAAGAATTTTGTGAAGAACATGGTATCTCTCATAATTTTTCAGCACCAAGGACTCCACAACAAAATGGAGTATTTGAAAGAAAGAATCGATTTCTAGTGGAACTTGCAAGAACAATGCTTAGTGTTGCAAATCTACCAAAATATTTTTAGACGAATGCGGTTAGTATGACATGTTATGTTGGAAATCGAGTTATTATTAGACCTATTTTTAAAAAGACTCCATATGAGCTCTTCAAATGAAGAAAGCCAAACATTTCTCACTTTCACATTTTTGGATGCAAGTGCTTTATCCTCAACAATGACAAAGACAATCTCGGTAAGTTTGACGAGAAATCCAATGAAGTCTCTTGTGATGATGATGATATTTTAGATATGCCAATAGAAGAGGCTACCAAGGCCAATCAAAATAACAATCAAGATTATTTCATAGAAGAAACTTCTCAACAAGATATACCCAAAGAATAGAGAACTCATCGAGATCACCCAATTGAAAATATTATCGCTGACATTAGCAAACGAGCATCAACAAGACTCAATATTTAAGATGCATGTCTACACATGGAATTTCTATCTCAAATTGAACCTTCCAAAATAGACGAAGCCTTGTTGGAAGATCATTGGATGGTTGTTATGCAAGAATAATTAAACCAATTAGAAAGAAGTCAAGTTTGGGAACTAGTACCAAGAGCAAATGGAAAACACATCATTGGAACTAGATGGGTATTAAAAAATAAACTCGATAAAAATGGGATAATTGTCTGGAATAAAGCAAGATTGGTCGCACAAGGATAAAATCAAGAAGAAGGAATCAATTTTGAATAAACCTTCACTCCAGTTGCAAGGTTAGAAGCAATTAGATTATTATTGGCTTACGTTTACTCTATGAATTTTCAGCTTTTCCAAATGGATGTCAAGAGTGCATTTTTGAATGGATACATCAATGAAGAAGTATATGTCAAACAACCTCCTAGTTTTTAAGACTTCAAGAATCCTTCACATGTCATCAAGTTGAAAAAGGCACTTTATGGCTTAAAACAAGCACCAAGGCCATGGTACGATCGACTTAGCAATTTTCTATGTGAAAAGTGTTTTAAAAAGGGACAAGTAGACAAGATGTTTTTTATCAAGAAGATCAAAAATCATACTTTTCTTGTTCAAGTGTACATCGATGATATCATCTTTGGATCTATAAATAAAGACTTGTATGAAGAATTCTCATCCATGATGCAGGAGAATTCGAAATGTCCGTGATGGGAAAATTGAACTACTTTCTTATATTACAAATAAAGAAACTTGCAACAGGAACTTTTATTCATCAATCAAAATATTGTAAATAATTATTGAAGAAATTTGATATGGATATTTGCAAACCTATTGCCACTCCAATGGGTTCGGGAACTTATGTGGATCTTGATAAAGCCGGTGCGCCCATAGACGTGTCAAAATATCGAGGAATGATTGAATCCCTACTATACCTAACGACAAGTTGACCCGACATCATGTTTAGTGTATGCCTTTGCGCTAGATTTAAAGCCAATCCAGAGGAGTCTCACCTCACTGCAGTTAAACGCATCATGAAATATCTTAAGGGAACTACGGATGTCGGCTTATGGTATGCTAAAGGTAGTATGTGTTCGTTAATTGGTTATTCTGACACAGATTATGCAGGATGTAAAACAGATAGAAAAAGTACTAATGGCACATGTCATATTCTTGGGAATGCTCTAGTGTCATGGTCATGCAAGATGTAACGCCCGTTAATTTAATTAATTATTTAATTAAATTAATTAAGGATTAATTGTTGGAATTGTTGAAATGTTGATTTAAGTTGTCATGTTGTTAGTTGATTATTTGGTTAGTTAAGTTGTAGAAATAGTATTGGAATAATACTAGATTTATTATATGGGCTTAATTATTGGTTGGTGGTAGTAAAAGTGAGGGTGTTGATATTAGGCCCAATAGAATTAATAATAGAATTTATATGCTGGGATGAATAAAAGAAAATTAGGTTTTTATGAGAAAAAGGAAGCATAAAGGTTTGGAGCTATGGAAGCAGCGGGTTGCAATCGAAATTCGACCGGAAATTATAGAGAACCGTCAATCCAAGGTAAGGGTGGAGTTCTTGCTCTATAACTGGGTATATGATAAATGATATGTGGGATAGGGATTGTATGAAATTTCCACTGTCAGTAATTTTCTGTCGTGCAATATGCTGAATCTTTGTTGGTTTGCATACTTGATTGTTACAATACTGAGGATTGTTGATTATAGAAGTTATTCGTGATGAATATTGTTGGTATGTTGTTGTGTTTGATAAATTTCCAATCAAAGGAATTATGGAGGAACACAGAAATTGCATAAAACTGCGTTTGAAGAAGGTGTGCCGGAGGCAAAGTATGACGGGTGGTAAGCCGGTGCCGAGCAGCACATGTCATGAGAAGGGCCCTACCGATCGGAAGGGATGGTGGTTAGGTGGGTGTCGATCGACACCATATATATATATATATATATATATATATATATATATATATATATATATATATATATATATATATATATATATATATATATATATATATATATATATATATATATATATATATATTACTTAAGTGAATACTACAGTAGTGTATTAATAATGAGTAGTATCATTGGTGGATTAATATAGTAGCAAAGTGGTTTAAACAATTGCAAGAGAATTTGAGTAGGTGCATTATCTTATATTATTAATAAGTTAATATAATTAGTAAAATAATTTAGTATCAGATTGGATTAAAGAAGTTGCAGAGATAAATTGTAATGCTTCAGTCAAATGAATGACATGATGTATATGTATCAGTAGCATATATAATAGTGTATGTGCTAATTTAGATAAGCACCGTTAGGAAGTATCAGTAGAGGTAGAAATTGTTAGCAAAGTATAATACAAAAAGTATAACTGAGAATTTCAGTAACAGGAAGAATAAGTTGAAATTGGTTTTGGTTTATAACTAATATTTGTCACTGGCAGGAAGTTGTAGTAATAGAAGTTGTAGATAGCAAACAAGTAGTTTTGGCAGAGACCAATAATAGCAATAAGCTAATAACAGAGGTAGCGTAATTTAGTAGAATAAATTGATTAGCAGCAGTATAAATAATGGTATGTTTAGCAGATAATTAATTTTTAGGATTTGGTCGATTTGTCCGAATAATTATACGGAACAATTGTTGTGGTTAATTATGAATTTCAGGTGGTATCGAATTGTTAGGTTTATGGCCAACATTGTTTTCTTGTTGATGTTGTTGTCAAATTACTATTGTTGATATGATATTATTGTTGTGACGTACTAAGTTGTCGGCTTATGCCAACGTTATGTTAATTGTTGTTGTTGAAATATTAAGTTGTAGGCTTATGGCCAAAGTTGAATTATGTTGAGTTGTTGTGTTGTTATGATTGTTTTTATGAATTTTTGTTGATAATGCGAAGTTGCAGAGAATTTTAGATGATGATGAATTACCTCTATTTACTGGTAATAATGGCGATGTGGGCTTATGCCTTGTGATGAATGATGATTGTTGTGAGTATGTGATGGTGCATTCATTGAGTCACATACATTTGCATACTCTGTGATGGCCTGGATTGACAAAATAGCAATGAAGGCTGATGCCTTGTTTGAATGCCTCTAATAATTGGCAATTGGCGATGGGGGCTTAAGTCCTGTTGGTACCACATGCATGTGCATTGTAATTGAGTCGCATTTGATGTTGCATCTTGAGTTGTGGTGAAGATAGATTCGTTGTTGCTTTATGTTGTTGACTTATTGTGACAAGTATTATCTAAAAGCTGTGAATTTAGTAGTTATGCCGTGTTGATGTTTCATTGTGATTAAAGTTGTTTGTAAGTTGTAAAGTAGTGATTTTATATGATCTAATTTAATATATTATTTATCAAATGACTAATTATATAGTTCGATATCTCACCCCTTCTATTTGAATGTTTCCCTCCGTTGGTAACGTGCAGGTATTCAAGAAGAATAGTTGTTACCCTCGTCAGTTTCGAGTCGGTGTCGTCGCTCTGATACGTAGCACTCGGGGGGATGAACGCTTATGTTTAGTTGTTGATTATTATTTCAGTTGCTGAATTTTTAAGTTGATTACATGAAATAATTATTGTCTTGAAGTTGTTTTAGTTGAATGAAAGATGTGAATGAATTAAAGCTGAGTGTGTGATTCCGCTGCTTATCAATAAAATTTGTTTGATTTTAAAGAATAAATCAAGTTGTTATTGGTTCATCTGAGTTAAGTGTTATGTATCTGTTTTATATGCGATTAAATGAAGTTTTATTTTAAGTTGAAAATGTAGCATCCTATTTATGTTGAACTCTAATTTTCTTATTATCCATCAGGTGGAAATGGGGCGTTATATTAGTGGTATCAGAGCAAGTCGGTCCGTCCGACCAAGTTGTCTAATGTTGTTTATTCCTTAGTGCGCGACCAGTGTGTGAAACACTATCGGTGCTTGTTGTTTTTGTAATCGCTTGTATGAAGGAGTTGGGTTGAAGATAAGTGGGGGAGAAGCCTTGCTTCTCGGATGTGTTTTAGTTGTAAGATGTTGGTTCGGTATGACGACAGAGCAAGTATTGCTGAAGTTTTGATGTTTACTTCTCGAAGGATGAGGAGCAAGGTGACGGTTGTTGACGCATGAGTAGAGTGTAAATCCATGATATTTCTGAAGGTGATTGTTAAGTAACAAGGATAATTTTTAGAAGATGGAATTTAGAAGGTTATGATGTTTCAGCGCCGCTGGTAGATTGTGAAGTTGTCGGTTTGAGTAGCCCTTGCGTAACATGTCGACATTTGAATGGTGATAGAGTGACAGATTGCTGTAGACCTTGTCGTGGGATCCTTGTGAGTGATTGAAAAATTTGTTGAAGTTATTGGAATGTTTTAAATCGCGAGTCAGAGTCGAAAATGCAAGGATATGAGTACGATTTCTAGGATGGTAAGTGTTGGTACTAGTACAAATAAATTTTGTTCTGATGTTATCGTAAGGTGTGTAATAGTATGTCGTTGCATGACGTCAGTGTTTGCATTTCCGGATAACTTTAGAAATTCATATCTTGTGTTCCGAGTATCGGATTGGCGTTCCGTTCGAACCTATGAGGAGATAGAGATGTATTCTATCATATGAAGTGTTTTCGAATATGGTAGATGCATTCCTACATGGATGTTGCATGTGGAGAAAGCATTGTAGAACAAAAGAAAATATTGACGACTGCTCCTGTATTGGTTTTGCCTAACCCAAGTGAGTCATTTGTAGTGTATTATAAATGCGTCTAAGATGGGACTTAGTGGTGTTTATGTTGAATATTAAGAATGATTTCTCGGACAGTATCAAAGAAGCTCAGAATTTAGATGCAGAATTGGTAGATTCAGTGGTTGGACTCGATTAGTCTGAGAATGATGATTTCAATTTAGATGCGCAGGGTGTGTTGAGATTCCGTAATCAAATTTGCATTCCTGATGATGCAAAGATGAAGAGAGTAATTCTTGAGTTGGAGAATACTTAACCTTCGTATGAGGCTAAGTGAGTGTGATGTGGATCGTGTAATATGTTAAGCGGGGTGTCTCATCGACAAGATCGAATGAGAGGGAAATTGTGGAAGTA
The DNA here is from genome assembly GCA_948472305.1 of Vicia faba. Classification (NCBI taxonomy): domain Eukaryota; kingdom Viridiplantae; phylum Streptophyta; class Magnoliopsida; order Fabales; family Fabaceae; genus Vicia; species Vicia faba. The sequence continues at coordinate 1,012,205,841 of OX451736.1, read as the reverse complement.
TTTGTAAACCTCATTGGAAATTATTGGATTATGGTGCTTTAGGTGACTTGAGTACAAGTTCTAAAGGGACACTATTATAGTTTGGTAACGATAGTTTATACTCCATTATGGTTGTCGGCTATCTATTGACAAATTGAGGAACTGGTCACCCTTAATCTCTTGTTGATAGTAGACGAGATCATGTTGGATGGTATAGATTTGTTGTGCTATCTTAATGGTGTGTAAAGTGGTTGATGTTATATCGTGGAACAAGTCTGAGTATCGGGTTTTTATGCGAGCTAACGTCACAAATTAAAAGATTGAGAATATCAAGTGAACAATGGTTTTATGGTGGATGTTGAGGAAAGTCTGAAACTAGATTGAAACTTGCGAGCTATATAATTGACGGAAATTTTAACGAGGATGGTGACTTAAGGTGGATTATCAGAGTTGCACAGCTGAAGCATGATGTGGCGAAATTTCTATGCGTGTACGACTCGTTAGAAGTGAAGGATTAAAACATCAGAATCCTATGGGAATGGTGTGTCTTAATCTGCATGCTTGATTTGGTGGATTATTGATATAGAGGTGTTGTTCCGCGACACTATGTTTGCTAGTAAGTATTTGCGGATTTTATAAGGGTATTATTAGGGTCGTTGGTTGATGGTGAGTTGTGTGTATAATTGTTGAGTTATACTGTTAAGTTGATGTTATAATGATTTTGTCCCCGTTGCCGTGATGTTGTTGTTGGTTACCGTATAGGATGAATAATACTCCATAATATGGCGAAGTTGATTAAGTTGACTATGTTGATGTAACTATAAGAGCGATATGACGATGTGAACAAATTTGTTGATATTTTGTTGATAATTGATATACAGGAATGAAATGGTTATGTGTTTTGGTGTTGAAAAGAGTGTTAAGAGGATATTGTGATGATGTATATCCAAGTAGAAGTGTGTTATAGTTGTTTTTACTTTAAATGTTGGTATGTCAGATTATGGTGGGGTAGTTGAGATGCTAGTAACGATCATGTCGCGAAGATGTTGAATGATTAGCACGTGTGGATTTGGATTATATCATGTTGAGCATTGTTATGTCGAGAAAGTTGTGGTTGAAGTGTTGCCAAACGCAACTTGGAAATCAACGAGTTGGATGCGAAATTCATATTAAGAGTGGTAGTATCGAATAGATTTTCGAGGACAAAAATATTTTTAGTGGGGGAGAGTTGTAACGCCCGTTAATTTAATTAATTACTTAATTAAATTAATTACAAATTAATTGTTGGAATTGTTGAAATGTTGATTTAAGTTGTCATGTTGTTAGTTGGTTGATTAAGTTGTAGAAATAGTATTGGAATATTACTAGATTTATTATATGGGCTTAATTATAGATTGGTGGTAGCAAAAGTGGGGGTGTTGATATTAGGCCCAATATAATTAATAACAAAATTTATAGGTTGAGATGAATAAAAGAAAATTAGGTTTTTATGAGAAAAGAAGAAGAATAAAGGTTTGGAGCTATGGCAGCACCAGGTTGCAATCGGAATTTGACTGGAAATTATAGAGAACTGTCAATCCAAGGTAAGGGTGGGGTTCTTGCTCTATAACTGGGTATATGATAAATGATATGTGGGATTGGGGTTGTATGAAATTGCCATTCTCTGGGATTTTCTGTCATGCAATATGCTGAATCTTTGTTGGTTTGCATACTTGATTGTTACAATACTGAGGATTGTTGATTATAGAAATTATTCGTGATGAATATTGTTGGAATGTTGTTATGTTTCGTCAATTGCTAATCGAAGGAATTATGGAGGAACACAGAAATTGCATAAAACTGCGTTTGAAAAAGGTGTGTTGGGGGCAAAGTATGACGGGCGGCAAGCCTGTGCCGAGCGACACATGTCATGAGAAGGGCCCTACCGATCGGCAGGGATGGTGGCTAGGTGGGTGCCGATCGGAATCATATATATATATATATATATATATATATATATATATATATATATATATATATATATATATATATATATATATATATATATATATATATATATATATATATATATATATATATATATATATATATATATATATATATATATATATATATATATATATATATATATATATATATATATATATATATATATATTACTTAAGTGAATACTACAGTAGTGTATTAATAATGAGTAGTGTCATTGGTGGATTAATATAGTAGCAAAGTGGTTTAAACAATTGCAGGAGAATTGAGTAGGTGCAGTATCTTATATTATTAATAAGTTAATATAATTATTAAAATAATTTAGTATCCGATTGGATTAAAGAAGTTGTAGGGATAAATTGTAATGCTTCAGTCAAATGAATGGCATGATGTATATGTATCAGTAGCAGAAATAATAGTGTATGGACTAATTTAGATGAGCACCGTTAGGAAGTATCAGTAGATGTAGAAATTGTTAGCAAAGTATAATACAAAAAGTATAACTGAGAATTTCAGTAACAGGAAGAATAAGTTGAAATTGGTTTTGGTTTATAACTAATATTTGTCACTGGTAGGAAGTTGTAGTAATAGAAGTTGTAGATAGCAAACAAGTAGTTTTGGCAGAGACCAATAATAGCAGTAAGCTAATAACAGAGGTAGCGTAATTTATTAGAATAAATTAATTAACAGCAGTATAAATAATGGGACGTTTAGCCGTTAATTAATTTTTAGGATTTGGTCGATTTGTCCGAATAATTATACGGAACAATTGTTGTGGTTAATTATGAATTTCAGGTGGTGTCAAATTGTTAGGCTTATGGACAATGTTGTTTTCTTGTTGATGTTGTTGTCAAATTAATATTGTTGATATGATATTATTATTGTGACGTACTAAGTTGTCGGCTTATTCCAATGTTATGTTAATTGTTATTGTTGAAATATTAAGTTGTAGGTCTATGGCCAAAGTTGAATTATGTTGAGCTGTTGTGTTGTTATGATTGTTGCTTTGAATTTTTGTTGATAATGCGAAGTTGTAGAGAATTTTATATGATGATGAATTACCTCTATTTACTGGTAATAATGGCGATGTGGTCTTATGCCTTGCGATGAATGATGATTGTTGTGAGTATGTGATGGTGCTTTCATTGAGTTACATACATTTGCATACTCTGTGATGGCCTGGATTGGCAAAACAGCGATGAAGGATGATGCCTTGTTTGAATGCCTCTAATAATTGGCAATTGGCGATGGGGGCTGAAGCCCTGTTAGTACCACATGCATGTGCATTGTAATTGAGTCGCATTTGATGTTGCATCTTGAGTTATGGTGAAAATAGATTCGTTGTTGCTTTATGCTGTTGACTTATTGTGACAAGTACTATCTAAAAGCTGTAAATTTAGTAGTTATGTCGTGTTGATCTTTCATTGTGATTAAAGTTGTTTGTAAGTTGTGAAGTAGTGATTTTATATGATCTAATTTAATATATTATTTATCATATGACTAATCATATAGTTTGATATCTCACCCCTTCTGTTTGAATGTTGCCCTCTGTTGGTAACGTGTAGGTAATCAAGAAGAATAATTGTTACCCTCGTCAGTTTCGAGTCGGTGTCGTCGCTCTGATACGTAGCACTCGGGGGGATGAACGCTTGATGTTTAGTTGTTGATTATTATTTCAGTTGCTGAATTTTTAAGTTGATTACATGCAATAATTGTTGTCTTGAAGTTGTTTTAGTTGAATGAAAGATGTGAATGAATTAAAGTTGAGTGTGTGATTCCGCTTCTTAAAAAGTTGTTTAATTTTAAAGAATAAATCAAGTTGTTATCGGTTCATCCGAGTTAAGTGTTATGTATCTGTTTTATATGAGATTAAATGAAGTTTAATTTTAAGTTGAAAATGTAGCATCCTATTTATGTTGAACTCTGATTTTCTTATTATCCGCCGGGTAGAAATGGGGTGTTGCACAAGAAGCAAGTATGTGTGGCTCTAAGCACGGCTGAAGCAGAATACATTGCGGATGGAAGTTGTTGCGCTCAAATTCTATGGCTAAAACAACAACTTCGTGACTATGGAATTAATCTTGGATGCATCCCGCTAAAATGTGACAATACAAGTGCAATCAACATCACAAAGAATCCAGTCATGCACTCTCGGACAAAGCATATTGATATTCAACATCATTTCCTCCGGGATCATGTGCAAAATGGTGACATAGAAATTTCATTTGTTGATACACACAACCAACTAGAAGACATCTTTACAAAGCCTCTAGAAAAAGATTCATTCTTCAAGATTCGACGAGAACTTGGTATATTAGATGAACATACCTATTATTTATATCTCCAAAAAACATAAAAGTGCATGTATTCTTTTCATTAACTTTTATATCATTTTTACCAAGTATATCTCTCTTCATCTTACATTCACTTTGAATGTTTCTATATAATGTTAATCTATATGTTTTAATGTCATATATAACTATTAATGTATTGTTATACATGTTTGGTAGAAGTTACAATAAATAGGTACATGTTCTGGACTGATATATACTATATTTTTTCACCTTTTCACCTTCAGTAACCGATTACCCTCAGTCAGTAACCGGTTACCAGACAAACATAAGCGTTTTTCACTTTCCAGGCACCTTCATTAACCGGTTACCCATATCCTGTAACCGGTTACCGCGTGAATTTTTTTTCAAATTTTTCAGTTTTGTGTCAAGGCATTTATGATTTCCCACATCATTTCCCTCCAATTATTTCTACTTTTTTATATACTGCTTTATTATAGTCTTTTTCCCATCCTTTTTGATATTGACAAAGGGGGAGAAGACATTGTGTGCTTGTGTTTAGTGATGCAGAAATTTTTTCTAGATTTTTAAAGCTTCCTCTTTGAAATACAAGTCTTCATAGACTACATAAATTCAGGGGGAGATGTCCAACTTAGGGGGAGAATGCACATCACTATGGTACACATACAAGCTACACTCGAAGACCTTGATGAACAAACTACAAATGTCAAATTGGTTTCCTATATCAAAAAGGAGGAGAATATGATTGTATGCACTCCAATCAAAGTGTTTCGATGAAGACCACCATACATAAAGTCAAAGAAATATCAAGGTTGTAGAAAAGAAGATATTCAAGATCATATAAATATTTCTAGATCATTTTTTGAAGTCTTCTACAAGTGTACAACCAACTCTCAAGATGAAGAATTATGAAGGTTCATCAACAAGTTAGGTACAAGTTTTAATTTGAGGTTTTTAAGATGATATAGTGCTCAAAATATACTCTAAACATTTTACATAATTATCATGATCATTTCAGTGTAAAACATTGCATGTCCATCACTTAGAAAACATGTTTTTATCACTTTCACTCAGTGGTAACCAGTTACAGGGTTACAGTAACCGGTTACAGGACTTCATAAAATTAAATTAAACATTCTGGTTCAGTGGTAACCGGTTGTAGTTTCTGGGTAACCGATTACAGGCATGCATATTTGAAAATTTTCATGTTAACGTACATGTGTAACTGGTTACAACATAATGTAACCGGTTACCGCTGTATAAAAATTCAAAAATATTTCTGTTTTACATGGCTGTTGGATGATACTGTTAGAACAAAGTTTGAATCTACTACCCTAAGTTAAAGTTTTGATGATAACAAAATGCAAGAATATATAAATTGTATGATTCATGTAAGACATATATGCTACCTAAAAATTACATTGTGTTTTACAGAAACTCTGATAAGTATCAGCATAAGAATATCATTATCAGCATCAGAAGATGAAATATCATCATCAGCATCAGAAGATGAAATATCAACATCAGCATCAAAGGATGTTATATCAAATGCCAGAATCAGAAGATCAAAGCATGTGCTTACGCTAAAGCTTGATGAACAGATCTGCGCATAACAATCTAAACTCTGATCAAGACAACAACAATTCATCAGCACCTAGCAGCGTCAGAATAAGCCAGAGCCAGAACACGCTTAATTGGCAATGGTACTGTGCATTCAAGATACTTTATTATCAACGGCATTATTCCAAACAAAGATCTTCTCAATATGGAAAGAATGTAATTGGTATTGAAACAGAATAACTGACTCCAACGTATCATTTCCAATGCTATATAAACAAGCAAGTGAGGAACGGATTGGCTAATGCTCTACAACTCTCTACACGCCTAAAGCGATTCATCTTCATTCTCATTCACAGTTTGCTAAAGCTCTCAAATTACTTACTCTATTGTTTTAGCATTCTAGTTCTCATAAGCTTAAATTGTGTAGTATCACAGTTGTGATAAACAGTTTTGTAGAAAACATTCAACACACTTAGATTTCATTTATCTGTAAGAAAGTATTTCCTTGAGAAACCGGTTTGTGGTTTTGACTCAAGAAGGCTTTAGCAGTTGTTAAAGCAGTTGTAATATTCAGTTGAATATAGTGTATTAAGACCTCGTTAGAGAGAGGCGAAATCACCTTGACGGGTGGACTGGAGTAGTTTGAGATCAAACGAACCAGGATAAAAATAACGTGTTGTCTGCATTTGATTTCATGTTTTACAATTCAACCCCCCTTCTTGTGTTTTTCACTTCTTCAATTGGCATCAGAGCTCCTGGTTCTGAGCTAAAACACTTAACCGTGTCAGTACAAGATCCAGCGTCATAAAAACACAATGGCAGGAACATATCAACACAGCAGCAATGCCAACAATGAAGATAGAGACAAATTCAGCGGCAAACCTCCAGTCTTTGATGGAGAGAATTTTGATTACTGGAAAGACAGAATCAAAAGCTTCTTTCTGGCACATGATGCTGATCTGTGGGACATGGTGGCAGATGGATACATGCACCCAGTGAATGCAAGCGGTCAGAAGATTGACAGGAAAGCAATTTCTGATCAACAAAAGCGTGACTTCAAAAATCACCACAAGGCCAGAACCATTCTTCTCAGCGCCATCTCTTACACTGAATATGAAAAGATATCTAACAGAGACACAACTAAGAACATGTTTGACTCACTCAGAATGACGCATGAAGGCAACATTTAGGTCAAAGAAACTAAAGCTCTTGCGCTCATTCAGAAGTATGAGGCATTCAAAATGGAAGAAAGTGAATCCATTGAAACAATGTTCTCAAGATTCCAAATTCTGGTGGCTGGTCTCAAGGTTCTGGACAAAGGATACTCTACTGCTGATCATGTCAAGAAGATCATCAGAAGCTTGCCAAAATAGTGGAGGCCAATGGTTACAGCGCTGAATCTAGCTAAAGATCTCAACAAAATTTCTCTGGAGGAACTTATCAGCTCCCTCAGTAGTCACGAGATAGAGCTAGAAGCTGATGAACCTCAGAAGCAAGGTAAGCCTTTAGCATTAAAATCTAACAGAAAATCTGACTCTAAAGTTTTGCAGGCAGTTGAAGAAACATCTTATGGGTCCTCATCAGAAGAAGACGAAATTTCTCTCTTCTCCAGAAGAGTGAACCAACTAGGAAGCAGAGGCAAAGGAAGTTCAGGAATCCCAGAAGATCTGATCAGAATGAGTCCTCTTCCAGATACAGAAGGTCAGACTCTTCCTCTAGATATAGAAGATCTGAAGGCTCTTCAGGAAGCAGAAAGCCAAACACCAAGGACATCACTTGCTATGAATGCAACGAGCAAGGACACTATAAGAGTGATTGTCCAAAGCTTCAGAGGGAAAAGCCCAAAAAGAAGTTTGGAAGAGAAAAGAAGAAAAGTCTCATGGCTACATGGGATGACTCTGACTCGTCTGAAGCTGACTCAGAATCAGATGATGAGAGAGCAAACATAGCTCTCATGGCCAACATATCAGAAGACAGTGAAGCTTCTGAATCAGACTCAGAATCAGACACCGAAGAGGTATTTACTGACTTTGCAATTAATTTTACTAAGGCTGAACTTGCTGAAAGCCTTAACGAAATTCTGGAAAGGTACCAGCAGATCAGAGTTAAATTCAGAAACCTGAAAAGGAATCTTGATTCTGACTCTGACAAAACTGAGAGTCTCAAATTGGAAAATTCTGAGTTGAAAAATAAAATTTCAAAATTAGAAAATGTTTTACAAAACTCTCAGAAGGAAACAATTTCTGAAACTCCCAGCAACGCTGATGAGATCATCAAGGAGTATGATCAGAGCTTTCAGAAGTTCCTTGCTAAAAGCATAGATAGAAGCAAAATGGCTTCAATGATCTATAGAGTTAGCAGAAACGGCAGAAAGGGAATAGGATACCAAGGTAAGGTACCTACACCAAAGAATGCCATGGATTTAATTATTAAACGCACTCCTCTGAATTCACACTTTGTGTTTGGCCACACACATGACATTAAATATACTAGTAGCAATTATTATGTGAAACCAAAATTCAACCAGAGTTTTGGTAAAGCTAACAAATCAGGACCCAAGAAAATATGGGTACCTAAGGATAAAATAATACATGTTGCAGATATCTTTAGCAGCAAATCAGAAACACCAGTCATGGTACCTGGACTCTGGCTGCTCGCGACATATGACGGGAAGAAGGCATATGTTCCAAAGCCTGGAACTTAAGCCTGGAGGCCACGTAGGCTTTGGAGGCAATCAGAGGGGAAAGATCATTGGCTCTGGAACTGTAGGTAATGGAAATCTTCCCTCTATAAACAATGTTCTGTTAGTAGATGGATTAATGCATAATCTGTTATCCATAAGTCAATTAAGTGATAACGGTTATGATATAATCTTTAATCAAAAATCATGTAAAGCTGTTAGTCAGAAAGATGGGACTATCCTATTTAATGGAAAGAGGAAAAACAACATTTATAAAATCAAACTTTCTGAACTGAAAAGTCAGAATGTAAAGTGTCTTCTGTATGTTAACAACGAGCAATGGATCTGGCACAGAAGATTGGGGCATGTTAGTATGAGAAGAATATCTCAGATTAACAAACTCAATCTGGTCAGAGGACTTCCTAATCTGAAGTTCAATTCAGATGCTCTGTGTGAAGCATGTCAGAAAGGCAAGTTTGCAAAACCTTCTTTCAAATCTAAAAATGTTGTTTCTACCTCTAAGCCATTAGAACTTCTGCACATTGACTTATTTGGACCAGTTAAAATTGCTTCAGTCAGTGGCAAGAAGTATGGGTTAGTAATCGTAGATGACTATAGCAGATGGACATGGGTAAAGTTCTTAAGACACAAGGACGAGTCACACTCTGTGTTTGTCACCTTCTGTAACCAAGTTCAGAATGAAAAGGATCTTAGAATCGTTAAAGTCATAAGTGATCATGGTGGAGTGTTTGAAAACAAAGATTTTGAGTCATTCTTTAATGACAAAGGCATTCTGCATGATTTCTCTTGTCCTAGAACTCCCCAGCAAAATGGAGTTGTAGAACGAAAGAACATAACATTGCAAGAAATGGCCAGAACCATGATCAATGAGACAAACGTTGCTAAGATCTTCTGGGCAGAGGCAATAAACACAGCGTGCTACATTCATAATAGAATCTCCATAAGACCTATTCTGGAAAAGACTCCATATGAATTGTGGAAGAACAGAAAGCCCAACATTTCATATTTTCATCCATTTGGATGTACTTGCTTTATGTTAAATACAAAAAATTATTTGAACAAGTTTGACTCTAAAGCACAGAAGTGTATTATGTTAGGATACTCTAAACGCTCAAGAGGGTACAGAGTATACAATACAGAAACACAGATTGTGGAAGAAACAATCAGTGTTCGTTTTGATGATAAGCTTGACTCTGAAAAGTCAAAGCAGAATGAAGTTTTTGCAGGTATGGAAGTTGAATTTACAGGTTCTGAAGACAAGTCATCAGAAGCTCTAAATAAAGACAATCCTTCAACATCAGAAAGAGGCACTGCTAGTAATCCAGCAACATCTGTTGACCAACCTCAGAAAAGACTACCCAAAAGCAGCTTGGATCACCCAGAAGAAACTATCTTAGGAAGAAAGGAAGATCCAATCAGAACAAGAGCCAACTTCAGAAACTCTGAAGAATCTCTCATGGGACGTTTCTCTGATTGAACCTTACTCAATTGATGAAGCACTTCTGGACAACGACTGGATTCTAGCAATGCAAGAAGAGCTGAATCAGTTCACCAGAAATGACGTATGGGATCTTGTTCCCAGACCAAAAGGATTCAACGTCATTGGAACAAAATGGGTGTTCAGAAACAAGCTGAACGAACAAGGTGAAGTTATCAGAAACAAAGCACGACTGGTAGCACAAGGTTATAGTCAGCAAGAGGGGATAGACTATACAGAAACCTTTTCCCCAGTCGCCAGGTTAGAATCTATCAGACTTTTAATTTTGTTTGCTGTTAATAAAGGCATCACTCTGTATCAGATGGATGTCAAGAGTGCATTCTTAAATGGATATATAGAAGAAGAGGTTTATGTGCACCAACCCCCTGGTTTTGAAAGTACAAAAAATCCAGAATATGTTTTCAAACTAAAGAAGTCACTATATGGTCTGAAACAAGCTCCCAGAGCTTGGTATGAAAAACTAAGTAACTTTCTGTTGGAAAAAGAATTCACCAGAGGGAAGGTGGACACTACCTTATTCTGTAAGCCAGTTAAGAATGACATCTTAGTTTGTCAAATTTATGTTGACGATATTATTTTTGGATCTACTAATCCTTCTCTTGGAAGAAAATTTGCCAAGTGTATGCAGGCAGAATTTGAGATGAGCCTCATGGGAGAACTGAAATTCTTTCTGGGAATTCAGATCAATCAAAATCCAGAGGGAACTTACATTCATCAGAGCAAATATGTCAGAGAACTTCTGAAGAAATTTGATCTCTCAGAATGTAAGTCATAAAAGATTCCAATGCATCCCACGTGCATTCTGGAAAGAGAAGAGGTAAGCAAAAAGGTAGAATAGAAGATCTACAGAGGTATGATTGGTTCTCTTCTTTATCTGACGGCTTCAAGGCCTGATATCTTATTCAGCGTATGTATTTGTGCAAGATTCCAATCAGATCATAGAGAATCTCACTTAACAGCTGTTAAGCAAATTTTCAAGTATCTGAAAGGTACTACTAATCTGAGTTTATTTTATAGAAAATCTAGTGATTACAGCCTAGTAGGTTACTGCGATGCTGACTTTGCTGGAGACAGAGTAGAGCGTAAAAGTACTTCTGGAAGCTGCCAGTTTCTGGGAGAAAATCGGATCTCTTGGTCCAGCAAAAGGCAATCCACAATTGCGCTATCAACAGTAGAAGCTGAGTACACAGCAGCAGCTGGATGCAGCACACAAATGCTCTGGATGAAAAGTCATCTTGAAGACTTCCAGATTTTTGAGAGTAACATTCCTATACTCTGTGACAACACTTTTGCCATTTGCTTAAGTAAAAATCCAATTTTGCATTCTAGGGCTAAGCATATAGAAATAAAACACCATTTCATTAGGGACTATATTCAGAAAGGAATTTTGAACTTAAAATTTATTGATACAGACCATCAATGGGCTGATATCTTCACTAAACCACTTTCTGAAGATAGGTTCAACTTCATTCTGAAACATCTCAGCATGAAGCTCTGCCCAGAGTGAAAATGTTTTAATTTTATATAATAACCTTCAGAATGTGTTTTATTTTACTGTGAACTTCTGATCAATCTTCTTTCAGAAAGTTAGACATGCAGATTGTATCAGAGTCAATCCATAAAGATCTGAGCGTCTCATTTCAAGGATAGATGTGCTGTTCACCAAATCAAACAAGTGTCATCCAGTCATCAGCTAATCTCTAAAGCAGAACACGCGTGCACGCTTCTGAGAAGGCAAAACGCTGATTGGATGCATTGAGACACATGTCACTGGTAACCATTCCAAATATCTTTCTCAAATCCCCCAAGATCAGCCAACATTAAATGCGCATAATCATGAGTTAATTCTCTCTCTTAAAAACGTTTATGTTTTCAAAACACTTTTTGAAACTTATTTAAACACCATCACTATATTCATTCATTTTTTTACCGTCTCTTGCAATCATCTAAATGTTTTCTGCATTCTTACTTGTGTGTTCATCTTTGTCCAAAGAAACCCTTTTTAAAGCTTTTTCTCAAAGAAACCCTAGTGTGAACATGGAAACTTCTAACACTGTTTCTGCAGGTTCCCAGCAAGAGGCTTCATCTGAACAATATCAGATTCCGTTTAGAATGCTCCTTACTCCGGTGAAGAACCTGGAAGTTCTGTCTGAACTGATCGTTGATTTCAACAGTCTGAAAGAAAATGGCTTCGATTTGACTGAATAAATTAGGGCACAAAGATGGGAGAGGTATTTTTATAGGTTGGTGGGTCCAACATTCCCCATTCTGGTTAAAGAGTTCTGGATTCATGCGTCTGCCTCAACTCATCAGGTCACTTCATATATCATGGGCAAGAAGATTGTGATTACTGAAGATCACATTGCTAGGCTGATTGGATACAACAGTGGTGTCATCCGCTGTATTGACATGGCAGAAAGAGCTGAAAACACTGGCATAGTGGCTAGACAGATTTTCACGCATGGGGTTCCATCCAGCAAGATCAGAGATTTGATGGATCAGCATAGAATCTGGGCAAAGATCATCTTGGGCTGCTTCAACCACAGGAAGCCCACAAGCTCTCCTGACTATATCAACATAGATCAACAATTTCTGCTCTATTTTATTGCAAAGAAGACCAAGATCAACCTTGCTCATCTTCTGTTCAATCATCTGAAGACCAGCGTCAAGGAGACGAGAGAAGAAGAAAAGACTAAAAGGGATTGGATACCCTTCGAAAGATTAATATCAGATATTCTAACTGAGAATAGGCTGATAGAACACCTGACAGAGGCACAGAAAATAAGCTCTCTAGAACCAGCTGTTGGCAAGCAGCTGAACGCCAAGAATCTGAAGAAGATGAAACTGATAGAGAATATCAGAAAGGAGCCCAGCGTCACTCCTCTTGCTGACATCACCAGCAGAAGAGTCCCTCTGAGCGACTTTCCCATATCCTCTGAGATTGACTCTAAACCAGTCATCGTTCTCAGATACTTGGATGCGTGTAAAGCTGATGGCACAGATCCTGATCTGAACATCAAAGATCTGCACCAGCAAACACCAGAGGTTACTTTGAAGAAGAGTAAGAAGAGAAATGCTGCTTCAGAAGGACCATCCCAGCAGACCCCAAAGAAGAGAGGTAATCTATCTGCTGTTAATGTTTTAAATTCATCTGCTGTTCCAACATTGATTCCAACCCCAGCTTCATATGAACTCCCAATTCCCATACCAACCATTGATGATACCGAACCAGAGTTTGACCCTTCTGAGTCACTAACTCTCAGGAGATCCCGCACCAAACCTCAAAATCCAAAACCCACAACATCAACAGAATCAGAACTTGATAAAGTTATTTCTGAAATTGATCAAAGTTCTTCCGCTCCCCTCTCAGAAAATTCAAACACTCAACCAGAAACTGCCCATTCACCTCGACCAGAATATACACTCTCACCTATACCAGAAAATCCACATTCACCAGAACCAGAAACTACTCCACCTCCCTCTCCATAACCAGAACTTAATCCACCTTCACCTCAACCATCATCTCCACAACCTGAGTCTCAACACTCTGAAACTCCATCACCTGAACCTCAAACCCCTGAACCTCAATCACCTCAATCCTATGAACCACAACCCTTGGCAATTCAACTGCCTTGTGGTACAACTGTAAACATACCCCAACTGCCATCCTTACCAGAAACTACCCCTCCTAATACTCCACACAGTCCAATAATCATTTCTGACTCTCCTACTCCCTCACCCACACAAAATCCAGATGACCACAACAAGACCTTCATTGATCTAACAGTCCTTGACCGCCTTGCTGACCTTAAAAATAAAATCGCCATTCCTAAACCCAAACAACTAGATGTTGGTTATAGCATCTTGAATTTTGAAACAGGCATGCAGAATTGGATTGCTTCTCTAAAGCAGGCGTGTCCTGGTATGATTGATCCTGCTGCTTCAGACCAACTCTGGACACAATTCAGAAAGTGGGTACGCGCTGAAGCCCTCAAGCTGCAAGACATAAACTATGAACAGGCTCAACAGAACTTCAGCAAGCTGCTGAAAGAAGTTGAAGGTCCAATCACGAGTCAGCTGCTGAAGGAGGAAGTGCTCTTTCTGGATAGTGAGCCATGGTCTGAAAAGCGTCCAACATCAACAGTTCAACCAGCAGAAGATGTGTGTCAAGAAGAAGACATTGCAGAAAGCTCTCAGAAGCTCCCTGACTCTGACATCTCTCAAGCTGCCTTGGACAGGCAGACTCTTGAAGAGCTGAAGAAAAATGATCTTCGTCTGCAGGAGAGAATGGATGAAAGTGACCAAAGGATGAAAGCAAGGATGGATGTTCAGGACAGCAAGATTGATACAGTAGTCAGCATGGTGCATCAGCAAAAGGAAACAGCTGATCAGATTAAGAACATGCTAGAATCTCTGTTCACACGCTTTCCACCCCAACCTTATTTTTTTTCCTCTTGATATTTTCATTGTTTTCTTTGCATATCATCTGTACTATTTTTCTGGCTTTGAACTAAATACAATGGTTTTTCTGCACTGTTCGTTTTTAACTTCAAATTACTTGCACTTTTTGATTGCTGACAAAAAGGGGGAGAAAAAGAATGATATTTTTCAATAACGGATTACTGAGACAAAAGTCTCAAACATTCTAACACTCTGATATACTTGAATGTTTTTGTTCTGCATAAGCTTACAGGTACAAGAAGTTAATTATCTCTGATACACTGAAGCTCTGCTCGAGTAAAAGAAAGTTCAAGAAAGATCTGATGCTAAAGGACTCATGGAATTAAAAAGGGAAGTAATAAATTCAGGGGGAGTATTTCCGATCTAAACTCTGATACCTCTTTATCCCTTATCTTCTTATCTTTGATAACTTCCTATTTAATTCTGATACAATTTATTATTTGGTTATCTCTGATACTTTTCTCGTTAATTTTCAATTGAAAAAAATCTAGTTTTTGTCATCATCAAAAAGGGGGAGATTGTTAGAACAAAGTTTGAATCTACTACCCTAAGTTAAAGTTTTGATGATAACAAAATGCAAGAATATATAAATTGTATGATTCATGTAAGACATATATGCTACCTAAAAATTATATTGTGTTTTACAGAAACTCTGATAAGTATCAGCATAAGAATATCATCATCAGCATCAGAAGATGAAATATCATCATCAGCATCAGAAGATGAAATATCAACATCAGCATCAGAGGATGTTATATCAAATTCCAGAATCAGAAGATCCAAGCATGTGCTTACGCTGAAGCTTGATGAACAGATCTGCGCGTAACAATCTAAACTCTGATCAAGACAACAACAATTCATCAGCACCTAGCAGCGTCAGAATAAGCCAAAGCCAGAACACACTTAATTGGCAACGGTACTGTGCATTCAAGATACTTTATTATCAACGACATTATTCCAGACAAAGATCTTCTCAATATGGAAAAAATGTAATTGGCATTGAAATCGAATAACTGACTCCAGCGTATCATTTCCAATGCTATATAAACAAGCAAGTGAGGAACGGATTGGCTAATGCTCTACAACTCTCTACACTCCTAAAGCGATTCATCTTCATCCTCATTCACAGTTTGCTAAAGCTCTCAAATTACTTACTCTATTGTTTTAGCATTCTAGTTCTCATAAGCTTAAATTGTGTAGTATCACAGTTGTGATAAACAGTTTTGTAGAAAACATTCATTACACTTAGATTTCATTTATCTGTAAGAAAGTATTTTCTTGAGAAACCGGTTTGTGGTTTTGACTCAAGAAGGCTTTAGCAGTTGTTAAAGCAGTTGTAATATTCAGTTGAATATAGTGTATTAAGACCTCGTTGGAGAGAGGCGAAATCACCTTGACGGGTGGACTGGAGTAGTTTGAGATCAAACGAACCAGGATAAAAATAACGTGTTGTCTGCATTTGATTTCAAGTTTTACAATTCAACCCCCCTTCTTGTGTTTTTCACTTCTTCAGATACCTCTTGGGGTTCAACCAGTGTATCTTTCTACTCATTTAGGGTGTAATGAAATGGTGCATTTCATATATAAATTTCGTTTGCACTCAGATCAAACATAAGTGATATCATTCAAACTTTCAAATATTCTTAAGTTTTGTAAAACTTTGAGAATTTACATATTGCATGAAACATTGTTTAGAATTTTCATACTCATCATTATTTCAGCATATATTAAGTACTAGATCTGATTATCAACTTCTTATTAAAATTTTGTCTTAGCATCTTGATAACCATTGTGTTATTCAAGAATTAATCATGCTTTGAAAAATTCAGGTTTTGTATATGACTATCCTTGCATTCCAGGATTGTTGGAGCAAGTGTGTGCATTGAAGATGATTGTTCTTCTTGCACTTAGTATTGAAGATCTTAAAGGTTTTAAGAGCCTTTGATCTCCCTATAAGTTAGATAGTAAGGCATCACCTTTGGTGTGATTAGTTTTTTACAATTATTCTAACTATAGTGAAATCTCCTCCGTGTTGGGAAGAGGACTTAACGTACTCTCGAAGTGTGAGGGGAACTAGTATACATCATGTGTTCATTTAATTTTCTCACTTTATTGTTTTCATTACCACATTCAGAAAAATAAGAACATTAAAAGAAATCAAAAATTGACCATCACCTAATTCACCCCCCCTCTTAGGCGCATTATTAACTTACACATCTACTATGCTCCCCTCAAGCATAAGCTCTTTCATCAATATACAAGTATTATCATTGATAGACATCCTTGCTCATCATGCGTACTACAACGGAACACGCCGCCTGACCACCACCATGCCAAGAAGACTTTCGAGACAAGGAGTCGGTCTCTTACTCGAACCATTAAATTTGATACCATTGATAGACAGTCTTGAGGGGGAAGCACTTATATTGGGTAAAAAATTTACCTAAAGGTTAAAGACTCTCTCAAACAAGTGAGAGAGACACCACATATTCACCCAAAATTTTAAATTGATAGGTGTATAAGTCATCTCACTTATAAAGTGGTCAACCTCTACTTTTTAAATAATGTGGGACATAGAACTCACATTTGTTTCTTAACACACATGATAATCATGTCCTAATTTCATACTAGATGTGGTCCTTCTTGATCACGAGGACTATCAGATCCTTTCGGAGCCTCCCTATATGACAATTATCTTTAAAGAATGATCTAAAATATTAGAGTTATATGTTGGTCACACCTTAACATTATTGAAGTTATGTTCTTCAGGGGACAGATGTTGGACACGATGTCTGTGACAACTAGTCCAATTTGTTAAACTAATTTTAACACAATATGACAGTGACAATGATTCAAAGTTAAAACAATAAATAACACAATAAAATTGGTAACCCAGTTCGGTAGAACCACACTTACGTCTGTAGGGGTTCCAACCCTAGAAAGAAAATTCATTCTTTATAGAATTAGTACAAAGTGACTTTAATAAACAACTCCTAATTCAATGTCCCTCTTCATAATTCTACCCTAGTGTATTTCTATTTAGGACTACCCTTAAATATGAGAACTCATCTCCTTTATCTAAATCACTAACCCTAGTGATCAACAATAATAATCAGAATGAGTGCAAGCGTTAGAGTGGTGCACAAATAATAACACAAACAGAAGGCTCAAAATAGAAACCATAACACAAATAATCTCCAGTCGTTGCATACACCCTCTCGAGAGAGGTTTGAGTATTCTTAAATAGCAATGTGATTATGGGCTTTTCTCCTTTTGATATTAGTTGTGATCTAGTCTAGATTTGTAGAATATTTAGTTAGATTATGTTTTGGATTTGTTCCACAAAATCCTCCAACAAAATATATGATTTATTTTTAATTCAAATTTTAAATCTTCAAATAATTAGATTTTTATTTTATTTAGTTTTTCAAGCAAATCTAATTTATTTATTTCTAAAAGATGACAATCAATCTGATTGATATACAATTAGAATTTTTTTCTCCAAACAACAACTACATTGGCCTGATGACAAGGGTCAAATGTTGGCCACATGTTGGAACATCATGTCCCACATGTGTCATTTCTTCACCAAAATATATTTCACACTTAATGTTGTTTTGCATAATGCAATCAATCAAAAGAACAACAATCCCCCCATTTGGAAAATTTGGATAAACAACTCTTTCAAAACTTAAAAGATGTGTGAAGGGCATGTTTTCAAAAATACCACAAACTGAGCATCATAAGCGCACCATAAACAAACACACAGAGTAAATATTAGAAGTAGAAGCACAAAACTAGAATACATGAAATGTGGTTTCTACAATAGAAGCGAATCAAACACAATGCTCACATACAACCAGACACTCAAGTAAACAAGCACATACACAAATAAGATCAGTATTAGTCATTTGTAAGTTAGGTCAAAACACACTAGAACATACCACTACACAAAGTCAGTTCACTCAGAACACACAAATAGATTAGTTCATACAAGTACTTAGAGTTGAGGGCCAGATGCTTCACCATGTAACATAGGACAACTATCACATTAGATATGCAGTAAATTAATCACCAAAACTAGATCAATCACCAGAACCAATCATACAAGCATTCAGTCAAGTCAATGCACACACCATAGTTAGTTAGGAAATTACATATTCATACTCTCATTTTCCACAATTTTGCAAAGTTATTAGCACAGTTAACACGATCAGTGAACATATTAGTTAGTAGACAAACATCAACCATGAGCACAAATGTTGAACATAATTCCAAAACATACAGACTTTGTTATTGGCAAAAAAAAACATAAGGCTATCAAGCCATTACATATCCAAACCAAAGAAATAAAACACACCTAAATACAAGGGCTAAACATATTAAGAAAAAATACTTGGAATGAACAATATTCAGACTTGCTTTTCATACCAACCACTTGATTCAATGAAATTAACTCAATCTTCATCAGCACCAAAATCAGAATCATGTGTTTGAACTTGTCTTTTCTTTAAAGACTTCATATTAGTAACAAACTTCTTCCCAATCACAAATAATCTAACAGATGGTCCTTCATGTATATCACTTTGGTTCCAGTCTGCTTTGGTTCTAGATCCCTTTCTAAGACTTGCCTTCCAACAACTTAGCTTTAGCTTTTCTAGATGACTGACTAATTTTTTAAAAGAATTGAAAAATTTGAGAGAATGGAGAGTAAATAATATTATGATTCCAATAGAGAAAAGGCAAAAATGTATCCTTACTTGTATCAATGGACCAGATAAAAATAAACATTGCAATCAACCTTATTTCACGTGCAACATAGATCATAGGAGAAAGACACTTTCTTGTTCTCCTTGCACACTTCCTTAGCTTTGAAAGATATAGACTCTCACATATGCAAATACCAAGAGCACTCCTTAACTTTTCAAACTTAGCTGCATCCAAAGCCTTAGTGAATATGTCAGCCAAATATTGTTTAGTTGATATATGGTTAAGATTGGCAGTTTTTCTTCCACACATTCGTATTATGCCCAGGACTATCAGAATGGTATGCACATCTCTCCTTGGGATGGTAACTAGGAGCAGCAGTGTTAGGATTCCTGGAAGGAGCCTTTAGTGTAATTATCTCTGCTTTCAACATGTGTTGTAGCACCTGAGCTAGCGATATGTTGATCCTGGTAAATTGTCTCTTAGGTGCGACCTCTTTACACTGATTCCCCTGTCCTTATTAACGAGGTAGTTATTGGGCTCGAGACGTGGCAGCGATTTGGAACGGTCTACTCTCTACCAAACCGGCCTCTTGCCTCATGGGAGGCTGAATTATGACTTGATCCTCAATCTCGATGGCTTGTTTCATCCGATTGCAACTGTCTTGATGAAGTTTGTTGACGAGGATCCTTAGCTCCTCTTGTCCCCAAGCTAAGTTTTGGATAAGAGCCATCTGGCCTACCAATTATCCCATCATTTGGATTTTCATTGTTGCCATTTCAGTTTGTAGCCGTTTCAACTAGTCATCCTTGTTGTCCTCAGGAATCCCCATGATCATGCCCCTAGTGAGGAGTGCTTTCACCTCTTCTTGTCCCTTGGATAAGTTCAAGAACATTTCCTGAAGTTGAGCATTTTGAGTCTGTGATACGGTGGGAGAACTGACTTGAGGTTTTGCGTTTCGTCGCAAATGTTTCAGTTTAGCAAGAGTCGCCACCGACTTTTATTTTATCCAAAAGGAAAGGTAAAAAAAGCACAGGAAATACGTTTGAGATGTTTTCTTGAGTTCGGGGGGTAGATTATGAAAAGGGAATGTGCTAGCATCCTTTTCATCCATGGTTTTCCATGGGCTCTTAGTTACTTCCTTAGATCACTTGCTTTGCTTTTGAAATTGTTTGAAATTGTGCTTTGTGTGGTTTTGAAAGTATTTTGAAAAAAGGCCATCGTTTAGGCAATCTTTGTAATGATTCTTGTTCGTAAGAATGTATACAAAGATGTTTGTCTTTTGAAAAATGTTTCAATGTTTTGAAAGTTGTTTGGAAATGTTTTGAAATGTGTGTGTGTTTATTTGAAAATAGCAAGGATTGTTTGGAAGTGGAGCAAGTAACTAGGAGTTATCTACCCTACTCAAATGTCTTTCCTATACATTTTTATTCCTTTGACATTGTTGATTTACCATTGTTTTGGTAAACAACCCTATCTTTGAATGTTTAAACGGGACGGGCGTGGGTCATCGTATGACCATGATAGCAATGTTGCCAAGTATGTTTAGAATTTTGAGGGACCAAGATCATTTGTTTAGGCAACCTTTTGATAGCGTCATCGAGGGACAATGATCTTATTTATTTGTTTTGCTTTGCCAAGATACTTTACATGCATACCATGGCCATTTTGTAAGGCAACCAAGTGGGAGAAACCCTAGGGGTGCTTGTGTGCAATGTGTGTCATTTTACATGCATTTTGTCTTGTGTTAGGTCTTGTATTTGTTTGATTTTTGTCTTATCATGCAAACCCTAGTTTTTACTAAACATGGTATAAAGCGATAAATTGCGTAAAATAAATCTAAGCTATTACAACAATTATTATGGGTGGGGGGATACAAGTTTTTGAATGGGGATATTTGCACAAAATAAAACCCTAAAATACTATTACAACCCAATTGAATTATTGTACAAGATAAATAAATACACAATCATTTAAATATGCAAATAAAATGTATTTATGCAAAATGTTTTGTAATTGTTTTATGTATGAGAAAATAAGATTATTTAAGTCCTAAAAATAAGAAAAATAATATTATTATTTTTGAAAGGAGAGACCCTAATTTTTTTGATTTAAAAGAAAAATATGTTCTATATTATTTATTTTGTCTATTTTTGTACAAAAAATAATAAGTAATATTATATACAAATATTAAAAATTAAAATATGTATGAAAATAATATTTTATATGTATGAATAATAAAAATAAAAATGAATGATATTTTTAAATGTGTTTACTATTCATTTTAAGAAAATAGATTATATTTATTCTAAATAATCAATATTTTATGCAAAAAATAAGATAAAAAATAAAATAAAAATGCAAAAAATTAAGAAAATATTTTTGTGATTTTTTAATGTACAGAAAAATTAATGCAAGTCAAAAATATAAAATATGCAAGAAAAATGCAAAAATATAAGAAAATAGGTCAGGGGGTGCAAATAGTAATCAGGGGGATATGGGAAGCAAAAACAGAAGCCCAAAGCGCGCCAGGCCCAAGCCAGCCTTCGTCCCTGTCCTCCAGCCAAACATTTGCACGCGTTCTTGCCTTCAACCTGTAACTCTCTATTCTTTGCACAAAAATAAAAACTTGCAACATAAAAAATGTAGCTGGGAATCTCACGATTCCAATGATATAAAAAACATAATCTAACTCTCAAGGATCATGGAGAATTTCGGTAGCCCTAATTTCTAACCTAATTTTTTCATGAACTTCAAGCTTCAAATTCTCACTACTCAGTTAATATAAACGACAACTATGCATATGTACAACTTCACCATGTTAAGGACTACATCTTTGCTTCACAAATCAAAGCTTGAGGATTCCTAAATAGAGAGATAGTGTTTTGAAAAATACCTTGTTCAGTTGAGTTTGGATATGGCAATTTAGGGACTTTGAGGGAGGCCTGAAGATCGTGTGAGCTTCCTTGAAGTTCCCTCAAGCTATTCCAATGCTTAACTTTCCTTGTGGACGGCTTAAACTTCCTGCACGAGTCAACCTACAACCTTCAAGTTTGAAAATGGTGATGTTTGAAATAGAGGTTACAACAACAGGACAAGGGCTTGGATGGTTTGGATATGATATGGATGAAGTGTTTCAAAGGTTGAAAGGCAAAACGCACGAGCCAAAATGGAGTTGGCAAGGATTTTGCAGAAGCTGCCCTGTTTGGGCAGAAATTTGTGTTTTTGTATTTGGGAGAGTTTCAGATGTTATGCACTCGTGTTATAGCTTGCAAAAAGTTTGTGAAGTTGTTTAGAATGAATCCAAGTTCACCCTTTATCAGATGTACAAGTTCTCTTGACTTTTGCAACTTTTCTTGCTTTTGAAGAAAAGTGAAACGACTTGTGCCAAAGGCCTGCACAGGCTTGCTTGCTAGCTGCAGAGAGTTGGTACAAGTTGCTTGTTATCTATGGAAAATGACTACATACAAGGAACAAGTCCAAGGCTCAAGGCTGATAAAGTTGGAAAAGCTTGCTTTATCAAAATGGCATTGTGCCCTTTATGCCATTTATGGAATAAACTCTTGTACAATGCTCCAAAGGTCAAAATAAAGCCATTATCCATTGAGCTTGCATTAAATTATGGAGTGTAGAAGGGACTTAGGACCTGTAATTCAAGGTACAATCATGCTTGGTCAGATTTGCAACTTGATACATTGTAGAAATGGCTTGATCAAAAGTGACAAAATGCCATTTTCTCTTCTTCGATTCTCCCTAACCACAAATGATCTTGGAGAGTTCTTGGACATTTTGGAAATCTTGCAACATGCTATATAATCCATCTTTGAAATGAATTTTGAGATACCTCTTGGAACTAGGTGAAAAATGTCCATGAAGTTGGGTCAAAATCCTGCCTAAATTAGGGCAAATTTTCACTAAGTCTTTTAGTTCATGGACCCCTATTCACAAATTCATAACTTGATATACAAACATCTTTTGGGAAAACTTTGTGAATCAAAGTTGTATATTTCATGGAGGAATACAACTTTCATGTTGGAAGTTTTATTTGAATCAAATTTCATCATGGTGAAAAAGTTGTGAAAAGTTGGGAAAAAATAAGAAAATTTTTATACTTGGAAAATTTCTAAGCTATGAAAAATTTTCAAATTAAAACCCTAACTTGCAAATTTAGTTTTCTTGGTCAACAAGTTTCATATTTTGACATATCTTGATGAATTATGACCCTTGGCACTTGATTTTGACCAAAAAGTCAAAGTTTGACTTTTCAGTGTACTGTTGACTTTTGATCAGTTGACTGAAAAATTCATCTGTCAATCCAATGAACTTGAGATATTTTGAACCATGTAATTAGGTTAAGATGATGCCATTGAGTCCTTGAAATCATGCTTGAACCCAATTGGTCATTGGCTAGGTTAAAAATCAGAAATTGCCCTTTCTCAGTCAAAACCCTAATTTTGACCATTTTGCCCTTTTGATGGTTTGATCAAATTTCTTGAGGAGTTGTAATCCAAACTTGATCAAATGGTTCATATGAGTCTAAAATGTTGTTGTGGATCAAAATTTATGAAGTTTGACTGTAAATTGGCCATGGTTGAATTTTTCCCTAATACAGCTGATTTTTAGGTCAATTGTCCAATTGACTGGTCAAAAATGTGATTCAAGGCTTGAAACTTGGTATGAACAATCTTAGGGGTCCAAGATGGTGTTTGAAAGTCACATGAAGCATTTATGGTCCAAAAATCCTTGTGAAAACTCAAACCCTAATTCCAGGCTATTAGTGCAAGGTGGTGCCTTGAGCTGAGCAAACCCTAATCTTGTCTTGAGTCCAAGAAGTCTGGTGAGGAAAATCTTGATAAATGAGAGGGAAAATTTTGGGGTACAACATCTTCCCCTGTTCAATCTTCTTGAACCTGAAGAGTTATATTGGCGAGTTTTGTCGTTCGTGACTCGAAGGTAAAAGATGATTGGACACTAGAGTGCCCATAAATTTGCACTCGTCAAATTAAGGTTGAGGCAATGGGCTTAAAGATGCCATTTAGAGAGGTGATAGAATCTTGTTGGAGATGGGATTGTAGACGCCATCCAAGAATGTTTGTTGAACTGTAAGTTGTAGGTCAAAAGAATGAGTATCAGAATGGTATCCATGTCTGGAACGTATCTGAACTGCATCTGGAGACTGAATCTGTATGAGAAAAGGAATAGCAACCGTGTCTGGAGCGTATCTGAGCTTTAAATAAACTTGAATCTGAATGAATAACAGAATGACTTCCGTGTCTGGAGTGTATCTGTATTGTATCTAAATCTGAAATCTGAATAAGCGATAGAATGGCATCTGTGTCTAGAGCGTATCTAAGCTGGGGAAAATCAGAATAAGTGACAGAATGGCAAACGTGTCTGGGGCGTATCTGGACTGGAATCTGAATAAGTAAAATAATGAATTCCGTGTCTGGAGTGTATTTGTACCATATCTGAGGGTTGAGATTTTCATGAGTAGCAGAATGACTTCCGTATCTGGAGTGTATCTGTATTGAATCTGAAATCTTTGAACATTGTTAATGGTAGCTGTTAATCTTATCCTGAAAAGGGTAAAATGTTAGCTGAGACACAAAGTTATGTTGCATGAAATGTATGATGCAATATATGTGCCTTATCAATGTTTATGATATATGAATGTAATGTATGCGCATGTAAGCTGATTAGCTGTTTTGCTGAGGAAAATAAACCCTTGACTGTTTCCAGGAAAAATAAATCCTTGACCGCTGCTGGAGATTCAAAATATTTGATTGCTGAGGATGATAAATCCTTGGCGACTGCTTAGGGATTAAAAAATCCTTGATGACTTTCCTGGGGATTACATAATGGGAATCCTTGTTCTACTGGAGAATAGAGGAAACTCAGATGACTTCTGCGAGGAATTAAGAATGAGAATCTTCATTCTGGCGACTTCACTGGGGAGCAATAAAAACTCTGTGGGGAAGAAGGCTTACTGTTGTGGAGTAGGTCCAGGATTTTGGATTATCTGCCACTCTACTGGGGAATTATCCTAGGTTGGGGAGAGACAAAAGTTAACTGTTATCTGGTTGATTCTCAGACTTCAAGACAACTTGTTGAGGAATTTGGAGAAACTGGATGGTCTCCACTAGGGATTGATAGTTGGAAATTTTGGCTCCGCTGGGGATCTGGGGGTCTCAGCTCTGCTGGGGATCTGGGAGTTTGAAGTTTTAACTCTGATGGGGGTTAAAGGTTTGAAATTTTAGCTCTGCTGGGGATCTAGATGATGTACTGTAGGGATTGCTCATGGAATAGCCTAAAGACGTTTTCCTAATCTTTCAACCTGTCAGTAATTGTTCTTTTTCATCCTGTTTATTTGTAAACAGTAATTATGTTCAAATGCATATGTTCACTAATGAATCATTGGACGTTTTTGCAAATAAAACACAAGTGTAAAAGAAAAAGACAAATGGTTTTCTGCACTTTAAAGAGATATCTTTGTATTTACTTTGAATAAGTATTTTGTACAAAGGAGACAGACATCCTAGTAAGAGGACGGTGTCATAAAGATAAGAAAAATTTATACAAAGAAAGATAGCTATGTGTAAAAAATCCCATGGGGTTCCCATTCTGCTATAGCCTTCGTAACTCCGAATATCTTATCCATTCGTTGCTTCGTCCGAAGATGATTGGATTAATCAGAAGCTCCAGGTTTGTCTGTGAATAGATTGTCCTTAAAGTGATCCGACGAGACATAGTCATACGCTTTAATTCCCTAACTTTTTCCTGAACCGCCCTTTCGGGTTTTCGATCCACCGGGAAACCCTTTTTTTGCCCAAGTCGCCCTTTCGGGTTTTCAACTTGCCGGGTGTACAGATTTTTTTTGTTTTATCCCTATTTTGCCTAAACCGCCCTTTCGGGTTTTCGATTCACCGGGATGCCCTTGTTTTTCCTAGGTATGTCAACCTAGCGGGTCTCTTATGCGTAGTATCTTTTGACTATGTCTGCGTTCGTTGGGTGCGGTAGGTCGTCGCCGTCCATGGTGGTTAAGATCATTGCCCCACCAGAAAAGATGTTCTTGATTACAAATGGTCCTTCGTAGGTAGGAGTCCATTTTCCCCTGGGATCACTTTGTGGTAAGATGATGCGCTTGATCACTAGATCCCCAACTTGATATACCTGGCGTCTGACTTTCTTGTTGAAAGCCTTGATCATTCACTTTTGATATGTCTGACCATGGCAAACAGCAGTAAGTCTCTTTTCATCAATTAAGTTTAATTGATCAAGTCGGGTCTGAATCCAATCGTCTTCACTCAAACCTGCATGCTTCATGATTCTCAAAGAGGGGATCTGAACCTCAATAGGTAAAACAGCTTCCATGCTATAAACCAAAGAATAGGGTGTTGCCCCAGTTGATGTGCGAGCCGTGGTATGGTACCCGTGGAAAGCAAACGGTAGCATCTCATGCCAGTCCTTGTAGGTGACTGTCATCTTTTATATGATTTTTTTGATGTTTTTGTTCGCAGCTTCAACTGCACCATTCATCTTTGGCTGATAGGGGGATGAATTGTGATGTTGAATCTTGAACTGCTCGCACAAGGTGGTGATCATAGTATTGTTAAGGTTTGTACTGTTGCCAGTGATGATCCTTTTAGGGATACCGTACCGACAAATAAGATTCTGCTTGATGAAGCGGGCAACAACATTCTTAGTAACGGATGCAAAGGAAGCTGCTTCGACCCACTTTGTGAAGTAATCAATGGCCACTAGAATGAAGCGATGTCCATTGGAGGCTTTAGGCTTGATCTCTCCAATCATGTAGATTCCCCACATAGCGAATGGCCAAGGAGCTGTTAAGACAGTTAGAGGAACTGGGGGCACGTGTACCTTGTCTGCATAGATTTGACATTTATGACAAGTACATGAGTGTTGATAGCAGTCTGCTTCCATGGTAGACCTGTAATAACCTGCCCGTAGAATCTTCTTAGCCATCGTATGCCCGCTAGAGTGAGTGCCAAAGGTACCTTCATGCAATTCATCCATAATCCTTTCAGCTTCAATCTTGTCCACACAACGGAGCATAATAGAATCATGATTGCGTTTGTACAGGATGCCATTACTTAGGAAGAACTTAGCTGAGAATCTCCTTAAGAACTTTTTGTCATTGACTGAAGCTCCTTCTGGGTATTCTTCAACCTCGAGATACCTTTTGATTTCATGAAACCAAGGTCGGTCCACTACTTCTTCGGTATTAATCTCGTGACAGTGTACAGGTTCGTCCATCCGTTAAATGGTGATCTGGGGAGCCTAATTATACCAATTAAGTTTAAACATGGATGACATTGTAGCTAGAGCATCTGCTAGCTGATTTTCTTCTCACGGGAAGTGCTCGAAGGTAATCTGCTTGAAATGTGATAACAATGTCAAGACATGTTCTTTGTAAGGGACGAGGTTTGGATGCTTAGTATCCCACTCTCCTTTGATCTGACTGATGTCCAAAGCTGAGTCCCCAAACACAATTAAAGATTTGATTCCCATGTCTATGGCAACCTTGAGTCCAAAGACGCAAGCTTCATACTCTGCCATGTTGTTTGTACAGTTGAAACAAAGTCTGGCGGTGAAAGGAGTATGGCAACCTTCTGGAGATATAAGCACAACGTCGATACTGTTGCCAAGTGCATTGGATGCCCCATCAAAGTACAGGGTCCATCGGGATCCTTGTTCAGGTCCGTCATATGGTTTGAAATCTTCAACATTGTCCAATGTCATGATGTCTTCGTCAGGGAAGTCAAACTTCATGGATTGATAATCTTCTACAGCTTGATGAGCCAGATGATCGGCTAGCACACTCCCTTTTATAGTTTTTTGGGTCGTGTACTGTATATCGTATTCTGTCAGGATCATCTGCCATCTGGCTATCCTTCTGGACAAAGCAGGCTTCTCGAAGATGTATTTTATCGGATCCATCTTAGATATCAGCAGAGTGGTATGAGTCAACATATACTACCTTATCTGGCGAGCAGCCCATACCAAAGCGCAGCAAGTTTTCTCGAGCAGTGAATACCTGGTTTCACAGTCGGTAAACTTTTTGCTAAGGTAATAAATGGCATGCTCTTTTCGGCCAGACTCATCATGCTGCCCCAGTACGCACCCCATTGAATTCTCCAGGACAGTCAAATACATGATTAGCGGTCTTCCTTCGACGGGTGGCATCAAGATAGGAGGCTCTAGTAAATACTCCTTGATTTTATCGAAAACAATTTGACAATCATCATTTGATTTAATTACCCAATCTTTCTTCAACAGTTTGAAGATTGGTTCACAAGTAGATGTTAGGTGCGAAATGAACCTAGCAATGTAGTTTAGGTGTCCCAAGAAACCTCTGACCTCCTTCTCAGTGCGAGGAGCAGGCATTTCTTGTATAGCTTTGACTTTGGCAGGATCAACCTCGATGCCTTTGTTGCTGACAATGAAACCCAAGAGTTTACCGGACCAGACTCCGAATGTGCACTTGTTAGGGTTCAACCTTAGCTTGTACTCCTTCAACCCGACAAACAGCTTTTGGAAGTGATTAAGGTGTTCTTCTTCAGTTTGTGATCGGGCTATCATGTCATCTACGTAGACCTATATCTCATGATGTATCATATCATGAAACAAAGCTACCATGGCGCGTTGATAGGTTGCCCCGACATTCTTCAGTCCGAATGGCATCATTTTATAGCAGAACGTACCCCACTGTGTGACAAAAGTAGTTTTCTCCATGTCCTCAGGTGCCATTTTGATCTGGTTATAGCCTGAGAATCCGTCCATGAAAGAAAATACTTTGTGCTGAGCTGTATTGTCAACCAGGATGTCGATGTGCGGAAGTGTAAAATCATCTTTAGGGCTGGCCCTATTTAAATCTCTATAATCCATGCACATTCTCAATTTTCCGTCCTTCTTAGGCACGGGCACAATGTTAGCAACCCATTATGGATAGGAAGTAACAGCATGAAATCCAGCATTGAACTGTTTCATAACTTCTGCTTTGATCTTCTCTGACATGTCGGGCCTCATGCAGAAGACCTTTTGTTTCACTGGTGGACAATCTTCTCTTGTGGGTAGACGGTGTACCACAATGTCTGTATCAAGTCCCGGCATGTCTTCGTATGACCAGGCAAAGATCTCAACATATTCATGCAACAGCTGAATTAGGCGTTCCTTGACACTCGGCTCTAGGTTGGCACCCACTCTAATTTCCTTTTTGTCTTCCTCTGTGCCCAAGTTGATTGTGTCTAACAGCTCTTCATGAGGCAGAATAGCTCTTTCCTCTTGTTGTAGAAGTCTGGCCAATTCCCCTGGCACCTCATAGTCTTTCTCACCTTCGTATTCGGCTTGGTAGACCAGATCCTCAGAGTCACTGAAGGCTATAACAGTA
Organism: Vicia faba; assembly: GCA_948472305.1. Classification (NCBI taxonomy): domain Eukaryota; kingdom Viridiplantae; phylum Streptophyta; class Magnoliopsida; order Fabales; family Fabaceae; genus Vicia; species Vicia faba. The sequence goes on along the minus strand of OX451736.1, from coordinate 1,012,176,229 downwards.
TCTTTACCTATGGGTTCCGGAGTGGAAGGGTACCTGCATTTGTGAGTGTGGGTGTGTGTAAGGGCATAGCCATCTTAAAACAACAAAATGTAAAAGAAAGACAACGAGCACAAAAAGTTTATATATGAAAAGCGTCCATGATTCATTAAAATGACATATGAAAATGAAATAAGAACCCTTACAAACGGACCTATGTGCCTCAGGTAAGACACAAGGTTGAAAAAGTACGAATTGTTTGTGAATTATTACAGATCCAACAGAAATGGAAAAGATAAATTACTGCGGTATGAAAGTAATCGGAACAAAGTCTTTTGCTTCCCAGTTGCACAATCCTCCGCCAACAGTAGGAAAAATCCAGTCTTCCAAGCTGCCCTCTTCTTCACTGTCCTCTAGTGCATTAACCCCTTAGTGGCTGATCTTCACAGGTGGCCCTCCGGCACGGGCGCGGTGCACGGCCTTCTGAGCAGTTGAGGTGAATCCCAAGCCAAATTTGTCTGATTTGAAAGGAAAGTCTGGTAGCTTCCCCCAGATAGTGGATCCGCCTTCTTCCACTACTGCCCTTGCATCTTTTAGAGAAGACATCCGAGGTACAGGTCTTGTGATCACTGGAGTTGAGGACACTGCTTTGGTCGCTGCTATTTCTTGAGAAACTTCTTCAAAATGTTGGAAAGGGGTCTCAATGAATTCTCCATCCAATTCTACATATCGAAAAAAATTCAGATGACTAATCATGTATTCCTCTTCACCATGGAAAGTTATGATTTTCCCTTGGACACGGTACTTCAGCATCTGATGCAAAGTCGAGGTGACAACACCGGCATTGTGAATCCAGGGACGTCCCAACAGGCCAGAGTAAGAAGGACGGATGTCCATCACGTAGAATGTTGAATTGAATTTCTGGGTACCCACCTTGATCGGGATGTCCACCTCCTCATGGACCATCCTTTTAGAGCCGTCAAATGCTCTCACAACGATGTTGCTGGGTTTCAGGGTTAGGCCTTCACAATCCAATCTATCCAAGGCTTTCTTTGGCAAGACGTTCAGAGATGATCCAGTATCAACCAAAACATGAGCTAGGGTGGTTCCCCTACACTCCACTGAGACATGTAGTGCATCGTTGTGTTTTCTCCCTTTTGAGGTTAAGTCAGCATCGGAGAAACCCAAGCCATTGTCAGCTGTCAGACTGGCTACACACTCTTGGAATTGATCCACAGACGTCTCTTGCGGGACATGAGCCGTCTTTAGAAACTTTACCAAAGCTTTAGCATGTTCCTCAGAGCACAGCAGCAGGGCTAACATAGAGATTTTGGAGGGGGTCAGCCCCAGTTGTTCTACCATATCATAATCACTTTTCTTAATGATCCTCAGTATTTCTTCCATCTCCTTCTTGGATGTCTCAGGAACAACTAGTGATTGAGCCTTCGTCAAGATATGATCCTCTTGAACATTCTTTCCTTTATTCTCAGCAGCGGAAGTAGGGATAGGAATTGCATTGTCATTGTTGGCGGGTACACTTACAGGTGTAATTACTGGTACAGCTGTAATTTTCGGAATGACCACGGGTCCAGAGACTGCCTTTGGAGGCGCAATCTCTGGAGAGAAAATTCTCCCACTGCGGGTAATCTTGCTTGTTCTAGAAATGTTACTGATATCGGAATTGTCTTCTTCATAAATCTCGTCTTCGACAGTCTGTTCAATCTATTTGACACCATGGTAGTAGATTTCTCCACCATAGTTCCATGGTACCATTTTATATGATTTGTATGGGGATGGCTCGGGCATTGTTATCTTCAACGGAGTAGTCATAGGAGCGGATGTAATCCTAACGGGTGTTTTAGGAACCCTGGAAGGATTGGCGTATATGGTTATTATCGAAACTTCTGGAACGGGAATGGGTGAAACATGAGCTTTCTCAAACAAAATTTATTGATTATTAATTAATTGTTGGATACCTTTCTTCAATAGAGGACAGTCAAATGAGGAGGATAGGAAAGTATGGAAATCTTGGTCACAACCTGGGAACACCCCAACTTTCAACAAATTTAACTTGATGGTTAGGGGAGGAGTTAACAGTTCATCCACAATAGAAACAAACAGATCTTCTTCCACAACATTGGCATTATGTCCATGCCTAGGCATTGGAGTAGAGATAACATTCGGTTTTTCAGGAGCTTCAAATTCAACTTCCTTAGCGTCAATCAGATCTTGAATCTTGTTCTTCAGAGCCCAACAGTTATTGGTGTCGTGCCCTAGACTTTCTGAATGGTAAGCACACCTGACATTCGGATGGTAGGGTGGAGATGCAGTATTGGGATTTTTAGGGGCCTCTTTTAGCATGGCCAAATTCAACTTTAGGAGATGTGGTAGGACTTGAGCAGGAGTCATGTTTATCTTGGTGAATTACCTTACAGGCCTTTCCACCCTTTGCTGGTTATTCCTCGGCTGATCATTTCCCGGCTGATTGTTTATTGGTTGGTCTGATGCAGATTTTTGAATCATAACGGCCCCCACTGTTGGTCGTCGCTCGGTTCTTCCCTTATTCCTCTGTGCATAGACAGCAGGCACTTCCTTCTTTCCAGTGAAGGGCTTTTTTGCAACAGCAGAGGTAGATGCGTCATTCTGAATTTTCCCGCTTCTAATACCGGCTTCCACCCTTTCGCCAGTTAAAATCAACTCAGTGAAACCTGCAGAGGAGCTTCCAATCAGGTGATTAAAGAAAGGACCTGACAGAGTCCCCAAGAACATGTCCACTAGCTCTCTTTTAGATAAAGTTGGTTGCACCCTTCCGGCTAAATCCCTCCATTTTTGGGCGTAGTCTTTGAAGCCCTCATTGGACACCATAGCCATACTCTGGAGTTGAGTACGGGTTGGTGCCAAGTCGGTGTTGTATTGATACTGTTTATAAAAGGCGGCTTCCAAGTCTTTCTAATTATGCACATCAGACCTCTCCAACTGGTAGAACCAATCCAGTTGTGTCCCTGACAAACTGTCCTGGAAAAAGTGAACCCACAAGTCCTTGTCCGCTGAATGTGTCTGCATCTTTCTGACATATGACCGGAGGTGCATCTTGGGACAAGACACCCCGTCATACTTAGAAAACAAAGGTACTTTAAACTTAGGAGGGATTACTACTCCAGAAACCATCCCTAGTTCCTCAAAATCTAGCCCACGTACCCTCTGTACTTCCATAGCAGCTAGACGCTCTTCCAGATTTTTGTATTTGTCATCCGCCGGAGGGTATTGTTGTTCAGAGTAGTCCTCTTCTTCCTCTTCTTCCTCTTCTTCCTCTTCTTCTGCTTCAGAATCAGATGGTACCGCTGTCTCTGTACCTTTTCTCTCTCCTTCTTCAGAGGTTGATGGAAATTCCAAAGTTTGTCTGGCTTGTCCTTTGAACCTTCTGCCCATAAGAACCACCCCAGCTGACTTCTTCTTCTTTTTCTCTTTTTCTTTTTCTAGCATAGTCTTGAGCTCCTCCTGCCCCTTGGCCAAGGTCAAGAGTAGCTGTTGGAATTGTGAATTATGAGCTTGTAAGTCTTTGACCGTTTGTTCAATATCCATCTTGCTGAAATAAACAACAGAGAGACGAGGAAACTTCTTGCAAAGACCTGTTTATGCATATGATGAATGATATGTATTCATGTAATGCTTTTAAGGATTCGGAAATTCAAATTTGTGTTAAACAAAAAGGAACAAACGTTATATTAATAAAATAGAATTTGTTTACATCAATGCCCCCTAGGGAAAAATAATACAAAATTCTAAGATAAGAAGACGTTGCGCATCCTCTTTGGTGCAATGTAGGTGTTGAGAGTCTGATCTTCATGGAGTAGTCGAGTGAGTTCTAAAACCTTCTTCTCGCTTGCATAGAATTGGGCTTCAAAAGTATCGCGTTCTCCCTTGAGCTGTATCCAACTCCTTTGTAGATCTTCTAGTGATGTTGGCATGTCAGGATGTAGGAGGGTGTATGGAACCTCTCCTTCCATAACAGGCTCTATAATCACTAGGAGAACATAGGGGTAAGGCATCATAAGACTTTGGGTGCGGGTTCGTACCCACTTGAGGTAAGGCTCAAGAGGGATGGAATTCTTGTGTCCCAAGGTCTTACTGTCTACCTTGTTTGGCATCCTCCAAGCTCGGATGAACTTTGTCGGAGTCCTTGATTGTCGTTGTCGAAGTCGAAAACCAAGCCTTGAACTAGCATGTCATGTGGGCCATCCCTTCGGGCATAACCAAACTGTCTTAGAGCCAAGCAAGGGTTGTAGGTGATGCCTCCCCTAATGCCAAGTAGAGGGACATTAGGTAATTCCCCATAACGGTCAATGATGATAACATTCTCTTTGGATCTAGAACACCAATGAATATCTGAATGTGTAAGAGTCATCAACCTTTGTGACCACCTCAAACCTTGATCATTCTTCAAAACTGATTGGGGAAGATGAGAAATAAACCATCTTTCCAGTAGAGGAGTGCAACACATGAGAACACCTCTTTTCCTCATTGTACGAGTGTGAAAAGAGTGTAAGATATCTCCAAGAAATGTAGGCACCGGGTTGCGAGCCATGAAGATTTTGACAGCACTCACATCTATGAGTTGGTCAGGATTAGGGAACAAGACCAACCCATAGATGAGAAGAGCTAAAATCTCCTCAAAAGCTTGTAAGTCCAAGGAATTCCAGCAGCTTTGGGCCTTCTCAAACAAGAACTTTGCCAAAAAGCCTTTGACACCACTTCTAGTTTCCCAATGGGTTGTGACATCAGATGAGTGCAAGTGCAAGGCTTGAGCAATATCTTCTGGATTTGGATCTCTTTCCGTACCGTTGAAAGGTAGTTGATTGAGAATAGGAATCCTCAAGAGTTGAGAAAATTCCTCCAAAGTAGGCACAAGCTGGTAGTCAGGAAATGTGAAGCAGTGATGCAAAGGGTCAAAGAACTGGAAAAGAACTTTCATCATGTCTTCCTCTGTGTTGGAAGTGACTAAGTTTAGTAGACGACCATGCCTCTATGTGAATGGAGAATTCTCAGGAATCCTTGAAGCTAGCTCCTTAAGTTGTGGAGGAATTCTTACAAGGTTGACTTGGATGGTTTTCCTGCAAAGTGAATCCATGACCTACAAAACAGGAACAAAGATGAATCTCCAAAATCCTTGAAATAGTTAGTGGATGCATATGATGTTCATGATGTCCATGATGTTATGAATAAGTATATATGTACAAGCAAATCACACAAGTTCCTAGTTTAGGCTTACATGGGGTTTCATAGGTAAGTACCCTCTTGAAGTTTAGTTGGCTCAACCTGTCCTAGAAATAGTAACCAGGTTCTAAGGAGCTCAATATCACTAGATTGTTTCCTTGTTCATTGTTTCAATTCAAGCCTCTTACCGGCGACCGAAATATTCCAAGGAACCAACCCTCAATGAGTGTAGTATCGAGTATCTACCAACTTCGGACTGCACCAAAGCCGGTCATCTCACTACATCCTAAAAGGCCAAGTTGGTCAAGTAAAGGTTCTAGAAGTTCGTTAGTGCTTCATGACATCACTCAGCGGCCCAATATTCTCTTTGATTGACTCAAAGGCTACCGGTTCCCACAGATATGTCACACTAGCATAGCTATTGCTTAGACCGTGTCGGTATACCCCACACAGTTTCCACAACGTATTGCTATTTACCTATGAATGTTTCCCAAATCCGGGTAGAGGATTCAAACCCAAACAATAGAACCAAAGTGTAAAGCAAACAAGGCAAACATGGTAAGCAAGTAAAGGTGATCTAAACCCTAAGGTAACCCCACTTTTGTAATTTTCCCCAGCAGAGTCGCCAGTTCTGTGATACGGTGGGAGAACTGACTTGAGGTTTTGCGTTTCGTCGCAAATGTTTCAGTTTAGCAAGAGTCGCCACCGACTTTTATTTTATCCAAAAGGAAAGGTAAAAAAAGCACAGGAAAGACCTTTGAGATGTTTTCTTGAGTTCGGGGGGTAGATTATGAAAAGGGAAGGTGCTATCACCCTTTTCATCCATGGTTTTCCATGGGCTCTTAGTTACTTGCTTAGATCACTTGCTTTGCTTTTGAAATTGTTTGAAATGGTGCTTTGTATGGTTTTGAAAGTATTTTGAAAAGAGTTCATCGTTTAGGCAATCTTTGTAATGATTCTCGTTCGTAAGAATGTATACAAAGATGTTTGTCTTTTGAAAAATGTTTCAATGTTTTGAAAGTTGTTTGGAAATGTTTTCAAATGTGTGTGTGTTTGTTTGAAAATAGCAAGGATTGTTTGGAAGTGGAGCAAGTAACTAGGAGTTATCTACCCTACTCAAATGTCTTTCCTATATATTTTTATTCCTTTGACATTGTTGATTTACCATTGTTTTGGCAAACAACCCTATCTTTGAATGTTTAAACGGGACGGGTGTGGGTCATTGTATGACCATGATATCAATGTTGCCAAGTATCTTTAGCATTTTGAGGGACCAAGATCATTTGTTTAGGCAACCTTTTGATAGCGTCATCGAGGGACTATGATCTTATTTATTTGTTTTGCTTTGCCAAGATACTTTGCATGTATACCATGGCCATTTTGTAAGGCAACCAAGTGGGAGAAACCCTAGGGGTGCTTGTGTGCAATGTGTGTCATTTTACATGCATTTTGTGTTGTGTTAGGTCTTGTATTTGTTTGATTTTTGTCTTATCATGCAAACCCTAGTTTTTACTAAACATGGTATAAAGCGATAAATTGCATAAAATAAATCTAAGCTATTACAACAATTATTATGGGAGGGGGGATACAAGTTTTTGAATGGGTATATTTGCACAAAATAAAACCCTAAAATACTATTACAACCCAATTGAATTATTGTACAAGATAAATAAATACACAATTATTTAAATATGCAAATAAAATGTATTTATGCAAAATGTTTTGTAATTGTTTTATGTATGAGAAAATAAGATTATTTAAGTCCTAAAAATAAGAAAAATAATATTATTATTTTTGAAAGGGGAAACCCTAATTTTTTTGATTTAAAAGAAAAATATGTTCTATATTATTTATTTTGTCTATTTTTGTACAAAAAATAATAAGTAATATTATATACAAATATTAAAAAATAAAATATGTATGAAAATAATATTTTATGTGTATGAATAATAAAAATAAAAATGTATGATATTTTTAAATGTGTTTACTATTTATTTTAAGAAAATAGATTCTATTTATTCTAAATAATCAATATTTTATGCAAAAAATAAGATAATAAATAAAATAAAAATGCAAAAAATTAAGAAAATATTTTTGTGATTTTTTAATGTACAGAAAAATTAATGCAAGTCAAAAATATAAAATATGCAAGAATAATGCAAAAATATAAGAAAATAGGTCAGGGGATGCAAATAGTAGTAAGGGGGGTATGGGAAGCAAAAACAGAAGCCCAAAACGCGCCAGGCCCAAGCCAGCCTTCGTCCCTGTCCTTCAGCCAAACATTTGCGCGCGTTCTTGCCTTCAACCTGTAACTCTCTATTCTTTGCACAAAAACAAAAACTTGCAACATAAAAAATGTAGCTTGGAATCTCACGATTCCAATAATATAAAAAACATAATCTAACTCTCAAGGATCATGGAGAATTTCTGTAGCCCTAATTTCTGACCTAATTTTTTCATGAACTTCAAGCTTCAAATTCTCACTACTCAGTTAATATAAATGACAATTATGCATATGTATAGCTTCACCATGTTAAGGACTACATCTTTGCTTCACAAATCAAAGCTTGAGGATTCCTAAATAGAGAGATAGAGTTTTGAAAAATACCTTGTTCAGCTGAGATTGGATATGGCAATGTAGGGACTTTGAGGGAGGCCTGAAGATCGTGTGAGCTTCCTTGAAGTTCCCTCAAGCTATTCCAATGCTTAGCTTGCCTTGTGGATGACTGAAACTTCCTGCACGAGTCAACCTGCAACCTTCAAGTTTGAAAATGGTGATGTCTGAAATAGAGGTTACAACAACAGGACAAGGGCTTGGATGGTTTGGATATGATGTGGATGAAGTGTTTCAAAGGTTGAAAGGCAAAACACACGAGCCAAAATGGAGTTGGCAAGGATTTTGCAGAAGCTGCCCTGTTTGGGCAGAAATTTGTGTTTTTGTATTTGGGAGAGTTTCAGATGTTGTGCACTCATGTTCTAGCTTGCAACAAGTTTGTGAAGTTGTTTAGAATGAAGCCAAGTTCACCCTTTATCAGATGTACAAGTTCTCTTGACTTTTGCAACTTTTCTTTCTTTTGAAGAAAAGTGAAATGACTTGTGCCAAAGGCCTGTACAGGCTTGCTTGCTAGCTGCAGAGAGTTGGTACAAGTTGCTTGTTATCTGTGGAAAATTCCTGCATCCAAGGAACAAGTCCAAGGCTCAAGGCTGATAAAGTTGGAAAAGCTTGCTTTATCAAAATGGCATTGTGCCCTTTATGCCATTTATGGAATAAACTCTTGTACAATGCTCCAAAGGTCAAAATAAAGCCATTATCCATTAAGCTAGCATTAAATTATGGAGTGTAGAAGGGACTTAGGACCTGTAATGCAAGGTACAAGCATGCTTGGTCAGATTTGCAACTTGATGCATTGTAGAAATGGCTTGATCGAAAGTGACAAAATGCCATTTTTCTCTTCTTCGATTCTCCCTAACCATAAATGATCTTAGAGAGTTCTTGGACATTTTGGAAAGCTTGCAACATGCTCTACAATCCATCTTTGAAATGAATTTTTATATACCTCTTGGAACTAGGTGAAAAATGTCCATGAAGTTGGGTCAAAATCCTGCCTAAATTAGGGCAAATTTTCACTAAGTCTTTTAGTTCATGGACCCCTATTCACAAATTCATAACTTGAGATCCAAGCATCTTTTGGGAAAACTTTGTGAATCAAAGTTGTATATTTCATGTAGGAATACAACTTTCATGTTGTAAGTTTTCTTTGAATCAAATTTCATCATGGTGAAAAAGTTGTGAAAAGTTGGGAAAAAATAAGAAAATTTTTATACTTAGAAAATTTCTAAGTTATGAAAAATTTTCAAATTAAAACCCTAACTTGAAAATTTAGTTTTCTTGGTCAACAAGTTTCATATTTTGACATATCTTGATGAATTATGACCCTTGGCACTTGATTTTGACCAAAAAGTCAATGTTTGACTTTTCAGTGTACAATTGACTTTTGATCAGTTGACTGAAAAATTCATCTGTCAATCCAATGAACTTGAGATCTTTTGAACCATGTAATTAGGTCAAGATGATGCCATTGAGTACTTTAAATCATTCTTGAACCCAATTGGTCATTGGCTAGGTTAAAAATCATAAATTGCCCTTTCTCAGTCAAAACCCTAATTTTGACCATTTTGCCCTTTTGATGGTTTGATCAAATTTATGGAGGAGTTATGATCCAAACTTGATCAAATGGTTCATATGAGTCTAAAATGTTGTTGTGGATCAAAATTTATGAAGTTTGACTTTAAATTGGCCATGGTTGACTTTTCCCCCAATACATCTGATTTTTAAGTCAACTGTCCAATTGACTGGTCAAAAATGTGATTCAAGGCTTGAAACTTGGTATGAACAATCTTAGGGGTCCAAGATGGTGTATGAAAGTCACATGAAGCATTGATGGTCCAAAAATCCTTGTGCAAACTCAAACCCTAATTTCAGGCTACTAGTGCAAGGTGGTGCCTTGAGCTGAGCAAACCCTAATCTTGTCTTGAGTCCAAGAAGTCCGGTGAGGAAAATCTTGATAAATGAGAGGGCAAATTTTGGGGTACAACAGAGTCTAAATGTCCTTGATAGTCTATTCTATAGTCACCTCTACTGAAATAAACAGTAAGCAGATGATAGACCTGTGTGGGAAAAGCCTGTCATGATATGATGCATGGTATATGAATGCAATGTTTTGAAGGATCTCGCAGGGTAAACACAAGAAGATGTTAGAAATTGAACTTTGATCACATCTTTGATTGGATAACTTCATATCAGTGGATGTCCTTCCACGAGAATCAAGCTCACCATATCGAGTGGGTCATAGCCCTTGACTCAAGTTATCATGCTTTGGTATTTGACGAAATTTGGTTAGAGGAAATAAATCCTCTTGCCCTTCGATAGACATTTGGTTCAACGTGTCCCTGCATCCCAGACCCTTGAGATCCTTGAAATGGTTATTGAAAATGCTATGTTATGATGTTATGTACAAATGATCAAAGCAAACAAGTTTTTATGTACAAATAATCATATACACACAGACAAATCCTTATGTTTAGGCTTGCATGGAGTTTGTAGGTAAGTACCCTCTTGAAGTTTAGTTGGCTCAACATATCCTAAAAAGTAACCGGGTTCTAAGGGATCTCAATATCACTGATCTTTCCCACAAGTTTCGTTCTGATCGACAACTGACTTGTCACCAAACAAATCCCGGGAGTCAAATCTCAATGAGTGTAGTATCGAGTATCAACCATCTTCGGACTGCACCAAAACCGACTACCTCACTACTTCCTAATGGCCAAGTTGTTCAAGTAAGGTTCTAAAGTCAGTTAATGCTTCATGACACCACACAACGGCCCTGTATTCTCCTTGAATACTCAGTGGCCACCGGTACCAACAAATGTATCACACTAACGTAGTTATTTCTTAGACCATGTCGGTATACCCCGTACAGTTTCCACAACTTATTACTACTTACCTAAAAAGGTGCCTTAGATCCGGGTAGAGGATCAAAACAAGCCCAAATAAGGAACCATAATGTAAATCAAGCAAGTCAAATAATGAAAAGAAAATACATGTGATCTAGCCCTAAGGTAACCCTACTTTTAAGTAAATCCCAAGCAGATTCGCCAATTCTGTAATATGGTGGGAGAACTGACTTGGGTATTTTGCGTTTTATCGCAATTGTTGCGGATAGCAAGAGTCTCCACCGGCTTTTCTTTTATCCAATAAGGAAAAGTTGAAAAGAACAACAAAGACCTTTGAGATATTTTCTTGAGTTCAAAGGGTAGGTTATGAAAAGGGAAGGTGTTAGCACCCTTTTCATCCGTAGTTATCTACGGGCTCTTAGAGCATAAATATCGTTGTGGCTTATGTCTATGTGTACTACTGTAGTCAGAGTAGTATTGATAATAGAAGACAAATGATAGTAGTATTAATTGGCACCGTATCCAAAAAAGGGATCGTAGCTTTTAATAAATATATTAGCTTGTAGCATGTATAGCTGTTGGATTAAATTTTCAAATAACATGTTACTGTTGGATTAATTTTGTGGGACCCATGTTAGAGTTTTAAGTAAGTAGTATGGATATTTAGAAAATATAATTAAGTGGTTTAAATAATTGAGAAGTGTAAATTAATATATTATATTAGATGAGACCCACTTATACTATTAATATGAGTAGTATGGATGTGAATGCTCTTAGTTGCTTGCTAGATCACTTGCTTTTGTTTGAAAATGTGCTTGTGGTGTGGATTTTGAAAGTATTTTGAAAATGAATATCTTTTTAATGGTTCTCGTCTCTATAAGAACGCGTACAAAGTGTTTGTCTTTTGAAAATGTTTCAAATGAAAATGTTGGTGTATAAAATGTTTTTGTTGTGAGCAAGCGGGCAACTAGGAGCAACCTACCTACTCAAAAGGTCTTAAACGTTTTTTTCCTTCTTCTTTAGATGTTGCTATCTTACCATTGATTTGGTAAGAAGCCCCTTCATTGGATGTGAAGGGACAAGTGTGGGTTAATCGTACAGTCATAGAAGGCAACTTGTGAGACGCTTTAGCAATTTTCGTAAGGGACTAGATCATTTTACCGAAGGCAACATCGAGGGACTACGATCTTTTTTATCGAAGGGTCTTTGCTAAAGCGTCCCATATTCGAGGGACATGATTGTTTTCCCGAGGCAACAAGTGAGATTACCCTAAGGGTGCATGTGTGAATAATGTGTTTGATTTGCATGCATTTAGTCTTTGATTAGGGGTTGTCTACTTGTTGTTTTTATCTTTCCATACATACCCTATGTTACTAGAAATCATACAAAAGTAATAAAATACAGAAAGGTAAAATCCTACATATTACAACCATATTGAATTGGATGAAAATATAAAGGAAAAAATAAAATAAAATTAAGAAAAAAAAATGGGTCTTTCGATTCAGGAAGAAGACTATTCGATTCTGCACTCTTTGACCTCCTTATATTTGGGGTCTGGAGTCAGTGAAGTCATGCCCTTCGATTTGCCTTTCTGCCTCCTTCGATTGGGGGCTGGAATCAGTGTAGGCGTACCTTTCATCTGGGTCTGAAAGTCAGCATGGCGTGCCTTTCGTCTGGGCCTGGAAGTCAGCATGGTGTGCCTTCCGGCTGCCTTTTTCGTTTGACCTGGAGATTAGTGCGGAAGCCAAAGGCTTTGTTTTTTACTTTCTGTTTCCTGTTTCTTTCGTTTGAACTCTTGAATAGCAACATGGTCTAAGGCCATGCTAGCATTACCTTATGGTCAGCTTAATACTTAATGCATGTTTAGGTAAACAATAAGCAAAACGAAAGGATTAGCTCTGAAAACATATTAAAAGGGTGGAAATGAAAAGAAGATCAATGGTATGCGCATGTTTGAAATGAAAGAAAAGTTTTTTACATGTTATACAAGAAACTAAAAGTTCAAGGTTTGGAACAACTTACCTTGCTGGAGGCTGGATGGTGTATTAGACCTTTAAGTGGTTACCATGAATGCTAGTGGATTCGAAGGGAGGGACCAGAGGTTAGGGCTTTGATACTGGATTCGAAAGAGGAGAACAAGCATGAGGTTCTTCCTGCTAGATTCGAAGGGTAACAAGGTGTAGGGATGTTTCATATTCGAAGGGGACAAGTGTTTGGATTATGGGTTTATGTTTTCACAAGTGTTTGAGAGCTTTATGGTGTTTGAGAAATTTGAAGATTCGTTCCTCTGGCCAAAAAGTCCTCCTAAACATGTGATGGAGCCTCTTATTTATAGGCAAGAGTACTTGAAGCTTTTGGAGGGAAAACAAAAGGTTTGAACAAATTGAGTAACCTGCTCCTTGTAACTTTCGAGAGACAATGTCTTGTATGCTATTTTGGTGCAAGAATGGGGCAGTGTTTCAGGACTGCCGTGTAGCAGTCTTGGCCAGTGTACTAGGCCTGAACTTGGCAGCAAGTATCTTTGAATATTTCACCCTTTCGTTTTGACTCTTCTTTGACCAGATTCTTCTCCCAACAATATTATTTGATTTTTCTCCAGCAAATGTCCTTCGAATGGTCTACCTTTGTGCACCCTTAGAAGGAGCCAAAAGTGTGACCCTTGGATGGGTCACCAAAACATTCCTTAAGGTGGGCTTTGTAAACCCTTTGAATGGGCCATCAAGCATGTCCTTCTAATGGGATGCCCAGAGTTGGATTCGAAAGATGCTGATTTGAAGGGGACACTGTTATAAATGAAACCTTGTGAAGGTGGTTCTGTCCAGTCGAAGGCTTACCTGCCAAAGGTCCATGTGGCCAAATGAAGGAGTGTACATAGGGTGTCCCTGCTTTGTGACTTCATGCAAACATGCAAAACATCTCTGTTCAAACGAAGCTTGCATGAAGGGAACCATATGCCCAAACGAAAGGTGTGACCAAAAGCTTGTACTGAAGGATTCATACGCCCAAACGAAGAAAGCATGAAGGGAGTCAAGTGCCCAAACGAAAGAGGCACGCTAGGCTTGCAAAGATATCCAAAATAAAGAGAAATACAAGAGGCAAATTTGAGCAATTGAAGGATGCTAAAAGGGAGCCTTTTTCCTTGGAATCGAAGGAAGCTACAAGAGGCTTTGTACCTTGTGCATGCTAGCATGGGGGAAGCCTTTTGCACCAAGAAGTAAATTATGGCCCAAACGAAAGCTTGTGTGTGACTAGTCATTACTTTGCGATTCAAGGCAAGCATGGAGGAAAGTATGTATAGGCATGCAAACATCAAACATCCAAACGAAACAGGCATATAGGCAGTCATGGCATTGTGAGCCCAGTAAGGCCAACGGTGCAATCGAAGGTGGCGTGAAGGAAGCTTCTGCCTTGTGAACCAAAACCAACGCGCCACAGTCCCATGCTTAGTCGAAGGATGCAAGCCAAGCTTACATCAAAAGAGGCCAAACGGCCAATCGAAGGAGCTGAATCGAAAAAACACTTGTTTTTCTCCAAATTTGTCAAAATATTATTTTTATCTGTTTTCTCCCTTTTTGATAGTTTCCCTTTTAATCTTGGTACTGGAAAAATTCCAATGTACATGTGCAAGCTTGAACCTTGAGAATCCTTGTGAGAAATTCCATGAAAAATGAGAGGATAAATTTTGGGGTACAACACACGGGAATGACGACCTCCGTCCTGTAAGCTAGTCAGAAAGGGGTCTCTCCGGTTGATGAATGTGTAGTTGTTCGGTATCCCCAGAGTACACTGTGTAACTTCTCAATCCATCTTTTCTTGGTTTCATCTAATATTTGCTTCAGGCCCATGAGTATTACTTTGTTTGTAGATTCGTCTTGGTCGTTCTTTTGGGGATGCTCGACAAAGGCGAAGTGCTTGGTGGTGCCTAGTTTGGAGACGAATTCTTGAAAGGTGTGGTATATGAACTGAGTCCTATTGTCAGTGACTATTGCTTGCGGGATGCCGAATCGAGCAAGGATGTTTCTTTTGTATAATTGAAGGACATTTTGTACGGTGATTTTGGCCAAAGCTTCGACTTCTATCCATTTGGTGAAATAGTCGACCGCTACGATTAAATATTTGTTTTGATTGGTTTCGATCACGAATGGACCAAGGAGATCCAATCCCCACCAAGCTAAGGGCCAAGGAGAGGAGAGGGACTTGAGCTCGTTGGGAGGAGCTAAATGCATTTCTCTGTGTCGTTGGCATTTGTCGTATTTGTTCACGTTCTCTTTCGCGTCGTGCTGCATGGTGGGCCAATAATATCTTGCTCGCAATGCTTTTCTTGCGAGGGATCTTCCGCCCAGATGTTGGCTACTAATACCCTCGTGGATTTCTAGCAAGATACGGTCCACACCGCTTCCGTCGACTCATTTGAGAAGGGGAATATAAAATCCTCTCCTGAAAAGTTTGCCCTAGACTAATACGTGCGAGCAAGCTCTTCGTCTGACAACAACCGCTTCTTTCGAGTCGTCGGGGAGTTTTCCTTTAGTGAGGTAATCGTGTACATGGGTCATATAAAATTTTTTGTCCCCTATGGAGAACACTTCTAAGGTATAGGGTGGTTTCTGTGTGCTCAGTCAAGGAAGGATTTCCTGTATTACCGAATTATTCCCTCATTTCTTCTTCGTGCTTGCCAGCTTAGATATGATATCTGCGCGGGTGTTATGTTCGCAGGGAACATGTTGCACATCTACAAATTTAAATTTCTTTTTCCTCTCCTGGACCAAGGCCCAATATTCAACGATTTAGTCGTTTTTGACCTGATATTCCCCTCGGACTTGAGACCACGACCAGCTGAGAATTAGTGAAGATCTTAACTTCCTCGGCTCCCAGATCTTCGACCAGTCGTAAGCCTGCCAGGAATGCCTCGTATTTGTCCTTATTGTTAGAGGTCGGGAAAGATAATGTGAGGGAGACCTCGATTAGGATCCCTTCTTCACTTTCCAATATGATTCCAGTTCCGCTTCCATTTGAACTAGACGCGCCATCGATAGAGATTGTCCAACAGCGTGATCCGTTGGGATCTGCGGGCGAAGTCATCTCAGCAATGAAGTCGGACAAGGATTGGGCCTTGAGGGCTTTCCCGCTCTCATATTGGGTATCAAATTCTGAGATCTCCAAAGACCATTTCAGCATTCTTCCGATCAAGTCTGGTCTTTCGAGCAACTGCTTAATTGGCTGATTTGTTCGGACGACTATAGTATGCGCTATGAAGTAGTGTCTGAGTCTCCTCACCGCGTTAATGAGGGCTAGAGAAACCTTTTAGATTTGTTGATATCTCACCTCTGGGCCCTGCAGGGCCTTGCTCATGAAATAAATTAGTCTTTGCCCCTCTAGGGTTTCTCTAATCAACACCGCAATTATTGCCTCGGAGGCGACGACCAGATAGAGGTAGAGGATCTCGTATTTCTTGGATCGAGAAAGGACGGGCGGTTGCGATAGCACTTACTTTAAGTGAGTGAGGGATCACTCAGATTTGGGCGTCCATTCGAAGGCATCTTCCTTGTAAAGGAGCTTAAACAGGGGAAGCGCGTGCTGGGCAGATTTTGCCACGAATTGAGAGAGAGAAGTGAATGTGCTATTTAAGATTTTGATGGACTTTTTCGAGGTCGGCATTGGAAATTCAGAATATACCTGACATTTGTAGGGGTTTGCTTCAATTCCTCATTCCGTTATGTAGAATCCGAGGAACTTGCATGCCTGTACGCAAAGATACATTTTTCTGAGTTAAATCGCATTCGACACTTTCGGGCCTGCTTGAACACTTTCTTTAAGTGGAGGGAATGGTCTACCCCTCCCGTGGATTTGACGATCATGTCATCCATATAATCTTTGAGCATGTTTCCTATCTCATTGCGGAAAACTTTATTCATCATGCGCTGGTATGTAGCGCCTAAGTTTTTAGGCCGAAGGGCATTACATTATAATAATAGTTTCCTGACTCATTCATGAAAGGGGTATATTTTTTGCCCACTTTCACCATTGAGATATGTTTATAACTTGAATATGCGTCCATAAATGATAGCAATTTGAAAATGAATGAGTTGTCGACCAATTTATCAATATTGGGGAGGGGATAGGCATCTTTCAGGCAAGCCCGATTGAGATTAGTAAAATCAATGTACATGCACCATTTTCCATTATATTTTTTCACAAGAACTACATTTGAGAGCCAGGTTGTGTACTAGTCTTCAGAAATAAAATGTGCCTCTAGGAGGTCTTTTACAGCTAGTTCTGCAGCCTCCGCTTTTTCGGAGGATTGTTTTCTTCTACGCTGGGTGACCACCTTGAGGGAAGGATCTATAGTCAAGTTATGGCATGCGATTTCTGGATCTAATCCGGGCATCTCGGCCTCACTCCAGGAGAATAGGTCAACATTCTCCCTTAGGTAAGCCTTGAGTTTCCTTTTTGCCAAGTCGGGGAGGTTCTCTCCAATCTTCACTCCTCTCGTGGGATCCTTTCCGAGGGGAACGAGCTCGAAGTCACAGTCCAGAATTGGCCGTGCGTGACTCGAGAGTTCATCGCGATCTACCGAAGGGGTCGAACCTTCTCCTTCGACCATGGGATCTTTTCCCTTATTTATTTTCTCGACACGATCTTCCTTGGAGAATCGGTTGTCGAGGTCGATGGTGTCGATCCTCGGTAGTGGCTTAACTTCCTCGGAACCGGAGGGTAGTGCAGCCCCGATGGTCGTTCAAGGATTAACATTGATGGAACTGAGGCCTATGGATGAAGTTTCGAAACACCTTCTTGCTGCTTGGATATCCTCGTAGAGGGTGGCGACCAAACCGTCAGCAGTGTAGTATTTCATCTTGAGGTGCATGGTGGAGGGCACTGCAATCAGATCGACGAGAGTCGGTCTTTCGAAGATGCAATGGTAAAGAGACATGCAGTCTATTACCAGAAATTGGGTCTTGATGGCTCTAGCCGTTACTTCTCTCCCAAAGGTGACGATCAGCTTGACGTATCCCCAGGGTTTTGTATTAGCCCCATTGAAGCCCTAGAGATCTGATCCAACATACGGGGTCAGATGACTCTCGTTCAACTACAGAGTGGTGAACAACTGTGAGAACATAATGTCTACCGAGCTTCCCTAATCGACCAAAATGCACCGCACGTCAAAATTCACCATGTGGGCCCTGATGAGCAGCAGGATTGTCGAGTTGGGGGCCCCGCCCGGTAGTTCTTCCCTGTAGAAGGCGAGGGGTGAGAACCTCCGCAGAATTTGTCTAGTGTGGCGTCCATGTCGAAGTTGGCCTTGATCAGTTGGTCGAATCTCCTTTTGACAGATCCCACCGTGTGTCTGTTAAATCCCCCGCTGGAGATGACCATAATGGCGGGGAATGACTCCCAGGGACTATGGGAGGAGAAGTATAAATGAAAGCCCTCCATGTCTAGGAGGTAGAAGTCTTCTGGCCGCGTGACGCTCATGGCGACATCTATGAAGTTAATGTCAGGGGACTCCTTCCCCTGTTCGATATTCTTGGCTTCCGCATCCTCTTCACGGGTGGCCTCTTTCTTTTTGTATTGTTTGAGATTCCCGTCTCGTATCAATATTTTGATTGCATCTTTGAGATGAATGCAATCCTCGGTATTATGCCTGTAGCTTTTATGGAACCTGCAATATTTTCTCTTTTCAGTTCCTGGTTTCGAGGGTGTTTGTCAGGGAAAGCGCACCCCGACCTATTTCAATTTGGAATTTGCGCATTCATATAGAATACACTACCTTGAAGTGGTCAAAGGGGTGTAGTCGTTGAACCTCTCGACAGGTCCCTTGTAGTCTTTGGAGTCCCAGGATTTGTATTCTCGTTTCTTCTCTCCTCGACAAGAAGTCGAGGGTTCATCATTTCTCGAGGGTTTGGAACTCACTCTGTACCTTGATTCTCGGGCACTGTTGGCGACTTCCTTCTCCTCGTACTGTATGTATGCTTGAGCTTTGAGGAGGAGAGAGTCGAGCAATGCTGGTGTCTTGATAACCACTGCTTTAGCGAAGTCATTGCGGGGATGGAGCCCATGCTCAAGGAGGTATTTCTTCATGTTATCGGTCATAGAGACCTGTACCGCTTCCTTGTTGAACCACTTGATATACGCCCGAAGAGACTCATCCCTACCTTAGATGATCGATTCGAGCGAAGCTTCTGAATTTGGGTTTCAACGTGAGGCTATGAAGTGCCTTGAGAACATCCTCCCAAGCTGCTTCCAGGAGGTGATGGATTCATCTGGGAGACTCTTGAACCAGGACAAAGCTCCCTTTTTTAGAGTGGTTGGGAACACTCCGCACTTTATGGACCCTCTGACTCCTCGATAGTCGAGGAGAGCGTCAATGTTCTCTATGTGCTTGTCGAGGTCAGTCTTTCCATTGTAAGTTCCCAGTGGCGGTGGCTTCTCCAGGCTGACTGGGAGTTGGGCCTCCGTAATCTCCCGTGATAGCGGGCCACAGGGCTCATCGTCGTCACTTTCTATGGGAGATGGAGAAGGGGAGTGATAATTTCTTCCCCTTCGATCATCACGGTCTCGTTAGGAGGAGGTACTTCTCCATTTATGTCTTGGTTCGGGCGAAGGTAATTGAGCGCGGTCGATTTAATGATCTCCTTTCCTCTTCTTTGATGAAGGAGAGTCTTGATCCTTCATGGGAGGTGTGTGACTGTATTTCTTGAAGAAAGAAACGTCGCGCTTCTCCTTTCTTGGTGGAAGGCCACACCTAGGTGAATATCTACTGGGGGAGTCTTTTTGTCGGATTCTCCGAGGGGGATACCTTGACCGCTTCTTCTCCCAGGCCCCCATCCGTTGGTTCTGCTGCAGGATAAGGGCATTGGTCTGGTTGATGGCACCGAGCAGAGCTGCAATGGGTGGGTCAGTGCCGAGAGGGATTGGAACTAGTTGTAGTATCTCTAGAAGTTCCTAAGTGGGATTATTGGGATATCCTTTCTCCAAGAATCGTTTGTCTCTGCGTCAGGCGTCAGTTGAATCTGGAGACACAGTCTGGCCGTCTCAGAAACCTAGGTTATCCTCGAGGTGAGGATGTTCCTGGCTTCCGTCGACTTTGTACATTGGGGAAAGAATAGTCTTTCTGAGAAGATGGAGATCATCATGGCCAGCCATGATTAGTGAAATGTGTTGTACCCCAAAATTTTCCCTCCCATTTTTACTCAAAGCATGCTCCTAGAGATCCTCAATTGCTCAAGGTTGACCAAGAATTGACCAAACAAATTCTCCTCATAAGGCAATAAACCTCTAATTAGGGTTTCAATTTTCATCAAGATGTTTGAGCTTTAAATGTCTCAAATGTTTTCCATGTTACTAATATTCCTTCAAGTTTGTCCATGCCAAGTTTCATGCCTTTCACAATAAGATTGCTTAGACAATTGCTCAAATGCTTGAGAATCAACTGTACTAGGTCAAAAGTCAACTGTGGCCCAAATACAGTCAAACTTCATGATTTTTGGTCAACATCAACATTTTGAAGTGATATATATCATTTTATCAAGGGTTGGTCATGATTCCTCAAGAAATGTCCCTAATTCATCAAAAGTCAAGAATTGCTAAATTAGGGTTTCTAGAGGAAAAGTCAACCAAATTTGACCAGGCATAACTTTCACATACTTCATCCATTTCCAACCAACCAAAGCTCATTTTTAATATATTCCAATTCCCTACAACTTCTCTTCATCCCACAAGTTCAATAGATTCACCATTTGAAATATACAAGCTCAGACATTACAGGTCATTTTGAGAAAGTCAACAAAAGCCACTTTTTTCTAAGACCTTTTACATCAAGATAACATCTTCAAATGAAAACTTTATCAAAATAGGGATTGAAGTAGACATCTTAGTATTTCCAAAAAGTCCAAGATCATCATCATG
This sequence comes from Vicia faba, assembly GCA_948472305.1. Lineage (NCBI taxonomy): Eukaryota > Viridiplantae > Streptophyta > Magnoliopsida > Fabales > Fabaceae > Vicia > Vicia faba. The sequence continues at coordinate 1,012,155,682 of OX451736.1, read as the reverse complement.
AGTTGAAAATTGAACAAGTTATGTCTTGCACAAGTTGGGTAGTTTTCAAGAAAATGCATGGAGTCAACTTTGGGCAAAATAATTTTTCAAGTTAATGAGCCTAATTTTAGGGCCTAAACATGTTCATGACATGTCTAATGACCCCTAAAACCATTTTTGCATAGTCTTGATCTTATTTGAATTTTATATTAATTTTATTTAATTAAAAATAAAATAAATCAAAATTAATGCAAATTATATGGGCCATTATTGATTGGGCTTGGTTTGATGCATGGAGGGGCCCTACATTTCGTGTATAACATGGCCAGCATGTCCCAATTCATTAAAATTCCAAAAAAGGGACAAAATTCCACACCTTTGGCAAAGTTATAATATTTTGTTTATGGCTCTTAAAGAACATGATCAAGGTTGTTCAAACCATTGCCTTCTTGTCCCCTCCTTCTACTCTATATAAGCAGCATGCTTGTAAGCCAAAGGGACACTAAAAACATCCCAGAGAGAACACTACAAAATTGCAAAAAATTCTTAAAGTTGTCCAAATTGAAACTGTTGACCCAGCCAGATTTAGCTCTTTCCAAGCACTCTATCAACATCCCAGGGTTCCCAGGAGCATATACCACCCTCCATTCAAGCTGTATCATGTCCAGAATCCATGAACCGAAACCATTATTATTGGTAATTTTCTGGAATTTATATTTGTGATTTCATGATGTATTAATACTTTTCCATACTTGCTTTATGATCAGGTTGATCTATAGGACAGATCCAACGTAGAACTTGCAAGAATAAGGGCCAGAATAGGATTGTGCCATTTTAGAGCACAATCTAAGTTTCTTCAGCGTATCTCAGTAACCAGGGGTTTTCAGGTCAAAAGGACCTCATTTTTGAAACCAGGAGGAAAAATTAAGGGGGGTAGGATCAATTTGGATCTTTGAATCTCATTGTTTTGGTAGGTTGATTTTCTAGCCCACCGGAGAAGATGACTGGAGAGTTGACTCCAGTGGGCTGACTCTGGCGCAAACTTGTCTCACTCTCATTGGCCAGTCCAAGTCAGCGTGCACGTTTTTTTTTTAATTTCAAATATTTACGTTGTTTTGCTAATATATTATTATTGTGTCGTATATATAAATAAATGAAATTGCAGCTCAATTGGCAAGGTAACACGTATGTGAGGGAGAGGACCTGGGTTCAAGTCCCAGGTCCAACATTTAGTATTTCTCCTAATATACTCATGCAGATCCCATGCTTCAATGTCCAGGAGCATACTATACGTCTTAAATTTGCAACCGCTAGATCATGAGTGATCTAGATCCAAGGGTTTGAGCTTGCATATCCAGCATATGCCATCAAAGCTAGTCCTCACTGGATCCAAGGACAGACCTGGGCTCTCTTCAACATTGGGCCTAGCGAAAATTCCAATCAACACCCCCATTTTTAATTCTGCAGACCCAAGCCCATTTGATTTTTTTTTAATTTGTTTTTTTATTTAATCAGTAAGTTTTTTTATCAAATAAAAAAAATCAATAAAACTTAGGATTAGTTTTTTAGAATAATTAATTATTGAAATTAATTAATTAATTAACTTTAACATTTTTAATTAAAAAAGCTAGAAATTAGGGTTTAATTTGTGTTTAAATTATTTTTTCTCAAATAAAAATACAAAAATATTAGAATTAGGCTTTAAATCCATTTAGAAATTATCTTTTTAAATTAAAATTAGATTTAATTTAATTATTTTCTTAAAATAAACAAAAACCAAAAAAAGATTTTTATTTTATTAGCTAAATTCTTAGGTTTTCTTAGGGGTTTCTTTATTTCGCGCGTGTTATTTTATTTTCGCATTTTTACATTATTAATGTAATTGTATACTGATATGTGTTGTACCCAAAAATTTGCTCTCTCATTTCTCAAAGGATCATCCTGGACTCTCAGGTTTGCTTCCATCAAGTTTCAAGCCTTGGATTACAATTTTCCAAGAAAGTCATTCACAAGGGCAAAATGGTCAAAAGCACACTGAAAAGTCAAACTTTGACTTTTGGGATCAAAAATCAAGTTTCAACAATTATATTTCATCAAGACATGAAATTAATTCATCAAAATCAAAAGTCAGAAATTACTTTGAAAAGATCAAATTTCTAAACATTTAGAAAATTTTCTAAGTGTTAAGAGGATATGATACTTCAGAACTTCTGGGCCAGCCCCCACGCAAGCGCAATCAGAATTTGCAAAGACGGTTCAGAATATGACTCTTCAGTCAGAACATATGGAAACTATGTTCCTCAATCAGAACATGACTCTTCAGCATATGGAAGCTACGTTCAATGCTTCGATCAAAGTCTCACCCTTCGAATCTCACTCTGGTCTTCTGCGATCAGAACATCACCAAATCCCAAAACCTTGTTTGAGCAACCTGCTGCACTGTTGTAGCATAATCCTGCCACTAGCTGCCACAACACTCCAAGGTGCTGCTGATCCAGTCCACGCCTGCGTTTTTCTCAAACCCCATAATTGCACCAAATTAGCATACAAAAGTTGTGATTAAAAAGCAATGGAACAATATGCCAAAAAGGTTTAAATCTCATTTGTTTTCCCCCAAAAACCACATCAAATTCACCTATAAATAAGTTTCTCCATCACACTTTCAAGGGGCTGGCTTTTGGAAAGAGATAATTATAAAAGAGAGAAAAGAAAATAGTAAAACATTTTTGAACCCTGAATTCTTAAACAAAACCAAAACCTTTGTAATTCCCTTTGAATCAAAGAACATAGAAATTTCTGTTCCGTGGTTCTTACTGACTCCAGAACATCTGAAGGCAGCAGCTCAAGCCCCAAACACACGTTCCAGATTCAAGGTAAATCTTTCTGACTTTGAATCTTTTCATTCAGAACATCATTAAACATGTAAATATCATAGTATTGATTTTGTCCATATCATTGCATAAGTAGAAATAACTCTGGATCAGAACTTCTTGAATAAACTAGGCTCAGAATTAGGATTAGAACTTCTATGAACTGTTGTTCTTTTATCTTTCTGATTTGTTGTTGTTAAGAACTGAATAAATTGCAGATGTTCTGACTAATGTAAGGAATGAGGTGAAATGTAATACGGAATTTCTGGGTTTTGTTTCTCACTGTTTTAGCATAACACAGAACTTCTGGGTTCTCCTTACTTTTTTAACATACACATAACTTCTAGGATTTTTCTCACTGTTTTAACATACATAGAACTTCTGGTTTTCACTCATTGTTTAACACAACACTGAACTTATGATTTTCACTCACTGTTTAATACAACACAGAACTTCTGATTTTCACTCACTGTTTAACACAACCCAGAACTTCTGTTTTTCCCCGCCTAACGTTTCTTTCAGGATTCCAATGGCATCAACCCAGAACTTCTGGTCACCTCTGACTTGTTTTTCTGAGCTATAACACACAGCGTCAGAACTTCTGATCCCCTTCATTTTCGTTTTCAGCAATGCACTGATCCTGCCTTCATTAGTTTTTTCCTTTTTATATTTTATTTTCATTTCAGCATTAATACTTTCTTTTTTTTAATATAACAAGACATAAAAAATATTTTCTTTTTATTAATTAATTATTTTTCTTTTTTTTATTAAGACAAAAAACCATTTTCAAAACAAGTCTTTTCTTTTTTCTTACATTGTACAATTCAATATGGTTGTAATAGATGATTAGGATTTAAATTCTTGCAAATCCCCATTTGTAAATTTTTACCCCCGTCCCTAAATGATGTAATAACGTAGGATTCTACATTTCTATAATTTATCTATTTCAAATATAAATGCTAGTAATTAGGGTGTGTATGGCAAGACATAAAATTAACAAATAGATAACCCTAATCAAGACTAAATGCATGTAAATCAAACACACCATTCACAATTGCACCCTTAGGGTAATCCCACTTTGTTGTCTTTCGGAAAATAGTCATGTCCCTTGAACATGAGAATTTTAGCAAAGACACTCGATAAAAGATCGTAGTCCCTCGATGACCCTCAAATGTTGCCTTCGATAAACGATCTAGTCCCTAAACGACATTGCTAAAATGTCCCATCGGTTGCCTTCTATGACTATACAAACGTCCCACGCCCGTCCATTCACATCCAACGATGGGGTTCCTTACTAAAACAATGGTAAGATAACAACATCTAAAGGAGGAGGAAAAGAAAGTTTAATACCTTTTGAGTAGGTAGGTTACTCCTAGTTGCTCGCTTTCTCATAACAAAAACATTTTATACACCAAAACTTCACTTTGAAATATTTTTCAAAAGACAAAACACTTTGTACGCGTTCTTATAGAGACGAGAACCATTACAAAGACATTCTTTTCAAAATACTTTTAAAACCCACATCACAAACATATTTTCAAACAAAAAGCAAGTGATCTAGCAAGAAACTAAGAGCTCATAGATAACTACGGATGAAAAGGGCGCTAATACCTTCCCTTTTCATAACCTACCCCCCGAACTCAAGAAAATATCTCGAAAGGTCTTTCCTGTTCTTTTCAGCCTTTCCTTATTGGATAAAAGAAAAGTCAGTGACGACTCTTGCTATCCGCAACAATTGCGATCAAACGCAAACATCCAAGTCAGTTCTCCCACCGCATTACAGAACTGGCGACTCTGCTGGAGATTTTACTTAAAGTGGAGTTACCTTAGGGATAAATCACCTTTACTTGCTTTCCTTGTTTGACTTACTTGCTTTACATTTTGGGTCCTTGTTTGGGTTTTTGTTAAAAGATCCCATACCCTGGTCTGGGGCACCTTTTAGGTAAGTAGAAATAAACCATGGAGGTTGTACGGGGTATACCGATATGGACGAAGTGATAACTATGTTAGCGTGATACTTTGGTTTCTACTAATGTTCCTTGAGTCAGTCAAGGATAACATTAGGCTTCCTTAGTGTCATTAAGCGCTAACTGACCTTTAGAACCTTTTAATTGAATCATCCTTGGCCATTAGGAAGTAGTGAGATAGCCGGCTTTGGTTTTGACCGAAGATTGGTTGATACTCGATACTACGCTCATTGAGATTGGACTTTTGAGATATTTCATTCGCCATTAAAGAGGCTTGCTCTGAAACAATGCCCGATAAAGAAAGATCAATGATATTGAGATCCCCTAGAACCTGATTACTATTACTAGGACAGGTTGAGCCAACTAAACTTCAAGAGGGTACTTACCTATCAAACTCCATGCAAGCCTAAACATAAGGACTCGTCTGTTTTGTATGTATATGACTATTTGTACATAACAACTTTCTTACATTGCATACTTGTACATAACATCATGACATCAACCATAGAATTTTCAATAACCATTTCAAGGATCTCAAGGGTCTATGATGCAGGGTCATGTTGAACCAGACACCTATCAAGGGGCAAAAGGATTCATTCTCTAATCAAACACCGTCAAAGACCAAAGCACGATAACTTGAGTTAAGGGCTACGACCCACTTGACATGGTGAGCTTGATTCTCGTGGAAGGACATTCACCGATACGAAGTTCTCCAATCAAAGATGTTGATAAAAATTCAACTTCTAACATTTTCTTGTGTTTACCCCGTGAGATCCTTGAAAACATGCATTCACATATCATGCATCATATCATGACATGCTTTTCCACACATGTCTCTCATCTTCTTACTATTTATTTCAGTAGAGATGGTTCTTGAACAGACTATCAAAGACATTCAGACTCAAAACGCTCAACTTCAGGAAATGTTTTTGAACCTGTCCGAGGGACAAAAAGAGGTTGAAAGCACTCCTCACTAGGGGCATGATCACGGGGAATCCTGAAGAAAACAAGGATGGCCAGTTGGAACGACTACAAACTAAAATGGAAACAATGAAGATCCAGATGATGGGACAACTAGTGGGCCAGATGGCTCTTATCCAAACCTTAGCTCGGGGACAAGAGGAGCTAAGGACCCTTGTCAACAAACTTCATCAAGACAGTTGCAACCGTATGAAGAAAACGGTCGAGATAGGGGATCAAGTCATTATTTAACCTCCCATGAGACAAGAAACCGATTTGAGGGAGAGCAGACCTTCCCAAATTGTTGCTACATCACGAGCCCAACAACAACCTTGACAACAACAACAGGGTGATCAGCATAAATGGGTCCCATCCGATAGGCAATTTACCAAACTCGACATGCCAATATCATAAGTCTTGAGACACATGCTGAAGATGAATTTGGTTACATTAATGGATCCTCCTCAGAATCCTAATATTGCTTCTCCCCGTTACAATCATGAAGAAAGGTGTGCATATCATTCCAACAGTCTGGGGCACAATACTGATAACTGTTGGACGTTGAAAAACAAGATCCAAGATCTGATCGACAAAGGGGCATTGGAGTTCATACAAGACGGCCAACTGGATCTTTCTTATCACCCCTCAAGGGCATCCATATGAAGTGGTGTTCTGGGCGAGGAAATTTTCTGTTTATTCGAATTTTCAGTTGTAATTTCTTTATTTGCTTAAACACCTATCTTTATGTCAGACTTTGGTTACGCTTATTAATGCATTAAATATGTTTGTCTTGAATTAATCCATTCATTTTCATTCTATTTAAACTATGATCTTTACTCCCTTTATGATATTCAACTCTCGTTTCAAAAATTTGCAAGCCGTTACAGGGAGGATGACGAAAACAATGCCATAATCTCATACAGTATGCTTTTGGACAGACCTTGATGACAATGTACAAGCGTTCTTTTAATTCCTAAACACTAGAGTTTTAAGGAAGATAATGCCTAGTCAACCCCTTCAAGACAAATAAGTAAAAGTTTCCTTTTTTACACAAATTAAAACCTTAAATCAAAACCTGGGGCAGGGTAGTCTCTCAGTTAATTCAAATGTGCGTTCAGTCACAAACTTTCACTTTGTACACAACGAAGACACCAAAAACATTCCCCTGGAATCAAAAAATGGCGATGATTCCCTACCAAATAGTCAGTCATTATTTCTCAAAAGAAAAGCCCACTAAGTCAAAACCTACGAAGAAGACTTAAGAAAAATTGGGGTATCCCACTGGCTGTAATCTTAAAAACAAAGAATAGTCAAGCAAAATCAGGGATAATAAACCAAAAAAGATGTCACTACAGATCCTTGACCATCATGAAAAATGTTTCAAAAATGACTGCCTTCCGATAAACTAAAACTTGTCTGAACCATCGCCAAAACGTCATTGGAGTTCGAATGTACCACTAACTGAGTTTAGGACTGAAGAATATCACGAAGAACGAGTGGGTACAGATAAAAATTTGAGCCTTTATCCTTTGTTTCTTAAACCGTGAACCAAGCCATGATACAACCCTTCAAAAGTATTAATTGAAGCATGGGTTAGTTCGAAAGCATACTGTTACAAAAGGTATCCTGACTCCTGTGAGGCTTACTCCAAATCCTGAGTTGAATTCGTACTCTTACAAATTTCTCTTTATCTGCTAAAATGCATTTTTTAAACTTCAAGACAAGCATAAACTTTGCATTATTTTGAATACCGTTGTTTGCATATGGCTAATTGTTTGACAACAGAGAAATTCACACGACGAATATTCAGCAAATGAAAGCTCTCTCAATAAATAGAATCACTTCAAATGGAAAGGCGCTTCCAATGACAAATCTCTCATAATCAAGGGGCATGGCATGACCATTTTCCGACACATTTGGGACAGTCAAGGCGAGATCCAAAGAATCTCTCAAAGAAAGGTTGAATAACCAGGGGAAAATCTCCATCTGAATCTCTCAAGGGGAAATGTTACGTTGATCACGGGCTTGAAAAAAATCCGCTATGAAGACTTCCAGTGCCATCAAATCGCTTGTCTGTATCAATAGTATCAGATGGTGTTAGTACCAGATGGTGTCAGTATCAGGTCTTCCACAACAGTCTTGGAAAATATTCCTAGGAAGTTCAAAGCTACTGGAAATGTGATCAAAATCTCAAACATCAAGGTGGACCAGATCAACTCTAGGGGAAAACAGGCTCCCATATATAAAGGGTCATGTGCGACCAAGCAAACATTTCTAGAATTACTACAACACTTACTGCTGTGGACAATGACAAATTCCCCACAAAGTCCTTTTCATAGGGTGATCCCCAGCCAGAGTTTCAATCTCTAAAAACTGCTCCCCAATTGAGTTGATCTCAAGAATATTCGAAGAGTTTTGACCAAAAGAAAACACTTCTCCAACAGATTGACAACATGGTTTATTTCCCCAACAAACTACAAATCCCCCAACATGAATTTGCCTCCCAGACTATCACAAATCAAGGGACCACAACTCCTTTTCCCCAATAGACTTTCCTACAATCCCCAGTGAGTTGCTACAAAGCCTGGAAGCCAAACCATATAATAGTTAACTTCTTTATCCCCAAAAAGTTTGTTAACTTCCTTTCACTTCCATCAAGAGATAATTCCCCAGTAAAGCAACAGATAACTAAGACTCTTAAACTCTTTTCCCCAAGCAGGAATCAACACTCTCCACAGAGTTTTCCTCAAGTAAAATCAATATTCCCCAGCAGAGTTCTTCTCAAACAACAAAACAGGAATTCGCAGTGGAAACATCCTAAGCAAAGTTTGAAGACACACATACTCTTCAACAGAAGTCCGGGATTTACTGACTCCCCATCACTTGTCAAGGATTTATCTTCTGAGGCAAAGATACATTTCAACAATACTTCATATTCATACATCATATAACATACATGATATATGCATACAACAGAACGTCACTTCGGAGAACATCATTGTATAATGAATTTCATACATCATGATATTGCATACAGCTAACCCTTTACCTTTTTAGGAAAGATCAATTGACTAATAAACATCATCAACAATTTTCAAGAGGTCCAAGATTAGTTCCTGAAACAAGACAGAGAAACTATCTACATGACCAGACAAAGTAATCTTACACATATTCCTTCTCATAATACCCAGATGCAGTTTCACACAGACTCATCATGAAACAACCCTACCCAGGTTCCTTCTTGTTTCCAGATGCATTTTCACACGGACTCATCATGAAACGACCATTTCCAGATGCGGTTTTACATGAACTCATCATAAAGTGATCCTACATGGGCTCTTTTAGATTCAGCTTTCCGATACGGTTCAGATACGCTCTAGATACGATGCCATTCTGATACTCATTCAGATTCAGCTTTCAGATACAGTTAAGATACGCTCCAGATATGAATGTCATTCTGATACTCATTCAGATTCAGCTTTGAGATACAGTTCAGATACGCTCTAGATACGAATGCCATTCTAATACTCATTCGTATTCAGCTTTCAGATACGCTCCAAATACGGATTCCATTATGATACTCATTCAGATTCAACTTTCAGATACATTTCAAATACGCTCCAGATACAGATGCAATTCAGATACTCATTCGTATTCAGCTTTTAGATACAGTTTAGATACGCTCCAGATATGAACGCCATTTTGATACTCTTTTAGATTCAGCTTTCCGATACATTTCATATACGCTCCAAATACGGATGCCACTCTGATACTCATTCAGATTAAACTTTTAGATACAATTCGGATACGCTCCAGATACGGATGCCATTATGATACTCATTCAGATTCAACTTTCAGATACTGTTTAGATACGCTCCAGATATGGATGCCATTCTGATACTCATTCATATTCAGCTTTCAAATACAGTTTAGATACGCTCCAGATACGGATGCCATTCTAATACTCATTCAGATTCAGATTTCAGATACAATTTAGATACGCTTCATATATGGATGCCATTCTGATACTCATTCAGATTCAGCTTTCAGATACAGTTCAGATACGCTCCAGATATGGATGCCATTCTGATACTCATTCATATTCAACTTTCAGATACGCTCCAGATACGGGTACCATTCTGATACTCATTCAGATTCAACTTTCAGATACAATTTAGATACGCTCCAGATACGGATGCCATTCTGATACTCATTCAGATTCAGCTTTCAGATACAGTTCATATATGCTTCAGATACGGATGCCATTTTGATACTGATTCAGATTCAACTTTCAGATACAGTTCAGATACGCTCCAGATATGGAAGCCATTCTGATACTCATTCAGATTCAACTTTCAGATACGAGTCAGATACAATCCATTTATGGATATTTTTCTGATACGCATCCCACTACATCTACTATTTCAGTATAAATAAACCAGAGATTTATTCTGATGCTTCTTGAAATTTTTGGCACCAATCACCTTTGGATGGCATCTATAAGCCCATTTCCGACAACTCTCCATCATTTTTCCAAATGGAATCTTGTACGCCCATTCCTTACACCTCAACCATCAAGTGCAAATTTCTGGGCACTCTAGTGTCCAATCATCTTCCACCTTCAAGTCACGAATGGCATATACGCCAATCTAACGCTCCAGGTTTAAGAAGATTGAACAGGGGCAACTGTTGTACCCCAAAATGTGCCCTTTCATTTCTCAAAGGATAATCTCGGACTCTCAGGTTTGCTTTCGTCAAGTTTCAAGCCTTGAATTACAATTTTCCAAGAAAGTAATTCACAAGGGCAAAATGGTCAAAAGCACATTGAAAAGTCAAACTTTGACTTTTGGGATCAAAATACAAGTTTCAACAATTATATTTCATCAAGACATGAAATTAATTCATAAAAATTAAAAGTCATAAATTACTTTGAAAAGATCAAATTTCTAAACATTTAGAAAATTTTCTAAGTGTTAAGAGGATATGATACTTCAGAACTTCTGGGCCAGCCCCCACGCAAGCGCAATCAGAATTTGCAAAGACGATTCAGAATATGACTCTTCAGTCAGAACATATGGAAATTGTGTTCTTCAATCATAACATGACTCTTTAGCATATGGAAGCTACGTTCAATGCTTCGATCAGAGTCCCACCCTTCGAATCTCACTCTGGTCTTCTGCGATCAGAACATCACCAAATCCCAAAACCTCGTTTGAGCAACCTGCTGCACTGCTGTAGCACAGTCCTGCCACCAGCTGCCACAACACTCCAAGGTGCTTCTGATCCAGTCCACGCCTGCGTTTTTCTCAAACCCCATAATTGCACCAAGTTAGCATACAAAAGTTATGATTAAAAAGAAATGGAACAGTATGCCAAAAAGGTTTAAATCTCATTTCCCCCCAAAACCACAGTAAACTCACATATAAATAAGTTGCTCCATCACACTTTCAAGGGGCTAGCTTTTGGAAAGAGAGAATTATCAAAGAGAGAAAAGAAAACAGTAAAACATTCGTGAACCCTGAATTCCTAAACAAAACCAGAACCTTTGTTCTTCCCTTTGAATCAAAGAACATATCATTTTCTGTTCTGTTGTTCTTACTGACTCCAGAACATCTGAAGGCTGCAGCTCAAGCCCCAAACACACGTTCCAGATTCAAGGCAAGTCTTTATGAATTTGAATATTTTCATTCAGAACATCATTAAATATGTAATATCATAGTATTGATGTTGTCCATATCATTACATAAGTAGAAAAAATTGTGGATCAAAACTTCTTGAATAAAGCTTGGCTAAGAATTATGATTAGAACTTCTTTGAACTATTGTGCTTTTATCTTTCTGATTTGTTGTTGTTAAGAATTGAATAAATTGCAGATGTTCTGACTAATGTAAGGAATGAGGTGAAATGTAATACGAAATTTCTGGGTTTTCTTTCTCACTGTTTTAGCATAACACATAACTTCTGGGTTCTCCTTACTGTTTTAACATACACAGAACTTCTAGGAGTTTTCTCACTGTTTTAACATACACAAAACTTCTGATTTTCACTTACTAAGAGCCCGTAGAAAACTACGGATGGAAAGGGTGCTAACACCTCCCCTTTCCATAATATACCCCCCTTACTCAGAAAACTTTCGAAAAGGTCCTTTTCTATTCTTTTTATCCTTTCCTTAATTTGGATAAAAGAAAAGTCGGTGGCGACTCTTGCTTACCATGACATTTGCAAACACAAACGCAAAACCAGTATTAAACAGTCGGTTCTGCAACCGTATCACAGAACTGGCGACTCTGCTGGAGAAAAATAAAAAGTGGGGTTACCTTAAAGTTAGTTCATAATTTAACTTCTTTTGTATGCTTTGTTTGCTTTACTTTTTGAGGGATTTGTTTGGGTTACTATAGATCCTACACCCGGATCTGGGGCACATTTTAGGTAAGTAGCAATAGATTGTGGAAATTGTGCAGGGTATACCGATATGGTCGAAGCGATAGCTACGTTGATATGACATTTTGGTTGGTACCGGTAGCCCTTGAGTAGTTAAGGAGAATACAGGACCGCTGTGTGGTGTCATGAAACATCAACTAATCATAGAACCTTTAATTGAACAACTTGGCAATTAGGAAGTAGTGAGATAGCCGTCTTTGGTGTAGCCCAAAGTCGGTTGATACTGGATACTACACTCATTGAGATTTGACTCCCGAGTTTTGTTTGGTGGAAAGTTAGTTCTCGATCGGAACGAGACTTATGGGAAAGATCAGTGATATTGAGATCCCTTAGAACCCGGTTACTATTGATAGGACAGGTTGAGCCAACTAAACTTCAATAGGGTACTTACCTGAAAACTCATGCAACCTTAAACCTAAGGGTTTTGTGTGATTTTCTTGTGCTTGATATGCTTGTGCTTTCTTAGCATAATCATGATATCATAACATCATAACATGGCATATCATACTAACCATTTCAAGGATTATTAGGACTTATCTTTGTGTTATTTTGTAGGATATTACATCCACCTGCAGGAATACTGTCCAAGTCAACCTCATAAGGGTACCTCCTTAACTCAAGGAATTAGAATCAAGGGTTCCTGAGAACTCTCCATTCACCGAAAGACATGGTCGACTTCCCAATCTGGTTACCTCAAGCCCTGATAAAGAAATGTTGAAGGTGCTCTTTCAGTTCTTCGACCCTTTACATCAATGCTTCACCTTTCCTGATTACTAATTGGTGCCTACCATGGACGATTTTTCTCAGTTATTTAGGGTGCCCATCCTTGATCAATTACCCTTCAATGGTACGGAAAGAGACCCAAAACCTGAAGAGATTGCTCATGCTCTGTCTTTACAATGGTCCAATGTAGTGGCAAATTGGGAAACAAGAAGAGGCGTCAAATGCTTTCTAGCTAAGTTTCTATTTGAGAAGGATCATCATTTTTGGGATACCCTGGATTTACAAGCTTTTGAAGAAGTGTTGGCCCTTCTCATCTATGGGATGATACTATTTTCTAATCCAGACTAACTCATAGACGTGAATGCAATCAAGGTTTTTCTGTCTCATAATCCAATGCCTACTTTACTTAGAGACATCCTACACTCTCTGCATACCCGCATCGTAAAGAGAAGAGGGACCCTACTGTGTTGCGCTCCTCTGTTGGCTAGGTGGTTTATTTCGCACCTTCCTCGATCCGTGTTAAAGAATGAGCGGGGAATGAGATGGTCTAATAGGTTGATGTCCCTCACACATTCAAACATTCATTGGTGTCCTTGATCCTTGGAGAATGTTACCATAATTGACTGCTGTGGAGAATTCCCTAATGTCCCTCTTCTAGGAATTAGGGGGAGAATCACTTATAATCCTTGTTTGGCATTGCGACAATTTGGTTATGCTAGGAGGGATGGTCCTTATGATACACTTGTCTAAGGAATCGTATTCGACTATGAGAATGATGTTGAGGGTTATCGCCAGAGGTTCATAAGAGCTTGGGGCATGGTGAACAAAGTTGATAGCAAAACACTAGGGCATAAGAACTCCATTCCTTTGGAGCCTTATCTTAAGTGGGTACGAGCCCGTGCTCAAAGTCTCAGAATGCCTTATGAGGCCATTCTACCCATTATCATGGAGCTAGTTGCTGAGGGAGACACTCCTTACATTTTTCTTTATCCTGACATGCCGACTAATTTCGAAGAGTTACAAAAATCCTGGATTTAACTCAAAGAGGAACGAGATACCTTTGAAACCCAATTCTACGCCAGCGAGAAGAAAGTTTTAGAGCTCACCAGGATACTTCACGAGGAGAAGAGTATAAATGCCTACATTACACCAAAGAGGATGCGCCCTTGGGAAGCTTGAGTCCCTTTTTTCTTTGAGAGTTCATTTTTGCTTTGTTACTCCCTTTGTAAGCCCAAGAGGCATCATTGTAACTGCTTAAAATTCTGAATGCAATTAACGTTTGTTTTCCCTTTGGCTAAGAAAATTTAAGTCTTAGAAATCCTTGAAAACATTGCATACATATATCATACATATCATTGCATAAATAGGTTTCAGGACACGCTTCTTTTTTTCTTCGCTGTTTATTTCAGCAATGGCTCTTGAACAAACAGTTAGGGAGCTTCAGGCACAAAATGCCTAATTCCAAGAAATGTTCTTGAATCTGGATAAGTGACAAGAAGATTTGAAAGCTCTGATTCTCAATGACAAGAAGAAGAAAAAGAAACCAGTTGGTGTAGTGAATTTAGGAAGAAGGGTCGGAGGACCGGTTAAGCGAGCTATAGATTTCGCAACCACGTTGGAAGAAGGAGACAATCAAGATGAATATCCCAAGGAAGGAGACAACAACCCTGGGTATAAACAGGATGCAGCTGATTACACCGAGGAACAATACCCTCCTACTGAGGATAAGTACAAATAGCTGGAGGATCGTCTCAACGCCATGGAAGTTAAGAGGGTACCTGGTCTGGATTTCGAAGAGCTAGGGTTGGTTTCTGGAGTGGTTATCCCGTAAAAGTTCAAAGTACCCGCATTTGCTAAATATGATGGGGTCTCATGTCCTAACCTGTATCTCAGATCTTATGTCCGAAAGATCCAGCCGCACACTGCTAATAGGAATTTATGGGTGCATTTCTTTCAAGACAGTCTATCAGGGACTCAACTAGAGTGGTTTTATAAGCTGGAGGGAACCAATATCCATAACTGGGAAGATCTGGATGCTGCTTTCTACAAGCAGTACCAATATAATGCTGACCTCGCCCCAACTCGTACACAATTGCAAAGTATGTCTATGGGCTCTAGTGAGGGCTTTAAAGATTATGCCCAGAAATGGAGAGACCTTGCGAGAAGAGTCCAACCACCATTGTCTGATAGGGAGCTGGTGGACATGTTCTTGGGTACGTTATCCGAGCAGTTCTTTAACCATCTGATTGGAAGTTCTTCCGCTGGCTTTACTGAATTGATCTTAACTAGTGAACATGTAGAGGCTGGCATCAAAAGTGGTAAGATCCAGAGAGATGCATCCTCCAATACTGCAAAGAAAACTTTCATAGGAAAGAAGGAGGTCAGTGCTGCTTACATCCAAAGAAATCATAACAAAATTGAACGTCATTCGATGATAGGGGCTGTTATGATTTCTAACGCTGCAGCTGCTCAACAACAGAACAATCAGTTCAGAACAGATAAGCTTAGAAGACAGTTTACCCGGATTAATATGAATTTGTCTCAAGTTTTGCCACATTTGCTGAAATACAATATGGTTACCCTGAAAGAGTCTCCCAAAAATCCCAACACTACATCTCCCCGCTACAACCCAAATGCTCGGTGTTCTTACCATTCTGAAAGTCTAGGCCATGATACAAACGACTGTTAAGCTTTGAAGAACAAGGTGCAAGACCTTATTGATGCAAAGGAGATTGAGTTTGACGCTCCTAAGACTCCTAATGTCATAACTGCACCTATGCCCAAGCATGGCCCAGGAGTCAGTGCTATTGATGTTATCTCCACTATAGAAGATGCTGACAATGAATGCAATCTGGACAAGTGGATTTTCTCAACCATCAACGGTGGACTCAGTAATTGGGAGGCCAAAGATTTTGTTCCCATCTCTTTTATTCAAGAGTAATTTTTTTTGTTCTAAAGAAATGTAATATTTGAACAATTGAAACATTAAAGCCTTGTGTCTTACCCGAGGCACAATGGTCTAATTGTAAGGGTCATTACTTTATTTTCATATGTCATCAATAAAACATTGGTCGTTTCGTATGCAAATTTTACGCTCTTTGTTTTTCTTTTCTGCCTCTTTACTTTATCAAAAATATACAACTATGCTCTTACACACACTAACATATCAAACTGCAGATCCACATCCACGTTGGATCCCATTGATAATGGTTCTGCTATTTCTCATTATGACTTCGAAAATCCGATCAACCAAGCCGAGGACGAAGGTGAGGAAGATTGTGAGGTACCAAGAGAGCTTTCCAGGCTGTTACAATAGGAAGAAAGGGAAATACAGCCTCATGAGGAGCCAGTTGAGACAGTGAACTTGGGTACTGAAGAAGACAGAAAAGAAGTCAAGGTAGGTTCTAACTTGGAGTCCAGTGTCAAACATCAATTAGTTCAGATGTTGTATGATTATGTTGAGATCTTTGCCTAGTCATACAAAGACATGCCGGGATTTGACACCTATATTGTGGTTTATCACCTACCTACAAGACAGGATTTCCCTCCAGTGAAATAGAAGGTTCGTCGTATGCGGCCGGATATGTCAGAAAAGATCAAGGCTGAAGTCATGAAATAGTTCAATATCGGTTTCTTAGTTGTCACGTCTTACCCACAATGGGTCGCCAATGTTGTTCCAGTATCTAAGAAGGATGGTAAGGTTCATATGTATGTGGATTACAGAGACCTGAATAGGGCAAGCCCCAAGGATGACTTTTCCGCTTCCCCATATTGATGTTCTGGTTGACAACACCGTACAACATAAAGTATTCTCATTCATGGATGGTTTTTCCGGATACAATCAGATCAAAATGTCACCTGAGGACATAAAGAAGACGACCTTTGTCACACAATGGGGAACTTTATGCTACAAAGTTATGCCATTTGGGTTAAAGAATGTTTGGGCAACCTATTGTAGCGGTAAAAATGTTTAAGACTAAGCCATTGGATTGACTAGACTTATACAGATCAAATTAAAAATTTCCACCGTGCTTTATTGTTTCCAAAGAAATTGGAAAAGAGCGAATAACCCAAAAGAGGGGGAAAGATTCAAGGTAAGGGGGTTGGTTATGCAGAAGGTATTAACACCCTAAACATCTACGGTACTCCACAGGAACCTCTTTGTAAAATTTGTATATTTTGGCTATAAAATGTTTTATGTAAAATAGATGGTGGAGGTGAGAAAAGAAATATTTTTTTATGGTTTTTTCACCCACCGTGGTTGCGAACCTTTAGTGCCTATGTACCACCTTCCGTGCAATAGGGGATCAGGGTACACGTAGTTCCTCTTTTAAGAATTTTAAAACACAAGTGTGTTGGTTGATTTTATGAGATAAGACATCATTGTCATTGTCCGTGTGGAAAACATACTTACTACCCACAATCATGAGAAAGGATAATTTGCACCATCTCAAAGTGGAGGATATGGCTTGGATTTTTAAAATCTGCAATGCCTCACTCAACACCCAAGTGGAAAATATCTCTCTTTACTACATATTGTAGAAGTATAGTTGTTTGCATCACTACAAGGATTGGCAAGAGTCCAATCTTTTGAGAAAAGTTTTAAAGAAAAAAAAAGCCAAAGTGGAAAAATGGTTTCAAATGAGATTAGTTGACTTTTAGTCTTATCACAAAAATGTCAAGGTATTATTAAGTTGATTGGAGTTTATTTATGAAAAGGTTTTGAAAATGCATGGACCTAGGTCCAAGTTTATTATGAAAGTGGTTCAAGTTTTAAAAAAAACAAGAAGAGTTTTCAAAAGGAGGAAGAAGATTTTTGAAATTAAAGAAGATGGGAGGAGAAGAAGAGACTATCCTAAAAGCATAAGGTAAAAGCTAGGGATAAGAACCGTCTAACCAACAAGAAGCCAATACTTGACATTATGAGTCAAGATAAAATTCCAATTCTTTGGATTGAAACCAAACAAGCAAAAATACTAGATCTCTCGAGAGAACCAACTTCAGATGTATTAAGTCTTCTCAAATATTGGAAAGAGTAACTGTTGTATACAGGTGAATTCCAGATTACAAACGAAGTATGTAATCACAATAACCTGCCCACAAAACAAACAAACAACCCAATGTCTTGAGGTAAACCTCAAGGACTCCAGACAAAACATCAATTAAGATTACAAGGTCTCCGTCATAGGCCAAGGTTTCTAATCCTATGTCCAAGAAGTCAAATACTCCATAATGCCAAGTTTTGTACCCCAAAATTTCCCCTCCCATATTTCTCAAGACGTGACAAGAATCATCTCCAAGTTGTTCAAGATGGCTCAAGGGTTGGACAGTCAAATCATCTCCTAAGGCAGTCAATTCAAAATTAGGGTTTTGTGTTGCATCAAGGTCCTTACATCCAAATGGCCTCAAGTGATCCCCAATGTCTTAATATGTTATTAAGTCCATCCATGACAAATTTCAAGCCTTGCAGAGAAACTTTGGTCAGTCAATTGCTCAAGAGGCCCAAAAATCGACTGTGCTAGGTCAAAAGTCAACTGTGACCTAAATACAGTCAAACCTCAATTTTTTTTGTCAAAATTATAATTTTGAAGGATAATTCATCATTTGATCAAGGGTTGATCATGATTCATCAAGGATTGCTCAAAATTCATCAAGATTCAAAAGTTGCTAAGTTAGGGTTTTGTAGGAAAAGTCAACTCAACTTTGACCAAGCATAACTTTCTCATACTTTATGAGAAATGGCCTATCCAAAGCTCATTTTGAAGAGGATGAAATTTCCTACAATCCATCTTCATACCCCAAGATCAGAAAATGCACTCACAAGAAGTTACAAATTTGGACATTATAGGTCATTTTTGAAAGTCAACAAAAACACCTTTTGTGCCAAAGCTTATAACTTGAGAGTGGAAGATCAAAATGATATGAGACGAAAAGGGTTGATTATAGGACATCTCAGGGTTTCTGAAAAGTCCAATAACACCTCCAAAAGTTCAAAATTGAAGAAGTTATGCATTGTTGAAGTTGGGCATTTTTCCAAAATTGCCAAAAGTCAACTATCCTCAAAACTCCAATTTTTGACAAAAGGGTCCACTTTTTTCCACTTGATTTGGTCTTGTCTTGCCACACACGTGTCCCATGCTTAATTTCATGACCAAATTTTATTTTTCTATTTTATTTAATTTTTATTGATTTAATTCAATTTAAATATATATTAATTCAAATAAAATCCAAAAGTTAATGAAATGGTATCTTTGTGATTGGTACAGCTTTCATATATCATATGACACCTAATAAAATTCGTGGCTTGGCTTTTTGTGCACAAAATCTCAGATTTGGCCATATTTGGAAAGCTTGTTAATGGTGATAAGATCAAATCTCCAAACTTTGAATATACAAGGATATTGGCCCAACTCTTGACCTAAAATCATTCTAATATATTCACACAATGCACACAAACCTAATTGACGCACAAGGACTGCACAGAACGGCCAGACCAAACTTGGAAAAAGCTTGAAAAACCTTGAGATCGAAATCCACATTAGGGACATTCTCAAGACCAAAGCTCAACGTAGAGTGCTTGACTGCCATCCCCTGGAGCGATTGGAATAAAAACCAGGCCTTTTCATCACCTACAACGTGCTGTAAGTCGTCTCGAACTTAGCTCTGAACATGAGATCGTGATTCCTTATTTTGGCATTGTCTGAACAAATCGTTGGTACATTCATGTTCACCATTCAATTTCCATTCATCCTGCATTATTCAATCGGATTTTTGTAGCCTAGATCTCCCTACCCGAACCTAGGGTTTTGGAGGTTTGCATTTGGGTTTTTGTTTTTCAGGAACAATTGGAACAAGCCATGGCCATAGACGGATTTAGGAGAACGAGACGAACAGGATGATGGCTTTGGCTGGCATTTTTGTGGCCTAGAACTCACTGCAGAAGAACGAAACGGATTTTGTTGCGGATAAGAATCCGCAGGAAAATACACAGGGGCCAACGAAGAAGATGATTGCGTGGCCACACCCTATTCGCCAGTTCAAATTTCGCGCAATTTCTTTTTTATTTTTCAGGCATAATTGTTTATTCCAAATATATTATTGTGTGTTTATTATACTAATAACTATCAGGCGTTGGTGGAGTCGTTGGGACGCTGGCCAATGAGCAATGGGACCTGGGTTCGAATCCCAGGTCCCCCAAAACCTTTGTTTAATTTTTCTCCAGATGTTCTCATGCAACGCTCACAAGATGGTCCACCATACACCTCAAATCTCAGCACGCCAGATGGCTCCAAACCTAAATCCAGTGGTGACGAATGAAGGATCACCATGCTCCTTGGTCAACGAGCATGCACAGAACCACAAAAGTCCAACAAGGCTGCTTGCATTCTGGGCCAGACAATTTCCATCCAAACCCTCTCTTTGGGCCCAATACCCCTTGGTTTACTCTATTTTCTTTTCATTATTTTTTATTTACTTGCTTGTTTTATTTTTAATTAATTGCTAACAAAATAATTATTATCTTTCTTAATAAAATCAGAAAAAAAAAATATATAATTTTTATTAATTACATTATTTTTGTAAATAAACAATTTAATTGACTTAGTTTTTTTTAGAAATTAGGCATAATTTTAACATTTTTGCAATAAAATAAAATTAATGTAGAATTAGGGTTTTTAATAACTTTTAACCATTTTAAATTTATTTCCTCAAAAATAAAAAAAACTCAAAAATATTTTCTTTTAATTGATTAATTCCATTTTTTAATTTAGACTTAATTCTTAAATTAAAAAATAACAAAAATATGTTTCATTTGACAAAAAGGGTCAACACCCTAAAGAACTCCGATTCAATTTTTCTCGCGTATATTATTTTTTGATTCATATTTCAATATTGTAATTGCTCCGGGGATGTAATAGCTTTAATTTAGGACCTTTTATCGCTTTTATTTACTTTTCCGCATTTACTTTTTCAAGGGTTTGTTTTTGGCGATGTAAATACCCGACGCCTTGTAATAGCGTAGTTTTATTTTCCGCAACTATTAACTGCTAGATGTATGCTAACTAGGCTATGCATGACAAGATCTCTCTTAAATTAAAATCAACCGTAGCTCACCATACCATGTACAAAGATAACATAACTGAAAATTGACACATTTGCACATGCCACTCCTAGGGTACGCCTCACTTGGTTGCCTCGAACGTGGTCATTGATTATAGGAAGTTTTAGAGGTCGCCCTTCTGTCTAAAGATCAAAGCTTCCTTGAAACGATTTCCTCGATAAAAAATGATCTAAGACATTAGGGTTACCGCTAAGGCGTCCTAACGTTGCTTTAGTGACCACATGTCCCTTAATCGAATTGACCCGAAAACTCCAACGACGGTGCTACCTACTTCTCAATAGTGGGGATAGCACTGTCTAAAGGAAATTTACACAGTTTAATTCCTTTTGAGTAGGTAGAGGTTCTTAGGTACTTGCTCTTTCAAAACAAAACAAACTTTTCGCACTTACACTTTTCAAACAAAGTTTTTAACAAACACTTCATACACTCTTGAGGACAGAAACAAGAGTTAAATCGAAGTTTTCAAACAAAACTCTTTTCAAAACCCACAAACACAAGAAAAGCAAACTTTTGAAAACATAGTGAGCAAGTACCTAAGAGCCCGTGGATAACCACGGATAGAAAGGGTGCTAACACCTTCCCTTTCTATAATCTACCTCCCGAACCCGAGAAACATCTCGAAAAGGAATTTTGCTGTGCTTTTGTCCTTTCCTTGTTGGATTAAATAAAAGACGGTGGCGACTCTTGCTTACCGTGACATTTTGCGAAAACAAACGCAAACGCGAACAAGCATTCCAAAACAGTCAGTTCTATTTCCACCGATCACAGAACTGGCGACCCTGCTGGGGATTTTTATAAGTGAGGTGTACCTAAGGATTAGATCACCATGTTTTCAATTGTATGCTTTGTATGCTTTAATTTTGTGGGCTTGTATCGGAGTTTTATAGATCCTAACCCGGATCTGGGGGTACCCTTTTTTTAGGTAAGTAGCAATAAACTGTGAGGGATCTGTCTGGCATAGACTGACACGGATGAAGCAGTAGCTATGTTGGTGTGGCACCTTGGTCTGTACCGATATCCCTTGTGTTGGAACGAGAAGAATATGGGTCTTCTGAGGAGTCATTAAGCACCAACGGACCTTAGAACCTTAAATTGACCAACTTGGCCATAGAACAGTAGCAGTCTGCTACACTCATTGAGACTAAACTCTCGCGATGGTTCCGGCCGCAAGAAAAGGTTGCCAAACTGGAATTATGACCGATTGAGGGTAGTCAGTGATATTGAGATCCTCTAGAACCCGATTACTATTTTTAGGACAGGTCTTAACCAACCGAAACTGAAAGAGGGTATTACCTAAGCTTCATATCAGCCTGAAATCTAAGGGCTCTTTTGTGTGACTTGTGTGCCTTCAAATCTGAACTACCTGCACATTCTTGTTATCTGACAGCATGAGTTCCTTGCAGGTTTTGTTTACAGTCCTTATCTAACAGTTTGGATTTATAGCAGGGCTTACTTACATCACCTCACACTTTTGCTTAAACGCATAGCATACACATCATAACATCATATCGTAGCATTTCCTTAACCATTTCAAGGATCTCAAGGGTTTGTGATGCAGGTCAGAATGAACCAAATGTCTAGCAAGGGGCAAAGGGGATTTATTTTCCTCTAGCCAAGGTTGTTTGGAGATCAAAACACGATAACTTGAGTCAGGGGCTATGACCCACTCGATATGGTGAGCTTGACTCTTGAAGAAGGACTCTCAGCAACATGAAGTTCCTTCAATCCAGCTGCAAAATTCAAATCTAACAAGTTTCTTTGTGTACCCCACGAGATCCTTGAAAACATTGCATACATATATCATACATATCATTGTATTACAGGTACCACTACAGGTCTCTTATCTTCTTCGCTGTTTATTTCAGCAATCATCATGTCTACCGAACCTTCCACTGAGCAAGCTATCAAGGCCCTCCAGGCCCAGAATGCCCAGTTTCAAGAGTTGGTCATGAGCCTAGCTAAGGGTCGGCAGGACCTGAAGACCCTGATTCTGAAAGAGAGGAAGAAGAAGAAGAAGAAGAAGAGGACCGTCTTATTCAACACTGGACGCAAGTTTGGAAATGGACTGCAGAATGAGGTTGATCTGACCACCTCATCTGTAGGGAAAGACAGTCCATAAGAGAGAAGGGTTCCTAGCCCCATAGTCTCCGACAACGAGGCGGATTATGATGAAGAACAGTATCCTCCTGCTGAGGATATGTAAAAACAGTTAGAGGACCGCTTGAGCGCTATAGAGATACAGAATGTGCTCGGGCTGGACTTCGGAGACCTAGGTCTATCCTCTGGGGTGGTGATTCCCCATAAATTCAAGGCACCTGCCTTTTCCAAGTATGATGGAGCTTCCTGCCCAAAGCTGCACCTCCGGTCATATGTAAGGAAGATCCATCCTTACACCGCTGATAAGAATTTGTGGATCCATTTCTTTCAAGACAGTCTTTCAGGGACTCAGCTTGAGTGGTTCTATCAGCTGGATGGAGCCAGTATCCGTAACTGGGAAGATTTGGCTACTACATTCTATAAGCAATATCAATATAATTCCGACCTCGCTCCTACGCGTACCCAACTCCAGGGTATGTCAATAGGGACAGGTGAAGGATTTAAAGAGTATGCTCAAAAATGGAGAGACCTTGCCGGAAGGGTGCAGCCACCGTTAACTGATCATGAACTAGTTGATATGTTTTTGGGGACCCTATCCGGTCCATTCTTTAACCATTTGATTGGAAACTCTTCAGCCGGGTTTACAGACCTTATCTTGACTGGTGAGAGAATTGAAGTTGGCATCAAAAGTGGGAAGATTCAAGAAGCTACACCTTCTGATGTTCATAAAAAGCCTTACAGTGGGAAGAAAGAGTCAAATGCTGTGTACAGTCAAAAGAGTCGTCGTGACCAACACGTAGGGGCAGTCTTGATCTCTGGTTCTGCGTCACACCGACAACAGCAAAAGGGAAATCAACAAAGGCCGGACGAGCCTAAAAGACAGTTCATCAACATCAACATGCCATTGTCACAAGCATTGCAGCACATGTTGAAGATGAATCTGATTAAGGTGATAAACCCTCCTCTGAACCCTAATACTTCTTCTCCTAACTACAACCCAGATGCAAGGTGTGCTTATCATTTCGGTAGCCCGGGGCACGATACTAACGATTGTTGGGCGCTGAAATACAAGATTCAGAATATGATTGATGCTAAGGAGATCGAATTCGAGCCTCCTGAGACTCCCAATGTGATCACTGCTCCCCTGCCAAAACGTGGCTAGGATTGAGAGACTTTTGTTCATTTGAATTCTGAAGTTGTATTTTTCTTTGCTTATTCAAACGATTATCATGTCAAACTCTTTTATTTCATTAATGCGTTATATGTGTCTGTTTTGAATTAATTGTTTTCACTATGCTTAAAATTGCTTCATTTTTGTGATGTTCAACTCTCGATCTAAAATTCTAAACCTTCTGAGGGAGGATGACGAAAACGATACCATGATCTTTACAGTATGCTTTTGAACAGACCCCGCTGATGAAGTACAGGCATTGTTTCAAATCCTAGACAGTGGAGTTATAAGGAAGATAATCCCTAGTCAACCCCTTTGAGCCACAGAAGTTAGAGTTTTTCTTTTCACGCAAAAATTAAAACCCTTAATTATAACCTGGGGCAGGGTAGTTTTCCCGGTTGATCCAGGTGCACAATGAATGGCATCAAAGGAGTCCTTCAAAAACAAAAGACAGTGATGGTTCCCTATAATCGTCAAGACAGACAGTCATTATCTCTCAGAAATAAAAGCCTAATAAGTCAAAACCTATGAAGGAGACTTACAAAAAAACTGGGGCATCCCGCTGACTATAATCACAAAAGAAACAGTTCAGGAAAAAGAAAAGGATAATAAAATCAAAAAGAAAGAGGTCCTACAAACCCTCAACAAAAAAGAAATGACTGCCTATTCAAAATAAATTGTCAGTATCTGAACCATCACTGGTATATCAGAGCAATGACTCAAACGGCATCTAATGCACGATTAGCTGAGTTTAGGATCGAAGAGCATCACGAACAACGGGTGGGTACAAATAAAATTTGAGCCTTTATCCTTTGTTTATTAAACCGTGAACCAGGCCACGTTATAACCCTTAAAAGTTCTAGCTGAAGCATGGGTTAGTTCGAAAGCATACTGTTACAAAAGGTATCCTGACTCCTGTAGGGCTTGCTGTAAAATCCTGAGTTGACATCACATTTTACAAAAATTCACTTGTTTTATTGAAAAATGCATTTTCAAAAACTTCAAGACAGACATAAGCTTTGCATTCTTAAAATAACATTGTGTGCATATGGCTATTTGTTCAACAGCAGAGAAATTCGCACGACGAATATCTAGTGAACAAAAAACCTTCTCAATAAAAAGGATCACCTCAAGTGGAAAAACACTTCCAATCAAGGGGCACGGCATGATCATTGTCCATCATCTGGGGAAGTCAAGTCAAGATTCAAGGAATCTCTCAAAATGCCAAATAGCTAGGGGCAGATCTCCATCTGAATCAATTGGGGCATTGGACATGAATTCCAGCAACGAATCTTGCATGATCAAACGAAGATCTTCTGGTATTATGGAAACACAACACTACCAACAGTGACACCTCCCTACATCCTGAGAGCATGGACATAGTCAAAAAGTACTACACATAATCAAAGACCCGCTAGGTTGACTGGCCTAGACAAAAATATGGGCTTCCCGGTGAACCAAAAGGGTTCGGGAAAAAATAAGGGATGAAAATGAAAAAAATCTGTACACCCGGCAAGTTAAAAACCTGAAAAGGCGGCTTGGGCAAAAAAGGGTATCCCGATGGACTGAAAACTCGAAATGGCAGTCTAGGCAAAAATTAGGGATCAAAGCGTACAACTATGTCCCGTCATCTCGTCACTCGCCTACCAGAAGAAGATTTGTCAATCAACAGTTATCAAGCACCTCATAGGCCTTCTTCTCCCGCAGAAACTGGGGCAATAAGTATTGTCCGAACTGTACAAGCTGCTCTGTCCTCCAGGTACAAGGTAGATTCAGTTGAAGAATATGACCAAGATACCTTCACTCCCCGCAGAGTAAGACAGTAAGGGAAGCTCTCCCCACTGAGATTTGCAACTACAAAGGATTCAGCAAATACTCTCCCCCAAGCAGAGTTAGTCTACTGTCAGTCCCGAAAAGGCTCGGTATTCCCATAAGGTCTTAATATTCCCCAGCGGAGTATAAAGATATTCCCCAGCAAGCATAAAGAGCATCCCTGACAGTCTTAATATTCCTCGACAGAGTATAAGAATGTTCCCCGTTGGAATACAAGATACCCCCAGTGGAGCCATTTCCCAGCGTAGTCTAAAAAAGCTTCCCCGCCAGAGTTGAATCATCTTCCCCAGTAGATTCTGGAAGCTTGTCCCCTACAGAGTACAAATGTATCTCCCCAGCCATATTCAGAGGTTATCCCCACAAGAGTCTAACTGGGTTATCCTCAGCAAGTTGCAACTGAAAGATCATCCCCAGCGAAGTTCTTTCTATCCCCAGCGGAGTTCATCATCAAAATCCCCAACAGAGCTTATCAACGGAATCCCTAGTGGAGTTATCGTTAAAATCTCAGCAAAGCATCTCTTCCCACAGAGTAATTCCCCGCAGAGTAATCTCTTCACCAGTTTATTCCCCAACGGAGTTCTTTTCTCCTGCAGGTTTATTCTCACAATCATCTTCGTTCATCATCCCCAGCGGAAACGAAGAACTCAACTCTATTCTCCAGCAGCTCCGGGATTTATTTTCCCAGACGAAAATACATTCATAAACATTCCACATTTCATACCTCCTATTTACATACATGATAAAGTGCATACGACACGATCTCATTTATTTTTGAGAACATCATGACATCATGCATTGCATACATCATGACATTGCATACAGCTATCGTTTACCTTTTTCAGGAAAAAAGTCAATCAACAGATGGCTACCATCAACCTTTTCAAGTCCCAGTTTAATACCTGTAACAAGCCAGGAAAATTCCGTGGACGACTGATTGTAGGTTAATACCTGAAACCAGCCAGGAAATTATCTACATGAAGAGATTGAAGATCAATACCTGTAACAAGCCAGGAAGACTTTCTTTCTCAGATGAAGTTTTACACGGACTCATTGTCAGGCAACCCTACACAGGTTCCTTCCTTCCAAGATGAAGTTTTACACGGACTCATCATCAGGCAACCCTACACAGGTTCCTTCCTTCCAAGATGAAGTTTTACACGAACTCATCATCAGGCAACCCTACACCAGTTCCTTCTCAATTTCAGATGAATTTTTACACGGACTCATCATCAGGCGACCCTACACAGGTTCCTTCTCTTTCCAAGATGAAGTTTTACACGGACTCGTCATTAGGTGACCCTACACCGGTTCCTTCCTTCCAAGATGAAGTTTTACACGGACTCATCATCAGGCAACCCTACACAGGTTCCTTCTCTTTCCAAGATGAAGTTTTACACTGACTCATTGTTAGGCGACCCTACACCGGTTCCTTCTCTTTCCAAGATGCAGTTTTACACGGACTCATCCTCAGGCGACCCTACACCGGCTCCTTCTCGTTCCAAGATGCAGTTTCACACGAACTCATCGTCAAAGTAACCTTACTCAGGTTCCTCCATAAGTTTTACACAGACTTATCACCTTACCCAGGTTCCTCCAGAAGTTTTACACGGACTTATCACCTTACCCAGGTTCCTCCAGAGGTTTTACACAAACTTATTCCGAAGTAACCTTACCCAGGTTCCTCCTTACAATTTCCCGATGTGGTTTTACCCAAACTCCTTGCAAATCAACCCTACATAGGTTCCGTCCTTCCAAGATGCAGTTTCACACAGACTCATCATCAGTCAACCCTAAACAGGGTTCCTTCCTTCCAAGATGCAGTTTCACACGGACTCATCATCAATCAACCCTACACAGGTTTTCTTCATTCCAAGATGCAGTCTCACACGGACTCATCATCAGTCAACCCTACACAGGTTTCCTTCCTTCCAAAATGCAGTCTCACACGGACTCATCATCAGTCAACCCTACACAGGTTTCTTTCCTTCCAAAATGCAGTTTTACACGGACTCATCATCAGGCAACCCTACACAGGTTCCTTCTTTCAACTTACAAAATTACAACTCAACAAACAATTTCCAGATGGCATCTATAAGCCCATCTCTAACAGCTTCCTACCAACAATCTCCAAATGGCATCTGTAAGCCCATTCCCGACCTCACAACGTTGATGCTACACCATGTGAGTGCAAATTTTTGGGCACTCTAGTGTTCAATTATCTTCCACCTTCGGATCACGAAAGGCTCGAAAGCCAATCTATATCCTCAGGTATAAGAAAATTGAACAGGGGCAACTGTTGTACCCCAAAATTTCCCCTCCCATATTTCTCAAGACGTGACAAGAATCATCTCCAAGTTGTTCAAGATGGCTCAAGGGTTGGACAGTCAAATCATCTCCTAAGGCAGTCAATTCAAAATTAGGGTTTTGTGTTGCATCAAGGTCCTTACATCCAAATGGCCTCAAGTGATCCCCAATGTCTTAATATGTTATTAAGTCCATCCATGACAAATTTCAAGCCTTGCAGAGAAACTTTGGTCAGTCAATTGCTCAAGAGGCCCAAAAATCGACTGTGCTAGGTCAAAAGTCAACTGTGACCTAAATACAGTCAAACCTCAATTTTTTTTGTCAAAATTATAATTTTGAAGGATAATTCATCATTTGATCAAGGGTTGATCATGATTCATCAAGGATTGCTCAAAATTCATCAAGATTCAAAAGTTGCTAAGTTAGGGTTTTGTAGGAAAAGTCAACTCAACTTTGACCAAGCATAACTTTCTCATACTTTATGAGAAATGGCCTATCCAAAGCTCATTTTGAAGAGTATGAAATTTCCTACAATCCATCTTCATACCCCAAGATCAGAAAATGCACTCACAAGAAGTTACAAATTTGGACATTATAGGTCATTTTTGAAAGTCAACAAAAACACCTTTTGTGCCAAAGCTTATAACTTGAGAGTGGAAGATCAAAATGATATGAGACGAAAAGGGTTGATTATAGGACATCTCAGGGTTTCTGAAAAGTCCAATAACACCTCCAAAAGTTCAAAATTGAAGAAGTTATGCATTGTTGAAGTTGGGCATTTTTCCAAAATTGCCAAAAGTCAACTATCCTCAAAACTCCAATTTTTGACAAAAGGGTCCACTTTTTTCCACTTGATTTGGTCTTGTCTTGCCACACACGTGTCCCATGCTTAATTTCATGACCAAATTTTATTTTTCTATTTTATTTAATTTTTATTGATTTAATTCAATTTAAATATATATTAATTCAAATAAAATCCAAAAGTTAATGAAATGGTATCTTTGTGATTGGTACAGCTTTCATATATCATATGACACCTAATAAAATTCGTGGCTTGGCTTTTTGTGCACAAAATCTCAGATTTGGCCATATTTGGAAAGCTTGTTAATGGTGATAAGATCAAATCTCCAAACTTTGAATATACAAGGATATTGGCCCAACTCTTGACCTAAAATCATTCTAATATATTCACACAATGCACACAAACCTAATTGACGCACAAGGACTGCACAGAACGGCCAGACCAAACTTGGAAAAAGCTTGAAAAACCTTGAGATCGAAATCCACATTAGGGACATTCTCAAGACCAAAGCTCAACGTAGAGTGCTTGACTGCCATCCCCTGGAGCGATTGGAATAAAAACCAGGCCTTTTCATCACCTACAACGCGCTGTAAGTCGTCTCGAACTTAGCTCTGAACATGAGATCGTGATTCCTTATTTTGGCATTGTCTGAACAAATCATTGGTACATTCATGTTCACCATTCAATTTCCATTCATCCTGCATTATTCAATCAGATTTTTGTAGCCTAGATCTCCCTACCCGAACCTAGGGTTTTGGAGGTTTGCATTTGGGTTTTTGTTTTTCAGGAACAATTGGAACAAGCCATGGCCATAGACGGATTTAGGAGAACGAGACGAACAGGATGATGGCTTTGGCTGGCATTTTTGTGGCCTAGAACTCACTGCAGAAGAAAGCAACGGATTTTGTTGCGGATAAGAATCCGCAGGAAAATACACAGGGGCCAGCGAAGAAGATGATTGCGTGGCCATACCCTATTCGCCAGTTCAAATTTCGCGCAATTTCTTTTTTATTTTCCAGGCATAATTGTTTATTCCAAATATATTATTGTGTGTTTATTATACTAATAACTATCAGGCGTTGGTGGAGTGGTTGGGATGCTGGCCAATGAGCAATGGGACCTGGGTTCGAATCCCAGGTCCCCCAAAACCTTTGTTTAATTTTTCTCCAGATGTTCTCATGCAACGCTCACAAGATGGTCCACCATACACCTCAAATCTCAGCACGCCAGATGGCTCCAAACCTAAATCCAGTGGTCACGAATGAAGGATCACCATGCTCCTTGGTCAACGAGCATGCACAGAACCACAAAAGTCCAACAAGGCTGCTTGCGTTCTGGGCTAGACAATTTCCATCCAAACCCCCTCTTTGGGCCCAATACCCCTT
This sequence comes from Vicia faba, assembly GCA_948472305.1. Lineage (NCBI taxonomy): Eukaryota > Viridiplantae > Streptophyta > Magnoliopsida > Fabales > Fabaceae > Vicia > Vicia faba. The sequence goes on along the minus strand of OX451736.1, from coordinate 1,012,125,031 downwards.
GGTTTACTCTATTTTCTTTTCATTATTTTTTATTTACTTGCTTGTTTTATTTTTAATTAATTGCTAATAAAATAATTATTATCTTTCTTAATAAAATCAGAAAACAAAAAATATATAATTTTTATTAATTTCATTATTTTTGTAAATAAACAATTTAATTGACTTATTTTTTTTTTTAAATTAGGCATAATTTTAACATTTTTGCAATAAAATAAAATTAATGTAGAATTAGGGTTTTTAATAACTTTTAACCATTTTTAATTTATTTCCTAAAAAATAAAATAAAAACTCAAAAATATTTTCTTTTAATTGATTAATTCCATTTTTTAATTTAGACTTAATTCTTAAATTCAAAAATAACAAAAATATGTTTCATTTGACAAAAAGGGTCAACACCCTAAAGAACTCCGATTCAATTTTTCTCGCGTATATTATTTTTTGATTCATATTTCAATATTGTAATTGCTCCGGGGATGTAATAGCTTTAATTTAGGACCTTTTATCGCTTTTATTTACTTTTCCGCATTTACTTTTTCAAGGGTTTGTTTTTGGCAATGTAAATACCCGACGCCTTGTAATAGCGTAGTTTTATTTTCCGCAACTATTAACTGCTAGATGTATGCTAACTAGGCTATGCATGACAAGATCTCTCTTAAATTAAAATCAACCGTATCTCACCATAACATGTACAAAGATAACATAACTGGAAATTGACACATTTGCACATGCCACTCCTAGGGTACGCCTCACTTGGTTGCCTCGAACGTGGTCATTGAGTATAGGAAGTTTTAGAGGTCGCCCTCCTGTCTAAAGATCAAAGTTGCCTCGAAACGATTGCCTCGATAAAAAGTTATCTAAGACATTAGGGTTACCGCTAAGGCGTCCTAACGTTGCTTTAGTGACCACATGTCCCTTAATCGAATTGACCCGAAAACTACAACGACAGTGCTACCTACTTCTCAATAGTGGGGATAGCACTGTCTAAAGGACATTTACACATTTTAATTCCTTTTGAGTAGGTAGAGGTTCTTAGGTACTTGCTCTTTCAAAACAAAACAAACTTTTCGCACTTACACTTTTCAAACAAAGTTTTTAACAAACACTTCATACACTCTTGAGGACAAACAAGAGTTAAATCAAAGTTTTCAAACAAAACTCTTTTCAAAACCCACAAACACAAGAAAAGCAAACTTTTGAAAATATAGTGAGCAAGTACCTAAGAGCCCGTGGATAACCACGGATAGAAAGGGTGCTAACACCTTCCCTTTCTATAATCTACCTCCCGAACCCGAGAAACATCTCGAAAAGGATTTTTGCTGTGCTTTTGTCCTTTACTTGTTGGATTAAATAAAAGACGGTGGCGACTCTTGCTTACCGCGACATTTTGCGAAAACAAACGCAAACGCGAACCAGCATTCCAAAACAGTCAGTTCTATTTCCACCGATCACAGAACTGGCGACTCTGCTGGGGATTTTTATAAGTGAGGTGTACCTTAGGATTAGATCACCATGTTTTCAATTGTATGCTTTGTATGCTTTAATTTTGTGGGCTTGTATCAGAGTTTTATAGATCCTAACCCGGATCTGGGGGTACCCTTTTTTTAGGTAAGTAACAATAAACTGTGAGGGATCTGTCCGGCGTAGACCGACACGGATGAAGCAGTAGCTACGTTGGTGTGGCACCTTGGTATGTACCGATATCCCTTGTGTTGGAATGAGGAGAATATGGGTCTTCTGGGGAGTCATTAAGCACCAACGGACCTTAGAACCTTAAATTGACCAACTTGGCCATAGAACAGTAGCAGTCTGCTACACTCATTGAGACTAAACTCTCGCGATGGTTCCGGCCGCAAGAAAAGGTTGCCAAACTGGAATTATGACGGATTCAGGGTAGTCAGTGATCCTCAAAGGTACCATTTAATGATCAACGATGTTTAAGTGATCCGCGTTGACCAAAAGTGTTGTAGATCCATTGAGGATTGGTAGAACTGTAGCCTCCACACAATGAATCTCAAGTTTATTGGATCAAAGAGATCAAATCAACATACTTGGGCTTGCAAACATAGGTTTGGGACACTAATGATCATTTATTCGAATCGGTATAAAATTTAGCGCTATGTTAAGCTATTGTAAGTGGAATTATATAGAAGTCACACCTATTTTAAAGCCGGTCAATAACAATCTATGCACTATTTGTTTTGAGACATGATATAGAGATCATGCTCCAATAACACTTAGTGAAATAAGAAAGGGATAAGATGAATAGGGGTGGGGAAGAATATACAAACCACATTTGAATTAAAATTTAATCAAACTATTATTAAAATCATTCATCCATTTTTGTGGAGTTAGACTCAACACCATGAATCCAATGATGTTAATAAAGTTCATGATCAAAAATTCAACCCAAGATCAGCCAAAAAATAATCACAAAATAATATTTCATTTAATATATATATATATATATATATATATATATATATATATATATATATATATATATATATATATATATATATATATATATATATATATATATATATATATATATATATATATATATATAAAGGTTTTTAAAATGTTTTAAAATAGAAATAAAAGAGAAAAATATCAACTATATTCAAATTATTCAAATTAAACAAGAAATAAAAAGTAAGACCATAGAAAAATCAGATAAGGGCTCAAATATTTTTTATAAAATTTTTGGTAATTTTTTTAAAGTCAGAAACTATTTAAAAATTAAAAGGAATGAGTAAAATAATCCAAAAATAATAAAAAATAACAAAGTCAGAAATAAAAAATAAATGAGGTAACCAATATTTGTCACAATATCATTGGATCATTCCATAATTTTTTCAGAATTTAAAAATGCCTAAAAGTATTTTAAAACATTTAAAACAAATCATATAAAGTGAAAATTTATAAAAAAAATATCAAAACACAAAATAAAACTGTGAAAAAATAAAAATCAGAAAGGGAAAAATCAAAAATATTTTTCATAATTTTTTCATATTTTTTGGACTAAAAATGAATTTTCTATGATTTTTTGAAATTTAAAATAATTAAATATAAAAATCAGAAAAGAAAAATAAAGTCAAAAATATGTGGACCATTGGATGAGAGTTAAAACGCGTTAGAAATTAAATCCAAGAGATCTGGCGCGCTGTGCATATCATGGTCATTAGTGAATAAAGCATATAATCAAATATAAAATTAGTTTTAAAAAAAAAACCAGTGGCACGCCATCATTGGTTGAAAGATGACACGTTAGTCATCTTCAACCTCCATCCAACGTGAATTACAAATCTCTCAAACTGTAAAATTAGAAGCTCGTACATATGCCATTCGCTTCGTCTCTTCTAGACGAAGATAACCACACCCTCTCGACAAATTTATATAAACTATATCTCAAGAAATTTGGAAAGAAAGTTTTGAAAGGGGATTTTAAATTTCATGGTCAAAACGTGTTTTCAGATAAAAGCAAGTGTTGTGACTAGAACCAGGGCAATGGGAGCTTCAGAATGATATTAAAGTTTTGAAGACTTGATGGAGAAATCTACCTATTGAAGTTGAGTTACAGAGCTATGAAACTGGACTTCTATGGATCAATATAGGGCACGATTATTGAAGTTAATTGTATGGTTAGTGTTGTACCCCAAAATTTTCCCTCTCATTTTATCAACATTTCTCATCATAAGACTCTTGGAACTCAAGACCAAGCTAGGGTTTACTCTGTTCAAGACATCTCCTTACACTGTTGACCTGAAATTAGGGTTTGAGTTTGCACAGGGATTTTTGGACCTTCAATGCCAAAATTGATTTTTATACTTCATGTTGGACTCATGAGTTTTCCCATACCAAGTTTCAAGCCTTGAATCAAATTTTTGCCCAATCAATTGGACAGTTGACCTAGAAATCAGCTGTATTGGGGAAAAAGTCAACTGTGGCCAATTTACAGTCAAACCTCAAGAATTTTGACCCACATCAACATTATGAACTCATTTGAACCATTTGATCAAGTTTGGACCACAATTCTACAAAAAATTTGATCAAGATCACCAAAAGGGCAAAATGGTCATTTTTAGGGTTTTGACTGTACAAAGGCAATTTTTGACTGTATGACCTAGCAAATGGAAAATCAAGTTCAACCATGGACTCAAGGAATCAATGGCATCATCTTGACTTATTCAACAAGTTCAAAAGATCTCAAATGCATTGGATTGACAAATGAATTTTTCAGTCAACTGATAAATTTTTTACTGTATACTGAAAAGTCAAACTTTGACTTTTTGGTCAAAATCAAGTGCCAAGGGTCATTTTTCATCAAGATATGTCAAATTATTAAACTTGTTCATCAAGAAACCCAAAATTGCAAATTAGGGTTTGAAATTGAAAAATTTCATAACTTAGAAATTTTCTAAGTTATGAAATTTTCTTAATTTTTCCTAACTTTGCCCCACATTTTCACCAAGATGCAAATGGATTCAAACATAACTTACAACATGAAAGTTGTAGTCCATTACAAAGTCTACAATTTTGATTCACAAAGTTTTCTCAAAAGAAGCTTGGATCTCAAGTTATGATTTTTGGAACAAAGGTACCTAAAACTTTTAACTTAGAGAAATTTTGCCCTAGTTTAGGCAGGATTTTGACCCATCTTCTTGGCCATTTTTCACATAGTTCCACTTGGAGTATCAAGTTGCATTTCAAAGATGGATTATATTACATGTTGAAAGTTTTCCAAATTGTCCAAGAACTCTTCAAACACATTTGTGGTTAGGGAGAATCGAATGCTTGAAGTTGGCAAAAACTCACTTTGTAACCATGGCCAATACATGTTCATACCACTTGCAAAATCTGACCAAACTAGCTTAGTACATAACTACAGGTCTCTAAACCCTTCAACACTCAAAAATTGAATGAAAATACATTGGACATTGGTGTTATTCTGATCATTAGAGCTTGGCACAATGAAAAATTCCATTTTAGGCATAAAGATGGCACTTCCATTTTCATAAAGGCAACTTTATGTCAAATTGATTTTCTTGAGCCTTGGACTTCTTTCTTTGCAGCAAACAAGTTCCAAAAACTCAGGCAAAGGTACAAGGAACTTGTGTATGCTTGGAGATAGCCTGTACATGCCTATCTCATTTCACTTCAAACTTTTCTTTCAAAACAAGTCATTGTACCAAAAGTCCATAACACACATATCTGATATATTCAACTTAAGCCAAGGTTTCAAACAAGTTTTTACAGATACTTGTAAGCCAGAAACACGAGCCAATCATCCCTCAAACACCAAAACACCAAAAACTTGCAAAACAGGGCAGTTGCTGCAACTTGAGTGCCATAGCTCATTTTGCTCGTGCGTTTTGCTCCTTTCCACTTCAAACACCTTCCATTCAACTCACTCAAGCTGTCCCAAACCTCCTTTGCCAACTGTAACTCCATTGACAGTGTTCACCATTTCTGTTTCAAGCTTATGCAGGTTGACTTCTAGAGGTTGATTCAGGCCATTTAAAAAGAAACTAAGCATTGGGAAAGGTTCAGGGAACATCAAGCAAGCTCAAAAGAACCTCAGGCCTCACTGAAAGTTGCTGCATTGTCCAACTCGTGTCCAACTGAAACAGGTTTTTCATGAACATCTATCTCTCTATTTAGGAACATTTAGCCTTAGGTTTGTGAATAAAAGATGTTGTACTCATTGCCCTGAAACCATACATATGCTCAGTTTTCTTTATATTAATCGTGCTAGGAGAATTTCATCCATGAACATGTTGAAAAAGTTAGGTTAGATATTAGGGATAGATAAATTCTCTCTGGTCTTTGAGAGTTAGATTTAATGTTTTATATGGTTGAAATCGTTGTTTGATGCTCTACAAGTTTCATGTTTTGAGTTTTGTCAAAAGATCACGTTTCCAGGAGTTGGCAGTTTGTACAGAGCAAGCGCGCCTTTGTCACAAGGAAGAAGATGAAGTGGAAATGGGCTGAGCCTGTTTTGTTCTTCTTTTTACACCTCCCTCTTTTCTTTTTGCACCCCCTGGCCCAATTTATTTATACTTTGTTATTTTTGCATTTTTATTTCATTTCTGATTTTATTATTTTATCCCCAAATATAAAAAATGCTTAAAAATATTTTCGCATTTTTTTTACATTTATTTGGCATTTTATTCTTTTCTTTCTAATATTAAAAACACTTTTAATACTTTTTATTATTTTTTTAAATCCAAAAATAATGTAAATAATACTTTTATTTTCATTTTTTACTTTTATTCACATTGAAAATATTTTCTTGAATATACTTTATTTTTGTAAATATTTTATTTTATTTTATACATATTTAATATATATATATATATATATATATATATATATATATATATATATATATATATATATATATATATATATATATATATATATATATATATATATATATATATATATATATATATATATATATATATATATATATATATATATATATATATATATATATATATATATATATATATATATATATATATATATATATATATATATATATATATATATATATATATATATATATATATATATATATATATATATATATATATACCTTTATTTTATTAAATAATTAGAGTAACATATAAAAATGTTACCCTTTTTATTTTTTATGCTAAAAAATACATTTTCTTCAATATATTCTATTTTTTTACATATCAACATATGTTTGTATATAAATAATAAATAATATCATTTTCTTAAAGAAAATTAGGGTTTACCCCTTTAATAAAAATAAAATTAATCCTTTTTATTTTATTTATTCCTTTATATTTCTTTATATTTAAAAATACTTTGCATACATAAAAACTTTTTTTGCATAATACATTTTTATTTAATATTTGTTTACTTTTGTTTATTTAAATATTGTACATTTAAATATTATGCATTGTAAATTCAATTTGGTTGTAATAATTTAGGGTTTTAATTTCTTGCAAAATAATCCCCCATTCAAAATTGTACCCCCCTCCCTATATCAAAGTTATAATAGCTTAGATTTATTTGTACGCACTTAATGCTTTCAATTATGCCATGATTAGAGAATTAGGGTTTGTATGCAAAATTAAAACCAACAAATAGTTTGACCTAATCAAAGACAAAAATGCATGAAAAACAAACACAATGCACACTTGCACCCCTAGGGTTACAATCCACTTGTTGCCTTCAAAAATGGGCCATGGTATGCATGTTAAGTACTTTGGCAAGACAAAAATAAAACAAAAGATCATAGTCCCTCGATGACGCTATCTGAGTTGCCTAAACAAAATGATCAAGTCCCTCAAGAAAATTGCCAAAAATACTTAGCACCATTGCTATCATGGTCTATACGATGACCCGCGCCTGTCCCGTTTAACATCCTAACACAAGGTTGTTCACCAAACACAATGGTGAAATAACACTGTTAAAAGGGTTAAAAACATAAGAAAGATCTTTGAGTAAAATAGGGTAGATAGCTCTTAGTTACTTGATCAAAAAGCTTGCAAAAACATCCTTGCTATTTTCAAACACACTTCACAACACAATTTCAAAACTCTACTTTCAAATATTGAAAACTTTTCAAAAGACAAAAACACCTTTGTATACATTCAAACAAGAATCATTACAAAGGTTACCACAATGATGGTCTCTTTTCAAAACATCTTTCAAAACCACACACAAAGCACCATTTCAAACAATTGAAGAGCACCATTTCAAACAATTGAAAAATAAAGCAAGTGATCTAAACAAGTAACTAAGAGCCCATGGATAACCATGGATAGAAAGGGTGTTAATACCTTCCCTTTCTATAATCTACTCCCCGAACCCAAGAAAATATCTCAAAGGTCTTTCCTGTGCTTTTTGGCCTTTCCTTAGGATAAAGTAAAAAGTCGGTGGCGACTCTTTCTAAACCGAAACATTTGCGAACACAAAACGCAAAATCCCAAGTCATTTCTCCCACCGTATCATAGTTAGCTTCAGGGAAGATAAAAGAAGGTGAGTTGATAGAAAAATTAGATTGAAAGAGGCTTGAACACTGATTTTGAAGTTACAGAAAATTGAGTTATGGAGCAAGTTTGGCAGGGTGATTATGGCTATTCAAGCCCGAGGAAATGAATGAGGGATAACCCTCTATTTATAGGGAATCAAATGGAATTTTCAAGCATGTGAAATGATGAAGTTTGGAGGGAAATCGTGTGAACCTGATACACGAGTAAGGTGTGATCTGTTTTGCACAAAAACTCATCCAATCCTTGTGTTTTAAGGCTCTAATCCACATTGGAAACTTGGTTAAACATGTTTAGACCACAAACACGTGCTACTTTGATGTTTAGAAGCCAAAACATGAATTTCAAATTCTGACTTATGAAGAAACTTCAGTTCCAAGTTACCAAGTTCAACTCAATGGCATTCCCAGCTCAAGGGGTCTTAGGACATGATTCTTGATGCTTTAGAAAGCTGAGATTACAAGCTTTACAATGGGAACATAATGGAATCAAATTGATGCTTGAGTTGAAAGTTGTAATGAGTCAAAGTTGGGGAAAAAGGTTGACTTTCCATACTTAGAAATATCTCAACTTTTTCTTCAAATGTGACCTATAATGTTTTGCATCCAAACATTTCCTTCTACTTGGAATTTGCTCTTGACCAAAAAGATGGAATTAAATAGACCTCTTTAATGACATTTTGAAACTTAAACCATTCAAAATCTCCAAAAATTGAGAGAGTTATGAATTGTTGAAGTTGGCAAAAAAATCATGAAATGACCTATAATCTTTTGTATCCTTAGGGAATCTTCCATCCATTTTATCACTTTGAATATAAAAGAAGGAATAAAGTTCACATCCTTAAGATCATTGTGGAAAAAGATTGGGCTCAAGGTGATAAAAGTTGACCAAGTTATGATCGTTTGAAGTAACACCTGAGAAATTGGGGGTTCAGCTAGAGGACTTGTAATCTCTCTTCATCATCAACTTCTTCCACATGAAAACTCCTTGAAACTTTTGAAGTGATTTGTTAATAAACCTTTTAATAGAAGGATGTCTTTGGAATCACTCAAAAATACCAAAAGATGTGCAACATATACTTCTTTGAAGTTCAAAACCCTAGCTCCTAAATCAAGAAAATGCTTTGAGGAACCTTGACAATTTTGAACAACCTTCTTGTACCAACACATTTTATTTGTAAATAGAAGTTGTTGAGGATGATAATGAGAACTCATAGAAACCAAAACCACTTCCATATCTTTGGAATTGAGAGAAATATGCACTTGTGACCAATGGGAACAAAGCTCTGTCCAATCATGACAACTTCTTCAATCAACCCCTTGTACTTTTGAATCAATCTTGATAACTTTGAAATGTGGTGAACCAAGATAAACCTTGCCATGCCATTTCTTCAAACATAACTTCAATGGTGATGTTTGAACTTCTCAAGCTTTATTGAATAGAGCATGGAAATAAACTCATGAGCCCATGGATCAACTTGCTAAGTCTCATTGCCTCTACCTACATTATTCACAAGTAAGACAAACCAACATTACATTTTATTAATTAAAAGGAAAGTAAAAACAAATCATGCATGATCACAAAAGAAAAAAAAGTCAAGGTGCATGGTGATTCCTCAAAGAGCAAAGCTAAAGATAGGGAGGAGAACCAAAAGCCCTAATGTGACCGTGTTGTGATTGAATCAATATGGTATGATGAAGGGATCTTAGGGGCAAAAATTGGGGTACAACAGCTATCAACGCCCCATGGTAGCTTTCTTTCATGATATGATCCATCTCGAGATAGAGGTCTACGTTAATGATATGATAGCTAGGTCTCAGACTGAAGAGGAGAACCTTGATCACCTACAGAAGCTATTTGATAGGATGAAGAAATACAAACTGAGGCTAAACCCAAATAAGTGCAATTTTAGAGTAAGATCCGGTAAGCTCTCAGGCTTCGTTGTCAACGACAAAGGTATTGAGGTAGACCCTGCAAAGGTCAAAGCTATACAAGAAATGCCGACTCCTTGCACTGAGAAGGAGGTTAGGGGATTTTTGGTACGCCTAAATTATATTGCCAGATTCATTTCACATATGAGCACTACTTGTGAGCTAATCTTCAAATTACTGAAGAAAAATCAATCAGTAAAGTGGAATGATGATTGCCAATATGCCTTTGACAAAATCAAGGGATACCTTCAAGAGCTTCCAATTTTGATGCCACCGGTTAAAAGAAGACCTCTGATCATGTACTTAACTATATTAGAGAACTCAATGGGGTGTGTGCTGGGGCAGTATGACGAGTCTGGTCGAAAAGAGCATGCAATATACTACCTTAGCAAAAACTTTACCGACTGTGAAACAAGATACTCACTGCTCGAGAAAACTTGCTTTGCTTTGGCATGGGCTGCTCGCCGACTAAGACAGTATATGTTGACCCACACTAACTTGTTGATATCTAAAGCGGATCCCATCAAGCACATCTTTGAGAAGCCCGCTCTCTCCGGAAGAATAGAAAGATGGCAGATGATCCTGACCGAATATGATATTCAGTATACAACCCAGAAAGAAATTAAGGGAAGTTTACTAGCTGATCATTTGGCTCATCAGGCTTTGGACGACTACCAATCCATGAATTTTGAGTTCCCGGATGAAAACATCATGTTAGTAACTGATTGTGAAGAATCTGGACCTGATGAAGGACCTGAAAGAGGATCCCGATGGACTATGGTTTTTGACGGAGCTTCCAACACTCTTGGCAATGGTATCGGCGCTGTAATCATATCTCCTGAAGGTTGTCATACTCCTTTCACTACCATGATATGTTTCAATTGCACCAACAATATGGCTGAGTATGAAGCATGTATCATGGGTCTCAAAGCTGCAATCGATTTAAGGATCAAGTTCTTAAGTGTGTTTGGAGACTTGGCTTTGGTAATCATCCATATCAAAGGAGAATGGTACATGAAGCATCCTAATCTCATCCCGTACAAAGAGCATGTGCTGACACTAATCCCATACTTTGAATAAGTTACCTTTGAGCATTTTCCATGAGAGGAAAATCAACTAGCGGATGCTCTAGCTACGATGTCATCCATGTTCAAGGTGAGATGGGATAATGAGGCTCCTCATATCACGATTGAGAGGATGGGCGAGCCAGCATATTGTCATGAGATTGGTACTGAAGAAGTAGTGGGCAAGCCTTGGTTCCATGAAGTCAAAAGATATCTTGAAGTCCAAGAGTATCCTGAAGGAGCTTCAGTCAATGATAAAAAGTTTCTAAGAAGGTTCTCCATTAAGTTCATCCTCAGTAACTGGATCCTCTACAAGCGCAATCACGACTCTACCTTACTTCGGTGTGTAGACAAGAGTGAGGCAGAAAAGATTATGGCTAATTTACACGAAGGTACCTTTGGCACTCATTCCAGTGGACATTCGATGGCTAAAAAGATCCTACGGGCAGGATACTACTGGTCCACCATGGAGGTAGATTGTTATCAGCATTCGCGGACCTGTCACAAATGTCAAATCTATGCTGACAAGGTACATGTGCCTCCAGTTCCTCTGAACATCTTGACTGCTCCTTGGCCATTCACAATGTGGGGCATCAATATGATTAGGGAAATCATACCTACAACTTCTAATGGGCACTGCTTCATCCTGGTTTCCATTGATTACTTCACAAAGTGGGTCGAGGCAGCTTTATTTGCTTCTGTTGCCAAGAACGTTGTGGCCCGATTCATTAAACATAACATTATCTATCGGTACGATATTCCAGAAATAATCATTACAGATAATGGTACCAATCTCAACAACACTATCATCACCAAGCTTTGCATACAATTCAAGATCTAGCATCATAACTCTTCTCCTTATCAAATGAAGATGAATGGCTCTGTCAAAGCTGCTAACAAAAATATCAAGAGAATCATACAGAAGATGAAGGTGACATACAAAGATTTGCATGAGATGTTATCATTTGCTCTTCATGGTTACCGCACCATAATGCGCACATCAACATGGGTAACTCCTTTCTTTTTGTTATACGGTATAGAAGTTGTCCTACCCATCAAGGTCCAAATCCCTTCCTTGAGGATCATTAAAGATGCATGGTTGAGTGAACACGAATGGGTTCAGACTTGACCGATTAAACTTGATTGACGAGAAGAGGCTCGCGGCTGTCTGTCCTGGTCAGATGTACCAAAAACGTATGATCAAGGCTTTTAACAAAAAGGTCAGACGTCAGGTATATTAGGCTGGTGATCTGGTAATCAAGCGCATTATCCTGCCACAAGGTGACCCCAGGGGCAAATGGACTCCCACATATGAAGGGCCATTTGTGATCAAGACCATATTTTTTGGTGGATCCATGATCTTAACCACCATGGACAGTGACGACCTTATGCACCGGGTAACCGCGGACATAGTTAATAGATACTACGCATGAGCAAGGACCCGCTAGGTCGACTATCCTAGGCAAAAATTAGGGCATCTCGGTGAACCAGAAGGGTTCCGGTAAAAATTAGGGATATACATAAAAAAAATCTGTACACCCGGTAAGTCGAAAACCTGAAAAGGCGGCTTGGGCAAAAAAGGGTATCCCGGTGTACTGAAAACCCGAAAGGGCGGTCCAGGCAAAAGTTGGGGATTTAAAGCGTATAACTATGTCCCGTTGGGTCACCTTACAACCAATCTTCAGTATCAACTACCAAGCTCAAAGCGGTACTAATCAATCCAATCAGTTTCAGACAAATAGCGAAAGGGATGAGACGCTCAAAGACATAAAGGCAATATTAGAATGGGAACCCAATGGGATTATTTAACATAACTTTCTCCATTTGTGTACTATCTTTGTATAATTTCCATTCTTACGACAACATTCTCTTACTAGGATACCCGTCTCCTTGTACAAAAACGCTCATTTCAAGTTAATACAAAACTATTCCTTTGAAAGTGCAAAACATCTGTTTTTTTTTATTTTTCTGTTTTGTGTGCGAAAACGTCCAGTGATTATTCTTGAACATATGCATTTGAATATGATTACTGCTTACAAATATACACCTAAAAACAGAAAGACAGTTTCTAATGACTTTAAGAAACAGGACAATATCTAAGGGCCATCCACAAAATCCCCACAGATGTTTTCCCTGGCATATATTTTCTCCAGCAGGTACAGAGACAGAGATATCCTACTACAAGGTCACAACCATGTTCTCAGCATGCAGCCTAATGGTGTCGGGTTCTCATATCCCCAACAGAGCAAGAATCTCCAATTACTGCTCCAACAAAAAAATCCCCAATGAAGTCGCCAAGATTCTCAAGATTCCCCAACAGGATTTCAAAAAAATCCCCAAGCAGTTTATGGAGTTCACCTTATGCAACATAGTTTTATAAATCTCAAGCAGTTTATAAAGCCTTATCCCCAATAGAGTTTATTTCTCTAGCTACGGAAGTTCATCCCCCAACGGAGTTTATTTCTCCAAATTGGTGAAATCTTCCAACAGAACTCTTCCCCTCGGAAAAATCATTCTCAAGTAGAAGTCAAAGATCCCCGGCAGAGAAAGAGAATCGCCATCAAAACTATCTCCATTCATTATCCCCAGCGGAAATTGAAGAATCACTTTCTTCACTCACCAACAACAGTCCGAAATTCAGCTTCCCGGTACTCTTCAATAGCAGTCAGGGATTTATTTTCCCAAACAAAGATACTTCGCAACAACATTACAAGTTCATACATCATGGCATGTGCATACAAATACATATATCACAATATCATTTATTTTGGGAGCATCATCCAATTCATATATCATGACATCGCATGAAACTGATTTTACTCTTTCAGGTTAAATTAGCAGACATACAAACACTATCAACTTTTATAACAGGTCAAAGATTAATGCCCAAAACCAGAAGGGGAAACTATCTACACGACCAAGTGGTATGAACTCCCGAAGCAATATAGGTTTACCAACAAATATAGCAGGCCACAAATTAATACCAGAAACCAGACGGGGAACTATCCATGTGACCAACATTTTAAAGTTCCATATTAATACCTGTAACAAGCTAGGACAACTATCTATGGACGACCGATGGTAGATTAATACCTATAACAAGCCAGAAAAACTATCTACATGATTAGATTGAAGATTAATACCCAAAACCGGATGGGAAAACTATCTTTCTCTCAGGTCAGAGATTAACTCCCGAAATAAGTTGGGGCAACTATCTCCATGACCAACAATAACAAATGTTTTCTAGATTAATGCCTAAAACAAGACGGGACACCAGTCTGTAAACCAACTGATTCTAGTTTAATATTTGTAACAAGCCAGGACAACTATCTCAACAACCGACAATTTTCAAATTGAAGATTAATACATGAAACCAGACATGACAACTATCTGTGGACAATTGATTTATAGATTAACACCTGAAACCAGACATGAAAAATATCTACATGACCATCCTGAAGCAATCTTACACAGGTCCTTCTCAACATCCAGATGCAGTATAACACAGACTCATCCTGAAACATCCCTACACAGGCTCTTTCTAATACATTTCTAGATAACGGTTAATTCCATTTTCCCTAGCAAGTTACTATGAAGCCTGGATTTCAACCAGAAAGTAACAAACTTTCATCTTTTAAGACCAGAGAAAACTCCTCAGTAAAGCCTTGGACAACTGAAGTTCCTAGACTCTATTCCCCATAGAGTTTTCCTTAAGCAGGAGAACAGTAGAAACCCCCATTCCCCAGCAGACTCCTCCTTAGACAGTAGGAATAGGAACTCCCAAAGGAACCATGTGTCAAATCAGCATCTGCTTTGGATGGCATCCTTAAGCCCATCTCTGACGACTCTCAGTTATCTTCTCTGAATGGCATCTGTAAGCCCATTCTCGACATCATCAGCCAACAATTTTACTTCACGTGAGTGCAAATTTCTGGGCACTCTAGTGTTCAATCATCTTCCACCTTCAGATCACGAAAGGCGGACAAGCCAATCTAAATCCTATGGTTTAAGAATATTGAACAGGGGCAGCTGTTGTACCCTAAAATTTTCCCTCTGATTTTTACTCAAGGCATGCTCCTAGGGATCCTTAATTGCTCAAGGTTAACCAAGAATTGACCAGACAAATTCTCCTCTTAAGGCAATGAACCGCTAATTAGGGTTTCAATTTTCATCAAGATGTTTGAGCTTCAAAGGTATCGAATGTTTTACATGGTCCTATTATGCCTTCATGTTTGTCCATGCCAAGTTTCATTCCTTGCACACCAAGATTGCTTAGACAATTGCTCAAATGCTTGAGAATCAACTATACCAGGTCAAAAGTCAACTGTGGCCCAAATACAATCAAACCTCCTGATTTTTGGTCAACATCAACATTTTTAAGTGATATCCATATTTTGATCAAGGGTTGATCATGATTCCTCTAGAAATGTCCCTAATTCATCAAAAGTCAAGAATTGCTAAATTAAGGTTCCTATAGGAAAAGTCAACCAAACTTTGACCAGGCATAACTTTCACATACTTCATCCATTTTTCCATAACCAAATATCATTTTGAATAGAATCCAATTCCCTACAACTTATATTCATCCCACAAGTTCAAAAAATGCACCATTTAAAAGATACAAGCTCAGACATTACAGGTCATTTTCAAAAAGTCAACAAAAGCCACTTTTTGCTAAGACCTTTTACATCAAGATAACATCTTCAAATGCAAAATTTATCAAAAGAGGAATTGAATTATACTTCTTGGGCTTTCCAAAAAGTAAAAGATCATCATCGTGAGTTTAAAATTGAGCAAGTTATAGCTTGCACAAGTTATATTTTTCATAACATGTCTAAAGACCCCTAAAACGATTTTTGCATAGTCTTGATCTTATTTGCATTTTATATTAATGTTATTTAATTAAAAATCAAATAAACAAAAATTTATGCATGGGCGATTATTGATTGGGATTGGTTTGATGCATGAAGGGGCCCTACATTTCGTGTATAACATGGCCAGCATATCCCAATTCATTCAAATTCAAAAAAGGGACAAAATTCCACACCTTTGGCAAAGTTACAATATTTTGTTTATGTCTCTTAAAGAACATGAACAAGGTTGTTTAAACCATTTCCTTCTTGTCCCCTCCTTCTACTCTATATAAGCAGCATGCTTGCAAGCCAAAGGGACACGAAAAACAACCTAGAGAGAACACTACAAAATTGCAAAAAACTCTTAAAGTTGTATAAATTGAAACCACTTACCCAGCCAGATTTAGCTCTTTCCAGGAACTCTATCAACATCCCAGGGTTCCCAGGAGCATATACCACCCTCCATTCAAGCAGTCTCACACCCAGAATCCACGAACAAAAACCCTTATTGTTGGTAAGTTTCTGGAATTTATATTTGTAATTTCATGATGTATTAATACTTTTCCATGCTTGATTTATGATCAGGTTGATCTATAGGACAAATCCAACGTAGAACATGCAAGAATAAGGGCCAGAATAGGATTGTGCCATTTTAGAGCATGATCTGAGTTTCTTCATCGTATCTCACTAACCATGGGTTTTCAGGTCAAAAGGACCTCGTTTTTGAAATCAGGAGGAAAAATTAAGGGGGTAGGATCAATTTGGATCTTTGAATCTCATTGTTTTGGCAGGTTGATTTTCCAGCCCATCGGAGAGTTGACTTCGGTGGGCTGACTCCGGCACAAACTTGTCTCACTCTCATTGGCCAGTCCAAGTCAGTGCGCACGTTTTTTTTTAATTTCAAATATTTGTGTTGTTTTGCTAATATATTATTATTGTTTCATATATATATAAACGAATGAAATGGAAGCTCAATTGGCAAGGCAACACATATGTGAGGGAGAGGACCTGGGTTCAAGTCCCAGGTCCAGCATTTTGTATTTTTCCTAATATACTCATGCAGATCCCATGCTTCAATGGCCATGAGCATACTATACGCCTTCAATTTGCAACCGCTAGATCATGAGTGATCTAGACCCAAGGGTTTGAGCTTGCATATCCAACATAGGCCATCAAAGCCAGTCCTCACTAGATCCAAGGACAGACTTGGGCTCTCTTCAACATAGGGCCTAGCGAAAATTCCAATCAACACCCCCATTTTTTAATTCTGCAGACCCAGACCCATTTGATTTTGTTTTTTTTAAATTTGTTTATTTTATTTAATCAGTAAGTTTTTGTATCAAATAAAAAAATCAACAAAACTTAGGATTAGTTTTTTAGAATAATTAATTTCTGAAATTAATTAATTAATTAACTTTTACATTTTTAAATAAAATAAGTTAGAACTTAGGGTTTAATTTGTGTTTAAATTATTTTTTCTTAAATAAAAATACAAAAATATTAGAAATAGGCTTTAAATCCATTTAGCAATTATCTTTTTAAATTAAAATTAGATTTAATTTAATTACTTTCTGAAAATAAACAAAAACCAAAAAAAATGTTTTTATTTTACTTAGCTAAATTCTTAGGATTTCTTAGGCGTTTCTTTATTTCGTGCGTGTTATTTTGTTTTCGCATTTTTACATTATTGATGTAATTGTATACTGGTATTTAATAGTTAATAGGGCTTTTATCGCTTTATTCCCCCCCCCCCCCCCATCTTTGTACATTGTAAATATCCCCCTCCCCAAAGCCATGTAATAGCGTAGTGTTGTACCCCAAAATTTGCCCTCTCATTTTATCAAGATTTCCCCTCACAAGACTCCTTGGACTCCAGACAGAATTAGGGTTTGCTCTGCTCAAGACATCTCCTTGCACTGTTGACCTGAAATTAGGGTTTGAGTTTTCACAGGGATTTTTGGACTTCCAATGCTCAAAGTGATTTTCATACTTCATGTTGGACTTATAAGATTGCCCCTACCAAGTTTCAAGCTCTGAATTAAATTTTTGCCCAGTCAATTGGGCAGTTAACCTAGAAATCAACTGTATTGGGGAAAACGTCAACTGTGGCCAATTTACAGTCAAACCTCATGATTTTTGATCCACATCAACATTATAGGCTCATATGAACCATTTGATCAAGTTTGGACCACAACTCCTCAAGAAATTTGATCAGATCATCAAAAGGGCAAAATGGTCATTCTTAGGATTTTGACTGCAGAAGGGCAATTTATGATTTTTAACCTAGCCAATGGCAAATTGGGTTCAAGCATGGATTCAAGGACTCAATGGCATCATCTTGACCTATTAACAAGGTTCAAAAGATCTCAATTGTATTGGATTGACAGATGAATTTTCCAGTCAACTGATCAAAAATCAACTGTACACTGAAAAGTCAAACTTTGACTTTTTGGTCAGAATCAAGTGCCAAGGGTTATTTTTCATCAAGATGTGTCAAAACATGAAACTTGTTCATCAAGAAACCTAATTTTGCAAATTAGGGTTTAAGATTGAAAAATTTCATAAATTAGAAATTTTCTAAGTTATGAAATTTTCTTATTTTTTCCTAACTTTGCCCAACATTTTCACCGTGATGCAATTGGATTCAAACAAAACTGCCAACATGAAAGTTGTAATCCTCCACAAAATCTACAACTTTTATTCAAAAAGTTTTCTCAAAAGATGCTTGGATCTCAAGTTATGATTTTGTGAATAAGGGTCCATGAAACTTTTAAATTAGTGAAATTTTGCCCTAGTTTAGGCAGGATTTTGACCTATCTTCATGGCAATTTTTCACATAGTTCCACTTGGAATATCAAAATTCATTTCAAATATTGATTGTAGAGCATTTTACAAGCTTTCCAAAATGTCCAAGAACTCTCCAAAATAATTTATGGTTAGGGAGAATTGAAGGTTTGAATTTGGCAAAAAATCACTTTGGTCCGTGGCATTTTTCACTATGCTACAAATTGCAATTTCTATCCAGCTTTGCTTGTACTTTCTTACAGGTATCTAAACCCTTCCACACTCAAAAATTGAATGCAAACTCAATGGTTTAAGGCATTATTCTGATCAAGGGAAGATTACACATTGAATTAATCTAGAAATGGCAAAAAGCTAACATTGCCATTTTGATAAAGGTGGCTTTATGTCAACTTGTTTCCCTTGAGCCTTGAACCAAGCTTTCTGCAGCATACCAACTCCACAAACTCAGGGCAAAGTACAAAAACTTTGTGCAGCTAGGAAGGAGGCCTGTACAGGCTCTTTGCTTGATCACTTCACACTTTTCTTCAAAACCAAGAAACCTTGCAAAAATCACACAACTCTTGTATCTGTTATAACCAAGCTTGGAAACCATTCCAAACAACTTTTATATATCACATTGAGCCAGAAACACGATCTATCCAGTCCTAAAACACCCTTGAACATCAAAACACCAAAAACTTGTAAAATAGGGCAGCTTCTGCAGTTGCACCTCCATCTCACAAACCACTCGTGCGTTTTGTCCCAAACCTCTTCCAACACACTCCATACAACCCATCTAAGCTCTCCCAACCATTGGCCAGTGACTGTAACTCCATTTACAAGCTTCACCATTTTTAAATTCTTCTTTTGCATGTTAACTTCTACAGGCTTATTCAAGCAAACTCAAAGCAAACTAAGCATTGGGGAAGGTCAAAGGAAGTTCAAGCAAGCTCCCAAGTATCTCAGGCCTCACTGAAAACCTCTACATTGCCATACTCGTGTTCAACTGAAACAGGTATTTTCCAACTTTCTATCTCTCTATTTAGGAATCATTAAGCTTAGGTTTGTGAATAAAAAATGTAGTACTCATGGCCCTTAAGCTGTACATATGCATAGATTTTATTTAAGTTAACTGAGTTGGGAGAATTTGATTGATGAACTTTCTAAAAAAGTTAGGTTAGAAATTAGGGCCAGAGAAATTCTCTCTGGTCTTTGAGAGTTAGACTAAGTTCTTTACATGGTTGGAATCGTGTTGAAAAATGTTATAACTTTTGTGTTGTGAGTTTTTGCTTTAGAGCACGTATGCAGGATTTCCCAGTTTGAACATACAGGCGCGCGTTTTTGTTTGACACAAGGTTGAAGATGAAGCAAGTGGGCTGGGCCTGTGTTGTTTCATGATTTTGACACCCCCCTGACTTGCTATTTGCACCACCCAGCCCATTTGTTTATTTTTTTGCATATTTTTTTATTTCTTTTTTATTTCTGACTTTATTTTATTTTTCCTAAACATTAAAAATACCAAAAAATATTTTCATACATTTTCACATTTTATTTTATTATTTTTATTTGTTTTTTTTTGGACATAGAAATAATTATTAAATAGTATATACATTTATTTTCTTAATAAAAAAAACTTGTAAATACCACAAAAAATATTATATTTTTATTTTTATTATTTATATACTTAAATAATATTTTTCTAACATATTTTTATTTCTTGACATTTGTATATATTTTTATTTTATTGTACATAAAGAAATAATACATAATATACATATACTTTCTTAAAACAAATTAGGGTTTCCACCCTTAATAAAAATAATATTTTTTTCTTATTTTTGATACATTAAATATTTTATTTTTACATACATAAAAATAATACAAAAAGCATTTTTTGCATATTTATAATATATTGCATATTTATTTAATTTTCCATTTAAATAGTTGCTTATTTATTATTTGAACAAAGAATTCAATTTGGTTGTAATAATCTTAGGGTTTTAATTTCTTGCAAATAATCCCCTATTCAAAATTGTATCCCCCTCCCCATATCAATGTTGTAATAGCTTAGATTACTTTTACGCATTTATTGCTTTCAAATATGCCATGATAGAGATTAGAGTTTTCATGCAATATCCAAAATCAAAACAAATAGCTAGACCTAATACAAGACATAAAAGCATGTAAATTGACAACACAATGCACACATACACTCCTAGGGTTTCATACACTTGTTTCCTTTAAAATGGCCATGGTATGTATGTTGAGTATCTTGGCAAAACAAAAACAAAACAAAAGATCATAGTCCCTCGATGACGCTATCTTGGTTGCCTATACAAAATGATCTAGACCCTCAAAACAAAAACTTGCTAAGATACTTAGCACTATTGCTATCATGGTCAATACGATGACCCGTTCCTGTCCCGTTTAACATCCAAATATAAGGTTGTTTACCAAATGCAATGGTAAAACAACACTGTCAAAAGGGTTAAAAAATGTGTAGGAAAGATCTTTGAGTAGATAGGGTAGATGCTCTTAGTTACTTGAACAAAACTTGCAAATATCCTTTCTATTTTCAAACTATCACACACCTTTCAAAACAATTTCAAAATATTTCCCAACAAACTTTCAAACATTGAAACATTTTTCAAAAGACAAACACCTTTGTATACATTCAAATAAGAATCATTACAAAGGTTGCCTAGACAAGGCCTCTTTTCAAAACATTTTCAAAACCACACACACACAAAGCACCATTTGAAACAATTGAAAAGCAAAAGCAAGTGATCTAAACAAGTAACTAAGAGCCCATGGAAAACCATGGATGAAAAGGGTGCTAGCACCTTCCCTTTTCATAATCTACCCCCCGAACCCAAGAAAACATCTCAAAGGTCTTTCCTGTGCTTTTTGACCTTTCCTTTGGATAAAATAAAAAGTCAGTGGCAACTCTTGCTAAACCGAAACATTTGCGAACACAAACACAAAACCTCAAGTCAGTTATCCCACCGTATCACAGAACTGGCGACTCTGCTGGGGAATCATCTAAAAGTGGGGTTACCTTAGGGTTTAGATCACCTTTACATGCTTATCTTGTTTGTTTTGATTGCTTTACAATTGGTACAATTGTTTGGGTTTGAAATCCTCTACCCGAATTTGGGAAACATTCATAGGTAAATAGCAATACGTTGTGGAAACTGTGCGGGGTATACCGACATGGTTGAAGCAATAGCTATGTTAGTGAGACATATTTGTGGGTACCGGTAGCCTTTGAGTCAATCAAAGAGAATAAGGGGCCGCTGAGTGATGTCATGAAGCACTAATGGACTTTTAGAACCTTTTACTTGACCATCTTGGCCTTTTTAGGGGTAGTGAGATGACCGTCTTTGGTGCAGTCCAAAGTTGGTAGATACTCGATACTACACTCATTGAGGGTTGTTTTCTTGGAATATTTATGTCGCCAGTAAAGTGGCTACACTGAAACAATGAACACAGAAAATAATCCAGTGATATTGAGCTCCTTAGAACCTGGTTACTATTTATAGGACAGGTTGAGCCAACTAACTACAAGAGGGTACTTACCTATAAAACCCCATGCAAGCCTGAAACTAGGAACTTGTGTGACTTTCTTGTACATATACTTGTGCATACATCATGAACATCATGAAGCATCATATGCATCCACTAACCATTTCAAGGGTTTGGATTTTCATATTTGTTCCTATTTTGCAGGTTATGGAATCACTTCGCATGAAAACAATCCAGGTCAACCTTGTGAGAATTCCTCCTCTACTCAAGGAGCTTGCTTCCAAGATTCCATAGAATTCTCCCTTCACTGAAAGACATGGTAGACTTCTCAACTTGGTCAACTCCAACATTGAAGAAGACACGGTGAAAGTTCTCTTCCAGTTCTTTGACCCCCTACATCATTGCTTTACATTTCCTGATTACCAACTAGTGCCTACTTTGGAGGAATTTTCTCAACTCCTGAGGATTCCTATTCTCCATCAACTACCCTACAACGATACGGAAAGAGAGCCAAATCCTGAAGATGTTGGTCAAGCCTTACACTTGCAACCATCTGATATTAAAGATCATTGGGAAACCAGAAGTGGTGTCAAGGGTTTCTTGGCAAAGTTTCTGTTTGAGAAAGCTCAAGAATGCTGGAATTCTCTAGATCTGCAAGCTTTTGAGGATATTGTAGCACTTCTCATCTATGGGTTGGTCTTGTTTCCAAACCCTGATCAGCTTATAGATGTGAATGCTGTCAAGATTTTCATATCTCAGTATCCTGTACCTATATTGCTTGAGGACATCCTCCACTCATTTCACACACGAACAATGAGGAAAAGAGGTGTTCTCATGTGTTGTACTCCTCTTCTAGCAAGGTGGTTTATTTCTCACCTTCCCCAATCAGTCTTGAAGAATTAGCAAGGCTTGAGGTGGTCACAACGGTTGATGACTCTTACACATTCTGATGTTCATTAGTGTTCTCGGTCCAGAGAAAATGTCATCATCATTGATCGTTGTGGGGAATTCCCTAATATCCCATTACTTGGCATTAGGGGAGGCATTACCTACAACCCCTGCTTGGCTCTGAGACAGTTTGGGTATGCCCGAAGGGATGGCCCTCATGACATGCTGATTCCAGACTTGGTTTTTGACTTCGACAACGATGCTCAAGAACTTCGACAAAGGTTTATCCGAGCTTGGAGGATGCCCAACAAGGTGGACAGTAATACCCTGGGACACAATAATTCCATCCCCCTTGAGCCTTACCTCAAGTGGGTATGAACCCGCACCCAGAGTCTGATGATGGCTTACCCCTACATTATCCCTGTGATGAAAGAGCCTGTTATGGAAGGAGAGGTTCCATACACCCTCCTGCATCCTGACATGCCAACATCATTGGAAGATTTGCAAAAGAGTTGGATACAGCTCAAGGAAGAACGAAACATTTTTGAAGCCAGCTTCTACGCCAGTGAGAAGAAGGTTTTGGAACTTACTCGTCGACTCCACGAAGAGCAGACTCTCAACACCTACATTGCGCCAAAGAGGATGCGCAACATCTTTTTACATTAGAATTTTGTATTATTTTTGCCCATGAGGCATTTATGTACTAAAAAATTCTATCTTTATTAATATGACGTGTGTTCTTTTTGTTTGAAATAAATTTGAATTTCTGAATCCTTGAATGCATTACATGAATACATTTCATTCATCATATGCATAAACAGGTCTTCACACCAGGTTTCCTTATCTCTCTGCTGTTTATTTCAGCAAGATGGATATAGAGCAGACGGTCAAAGACTTTCAAGCGTAGAATTCACAGTTCCAACAACTCCTCATAACCTTGGCAAAGGGTCAGGAGGATCTTAAAGCACCGTTAGAGAAGGAAAAGGAGAAAAAGAAAAAGAAAAGAGTTGGTGTGGCTACTTTGGGTAGAAGATTTAAAGGTCAAGCTAGAAGGGTCCTGGATTTCCCCTCAACATTT
Source organism: Vicia faba (assembly GCA_948472305.1). Lineage (NCBI taxonomy): Eukaryota > Viridiplantae > Streptophyta > Magnoliopsida > Fabales > Fabaceae > Vicia > Vicia faba. Next base: position 1,012,100,878 of record OX451736.1, on the reverse strand, counting down.
GATGAAGGGGTAGGTAAAGGAAAGGGAGTTGCAGTACCATCTGAGTCTGAGGCTGAAGAAGAAGAAGAAGAGGATGAAGACTATTCTGAACAGCAGTACCCTCCTGTGGATGACAAGTATAAGAATCTGGAGGAACGTCTGGCAGCTATGGAGGTACAGAGGGTGCCTGGGCTGGATTTCGAAGAGTTAGGGTTAGTTTCTGGGATTGTCATTCCCCCCAAGTTTAAAGTTCCTCTGTTTGCTAAATACAATAGGGTGTCTTGCCCAAAGATGCACCTACGGTCTTACGTCAGAAAAATTCAACCTCATTCTTCTGACAAGGACCTGTGCGTCCACTTTTTTCAGGATAGTTTGTCGGGTACGCAATTGGATTGGTTCTACCAGCTTGAGAGGTCTGATGTGCACAATTGGGAGGATTTGGATGCTTCCTTCTACAAACAATATCAATATAATACAGATATAGCACCTACTCGTACTCAATTACAGAGTATGGGCATGGTCTCTAATGAAGGCTTTAAGGAGTATGCCCAGAAATGGAGGGACTTGGCTAGAAGGGTGCAGCCACCATTGTCTGAAAGAGAGCTTATTGATATGTTTTTGGGGACTCTGTCAGGTCCATTCTTTAATCACCTGATAGGAAGTTTGTCTGCAGGGTTCACCGAGTTGATTCTGACTGGTGAAAGAGTTGAAGCTGGAATCAAGAGCGGTAAAATTCAAAAGGATGCATCTTCTTCCGCTGCTATTAAGAATACCTTTCCAACCAAGAAAGAAGTCTCAGTTGTTTACTCCCATAGAAGTCAAGGAAGGGTTGAGCGCCGACCAACGGTGGGTGCCGTAATGGTTCAGAAGTCCGCATCTGATCAACCCAGAAGCAGTCAACCTAGAACCAACCAGCAAAGGGTGGAAAGACCGCAACGACAATATACCCAGATAAACATGACGCCTGCACAGGTTCTACCTCATCTCTTGAAGTTAAACCTTACAACCTTGAAAGAGGCACCGAAGAACCCGAATACCTCTTCTCCCTACTACCATTCAAATGCGAAGTGTGCTTATCATTCAGATAGCATAGGGCACAACACCAATAATTGTTGGGCCCTCAAGAATAAGATCCAGGATTTAATAGATGCCAAAGAGGTGGAGTTCGACGCCCCTGAAAAACCTAATGTGATCTCTGCCCCAATGCCAAAACATGGTCATAATGTCCATGCTGTTGAAGAAGATCTTTATGTTGCTACTGTTGATGACTTAATGACTCCATTACCAATAATCAAGATGAATCTGTTGAAAGCCTGGATTTTCCAAGGCTGTGAAAAAGATTGTTACCTTTGTTCGTCCTTACAATCCAATTGTCCGTTGTTGAAGTTAGGCATCCAACGCCTAATGGATAATCAAGAAATCCTCTTTGAGAAAACTCCTGTTACTCCGACTCCTGTCAAAGATGTTGCTATAATTACCATTTCCTCCAATCTTTCCAAGGTCTCCAAAAGACCTATTAAGATTACATCCGATCCAAAAATTGTACCTCTGAAGATAACTATGTCGGGGCCTTTCCCATACAAGTCCAACAAATCAATACCGTGGAATTATGGAGGAGAGATCTTCTACCACGGTGTTAAGCAGATTGAATCAGTTGAAGAAAGTTCCGATAAAGAGGCTCATGACATAGCAAATATTGTTGGGACGAGTAAAATCACCCGCAGCGGAAGAATTTTCTCTCTGGAGATTGCTCCTCCAAGGGCAATCTTCGGACCCTCAAATGCTCCTAAGGTTACTCCTGTGCCGGTCAACATATCTGTGTGAACCCCAGTTGTGATACGGTGGGAAGAACTGACTGTTTTTTGGAATGCTGGTTTGTGTTTGTTTTTGCAAAATGTCGCGGTAAGCAAGAGTCGCCACCGACTTTTGTTTTAACCAACAAGGAAAGGAAAAAGCACAGAAAAATTCATTTTTCGAGATATTTCTCGGGTTCGGGGGGTAGATTATAGAAAGGGAAGGTGTTAGCACCCTTTCTATCTGTGGTTATCCACGGGTTCTTAGGTACTTGCTCAATTGTTTTCAAAATTGTTTTCTTTGTGCATGTGGGTTTGAAAAAGTTTTTGTTTTGAAACTTCGATTTAACTCTTGCTTCTGTCCTCAAGAGCATATGAAGTGTTTTTGAAAACTTTGTTCGAAAAGGAGTGTAAATGTGAAAAAGGTTTTGTTTTTTGAAAGAGCAAGTATATAAGAACCATCTACCTACTCAAAAAAAGAATCGTTCTATGCTAATGTCCTTTAGACAATGTTATCCCACTATGAATGTGTAGGTAGCACCGTCGTTGGAGTTTAAGGGTCAATTCGAATGAGGGACCTACGGTCACTAAAGCAATGTTAGGACGCCTTAGTGGTAACCCTAATGTCTTAGATCATTTGTTTGAGGCAACAATATCTGAGGCAACCATTTCGAGGCAACTATGATCTTTTAGACAAGAGGACGACCTCTAAAGCGACTTATACTCAATGACCGTGTACGAAGGCAACCAAGTGGGGTGTACCCTAAGAGTGCGCATGTGCGAGTGTGTCATTTTCAGTTATTCTTATCTTTGTACATGTTAAGGGTGATCTAATTTGATTTTAAGATTAACATTCAGTCTTGTCATGAAAACCCTATTATCAAACATCTAGCAGTTATAATTTGCGGAAATAAAATGCGGAATTTAAATTACAAGGCGTCGGGTATTTACATCGCCAAAGACAAACCCTTTGAAAAATGAAGTAAAGCGGTAAAAATAATTAAATGTCCTATTTAACTATTACAATCCGGAAGCAGGTACATTATTGGATAAAAGTAAATAAAGAGCGTGGGAAATTAAATCGAGTGCGAAATTTAGGGTTTTGACCCTTTTCAAAGAAAATGCTATCTTTTTGTTGTTTTTATTTGAGAAAAGAGATTAAGTCCTAAATTAATTACTAAATTAATTATAAAATAAATTAATTATAAAATAAATTAATTAATGAAAAATAAATTAATGACATATTTTTTTTGGATTTTTATTATTTTAGAAAGAAAGTATAAATAATTAAATGAATTAAAACCTAATGATTTCTAATTAATTTTATTTATTTACAAAAAATAAGTTAAAGTTATTCTAGAATTAAAAACCTAAATTAATTAATTAGTATTTTATTAAAAAAAGGAATTCTGAAATTTTATTGTATAAAAAATAATTTTGATGAGTTTTCTAATAAAAAGGAAAAAAATGATTGGTTAATAATTAATTGAAGTTAAATAAAATAGCTAAATAAAAAATAGAAAATATAAAGGCAAAGAGAGAATTGAGCCTGATTTTGGGTGGTGTGGAAAGCAACTTCTTGGCCCATTAGCAGTTGGCTCGTTTGACCTTTTGGGATCCAGTGTGGGCGCATTAACTTGCTCTTTGATGGACCTCCAATGTGGATCATCAGATTTGGCCCTTGGCCATCTGGCGCTTGGATTGATGAGGGCGCATGGTGGATTGCAAATGAGCGTGTGTATTGGAACACCTGAAAAATAATGATATTGAGAAAGAGGGGGACCTGGGATTCGAACCCAGGTCCTGAAGGAGAATGCTTTGCCAAGGTTACCACTGAGCCAGGTTGCTTTAGTTGTTAGTATAATAAGTATCAATAATAATATAACAAAATAATTCCAATGCCAGAAAAAACAAAAAAAAAGGCACGCTTGGTTTGAATGGCCCAATGGACGGAGGACACCTCGTCGTCCCTGTCCTCAAACACCTGTAAAAATTACCTGCAGATTTCCATCCGCAGCAAAAATCGCAACCTTGTTCTAAAATCTCCCTCAGGCCATATAAATACATTCCAAGAACATGGTTCAATTCGTCATGACCTTCTGATCACGACCATGTTCTTCTTATGGGCCAATTGTACCTGAAACAGAAAGCCGCAAAAAAACTCTAAGAACCCTAACTGTGGTGATTCTTGTTTCAGATCATATAAACGAAATTCATTAATGCCAAAAGCTTACAAATGTTCTTATGATCACAAATATGCAACTATTTTGTTCAATGGAGGCCAGGATAATGCAAATCGAAATCAAGAATATGGCTATGTCGCGTGAGACTTACAGTGCACTAGGGAGTCTGAAAATGCGTGGCTTGGATCGTAACAGCTTCTGGAGATGGCCAACAATTGATTGAGACAACTCTCGCGTCCTGAAACTGCCTCTAACCTGGATTTTGATCTCCAACTTTTTTGTGATTTTTCTCAATTTTGTTCTGCCTCTACCAATGCTTGCCAACCCTTATTTTCGTGTGATCTTCTTCCTTATGTATCACTCAGTGCATTAGGTCTCAATTGATTGTCCAAATCTTCCCATATTAAGGCTTGGATATTTGATTTGATCTCCATTTACAAACTTGCCAAATTTGCTTAATTCCAATATTTTTGCACATGATTCACTTGATAAGAATTTGATGATGATAATATCTATATTGGGAGCCTGAAATCAACACAAGATCTTGGTTATCAATGCCTTTTGATTTTTATTTGATTTATTTTGATTTAAATCAAATTAATTCAGATAAAAATCAAAATAATTAATAAAAAATGATATGGACACATGGCTGGAGCTAGGGAACGTGGGAAATAATGCAAACTCAAATCAAGTGGAAAATAAGGGGCCCATTTGGCAAAATTTGAAGTTTTGGGGATAGTTGACTTTTGGCAATTTTGCAAAAAAGTCCAACTTCAACAATGCATAACTTCTTCAATTTTGAACTTTTGGAGATGTTATTTGACTTTCTAGAAATATTGAGATGTCCTATAATCGAAACTTTTGGTCTCATCTCATTTTTATATTCCATGCTCAAGTTATAAGCTTTGACAAAAAAGGTGTTTTTGTTGACTTTCAAAAATGACCTATAATGTCCAAATTCATAACTTCTTGTGAATGCATTTTTTGATATTTGGGTATGAAGATGGATTGTAGAAAATTGCATCCTATTCAAAATGAGCTTTGTATGGGTCATTTCTCATAAAGTATGAGAAAGTTATGCTTGTTCAAAGTTGAGTTAACTTTTCCTACAAAACCCTAATTTAGCAACTTTTGAATCTTGATGAATTTTGAGCAATCCTTGATGAATCATGATCAAAACTTGATCAAATGATGAAATATCCTTCAAAATGAGAATGTTGACAAAAAATCTTGAGGTTTGACTGTTTTTAGGTCACAGTTGACTTTTGCCCTAGCACAGTCGATTTTTGGACCTTTGGGCAATTGACTGAGCAAACTTCCTTTGCAAGGCTTGAAATTTGACATGGATGATCTTGAGAACATATTAGGACAATGTTGAGAATTTGAGGTCATTTGGACTCAAGGATATTGATGTAACACAAAACCCTAATTTGGGGTTGACTGCCTTAGGAGATAACTTGTCTGACTAACTCTTGAGCAACCTTGAGCAACTTGGAGATTTTTCTTGCAATGTCTTGAGGAATATGAGAGGGAAAATTTTGGGGTACAACAACTTCCCCTATTCAATCTTCTTAAACCTGAGGATGTATATTGGCTTTCATGCCTTTCGTGATCCGAAGGTGGAAGATGATTGAACACTAGAGTGCCCAGAAATTTGCACTCGCATGAAGTGGTATCAGCCTTGTGATGTCGAGAATGGGCTTACAGATGTCATTTGGAGATTGATGGCGGGAGGATGGGCTTAAAGATGCCATCTGCAGGAGTGTCGATCGCATAAGAGATTCCTTAGCGAGAGCTCGTATACCTGTTATTGTAGAAGATTCCGCTAGGGAAGTCTAATTTTGTTGAGATTTAGGAACTTGCCTGTACTTCAACTGAGAGAACATCTCTGCTGAGTTTTAAGAACTTGTCCGTAATTCAACTGGGGGGAAACATCTTCATCGAGATTTAAGAACTTTCCCGTAATTCAACTTAGAGAACTCTGTTGAGATTTAGGAACTCGTCTGTAATTCGACGGAGGAACTTGTCGAGATTTAGAACCTTATCTGTAATTCAACTGAGGATAATTCGATTGAGATTTAAGAACTGGTCAGTAGTTCGACTTTAGGGAAACATCTTCATCGAGATTTAAGAACTCGCCCGTAATTCAACTGAGGATAACTCTGCTGAGATTTAGGAACTCGTCTGTAATTCGATGGAGGAACTTTGTAGATATTTAGAAACTTATCTGTAATTCAACTGAGGATAATTAGGTTGAGATTTAAGAACTCGTCAGTAGTTCGACTTTAGGGAAACATCTTCATCGATATTTAAGAACTCGCTAGTAATTCAACTGAGGATAACTCTGCTGAGATTTAGGAACTCGTCTGTAATTCGACGGAGGAACTTGTCGAGATTTAGAACCTTATCTGTAATTCAACCGAGGATAATTCTGTTGAGATTTAAGAACTGGTCAATACTTCGACTTTAGGGAAACATCTTCATCGAGATTTAAGAACTTACCCGTAATTCAACTGAGAAAACTCTACTGAGATTTAGGAACTCGTCTATAATTCGACGGAGGAACTTGTTGAGATTTAGAACCTTATCTGTAATTCAACTGAGGATAATTCTGTTGAGATTTAAGAACTGGTCAGTAGTTCGACTTTAGGGAAACATCTTCATCAAGATTTAAGAACTCGCCCGTAATTCAACTGAGGATAACTCTACTGAGATTTAGGAACTCGTCTGTAATTCGACGGAGGAACTTTGTCGAGATTTAGAACTTTATCTGTAATTCAACTGAGGATAATTCAGTTGAGATTTAAGAACTCATCAGTAGTTTGACTTTAGGGAAACATCTTCATCGATATTTAAGAACTCGCCCGTAATTCAACTGAGGATAACTCTGCTGAGATTTAGGAACTCGTCTGTAATTCGACGGAGGAACTTGTCGAGATTTAGAACCTTATCTGTAATTCAACCGAGGATAATTATGTTGAGATTTAAGAACTGGTCAGTACTTCGACTTTAGGGAAACATCTTCATCGAGATTTAAGAACTTGCCCGTAATTCAACTGAGAAAACTCTGCTGAGATTTAGGAACTCGTCTGTAATTCGACGGAGGAACTTGTCGAGATTTAGAACCTTATCTGTAATTCAACTGAGGATAATTTTGTTGAGATTTAAGAACTGGTCAGTACTTCGACTTTAGGGAAATATCTTCATCGAGATTTAAGAACTTGCCCGTAATTCAACTGAGAAAACTCTGCTGAGATTTAGGAACTCGTCTGTAATTCGACGGAGGAACTTGTCGAGATTTAGAACCTTATCTGTAATTTAACTGAGGATAATTCTGTTGAGATTTAAGAACTGGTCAGTACTTCGACTTTAGGGAAACCTCTTCATCGAGATTTAAGAACTCGCCCGTAATTCAACTGAGGATAACTCTGCTGAGATTTAGGAACTCATCTGTAATTCGAAGGAGGAACTTGTCGAGATTTAGAACCTTATCTGTAATTCAACTGAGGATAATTCTGTTGAGATTTAAGAACTGGTTAGTACTTCGACTTTATAAAAGGTTCAAAACTTTAAATTTTGTGAGAACTTAACTGCATCCTTCCTGAAAGGTAAAGGTTAGCTGTATGTAATGCGTGATATGTATCAAGCAATGATGTTCTCAAAATAAATGAGATTGTGTTGTATGATGTGTATATGCATTTGTCATGATGTATGGGAATGTGATGTTCTTTAGCTGGGGAAAATAAATCCTGGATAGTTGCTGGAGAAAAAGAGTTGAATTCTTTGTTTTCCACTGGGGATGGCGAACAAAGATGACTGTGAGAATAAACCTGCAAGAGAGGATAACTCCATTGGGGAATAAACTAATGAGGATATTACTCTGTGGGGAAGAGATGTTCTGCTGAGGATTCCATCGATAAATTCCGTTGGGGATGAATTACCGTTGCTTGGTGATACTGACTCCTGTTGGGGATTGAATTCCTGTTTGTGAAAGGAATGAACTCCACTGAGGATGATCTTTCAGTTGCAACTTCACTGGGGATAACCTTTTAGACTCTAATGGGGATGATCCTTTGAGCTCTGCTGGGGACAATCTTCCAAAGTCTACTGGGGATGATTCTCCAAACTCCACTAGGGAAGCTTTTTTAGACTGTACTGGGAAAAATTTCAAACTCCACTGGGGATATTTTGTATTATGCCGGGGAATATCCTTATAATCCACTGGCGAATATTAAGATCTTTCAGCGCTGGTGGTAAATAAAATCTGCTTGGGGAGAATACTACCGATTCATTTACAGTTGCAAGTCTCAGTTGGGGAGAGCTATCATTACTGTCTCTTTCTTACTCTGCAGGGAGTGAACGCGCCTTGGCCATATTCTTCAGCTAAATTTACCTTGTACCTGGTGGATAAAGCATCCGTAAAGCTTGGACAATTCTTATTTCCCCTGTTTCTGATATCGCAAGTAATCGTCTTTTGTTTCGCATGTAAATATTCATGAGCAGCAATTGATGTCGAATGCATATATCAAAAATGAACATTGGACGTTCTTTGCAAAGCAAAACAGAAAAAGGAAAAACAGTTTGAAATTTCTCTGAAAATGAATTGTATTAATTTTTGAAGTTTGACCTGTAAATAGGCGTTTTTGTACAAGAGGATGATGTCCTAGTAAGAGAACTCCGCCGAATAATAGAATTTACACAATTTGTGAAAAATTAAACAAAACAACTATGTGAATAATCCCACTAGGTTCCACCTCTGCTATTGCCTTTATGTCCTCGAGCATCTCATCGCTTTGCTACTTGGTTGAAGGTAGATCAGATTGATTAGTGTCGTCCGAGCTTGATAGTCGATACCAAAGTCTGGTTGTAGGTGATCCAATGAGACATAGGGTTACGCTTTGATCCCTAATTTTTTCCTGGACCGCCCTTTCGGGTTTTCAGTCCACCGGGATACCCTTTTTTGCCCAAGCCGCCTTTTCAGGTTTTCGACTTGCCGGGTGTACAAATTTTTTCATTTTCATCCCTTATTTTTTCCCGAACCCTTTTGGTTCGCCGGGAAGCCCTTATTTTTGCCTAGGCCAGTCAACCTAGCGGGTCTTTGATTATGCGTAGTATTTTTTCACTATGTCTACATTGATAGGGTGAGGAAGGTTGTCACCATCCATGGTGGTTAGAATCATAGCTCCTCCTATGAAAATGTTCTTAACCACAAATGGCCCTTCGTAAGTAGGGGTCTATTTGCCCCTGGGATCACCTTGAGGTAAGATGATGCATTTGATCACTAGATCCCGAACTTGATACTCTTGTTGTATGACTTTATTGTTAAATGCCTTGATCATCCGTTTTTGATACGTCTGACCATGACAAATAGCAGTAAGTCTCTTTTCTTCGATTAAGTTCAGCTGATCAAGCCAGGTCTGAATCCAGTCATCTTCGCTCAAACCTGCATCCTTCATGACTCGAAGAGAGGGTATCTGAACTTCAATGGGAAAGACTGCCTCCATACCATATACCAAGGAATAGGGGGTTTCCCCTGTTGACGTTCGTGCTGAGGTACGGTACCCATGTAGAGCAAATGGTAACATCTCATGCCAGTCTTTGTACGTCACCATCATCTTATGCACAATCTTCTTAATGTTCTTATTAGCCGCTTCTACAGCCCCATTCATCTTTGGCTGGTAGGGAGAAGAATTGTGATGTTGTATCTTGAACTGCTTGCAGAGCTCAGTGATCATCTTATTGTTGAGATTTGTACCATTGTCTGTAATGATCCTCTCTGGTACACCGTATCGACAAATCAAATTATGCTGAATGAACCGTGCCATAGTGTTCTTGGTTACAGTAGCAAAGGAAGTTGCTTCAACCCACTTCGTAAAGTAATCAATAGCTACCAGGATGAAACGATGCCCGTTGGACATAGTAGGTCTAATCTCGCCGATCATATCAATGCCCCACATTGCAAAAGGCCACGGAGCTGTCAAGACGTTCAGAGGTACTGGAGGTATATGCACTTTATTAACATAAACTTGGCACTTGTGACAAGTCCAAGAATGCTGATAACAGTCAGCTTCCATTGTGGACCAATAGTATCCTTCCCGAAGGATTTTCTTTTCCATGGTGTGTCCACTGGAATGAGTCCCGAAAGTACCTTCATATAAATCTGCCATGATCCTTTTTGCCTCGTTCTTTTCCACACATCGCAGTAAGGTTGAATCATGGTTACGCTTGTAAAGGATACCATTGCTGATGAAGAACTTCACCGCGAACCTCCTCAAAAACTTCTTGTCATTAACAGATGCACCCTCGGGGTACTCCTGAGCCTCGAGATACCTCTTTACCTCGTGAAACCAGGGCTTATCTGCTACCTCTTTAGTTTCAATGTCATAGAAATGTGCAGGTTTGTCCAATCTTTCAATGATAATCCATGGAGCCTCGTTGTCCCAATTGACTTTGAACATAGAAGACATCGTAGCTAGCGCGTCCGACAACTAATTCTCCTCTCTAGGGAAATGTTCAAAGGTTATCTCCTCGAAATGGGGAAGCAACATCAATACATACTCCTTGTAAGGAATAAGATTTGGGTGTTTCGTATCCCACTCGCCTTTGATCTGACTGATCACGAGAGCGGAATCTCCGAAAACACTTAGAAACTTAATCCTTAGGTCAATTGCTGCTCGAAGACCCATGATGCACGCTTCATACTCCGCCATATTGTTGGTGTAGTTGAAACATAGTCGGGCGGTGAACGGAGTATGAGAGCCTTTAGGAGATATGATCATGGTGCCAATGCCATTACCCAAAGCGTTTGAAGCTCCATCAAAGTACATAGACCATCGGGATCCTTCCTCAGGTCCTTCATCCGGTCCAGGTTCTTCACAGTCGGTTACTATTATGATATTCTCGTCCGGGAATTCAAAGTTCATAGACTGGTAATCATCCACTGCTTGATGTGCCAAATGATCTGCTAACACACTTACCTTGATTTCCTTTTAGGTCGTGTATTGGATGTCATACTCAGTCAAGATCATCTGCCATCTTTCTATTCTTCCGGATAAGGCAGGCTTCTCGAAGATATACTTGATTGGATCCATCTTTGATATCAATAGAGTAGTGTGAGTCAGCATATACTGTCCCAGCCGGCGAGCAGCCCATGCCAAAGCGCAGCCAGTTTTCTCGAGCAGTGAGTATCGGGTCTCACAGTCGGTAAAATTTTTGCTAAGGTAATAAATAGCATGCTCTTTTCGTCCAGACTCGTCATGCTGCCCCATCACGCACCCTATTAAGTTGTCGAGTACTATCAAGTATAGGATCAAAGGTCTCCCTTCAACTGGAGGCATCAGAATGGGCGGCTCTTGGAGATACTCTTTGATCCTTTTGAAAGCGGCCTGACATTCATCGTTCCATCTTACCACTTGATCTTTCTTCAGTAGCTTGAAGATTGGTTCACAAGGAGCAGTCATGTGTGAGATGAATCGGGCAATGTAGTTCAGGCGTCCCAGAAAGCCTCTGACTTCTTTTTATGTTCGGGGAGCTGGCATTTCCTGTATAGCCTTCACCTTTGCAGGATCCACCTGAATACCTTTATTGCTTACGACGAAACCCAACAGCTTACCAGATCTCACCCCGAAGGTGCACTTGTTCGGGTTTAACCTCAACTTGTACAACTTCAACCTGTCAAATAACTTCTGAAGGTGGTCCAGATGTTCTTCTTCGGTCTGGGATCTTGCAATCATGTTGTCGACGTATACCTCAATCTCATGATGGATCATGTCATGGAACAAAGCGACCATGGCACACTGATACGTTGCCCCAGCATTCTTCAATCCAAAAGGCATGACCTTGTAGCAAAAGGTCCCCCATTGAGTAACAAAGGTTGTCTTCTCCATGTCTCCGGAAACCATTTTAATCTGATTATAACCGGAGAAACCATCCATAAAGGAGAAGACCTTATGTTGTGCGGTGTTGTCAACCAGAATGTCGATATGAGGCAGAGGGAAATCATCATTGGGGCTCGCCCTGTTCAGATCCCTATAGTCGACACACATTCGAACTTTACCATCCTTCTTCGGCACAGGAACTACGTTGGCCACCCACCGGGTAAGAAGTAACTGCTAGAAAGCCGACGTCAAACTGCTTCATAACTTCAGCCTTGATTTTCTCAGACATCTCCGGGCGCATTCGGCGGACCTTCTGTTTCACTGGAGGACAGTCTTCCTTAGTAGGCAGGCGGTGAACCACAATGTCGGTATCCAACCCAGGCGTATCTTCATAAGACCAGGCAAAGATCTCAACATAGTCTCGCAGCATCTGAATCAACCGTTGATTAACGCTAGGCTCCAAATTTGCACCGATCTTAACCTTTATCTTGTCTACCTTTGTACCCAGATTTACCGATTCCACAGGCTCCTCATGCGGCTGTATGGCCCTATCTTCCTGAAGTAACAGTCTAGCAAGTTCACCAGGCACTTCGCAATTATCTTCACCTTCGTCTTCGGCTAAGTTGATCGGACTTTCGAAGTCATAACTGGCAGTAGCAGAGTCGTTACCAGTAGGATCCAGAGTGGATGTAGACCTGTATATGTGAGTGTGTGTAAAATAGTTGTTTTGCAATATATAATAAAAGAAAAACAAGGAGCGCAAAATTTGAAATGCAAGAAACGTCCAATGCTTTTATTAATGATATATGTAGATGACACACTTAAAGCCCTCACAAATAAAGCCACGGTGCCCCGGGTAAGACGCTGGGCCGTAAAGTTTAAAAATTGTCTGTTACAAACTAAAAACAAAAGTCTCATTACTGGGTAATAAAAGAAATTGGGATGAAATCCTTTGTTGTCCAATTTCTTAGTCCACCACCGGTAGTTGGGTAGATCCAACTGTCAAACTCAGACTCTTCAACATCGTCTTCAATGGCATTCAATCCTGAATTACTGATGAACAGGGGAGGTCTTCCGATACGTGCACTCCGAACAGCCCTTTGAGCTTCTGCAGTGAAACCCAAACCAAACTTGTTAGTCTTATGTGCAAAATCAGGGAGTTGGCCCCAATTTGTACACCCACCTTTCTCGACAACAGCCCGGGCATCCTTGAAGGAAGCCATCTTCATTGGAGGATCTTCAACAACAGTTTTAGTTGATGCCAGCATCTGGGGAACCTCTTCAAAATGTTGAAACAGGGTCTCAATGAACTCCCCATCCATTTCTACGTATCAGAAAGAGTTTAGGTGGCTCACCATGTACTCCTTCTCTCCTCGTACCGTAACAATTTTCCCTTTTACTGGGTATTTCAGCATCTGGTGGAGCGTAGACGTTACTGCCCCAGCTTTGTGGATCCACGGGCGACCCAACATACAAGAATAAGATGGCTGAATGTCCATCACATAGAATGTAGATGTGAAAACCTGAGAACCAACCTTAATCGAAATATCCACTTCTTCGTGTACCATTCTCTTGGATCCATCAAAGGCCCTGACTACAATGTTGCTTGGTTTCAGCTCCAACCCTTCACAGTCTAACCGGTCCAGCGCTTTCTTGGGTAACACATTCAATGAAGACCCAGTATCTACCAACACGTGAGCTAGAGTAGTGCCCCTGCACTCAATGGAGACATGCAAGGCATTATTATGATTCTTCCCCTTAGCAGTCAAGTCGGCGTCGGAGAATCCCAGACCATTATCAGCAGTTAAACTCGCCACACATTCTTTGAACTGGTCAGCAGATGTTTCCTGGGGTACATGCGCAGTCTTCAGGAAAGCAATCAGAGCCTTGGCATGGGCCTCTAAGCATAACAACAAAGACAACATAGAGATTTTGGACGGGGTTTGCCCCAGCAGCTCGACTACATTGTAGTCGTTCTTTTTGATGATCTTCAAAATTTCCTCCATCTCTTGTCTAGACGCTTTAATAGTAATCTTCTTCGGTGCCTCTGTCTGGGCAGGCTCACCGGTGGTCCCTTTGCCCCGAGTGTGAGATGACTCGGCAACAGGGGTAAGAATTGGAACTTGAACAAGGACAATAGTAGGTGTACTGGTAGGTGTAATAACAACAGGCTTCCAAATAGTTGGTGGAGAGATCTCAGGGGAGAAAAGTCTTCCGCTGCGGGTGACTTTACTAGATCCAACAATATTGCCGACGTCAGTATCAGCATTCAAATCTTGTTTAACTTTGTGATAATACACGTCAGCCCCGTAGTGCCATTGGACAACTTTATTTGATGTATAGGGGATAGGCCCAGGAATGGTGATGATCAACGGTGCAATTCTTGGAACGGATGTAATTCTAATAGGCTTTCTTGAGGAAGCCTTGGAAGAATTGTCGAAAATGGTGATTATAGCAACTTCTTCAGTAGGAACCAAAGGAACAAAAGTCTTCTCAATAATAATTTCTTTATTATCCATCAAGCGTTGGACACCTGACTTCAAAAGATGGCAACCGGTAGGTAGGATGGCACACAGATGGCAACCTTCACTGCAACCTGGAATTAAATCGGCTAACAAAAGGTTCTTCTTCACAGTCATCAATGGAGTAACAATGTCTTTCACAGAAACCACAAACGAGTCTTCATCTACAGCGTTTACTCCATGCTTGGGCATAGGAGCAGTCACAACATTAGGTCTTTCAGGTGCTTCGAACTCAATCTCCTTAGCATCAATCTGGTCTTGTACCTTATTCTTCAAAACCCAACAGTCATTTGTATCGTGCCCCGGGCTATCAGAATGAAAAGCACAACGGGCGTTTGGATTGTACATCGGTGATGTTGTATTGGGACTCTTCGGGGCCTCCTTCGAAATCACCAAGTTGGTCTTCAATAACTGCGGAAGAATTTGGGATAAAGTCATGTTGAGCTGAGTGAATTGTCTTCGAGGCCTCTCGGCCCTCGGCTGATTGTTACGCTGAGGAGCAACAACAAATCTTGATATAACCACCGCATTAACTGCTCGGCAGCGTTCAGGTTTGTTATGGCTCTTCGAGCTGTAAACATCACTCAAATCCTTCTTAAAAGGCTTCTTCTCGGTGCCTGATGAAGTACCCTTATGTATTTTACCGCTCTTAATACCGGCTTCAACTCTTTCTCCGGTCATAACCAGCTCAGTAAATCCGGACGACGAACTTCCAATCAGATGGTTAAAATACGGACCAGACAAGGTCCCTAGAAACATGTCCACTAGCTCCCTATCAACCAAGGGAGGTTGCACTCTTCCAGCAAGGTCCCTCCATTTCTAAGCGTAATCTTTGAAACCTTCGCTTGCGCCTATAGACATACCCTGAAGTTGGGTACGCATGGGAGAAAGGTCGGCATTGTATTGGTATTGCTTGTAGAAATCAGCAGCAAGGTCCTCCCAATTACGAATACTAGCTCCTTCCAGCTGGTAAAACCATTCAAGCTGAGTCCCTGAAAGACTGTCTTGAAAGAAGTGGATCCAGAGATTCTTGTCAGCGGTGTATGGCTGGATCTTTCTAACATACGAGCGGAGGTGCAGCTTTGGGCAAGAAACCCCGTCGTATTTAGCAAAGATTGGTGCTTTAAACTTGTGGGGAATTACCACCCCAGATGACAAACCCAAGTCTCCAAAGTCCAGACCAGGCACTTTCTAAACTTCTATCGCGCTCAACCGGTCTTCGAGCTGCTTATATCTATCCTCAGCTGGAGGATACTGGTCTTCGTCAAAGTCAGTCTCGTTGTTTGAAACCACAAGTCTAGGAGCCCTCCTTTCTTCCTGATTATCTCCCCCTCCAGATGAGTGAGTCAAATCAACCTCTTCTCACAAATTGTTCCCAAATCTACGACCCATATTCAGTAGGACCGTCTTCTTCTTCTTCTTCTTCTTCTTCTCTTTCAGGATAAGGGTCTTCAGATCTTGCTGACCCTTACCCAAACTCATGAACAATTCCTGGAACTGGGCGTTTTGAGCTTGCAGAGCCTTGATGGCTTGTTCAGTTGATGTTTCAGCAGACATGATGCTGAAATAAACAGCAAAGAAGATGAGAAACCTGTAAGGGTACCTGTTATTAGATGCATGGGAATGATATGTGTATGATATGATTTCAAAGACTTTAGAGATTTAAATTCGTAAACCAAAATGAAACACACTTTTATTAGATAAACTTGAAATTCAATTGTTCAACAAATGCCTTTAAGGCATTACAAGAAAGAAAAACTGAAAAGTAAATCAAAACTAGAAATAATCAAAAGACAATCAGCGCTCCCATGGTCGTTTCCCGTCGGTGCGGACATAGTCGTTGAGGATCTTCTCATTTTCCAATTGCCTTATCAACTTTTGAATATTCTGCTCTTGCTTGTGATACTTTTCTCTGTAAGCATCCCACTCTTCTCTCAGCTGCATCTAAGATCTCTTTAATGCTCCAATGTCAGTAGGCATGTATGGATGGAGGGTGGTAGGAGGAACCCCTTCTTCATCAGCAACCTCAACAATTATAGGCAAGAGGGCTTCATACGGCATTCCCAGCTTTTGGGCACAGATTCGAACCCATCAGAGATATGGTTCCATTGGAAGAGAAGTATTCACACCTAACTCGTGCGGATCAGACCTGTGCACCCAAACCTAGGCTCGTATGAACCTGCGGCGCTGCTCGTCACTATCCCCTTGGAAGTCAAAGACAATACTTGGCATCAGTAACTCATGAGGTCCTTCTCTCCTAGCTCGCCCAAATTGACGTAAGGCCAAACAAGGGTTATAGGTGATCCCTCCATTGATTCCTAGCAGTGTAACATTGGGGTATTCCCCACAGTGATCAATAATGGCCACATCTTCCATGCCCTTAATAGTTCAAATGATATCCATGTGAGAGAGGGACATAATCCTGTAGGCCCAACCCATGCCTTCCTTGTTCTTCAAAACTGATTTGGGGAGGTGAGAAATAAATCACCTCTCCAGCAATGGTGCACAACACATAAGGGTTCCCCGTTTCCGAGCAGTACGGGCATAAAGAGAGTGCAAAATGTCACCCAAGAGAGTGGGTACAGGATTACCCGACATGAAAATCTTCACTGCATTCACATTGATGAAAGAATCTGAGTTTGGAAACAACACCAAACCATATATGAGAAGAGCCAGAATATCTTTAAATGCCTGAAAGTCTAGACTGTCCCAGAACTGATTAGCCCGATCAACCAAGAATTTAGCCAAAAAGCCTTTTGTCCCACTACGAGTTTCCCAATTAGACATTACCTCAGCCTTTGTCAGATGGAGGGCTGAAGTAATCTCTTCTGAACTAAGGACTTTCTCCCAACCTGTGAACGGGGTCTGCTCTAGAATGGAGATGCCAAGCAGATCAGAGAACTCTTCCAAGGTAGGGACCAACTGGTAGTCCGAAAAAGTAAAGCAATGGTACAGTGGATCAAAGAACTGGACTAAGACACTCATCATCTGTTCATCCATCTTGGAGGTGACCAAACCAAGGAGGTTCCCATGTCTTCTGATAAAGGAGGAAGTATTTGGAACCTTTGCAACCAATTCCTTAAGTTGAGTGGGAATCTGGACAAATTTGATCCGAATAGTGTTTCTATGCATGGGTGTCATGACCTACAAAACAGAACAAAGATGAATCCCCTCTGTCTTTGAAATGGGTTAGTCCAATGCAAGATGCATGCAATGTCATGATGTCATGATGTCATGATAGAAACACACCACAAGTATTCACAAATAGAAAACATGGTAAGGGCACACAAGTCACACAGATAGCCCTTAGATTTCAGTTTGGCAAGGAGTCTAGGTACTACCCTCTTTCAGTTCAGTTGGCTCAAACCTGTCCTAGAAATAGTAACCGGGTTCTAGAGGATCTCAATATCACTGACCACCCTTGATCGGTCATAATTCCAGTTTAGCAACCTTTTCTTGCGGCTGGAATCATCACGAGAGTTTGGTCTCAATGAGTGTAGCATATTGCTACTGTTCTATGGCCAAGTTGGTCAATTATATGTGCTAAGGTCAGTTGGTGCTTAATGACCCCTTAGAAGACCCATATTCTCCTCGTTGCGCCACAAGGGATATCGGTACAAACTAAAGTGTCGCACCAACGTAGCTACTACTTCAACCGTATCGGTCTATGCCGTACAGTTCCCTCATAGTTTATTGCTACTTACCTAAAGGGTATCCCCCAGATCTGGGTTAGGATCTATAGTAACTCTGATTCGAACCCAGAAAGATAAAGCATACAAGTCAAGCAATTGAAAACATTATGAACTTATTCCTAAGGTACACCCCACTTATAAGCGTCCCCAATAGAGTCGCCAGTTCTGTGATACGGTGGGAAGAACTGACTGTTTTTTGGAATGCTGGTTTGCATTTTGCGTTTATCCAACAAGGAAAGGAAAAAGGATAGAAAAATTCCTTTTTCGAGATATTTCTCGGGTTCGGGGGGTAGATTATAGAAAGGGACGGTGTTAACACCCTTTCTATCTGTGGTTATCCACGGGCTCT
Source organism: Vicia faba (assembly GCA_948472305.1). Lineage (NCBI taxonomy): Eukaryota > Viridiplantae > Streptophyta > Magnoliopsida > Fabales > Fabaceae > Vicia > Vicia faba. The sequence goes on along the minus strand of OX451736.1, from coordinate 1,012,082,483 downwards.
TAGGTACTTGCTCAATTGTTTTCAAAATTGTTTTCTTTGTGCTTGTGGGTTTGAAAAAGTTTTTGTTTTGAAACTTCGATTTAACTCTTGCTTCTGTCCTTAAGAGCGTATGAAGTGTTTTTGAAAACTTTGTTCGAAAAGGAGTGTAAGTGTGAAAAAGGTTTTGTTTTTTGAAAGAGCAAGTATCTAAGAACCATCTACCTACTCGAAAAAAGAATCATTCTATGCTAATGTCCTTTAGAAAATGCTATCCCACTATGAATGAGTAGGTAGCACCGTCGTTGGAGTTTAAGGGTCAATTCGAATGAGGACCTACGGTCACTAAAGCAATGTTAGGACGCCTTAGTGGTAAACCTAATGTCTTAGATCATTTGTTTGTGGCAACAATATCCGAGGCAACCATTTCGAGGCAACTATGATCTTTTAGACAAGAGGACAACCTCTAAAGCGACCTATACTTAATGACCGTGTACAAAGGCAACCAAGTGGGGTGTACCCTAAGAGTGCGAGTGTGTCGTTTTCAGTTATTCTTATCTTTGTACATGTTAAGGGTGATCTAATTTGATTTAAAGATTAACATTCAATCTTGTCATGAAAACCCTATTATCAAACATCTAGCAGTTATAATTTACGGAAATAAAATGCGGAGTTTAAATTACAAGGCGTCGGGTATTTACATCGCCAAAGACAAACCCTTTGAAAAATAAAGTAAAGCGGTAAAAATAATTAAATGTCCTATTTAACTATTACAATTCGGAAGCAGGTACATTATTGGATAAAAGTAAATAAAGCGCGCGGGAAATTAAATCGAGTGCGAAATTTAGGGTTTTGACCCTTTTGAAAGAAAATGCTATCTTTTTGTTGTTTTTATTTGAGAAAAGAGATTGAGTCCTAAATTAATTACTAAATTAATTATAAAATAAATTAATTAATGAAAAATAAATTAATGACATATTTTTTTTGGATTTTTATTATTTTAGGAAAGAAAGTATAAATAATTAAATGAATTAAAACCTAATGATTTCTAATTAATTTTATTTATTTACAAAAAATAAGTTAAAGTTATTCTAGAATTAAAAACCTAAATTAATTAATTAGTATTTTATTAAAAAAAGGAATTCTGAAATTTTATTGTATAAAAAATAATTTTGATGAGTTTTCTAATAAAAAGGAAAACAAATGATTGGTTAATAATTAATTGAAGTTAAAAAAAATAGCTAAATAAAAAATAGAAAATATAAAGGCAAAGAGAGAATTGGGCCTGATTTTGGGTGGTGTGGAAAGCAACTTCTTGGCCCAATAGCAGTTGGCTCGTTTGACCTTTTGGGATCCAGTGTGGGCGCATTGACATGCTCTTTGATGGACCTCCAACGTGGATCATCAGATTTGGCCCTTGGCCATCTGGAGCTTGGATTGATGAGGGTGCATGGTGGGTTGCAGATGAGCGTGTGTATTGGAACACCTGAAAAATAATGATATTGAGAAAGAGGGGGACCTGGGATTCGAACCCAGGTCCTGAAGGAGAATGCTTTGCCAAGGTTACCACTGAGCCATGCTGCTTTAGTTGTTAGTATAATAAGTATCAATAATAATATAACAAAACAATTCCAATGCCAGAAAAAAAAAAGGTGCGCTTGGTTTGAATGGCCCAATGGACGGAGGACACCTCGTCGTCCCTGTCCTCAAACCCCTGTAAAAATTACCTACGGATTTCCATCCGCAGCAAAAATCGCAGCCTTGTTCTAAAATCTCCCTCAGGCCATATAAATACATTCCAAGAACATCGTTCAGTTCGTCATGACCTTCTGATCACGACCATGTTCTTCTTATGGGCCAATTGTAACAGAAACAGAAAGCCCCAAAAAAACTCCAAGAACCCTAACTATGGTGATTCTTGTTTCAGATCATATAAACGAAATTCATTAATGCCAAAAGCTTGCAAATGTTATTATGATCACAAATATGCAACTATTTTGTTCAATGGATGCCAGGATAATGCAAATTGAAATCAAGAATATGGATATGTCGCATGAGACTTACAGTTCACTAGGGAGTCTGAAAATGCATGGCTTGGATCGTAACAGCTTCTGGAGATGGCCAGCAATTGATTGAGACAACTCTCGCGTCCTGAAACTGCCTCTAACCTGGATTTTGATCTCCAACTTTTTTGTGATTTTTCTCACTTTTGTTCTTCCTCTACCAATGCTTGCCAACCCTTATTTTCGTGTGCTCTTCTTCCTTATGTATCACTCAGTGCATTAGGTCTCAATTAATTGTCCAAATCTTCCGATATTAAGGCTTGGATATTTGATTTGATCTCCATTTACAAACTTGCAAAATTTGCTTAATTCCAATCTTTTTGAACATGATTCACTTGATACGAATTTGATGATGATAATAGTTGTATTTGGAGCCTGAAATCAACACAAGATCTTGGTTATCAATGCCTTTTGATTTTTGTTTGATTTATTTTGATTTAAATCAAATTAATTCAGATAAAAATCAAAATAATTAATAAAAAAATGATATGGACACATGTTTGGAGCTAGGGCACGTGGGAAATAATGCAAACTCAAATCAAGTGGAAAAGAATGGGCCCATTTGGCAAAATTTGATGTTTTGGGGATAGTTGACTTTTGGCAATTTTTATCAAAAAAGTCCAACTTCAATAATGCATAACTTCTTCAATTTTGAACTTTTGGAGATGTTCTTGGACTTTATAGAAAGCTTGAGATGTCCTATAATCAACCCTTTTGGTCTTATCTCATTTTGATATTCCATGCTCAAGTTATAAGCTTTGACAAAAAAGGTGTTTTTGTTGACTTTCAAAAATGGCCTATAATGTCCAAATTCATAACTTCTTGTGAATGCATTTTTTGATCTTGGGGTATGAAGATGGATTGTAGGAAATTTCATCCTCTTCAAAATTATCTTTGGATGCGTCATTTCTCATAAAGTATGAGAAAGTTATGCTTGGTCAAAGTTGAGTTGACTTTTCTTGCAAAACCCTAATTTAGCAACTTTTGAATCTTGATGAATTTTGAGCAATCCTTGATGAATCATGATCAACCATTGATAAAATGGTGAAATATACTTCAAAATGAGAATGTTTACAAAAAATATTGAGGTTTGACTGTTTGTAGGTCACAGTTGACTTTTGCCCTAGCACAGTCGATTTTTGGACCTTTGGGCAATTGACTGAACAAACTTCCTCTGCAAGGCTTGAAATTTGACATGGATGATCTTGAGAACATATTAGGACAATGTTGATAACTTGAGGTCATTTAGACTCAAGGATCTTGATGCAACACAAAACCCTAATTTGGGGTTGACTACCTTAGGAGATAGCTTGTCTGACTAACTCTTGAGCAACCTTGAGCAACTTGGAGATTTTTCTTGCAATGTCTTGAGGAATATGAGAGGGAAAATTTTTGGGTACAACACCAGTTATTGAAGAAATTTTTACTCTCGTAGTTGTACCCTCTGCTGTTGCTGTTGATAAAAGTAAGGGGATCCAAGAAGCGCCCGTCAGGACGAGGGCTCAGCCTTTGGTCATCCCCGAGACCACTCAAAAGGAAATGGAGGAGATTTTAAAAATAATTAAGTAAAGCGACTATGATGTCGTAGAACAACTGGGGAAAACCCATTCAAAAATCTCTATGCTGGCCCTGTTGCTCTGTTCCGAAGCTCATGCCAAAGCGCTGATCAAATTCTTGAAGACGACCCATATGCCTCAGGAAACCTCCATGGACCAGTTCCAGGAGTGTGTAGCTAGCCTAACAGCCGACAACGGTCTTGGTTTCTCTGATGCCGATTTAACATCTAAGGGGAGAAAGCATAATGATGTGTTGTATGTCTCAGTGGAATGCAGAGGGACTACTTTAGCTCACGTTCTAGTTGATATCGGGTCGTCTTTAAATGTCTTGCCGAAGAAAGCATTGGACAGATTGGACTGTGAAGGTTTGACCCTGAAGCCCAGCAATATCATTGTCAGAGCCTTTGACGGTTCTAAAAGGATGGTCCACGGGGAGGTGGACATCCCAATTAAAGTGGGAACGGAAACTTTCAACTCCACATTTTATGTGATGGACATCCGTCCTTCCTACTCTTGCTTGTTAGGAAGACCCTGGATCCACAATGCTGGGGCCATCACTTCTTCTCTACACCAAATGCTCAAGTACCCAGTTCAGGGGGAAATTATAACAGTTCATGGCGAGGAGGAGTATATGATAAGCCATCTTAATTCATTCCGCTATGTTGAATTAGATGGTGAATTCATCGAGACTCATTTCCAACACTTTAAAGAGGTTTCTCCTGAAGTGGTGACAGCCAAGACAATGACTTCTGTACCCGCAGTTACCAAACCTGTGTCCCGGATGTCATCCCTTAAAGACGCGAAGGCTGTGATCGAGGAAGGAGGAAGCGCAGTATGGGGTCAATTGCCAGATTTTCCTTACAAGATAGATAAGTTCGGCTTGGGTTTCACTGCTTCTGCTCAAAAGGTTGTGCGTCGCTCCCGGGCTGGAGGGCCACCATTAAAGATCACTCATCATGGAGTTCATGCTTTGGAGGATGGTAAAGATGAGAGCAACTTTGAAGACTGGATTTTCCCGACTATTGAAGGAGGACTGAACAACTGGGAGGCAAAGGACTTTGTTCCCATTACTTTCATAAATCAATAATTTATCTTTCGAACATTTATGTTGGTCTGTAATAAATCTTGAACAATTTGTACACTTTTTGCCTTATGTCTTACCCGAGGCATATAGGTCCATTTGTAAGGGCTTGATTTTTCATCTTCATATGCCATTTTTTATGAACCATGGACGTTTTCACATACAAACTTTTGTGTTCATTTTCTTTCTTTTTACATTTTATTTGTTTAAAGGTGGATATCCCTTACACACACCCACACTCACAAATGCATGTACCCTTCCATTCCGGATTCCATGGGTAACAATTCTGCTACGGCCTTCAGTGACTCTAAAGATCTGGTCAATCATGCCGATTACGAAGGTGATCAAGACTATGAGGTGCCGGGAGAGTTGGCTATACTTCTATAACAGGAAGAAAGGGCTATTCTACCACATGAGGAGTTGTTAGAGACAATCAACTTGGGAACTGAGGAAGACAGAAAAGAGGTTAAAGTGGGTGCCAACCTGAAGCCAAATGTCAAAGAACGCTTAGTTCATCTATTGAATGAATATGTTGAGATCTTCGCCTGGTCCTACGAAGACATGCCAGGACTCGATACAGATATTGTGGTTCACCGCCTCCCTACAAGAGAAGACTGTCCACTGATTAAATAGAAAGTCCGCCGAATAAGGCCCGATATGTCTAAAAAGATCAAAGCCGAAGTGATGAAGCAGTTCAATGCTGGGTTTCTTGCTGTTACTTCCTATCCACAATGGGTTGCTAAAATTGTGCATGTGCCTAAGAAGGACGGAAAAGTGAGAATGTGCATGGATTATAGAGACTTAAACAGGGCTAGCCCTAAAGATGACTTTCCACTACCACACATTGACATCTTGGTTGACAATACAGCTCAGCACAAGGTATTTTCTTTCATGGATGGATTTTCAGGGTACAACCAGATCAAAATGGCCCCTGAAGACATGGAGAAGACTACTTTTATTACACAGTGGGGTACCTTCTTCTATAAAGTGATGCCATTCGGACTGAAGAATGTCGGGGCAACCTATCAACGCGCCGTGGTGGCTTTGTTTCATGATATGATACATCATGAGATTGAAGTCTACGTAGACGACATGATAGCCCGTTCACAGACAGAAGAAGAACACCTCGACCACTTGCACAAGCTTTTTGTCAGGCTGATGGAGTACAAGCTCAGACTGAACCCTAAAAAGTGCACTTTCGGATCCAGGTCCGGTAAAATTTTGGGATTCATCGTCAGTAACAAAGGCATCGAGGTGGATCCTGCCAAGGTCAAAGCTATACAAGAAATGCCTGCCCCTCGCACTGAGAAGGAGGTCAGAGGTTTCTTGGGATGCCTAAACTACATTGCAAGGTTCATTTCTCACCTAACATCTACCTGTGAGCCAATCTTCAAGCTGTTGAAGAAAGATCAGGTGGTTAAATGGAATGATGACTGTCAAGTTGCTTTCGATTGAATCAAGGAGTATTTGCTAGAACCTTCTATCTTGATGCCTCCCGTCGAAGGAAGACCGCTAATCATGTACCTGACTGTTTTGGATAATTCAATAGGGTGCGTATTGGGCCAACATGACGAGTCTGGCCGAAAAGAGCATGCCATTTATTACCTTAGCAAAAAGTTTACCGACTGTGAGACTCGCTACTCACTACTCGAGAAAACTTGTTGCGCTTTGGTATGGGCTGCTCGCCGGCTAAGGTAGTATATGTTGACACATACCACTTTGCTGATCTCTAAGATGGATCTAATCAAGTACATCTTCGAAAAACCTGCTTTATCTGGAAGAATTGCTAGATGGCAGATGATCCTTACCGAATATGATATATAGTACATGACCCAAAAAGTTATAAAGGGGAGTGTTCTAGTCAATCATCTGGCTCATCAAGCTGTCGAAGATTACCAATCCATGAAGTTTGACTTCCCCGATGAGGATATCATGACTTTGAGCAACGTTGAAGAAAATAGACCGTATGACGGACCTGAACAAGGATCCTGATGGACCATGTACTTTGATGGTGCCTCCAACGCACTTGGGAATGGCATCAGTGCGGTACTTATCTCTCCAGAAGGTTTCCATACACCTTTCACCGCTAGACTCTGCTTCAACTGCACCAACAACATGGCAGAGTATGAAGCTTGTATCTTTGGTCTCAAGGCTGCAATAGACTTGGGAATCAAATCTTTGATTGTATTTGGGGACTCAGCTTTGGTTATCAGTCAAATCAAAGGAGAGTGGGACATTAAACATCCTAACCTCATCCCTTACAAAGAACATGTCCTGACATTGCTACCTCATTTTAAGCAGATTACCTTCGAGCACTTTCCGTGAGAAGAGAACCAGCTAGCAGATGCTCTAGCTACAATGTCATCCATGTTTAAACTTAACTGGGATAATGAGGCTCCCTAAATCACCGTCGAACGGATGGACGGACCTGCACATTGTCACGATATTAATACCGAAGAAGTAGTGGACCGACCCTGGTTTCATGACGTCAAAAGGTATCTCGAAGCACAAGAATACCCTGAAGGAGCTTCAGTCAACGACAAAAAGTTCTTAAGGAGATTCTCTGCCAAGTTCTTCCTGAGCAATGGTATCCTATACAAGCGCAATCATGATTGCATTATGCTTCGTTGTGTGGACAAGGTTGAATCTGAGCAGATCATGGCTGAACTACACAATGGTACATTTGGCACCCACTCGAGCGGTCATACGATGGCTAAGAAGATTCTACGGGCAGGCTACTACTGGTCTACCATGGAAGCTGATTGTGATCAACATTCCCGTACTTGTCACAAATGCCAAATCTATGCGGACAAGGTACATATTCCTCCAGTTCCTCTCAATATCCTAACAGCTCCTTGGCCATTCGCAATGTGGGAAGTCGACATGATTGGAGAGATCAAGCCCACGACATCCAATGGACACCGCTTCATCCTGGTGGCCATTGATTACTTTACCAAGTGGGTCGAATCAGCTTCCTTCACCTCTGTTACAAAGAATATGGTTGCCCACTTCATTAAGCAGAACCTTATTTGCCGGTATGGCATCCCCGACAGGATTATTACTGACAACGGTACAAATTTGAACAATACTATGATTACCGCCTTGTGCGAGCAGTTCCAGATTCAACATCACAATTCATCTCCCTATCGGCTAAAGATGAACGGTGTTGTCGAAGCTGCGAACAAAAATATCAAGAAGATCATTCAAAAGATGACAGTCACCTACAAGGACTGGCATGAGATGTTACTGTTTTCTCTGCACGGGTACCGTACCACGGCACGTACATCAACTGGGGTAACACCCTTTTCTTTGGTATACGGCATGGAAGCTATTTTACCTATCGAGGTTCAGATTCCCTCCTTGAGAATCATGAAAGATGCTGGTTTGAGTGAAGACGATTGGATTCATACCCGGCTTGATCAACTTAACTTGATTGACGAAAAGCGACTTACTGCTGTTTGCCATGGTCAGGCGTATCAAAAACGAATGATCAAGGCTTTCAACAAGAAAGTAAGTACCAGGTATATCAAGTCGGGGACCTTGTAATCAAACTGATCATCTTACCACAAAGTCATCCCAGGGGTAAGTGGACTCCTACTTACGAAGGACCATTTGTGATCAAAAACATTTTTTCTGGTGGGGAAATAATCTTAACCACCATGGACGGCGACGACCTGCCGCACCCTGCAAACACGGACATAGTCAAAAGATACTACTCATAAACGACCCGACAAGTTGAAAACCCGAAAGGGAGACTTGGGAAAAAATGGGCATCCCGGTGAATCGAAAACCCAAAAGGGCGGTTCAGGCAAAAATTAGGGATAAACAAAAAAATCTGTACACCCGGCAAGTTGAAAACCCGAAAGGGCGACTTGGGCAAAAAAGGGTTTCCTGGTGGACTGAAAACCCGAAAGGACGGTCCAGGCAAAAGTTAGGGAATTAAAGCGTATGACTATGTCTCGTCAGATCACTTTAAAAATAATCTCTTCACCAAACAAGCTCCTGGCTTCTGATCAATCCAGTCATCTTCGGACGAAGCAACGAATGGACAAGATATCCAGAGTTACGAAGGCTATAGCGGAATGGGAATCCCATGGAGTTTTACACATAGCCATCTTTCTTTGTATAAATTTTTCTCAATTTTATGACAACATTCTCTTACTAGAATGTCTGTCTCCTTTGTACAAAATACTCACACAAAGTTAATACAAAGATACTTCAAAGTGCAGAAAATTATTTGCCTTTCCTTTTTCTTTACACTTGTGTTTTATTTGAAAGTGTCCAATGATTTATTAAATGAGCATATGCATTTGAATATAATCACCATTTACAAATAAATGAAATGTGAAAGAATAATTACTGACAGGGTGAAAGTATAGGGAAACGTCTTTAGGCTATTCCGAGAGAAATCTCCTTCAGTACATCATCTGGATACCCAGCGGAGCAAACACTTTGGGTCATGGATCCCCAGCGAAGATGAAACCTTCTTCCCCAGCGAAGTCAATTTCCAACTACCAATCCGCAGCAGAAACCACTCAGTTTTCCCTAGATTCCCCAACAAGTTATCTTAAAGTTTGAGAATCAACCAAATGACAGTTAACTTTTGTCCCCAACCTCCGGATAATTCCCCAGTAAATTGGCATACAACCCAAGCTCTTGAACTTTTTCCAAATAGGAATAAGCTCTTCCCCCAGAGTCCTGATCTCCCCAGAAGAGTAGCTACTCTCCAGCAGTATAGCTATTCCCCACAGAGTTCTTCATCCCCAACAGAATGAAGATTCTCATTCTTAACTCTCCAGTTTGAAGTTCCCAGGGGTTTATTTTCCCTAGCAGATTGAGGATTCTCAGTCTGGATTCCCCAGTGAAGTTGCCAGAGTCTTCATCACTCCCCAGCTTGAGTTTATCAGAATTTTTAATCCCCTACAGATCGAAGATTCTCACTCTCGCTTCTCCAATAAAGTCCCCAAGGTTTCAACTTCCCCAGAAGAGTGAAGATTCTCATTCTTAAATCTTCACAGAAGCCATCAAAGTCTTCCTTATTCTCCAGTAGATCAATGTTTTCTTTCATCTAATCCCCAATAGAGATTCATCAGAGTTTCCCTATTTCCCCAGCCGAGTAAGGATTCCCATTGATGTACTCCCCAGCTACAGTCGTCAAAGATCTCTGGATTCCCCAAACAGGTTTCTCAAAGTAGACTTGAAGGATCCCTGTCACCAGGAAAGTCATGAAGGATTCTCACATCCCTACAAGTTGTCAAAGTTCTTGTTAATTCCAACAAGTTGCCAAGGATTTTCTATCCCCGACAGTGGTCCAAGGATTTCTCATCTTCAGTAATCAAAGATTTTGAATCTCCAGCAGCGGTCATGGATTTATTTTCCCCGGCAGTAGTCAAGGATTTTTATTATGCCTAGCTATCAAGGACTTATTCTCCTCAGCAAGACAGCTAATCAACTTACATGCGCATACATTACATTCATATATCGTAAAAATTGATAAAAACACATTTTATTGCATCATACATGTCATGCAACATAACTCTGTGTTTCAGCTAACATTTTACCCTTTTCAGGATAAGATTAAAAGTTACCTTTAACGAATATTCAAAGATTTCAGATACAGTACAGATACACTCCAGGCGCGGAAGTCATTCTGTTACTCATTCAAATATCTTATTCAGATACAATATGGATACACCCCATACACGGAGGTCATTCTATTACTCATTCGGAATTCAAAGTCAAGATACAGTACAGATACGCACCAGACAAGGATGCCATTCTATTCCTTATTCAGATTCAACTATCAACTTCAAGATCAGATACACTCCAGACACAAGTCATTCTACTACTCATAAATATATCCACTCCAGATACAGTCCAGATACGCTCCAGACAAGGTAGCCATTCTGTCACTCATTCAAACATTTCCCCAGCCCAGAGATGCTCCATACATGGATGTCTTTCTGTCGCTTATTCAGATTTCAGATTCAGATACAATACATATATACTCCACATGAAAAATTCATTCTGATATTCATTCAAGAATCAAATATAGTTACATCTCGGATACGCTCCAGACACGGACGCCATTCCTTTGCCCATACAGATCCAATCTCCATATACAACTCAGATACGTTCCAGATACGGATACCATTCTGATGTTCATTCTTCTGATTTTCAACAAATATTCTTGGATGGCATCTCTAATCCCATCTCCAGCAAGATTCTACCGTCTCCAAATGGCATCTTTAAGCCCATTTCCTCAGCTACATTTTTGACGAGTGCAAATTTACGGGTACTCTAGTGTCCAATCCTCTTTTACCTTCGAGTCACGAAAGGCAAACTCACCAATCTAGCTCTTCAGGTTCAAGAAGATTGAACAGGGGCAGCTTTTGTACCCCAAAATTTTCCCTCTCATTTTATCAAGATTTCCCCTCACAAGACTCCTTGGACTCCAGACAGAATTAGGGTTTGCTCTGCTCAAGACATCTCCTTGCACTGTTGACCTGAAATTAGGGTTTGAGTTTGCACAAGGATTTTTGGACTTCCAATGCTCAAAGTGACTTTCATACTTCATGTTGGACTTATAAGATTTCCCCTACCAAGTTTCAAGCTCTGAATTAAATTTTTGCCCAGTCAATTGGACAGTTAACCTAGAAATCAGTTGTATTGGGGAAAAAGTCAACTATGGCCAATTTACAGTCAAACCTCATGATTTTTGATCCACATCAACATTATAGGCTCATATTAACCATTTGATCAAGTTTGTACCACAACTCCTCAATAAATTTGATCAGATCATCAAAAGGGCAAAATGGTCATTTTTAGGGTTTTGACTGTAGAAGGGCAATTTCTGATTTTTAACCTAGCCAATGGCAAATTGGGTTCAAGCATGGATTAAAGGACTCAATGGCATCATCTTGAACTATTCACAAGGTTCAAAAGATCTCAATTGCATTGGATTGACAGATGAATTTTCCAGTCAACTGATCAAAAATCAACTGTACACTGAAAAGTCAAACTTTGACTTTTTGGTCAGAATCAAGTGCCAAGGGTCATTTTTCATCAAGATGTGTCAAAACATGAAACTTGTTCATCAAGAAACCTAATTTTGCAAATTAGGGTTTAAGATTGAAAAATTTCATAACTTTGAAATTTTCTAAGTTATGAAATTTTCTTATTTTTTCCTAATTTTGCCCAACATTTTAACCATGATACAATTGGATTCAAACACAACTTACAACATGAAAGTTGTAGTCCTCCACAAAATCTACAACTTTGATTCACAAAGTTTTCTCAAAAGATGCTTGTATCTCAAGTTATGATTTTGTGAACAAGGGTCCATGAAACTTAAATTAGTGAAATTTTGCCCTAGTTTAGGCAGGATTTTGACCTATCTTCATGGTAATTTTTCACATAGTTCCACTTGTAATCTCAAAATGCATTTCAAAGATGGATTGTATAGCATGTTACAAGCTTACCAAAATGTCCAAGAACTCTCCAAAATCATTTGCGGTTAGGGGGAATCGAAGGTTTGAATTTGGCAAAAAATCACTTTGGTCCATGGCATTTTTCACTATGCTACAAATTACAATTTCTATCCAGCTTTGCTTGTACTTGCTTACAGGTATCTAAACCCTTCCACACTCAAAAATTGAATTCAAACTCAATGGTTTAAGGCATTATTCTGATCAAGAGAAGATTACACATTGAATTAATCTAGAAATGACAAAAAGCTAACATTGCCATTTTGATAAAGGTGGCTTTATGTCAACTTGTTTCCCTTGAGCCTTGAACCAAGATTTCTGCAGCATACCAACTTCAAAAACTCATGGCAAAGTACAACAACTTTGTGCAGCTAGGAAGGAGGCCTGTACAGGCTCTTTGCTTGATCAATTCACACTTTTCTTCAAAACCAAGAAACCTTGCAAAAATCACATAACTCTTGTATCTGTTATAACCAAGCTTGGCAACCAATCCAAACAACTTTTGCATATCACATTGATCCAAAAACACGAGCTATCCAGTCCTCAAACACCCTTGAACATCAAAACACCAAAAACATGCAAAACAAGGCAGCTTCTGCAGTTGCACCTCCATCTCACAAACCACTCGTGCGTTTTGTCCCAAACCTCTTCCAACACACTCCATACAACCCATCTAAGCTCTCCCAACCATTGGCCAATGACTGTAACTCCATTTACAAGCTTCACCATTTTTAAATTCTGCTTGTGCAAGTTGACTTCTACAGGCTTATTCAAGAAAACTCAAAGCAAATTAAGCATTGGGGAAGGTCAAAGGAAGTTCAAGCAAGCTCCCAAGTATCTCAGGCCTCACTGAAAACCTCTACATTGTCATACTCGTGTTCAACTGAAACAGGTATTTTCCAACTTTCTATCTCTCTATTTAGGAATCATTAAGCTTAGGTTTGTGAATAAAAAATGTAGTACTCATGGCCCTTAAGCTGTACATATGCATAGATTTTATTTAAGTTAACTGAGTTGGGAGCACGTATGCAGGATATCCTAGTTTGAACATACATGCGCGCATTTTTGTTTGACACAAGGTTGAAGATGAAGCAAGTGGGCTGGGCCTGTGTTGTTCCATGCTTTTGACACCCCCCTGACTTGCTATTTGCACCCCCAACCCATTTGTTTATTTTTTGCATATTTTTTTATTACTGACTTTATTTTATTTTTCCTAAACATTAAAAATACCAAAAAATATTTTCATACATTTTCACTTTTTTTTTTGGACATAGAAATAATTATTAAATAATATATACATTTATTTTCTTAATAAAAAAAAACTTGTAAATACCACAAAAAATATTATATTTTTATTTTTATTATTTATATACTTAAATAATATTTTTCTAACATATTTTTATTTCTTGACATTTGTATATATTTTTATTTTATTGTACATAAATAAATAATACATAATATACATATACTTTCTTAAAACAAATTAGGGTTTCCACCCTTAATAAAAATAATATTTTTTTCTTATTTTTGATACATTAAATATTTTATTTTTATATACATAAAAATAATACAAAAAGCATTTTTTGCATATTTATAATATATTGCATATTTATTTAATTGTCCATTTAAATAGTTGCTTATTTATTATTTGAACAAAGAATTCAATTTGGTTGTAATAATCTTAGGGTTTTAATTTCTTGCAAATAATCCCCTATTCAAAATTGTATCCCCCTCCCCATATCAATGTTGTAATAGCTTAGATTACTTTTACGCATTTATTGCTTTCAAATATGCCATGATAGAGATTAGGGTTTGCATGCAATATCCAAAATAAAAACAAATAGCTAGACCTAATACAAGACATAAAAATATGTAAATTGACAACACAATACACACATACACCCCTAGGGTTTCATCCACTTGTTGCCTTTAAAATGGCCATGGTATGCATGTTGAGTATCTTGGCAAAACAAAAACAAAACAAAAGATCATAGTCCCTCGATGACGCTATCTTGGTTGCCTATACAAAATGATCTAGACCCTCAAAACAAAAATTGCTAAGATACTTAGCAATATTGCTATCATGGTCAATATGATGACCCGTGCCTGTCCGGTTTAACATCCAAATACAAGGTTGTTTACCAAATGCAATGGTAAAACAACATTGTCAAAAGGGTTAAAAAATGTGTAGGAAAGATCTTTGAGTAGATAGGGTAGATGCTCTTAGTTACTTGAACAAAACTTGCAAACATCCTTGCTATTTTCAAACTATCACACACCTTTCAAAACAATTTCAAAACATTTCCCAACAAACTTTCAAACATTGAAACATTTTTCAAAAGACAAACACCTTTGTATACATTCAAACAAGAATCATTACAAAGTTTTCCTAGACAAGGCCTCTTTTCAAAACATTTTCAAAACCACACACACACAAAGCACCATTTGAAACAATTGAAAAGCAAAAGCAAGTGATCTAAACAAGTAACTAAGAGCCCATGGAAAACCATGGATGAAAAGGGTGCTAGCACCTTCCCTTTTCATAATCTACCCCCCGAACCCAAGAAAACATCTCAAAGGTCTTTCCTGTGCTTTTTGACCTTTCCTTTGGATAAAATAAAAAGTCGGTGGTGACTCTTGCTAAACCGAAACATTTGCGAACACAAACGCAAAACCTAAAGTCAGTTCTCCCACCGTATCACACGTAGGGTTTTTTATTTCCGCACCTTATATTTTGTACATGTTTACTGCTAGTAACTAGGATTGCATGACAAGATTGAAAAATAAAAACGTTAGCAAACCTAAATGCGCAAGATAAATAACTGAACACAATTACACATGCGCACCTCTAGGGTATCCCACTTTGATTGACTTTGGAAAACAGTCACAATTCTCGAAACGTGAGAAGTTTTAGTGGCTTTCCTCTAGTTTGAAAGATCACAAGTCCCTCAATGACCCTTTCGACTTTTCCTCGATTAAAAGTGATCTTAGAAACTTTAGAACAGTTACTAAAATTTCTTTCTAAGTTGCCTTCGTGACCGTAATGTCCCTTCGGTTGTCCCTAAAACATCCAACAACAAAGCTACCTACTCACTAATAGTAGGATAGTATTTTCTATAGGAAAAGAGAAAAAGAACGACCTTTTTCGAGGACAAAAGTAGATAGCTGTTAGAAGTTTGCTCAAAACATTTTTCACTTACACAAATACTACCTTTCAAAAACATGTTTCAAAACACTTTGTATACTTTCTCCACTATCCCAAGAAACATTACAAAGTTCTCCATACTAAGGCATTTTCAAATCATTTTCAAATACACAAAGCACAAAGGTATTTCAAAATGAGCAAACCTCTAAGAGCCCGTAGAAAACTACAGATGGAAAGGGTGCTAACACCTTCCCTTTCCATAATCTACCCCCTTACTCAGAAAACTCTCGAAAATATCTTTTTTTTTCTTTTCACCCTTTCCTTAATTTGGATAAAAGAAAAGTCGGAGGCGACTCTTGCTTACCGCGACATTTGCAAACACAAATGCAAAACCAGTATTAAATAGTCGATACGGCCACTGTATCACAAAAGGAATCTTGAATAACTTCTTTAATCTTTGAGTTATGAGGAAAGAAAGATGGAGATAACAGGTTTCCCACATACGGCGCCACTGATCTTACCGCTTGATCAGAACTTGTAAGGTGGTCAGATGATGATCTTTGGTCGGGCTGTGACGTCGAGGAGGAAAAAGGGGGTTGTACCTGCAAGGCACTCCGACGATCAAGTAAGAGTGAGAGAAAAGAGATATGTTGTACCCAAAAATTTTCCCTCTCACTTATCAAGAATTTGCTCACAAGATCTCCTTGGGCTCAAGACTGAACTAGGGTTGATCAGCTCAAGACACCTCCTTAAGCACTAATGACCAAAATTAGGGTTTGAGATTGCACAATGATATTTGAACTTTCAATGATTCATATGACTTTCATGGATCATTATGGACCCCTAAGATTACTCATGTCAAGTTTCAAGCCTTGGATCACACTTTTACTTAGTCAATTGAGTAGTTAACCTAAAAATCAGTTGTATTGGGGAAAAAGTCAACTATGGCCAATTCACAGTCAAACTTCATAATTTTTTATCCATATCAACATTTTAAAATCATATGTATCTCTTGATCAAGTTTGGACCATAATTCCTCAAGAAATTTGATCAAATCATCAAAAGGGCAAAATGGTCAAAATTAGGGTTTTGATTGGGAAAGGGCAATTTCTGAATTTTGACCTAGAAAATGATAAATTGGTTTAAGGAATGATATCAAGAGTCCAATTGCATAAATTTTACCTAATGACATGGCTCAAAACATTGCAAGTCCAATAGATTGACAAATGAATTTTTAAGTTAACTGATCAAAAGTCAACTGTATACTGAAAAGTCAAAATTTGACTTTTTGGTCAAATTCAAATGCCAAAGATCACAATTCATCAAAGCATGTATAAATATGAAACTTATTCATCAAGAAATCAAAAATTCAAGATTTCATTTTGAAAAGTTAAAATTTCTAAACTTAGAAATTTTCTAAGTGTTGGAAATTTCTTATTTTTTCATAACTTTGAGCAAACTTTTCACCATGATGCAAAGTGATTCAAGAGAAACTTCCAACATGAAAGTTGTATATCTCCATGAAATATCCAACTTTTCTTCACACAACTTCTTCCAAAAGTGCTTGGATCTCAAGTTATAATTTTAAGAACATATGGTCATGAAACAAAACACTTAGTGAAATTTTGCCCTAATTTGGTCAGGATTTTGACCCAACTTCATGACACTTTTTCATATAGTTCCAAGGAGAATATTCAAAAGCAATTCAAATATGGATTGTAGAGCACATTGCAATCTTTCCAAAATATCCAAGAACTCCTTGAGATCATTCTTGAGTAGGGAGAATCGAAGAGATGAAGTTAGGGTTTTCACACTTGAATTACAAGTCATTTTGTGATGAACAAGAATTCAATTTCAAACCTATGTTGCACAATCTTGTTTTACAGGCCTCTAAACCTCAAGATCTCTCCATAAACAGAATATTACACTTGCTTTTTATTATCCACTTGATTCAAGCTTTATCCAAGCAAATTTTCCATTTATGGCATAAAGTAACCATTCCATTCTTGTAAAGAGGCTTTATTCACAAAGTTAATACATAGAGCTCCTAAATTGTTCCTTGTGATCATAAGTAATGTCTAAGGCAAAAGAAACATGTCTAGAGCCTCCCATAAACTCATGCCATGCTTGTACTTCATCTTGGAACCATATTGTCACTTTTCTTTAAAAATAAGTAACATAGCCATAAGTCTATATCTTACTTTTATGACCTCCTCAAGTCCTCTAATCTTTTTTATATAACCACACAAGTTATTTGCAAGGAGGACACGATTAAACAAGACCCCAAAACTCCATGAAAACTCAGATTGCACAAAACCTCCATCTTTGTGTCATTTCTGATTTTGAACTTCAATCTTCAAAACCACTCGTGCATTTCTTGGCCTTTTTATTTCAAAAGCTTCCTCATACCAAATACAAACCATCCTTGTCACTGTTTGCAAACTGTAACTCCATTTTCATTAACTTCCATACCCAAAAACAGAGCATTGCAGTTGGACTTCTCCAGACAATTTCTGCCACCCTCAGCTCGAGCCAGCCATTACATTAGCTTCCTAGAGGTCCAAGGAAGCTAACCTAATCATCACCACTGCCTGAAACTAGGTCAAATCCATTCCACGATTTCCAGCTTTAAGGTGTTTTTATTGAAATTCTATCTCCATATTTAGGCATTGTTAGGTCTTGATTTGTGAAGATAAAATGTGGATACCATTGCCACGAAGCTGTACATATCCATAGTTTGCATTTATATGGCCTGAGCTTAGAGAATTTTAGAGTTGAAGTTTTCTGAGATTTTTAGGTTTTAAATTAGGGCCAGATAAATTTTCATTCATCTTTGATTGTTAGCTTAAATTAATTACATGGTTGAATTCGTGGGAAGAAATGCCACAATTTTCATGTTTGAACTTTTCATTTTTATTGAGAGATGAAGAAGATACAGGTCCTTTGGCTGAAGGTTGAAGATGAAGTGTAATCAGGGCGCGTTTTGTATCATATATTTATTGTTTTGCTTATATTAACGGATGTATAGCCACCCCAGTGGTATAAGCGCGCTCCTGTAACCTTTGGGACCTGGGTTCGAGCCCCAGTGGTACCCTTTTGTTTTTTTCACATTTTTGCTTTCTGACTTTGTTTCTTGGACATGCGCTGGGCCTCATTGGGCCTTGTTGTTTTTTTTTGTTTTTTCTTTCTAACCCCTTGCAGGCTATCAACACCCTTGGCCCAATTTTATTTTATTTTCTTATTTTCATTTTATTTATTTTCTTAATCATTTTTCTAATATTAAAAAAATCATAAAAAATATAAAAATAGTAGATTTATATTTTGACTTAGTTTATTTATTTTTCTCACAAAAAATATATTTTATTTAACCATACTTTATTTATTTTACTAATTATTCTTGTAAATTTAATTAAAACTAGGTTATTATTTATTTTCTTTTACACCAATTAAAATATATTATTTTAAAATATAAAAAGACCAAAAATATTTTATAATACTATAATTTATTTTCAAGACAAAAATACCAAAAATACATTTCTTAAACTTAATTTCTTTTTAATCAATTAATAGATTTAGGGGTTGTATTTAAAATCTTATCTTAGTAAATTTAGGTTTAATTTTAATTAATTATTTTATTTTAGTTAATTAGGTTAAATCAAAATCCCTTTTCTCTAAAAAAATCCAAACAAAAATATCTATTTTCTTCACATTTGCATTCTTGTATATTTATTCATCGTGTACATTTAGTTATTCAATTCTTGTACCAATTCAATATGTTTGTAATAAATTAAATAGGTTTATTTTCTTGCAATCCCCAGTTAAAATTTGTACACTCCCTCCCACAAGTATTGTAATAGCGTAGTAACTTTAAATTCCGCAATTTATCGCTTTATATATAACATGCTAGTAATTAGGGTTTGTATGGAAAGACTAAAACCAATACTTAGAAAACCTTAATTCAAGACAAAATCAAGCATGAAAATAATACACTTGCACAAGCACCCCCTAGGGTAAATCCACTTGGTTGCCTTACAAAATGGCCATATTATGCATGTGAGGTATCTTAGCAAAAACAAAGAAAAATATAAGATCATAGTCCCTCGATGACGCTATCTAAGTTGCATTTCAAATGATCTTAGTCCCTAAAAGAGAATGCTAATATACCTTGAAACCTTGCAAATCATGGTTATACGATGACCCACATCCGTCCCGTTTACATCCAAAGATAGGGTTACTTACAAAATCAATGGTAAGATAACAATGTCAAAGGAAAAAGGAAATGAACATGAAAGACTTTTGAGTAGGTAGAACGCTCCTAATTACTTGCTCAATTTCAAACAAAACATCCTTGCTATTTTCAAAACAAACACCTACACTTTCAAATATCTTACAAACTTGAAAACATTTTCAAAAGATCAAACATCTTTGTATACATTCTTACGAACGAGAATCATTACAAAGTTTTCCTAAACAATGGCCTCTTTAAAAAATGCTTTCAAAAACTACACAAATCACAATTTCAAACAAAAGTAAGTGATCTAGCAAGTAACTAAGAGCTCATGAAAAACCATGGATGAAAAGGGTGCTAATACCTTCCCTTTTCATAATCTACCCCCCAAACTCAAGAAATAATCTCAAAGGTCTTTCCTGTGCTTTTTCACCTTTCCTTTTGGATAAAATAAAAGTCGGTGGCGACTCTTGCTAACCGCAAAATTTGCAATCAAATGCAAAACCTTCAAGTCAGTTCTCCCACCGTATCACAAGATACAAGCAAAGTGTTGAGGTATTAGTGGTGAATAGTGAATATTCGATACTTGGCCCTCACATATGTGAGGGTTTATATTGTGCCAAGGGCATATGGCTATTACTTCTTGTTTTTGGGCCTGGATATGCGGGTCCGCAAATACAGGTAACTGCCAGGACTTGGTCATATCAGGCAGGTGTGCCCGTAACTAGCTTTTGGTTCCGGGGAAGGGGTAGGTTACGGGCAGCAATCTGGTCGGTTCTTGGTTGTCTGCATGACTTGAGGTCGGGAAAAATGAGAGGTGCTTGTCAATTATCATGGTTCAGTTCCGGTTTGGGAGGGCAAAGGGTTGATGTTTCCCGATAAAAAGCGAGGGAGTTTCGGGCCATAGTCGTATGGACCGTACCGAAAGAACGGGTTAGACTGGGCCTACTCTGGAAATCGGGCCAGTCTAGAACACCATTCACTTCTCATTTTGATTCATCCAATCTTAGTTACAAACTTAAGCCATATACTATCGAATTTGTAAGCGATTAACTCTTCATATCAGAGATTTATCGCACCATTGATCGAGTCTGTAGTCGAGTTTAGATCGCATTTACTTTGAAGTTATTTATCTTTCGGCCATTTACATTCCATCGATGTTTATTTTCGTCGTTTACATTTTATCAAAGTTTATTTTCATTGTACCAGATTCAAGCCTCTATTTTGGATCAGGTTCTTATTTAATTCAGTATTATTTATATTCTGTCTGCATTACTTTACTTTGCACGCTTATTTTATCGCACGTACTTCTTCTATCTTTCTTTTAATCGCACTTTTAACGCTTATATCTTTACTATGCTTTATCCCATGAACAAATCAATTATTTTAGTTTATGGCATAATCTTGTCTAGCTAAATTTATATGTGTTAAAATGTGAGGACCGTCGATTCGATGGTACTCTAAATTGTTGTTCTTTGGGAAATCCTATTGGGACTGTTTTGGTTGATATCGCGACTTTTTTAAACTTAATTTTGTCAATTACTACGAAAGAATAAAGTTGTTTAGTTTTTAGTTGATCAAAACCACGAAAGCTATTTGTTAATTAATTAGGAGAGTCTAATATTTCTAGAAAGCAATTTTAAAACTACATATGAAAGCGCATCGTTTATAGGTTTAAGATTAGGTTACCTTGTGCGAAAGCCTGGAACACTTTTAAGTTTAACTTTGTAATAGAAATTACTTTTCAACTGAGTAAAGAGTATAATTTCTTAAAATAGGTTTTAATATTTTAACGCAAACAGCGCCTACCACCGTGACAGTGGACAGTATAATTTAGAGAGTAAAACCCGGTTCTGAATATGCGAAAGTGAAATTTCTTATTCAATTAGATATTTTTAAAGTAGAAAATATTGTCCCATAGAAATTCAATTTATGAACAACAAGAGTACCAAAGAATTGATAAGATCCATATTCCAACATGTAGCGGTAGAAATGTTCAAGACTAAGCCATTGGATTGACTAGCCTTTGTACAAATCAAAAATAAAAATCTCCACCGTGCTTTATTGTTTCTAAAGGAAAGGGAAAAGAGAGAATAACCCAAAAAGGGGGAAAGATTCAAGGTAAGGGGGTTGGTTATGTAAAGGAAAGGTATTAGCACCCTAAACATCTGCGGTACTTCACAGGAACCTCTTTGTAAAATCTTTATATTTTGGCTATAAAATATGTTGTATAGAAATAGATGGTGGAGGTGAGAAGAGAAGTATTTTTTATTATTTTTGCACCCACCGCGGTTGTGAACCTTTAATGCCTATGTACCACCTTTCGTGCAACAGGGGATCAAGGTACACGTAGTTCCTTTTTAAAAAATTTGAAACACAAGTGTGTTGGTTAATTTTAAGAGATAAGACATCATCGTCATTGTCCATGTGGAAAAACATACTTACTACCCATAATCATGAGAAAGGAGAATTTGCATCATCTCAAAGTGGAGGATATGGCTTGAATTTTAAAATCAACAATGCCTCACTCAACACCCAAGTGGAAAATATCTCACTTCACTACATATTGTAAAAGTATAGTTGTTTGCATCACTACAAGGATTGACAAGAGCCTAATCTTTTAAGAAAAGTTTAAAGATAAAATCCAAAGTGGCAAAATGGTTTGAAATGAGATTGATTGACTTTTAGTCTTCTCACAAAAAATGTCAAAGTGTTATTAAATTGATTGGAGTTTATTTATGAAAATGTTTTGAAAATGCATGGACCTAAGTCCAAGTTTATTATGAAAGTGATTTAAGTTTCAAAACAAGAAGGGTTTTCAAAAGGAGGGAGAAGATTTTTGAAATTAAAGAAGATGGGAGGAGATGAAGAGACTATCCTAAAGCATAATGTAAAAGCTAAGGATAAGGACCATCTAACCAACAAGAAGCCAAAACTTGATATTATGAGCCAAGATAGAATTCCCATTCTTTGGATTGAAACCAAGAAAGCAAAGATACTAGACCTCTTCAAGTGTATTAAGTCTTCACAAAAATTAGGCAGAGTAACGACTGTATACGGGTGAATTCCAGATTATAGACAAAGGATGTAATCACAAAACCTGCACACAAAAACAAACAAGCAACCCAATGTCTTGAGGTAAACCTCAAGAGCTCCAGACAAAATAATCAGATAAGATCACAAGGTCTCCAAGATAGGCCAAGGTTCCTAATCTTAAGTCCAAGAAAAAGTCCCATGCTCCATAATGCCAAGGATAGTAACCAAATAGTACAAGTATCATTAAGAGTTTTTTAGGGTTTAAGTTGGTTATTAAGTATCTTAGAAAAAGGAAAAAGAAAAGCTCAAGGGAGCAAAGTAAAAATGACAAGAAAATAAATGCTCAAATGATCAAAGATGAAAATGGCATGAAATGTAAAATGCTAAAAAAATAAATAGTGCATAAAGCATAAAAGAATAAAAGCATAAAATAAAACAAGCCAATAATTAGTGGTTAGTTGGATGACCATCTTGAAACTTGCATTAGGAACTCATTAGAGGAGTGGTAGAACCAGAGCCTCCACACAACAAGTTGCATTTGTTTTTTTGTCAAGTATATCATCCATTTGAAATTCTCACAAGTACCATTTAATGATCAACGATGTTTAAGTGATCCGCGTTGACCAAAGGTGTTGTAGATCCATTAGAGGATTGGTAGAACCAAAGCCTCCACCCAATAAATCTCAAGGTTATTGGAGATCAAATTAACATACTTGGGCTTGCAATCATAAGTTTGGGCCACAAATGATCATTTATTCGAATCGGGACAAAATTTAGCGCTATGTTAAGCAATCGTAAGTGGACTTATATAGAAGTCGCACCTATTTTGAGGCCGGTCAATAGCAATCTATGCACCATTTATTTTGAGACATGATATAGAGATCATGCTCCAACAACATTTAGTGCAAGGAGAAGGGGATGAGATAAAGAGGAATTAGGGTAAAAAAGAAAACCACATTTGAATTAATATTTAATCAAACTATTGTTAAAATCATTCATCCATTTTTGTGGAGTTAAACTCAACACCATGGACCCAAAGATGTTAATAAAGCCATGACAAAAAAATCAACCCAAGACAACCAGAAAATATTCACAAAATGATATAATATTTAATATATACATTAAAGGGTGGAAAATGTTAAAATAAACTAGAAAATAATGAGGAAAATATCAATTATATTCAAATTAATCAAGAAATGAAAAATAAGACCATAGAAAAATCAGAAATGGGTCCAAATATTTTAATAAAATTTTTAGTAATTTTAAAAAGTCAGAAATTATTTTTTAACCATTTAAAATTGATAAAACAAACATAAAATAGATAAAAAAATAGTAAACCACAACATAAAATTTCCAGAAAGTCAAAAATATGCAAAATAATATTTATGAATTTTTTCAGAATTAAAAAATGTTAGAAAGTATTTTTTAAGTAATTAAAAGAAAGAAAATAATACAAAAAATATAAAAAATACCAAATGTTAAAATAAAAATGAAAAATATATATTCATGAGATCAGAAATAATTCAAAGTATTTTTTGTGAATTTTTCATAATTTTTGGATAAAAAATAAAAGAGTTATGAATTTTTGAAAATTTAATCAAATAAAATATAAAATCAGAAAATAAAATAAAGCCAAAAAGATGTGGACCATCAGATCAAAGTCAAAATACGTTAGTAAGCTAATCCAATGGACCAGACGCGCTGTGCTTGATATGGACCTTAGTGAAACACACATGTAATCAGAAAAAGGGCAACCAATGAAATTAAAATGCTTGGCACGCTATCATTGGCTGAGACGAGACATGTCATCGTCTTCAACCTCCAGACACCCTGCAATGGGGATTTTGTGAGATCCTTCAAATGGAAAAATTAGGATCTTTGGCTAGCATCATTGAACTCGTCTCTTCAAGACGATTCTAACACAACCATCGCACCAAATTTATGTAAAGTATGAAGAGAGATATGAATCAAAACACAGAAAAATAGTGAGCACCTTCAATTTGAGATTTCTATCTCAATTCTCAATGGATTTATAAATTGTAAGCATCATTAGAATCAGACAAAGGAGTAGAACAGATTAGTGCTTGATTTGGATCCAATTGGTAGAGAATTCTACCTTTTCGAAGTTCAAGTAAGAATCTCTGAAACTGGACTTTTGTAGCTTGGATTATGGGTCGTTTTGATTGATTTAAGTGCTGGAGAGTTTGTATGAAGTTCAAGGATGATGAATACGCAAAGAATTTTGGAAAAGGAAGCTTAAATTTCAAAAACTGAATTCAACAAAAGTTGGTTCGTGTGAAGTTTTGGCAGGGTGTTCTTGGCTCTCTAAGCTTGGGAAATTGAATGGGGGATGACCCTCTATTTATAGGGAAGTGAATGGGAATGAAAATTTGAAGAAACAAGGAAGTTTGGAGGGAAAATGAGCAAGGGTCGAGCACGAGTGAAGTGTGACTTCATTTCCATCAAAACTCAGCCAAACCTTGCGTTTTGGGGTGCTAATCACTTCTGGAAAGTTTTCTAATCAAGTTTAAATCAAAAATGCGCACAAATCTTGTGTTTAGAAGTCACATTATGGATTTCAAAATTGTGACTTTGTGCAAAATTCAGTTTCAAACTACGAAATTCAAATCTATGGCATTTCCACCTCATGGGGTCTTAGGGCATAATTCTTGATGCTTTAGAAAGATGAGGTTACAAGATTTGCAATGGAAAAAGAATGGAATCAAATGGATGCTTGAGCTGAAAGTTACATGGAGTCAAAGTTGAAGAAAAAGAGTTGACTTTCCATACTTAGAAAAATTTCAAACTCTTCTTTAAAAATGACCTATAATATCTTGCATCCAAACATGGCCTTCCACTTAGAATTTGCTCTTGACCAAAAAAGATGGAATTAATTAGACCTCTTGAATGACATTTTGCAATTTTAACCACTCAAAATCTCCAAAAATTGAGCAAGTTATGACTTGTTGAAGTTGGCCAAAAATCATGAAATGACCTATAATTACTTGCATTCTTAAGGCAACTTCCATCCATTTTCTCACTTTGCACATAAAAGAAGGCATGAAGTAGATATCTTCAAGATCATAATGAAAAAAGAATGGTCCCAAGGTGATATAAATTGACCAAGTTATGACTATTTGAAGTCACATATGGAAAATTGGGGATTCATCTGGATGACTTGTAATCTTTCCTCTTCACCAAGTTTCTTCCACATGAAAAAATCTTGAAACTTTTGAAGTGATTTGTTTTTAACTCTTTTAAGAGAAGAATGTTTTTTGAATCACTCAAAAATACCAAAAGATGAGAAAGATATGCCTCTCTGAAGTCCAAAACCCTAGCTTCTAGATCAAGAGAATGCTTGGTGGAACTTTGTCAAGTTCGAACAAACTTTTTGTGCCAATATTCTTCCTTTGTGAATAGGATTTGTTGAGGATGATGATGAGTACTCATGTCCACCAAAACTACTTCCATACCAACTTCAAAACAACTTCAATGGTGAGGTTTGGATCTCTCAAGCTTTTGACTAGGGCATGGAAATAAACTCATGAACCCGTGATGCAACTTGGTAAACCTCATTGCCTTCACCTACATTATTAACAAGTAAGACGAACAAATATTGTATTTGTTAATTTAGAAAGAAAATCAAAGCAAAATATCCATGATCACCAAAGAAAACAAGTCAAGGTGCTTGGTGACTCCTCAAGAGCAAGGTTAAAGATAGGGAGAGGAACCAAAAGCCCTAATGTGATTTTGTGGTGATTAAAACAATATGGTATGATAAAGGGATCTTAGGGGGAAAAATTGGGGTACAACACAACATTACATTTATTATATTGATTCAATCCTTTTATTTACTTTATATGCACAACTCCAATCTTTATTTTATTAGCCTTAGATAAACACCGTGACGATAGAAAATGATAGCTTAACTATTGGTCTATGTAGGTTCGACACTCTTTGTATTACTTTGGTATATTTCGTGCACTTGCGAAATACCAAATCATACATGTGTTTATCCATCTAAACATTTTATTGTTGACACCATTAAAAATAACATTCAAGGCCTTGGAGTTTCCAAAAGCCTCATCATCTTTAGTACTTGTCCAATCAGCTTCATTCCTTAAGATATATTTTACATCTTCAAAAGTAATCTCGAGGTGTTCCAACCTTTTATTATAACCTTCTATGTTTTATTGTCCATAGATTTAAGAAAAGCAACCATATTTACTTTCCAATAATCATAGTTGGCGATGTAACACACTTCTAACCCAACAAATAATTTCATGAATAATTTAATATTAAATCAAACATAAATCACCAACAAGGGTGTCACATCTTCATATAAACATCATATAATAAACATCCTGCTCCGTAACACGGGTTTTCAAAATCATTTATAATGAATACTTCATTAATAACAACAATAACACCTCAACTACTCGCAGCGGAATTCATAGTTTCAGAATACCTTTATTAAAATACTTCATAGAAACTTCGTCGTACTTCATCGTTCAGGATTCATGATTTAAATAATTTAAATACCATGGAAGGTGTAATACGGTGGGGGAACTGACTTTTGGGTTTTGCATTTTATCACAAATGTTGCGAATAGCAAGAGTCGCAATCGACTTTTCTTTCATCCAATAAAGGAAAGGGTGGAAAGAATAGGAAAGACCTTTTGAGAACTTTCTGAGTAAGGGGGGTAGTTTATGAAAAGGGAAGGTGTTAACATCCTTTTCATTTGTGGTTTTGTACGGGCTCTTAATCACTAGCTCACTTTGAAAACACTTTGTGTTTGTGTATGTTTGCAAAAAAATTGAAAATTCCTAAGTGCCTCAATTTTGTAATGATTCTCGTATTGTTGAGAATGTTTACAAAATGTTTGTTTTGAAAATATTTGTGAAAGAAAGTGTTGTTTTGTGAAAAGATGTTTTGTTTTGAAAAGTTTGTGAGCAAGGGACTACGAGCGTTCTACCTACTCTAAGAAGTCTTTGTTCCTTTCCTCCTCCTTTAGATACTGCTACCCTATCATTAGTTAGTAGGAAGCCCTATCATTGGATGTGAGGGACAGGCGTGGGTCATCGTACAGTCATAGAAGGTAACTTGTAGAATGCTTTAGCAATTGTCGTAAGGGACTAAGATCGTTTATCGAAGGCAGTGTCGAAGGCTCATCGAGGGGATTACGATCTTTTAATTGAGGGTCTTTGCTAAAGCATCCCACATTCGAGGGACATGACTGTTTAAATCTGAGGTCAACAAGTGAAGTTACCCTAGAGGTGCGTGTGTGCAAAGTGTTTTGATTTCAAGTATTTGTCTTTGAGATTAGGTTTTCTAATGTTTGTTCTTTTTACGTCTTTCCATGCACGCCTAATTAATCTAATAGTAATAATGGAAGCAGTAAATTGCCGAAATTAAAGGTCCTACGCTATTACAATGCTTTGGGAATGAGGATAAAAATTTATGAATGAGGATGAAAAGTAAAGTAAACCTAGTTATCTATTACAAACTGTTAGCAGTTACAATATTGGAAAATACTAATGCGAAAATAAGGTGCGCGAAGGTGGTGAAAAAGGGAAAGATGTTTAAGAAACCCTAAAATATTTCTAAGTGTTTAAGAAAATATTTTGTTGTTTTTGTTTAGAAAAATATTTGATAGTGTTAAATAATAACAAAACCTAATTCTAATTATTTTACAAATTAATTAAAAAAATAAAACAAAGTGATTAAATTAAATTAATTTTTATTTATGAAAATTAAATTAATAAATTAAAACCTAAATCTAATTTTTTTTGTAATTTTATTATTTTTTATGATTAAATAAAAATGATTTAGAAAAGAAAAAGTTAGTTAAAATAAAAAAGGAAGAAAAATGGGCCTAGGTGTAAACAAGTAATAATGGGGGTGAGAAGAAGCAAAAATGTTGGGCCCAAAACAGAGAAGTCCAAGCGCCTGTTTAAGATTCAGTGGGGATACTTTTCAGAAGGTGCATCATGGGACACGCGTTTGGTTCGTTGTATCTGTCCTTGATGAGATATGATGGTCAAGATATGAGGTTGCATGATGAGCGTGTATGCCTGGCTTGCACTGAATCTACAATGAAAATGTTAGAAAATAAAATGCCCCACGTCCGGATCGAACCCAAGACCAGACATAGGTATGACTTAAGAGCAAGTGCGCAACCATTGGGGTTGCATAAAATATAAGATAAACTAATTTCCAAAAATTTGAAGATGAAGTTCATCTTCTTCCTCACACTAACAACATCAACATCATTTTCAAATTCTGTAAAATCTTCATTTCTCAACCATTTTAATAACTGTAAACATGAAAGTTGTTCTAAATTTTACCACAAATTCAACCATGTAATTAACTTTAATTAACACTCAAAGAATAAAAATAATTTTAGTCAATACCAAAAATGAACCCTAACTGGTCAGAGCTTCAATTCTCACTCCACAAGAAAAATTAATGAAAACTAATGATATGGTTAGCTTCAGAATATTGATATCTACATTTTATCTTTAGGAAGCAAACACAAATGATGCATGTATATGGATATCACAGTTTGAAAATTTTACCAAATTGGAGAAAGTCCAATGCTTCTTCTATGGCCTTTCAGTGTAATGTGATGATTGATTAAACTTCCTTGGACTTCCAGGAACCTATTCCAATTCTTACTTTATGCTGAAAGTTGCTGAATCACTCCAACCAAATCAAGTTGTAATGGTGAAAAGTGGAAATGGTGTATGATGATGGAGTGATTAGAGAAGTGTAACAGGGGTGTGAATGAGTTCTATATGATGTTTATGAAGTGTTAGGATGGTTAACTTGCAAAGATATGGCAAGAGTTCGGAGTTTAGAAGAAATGGATTTCAAAACTCAAAAATGGAGAATTTTGACCAATTCTGATTTGAGAGAGATTGAGGGTGTTTTTGGAGCTGCCAATTCGTGTATTGGCTTGAAAATGATTTCTCTATTTGTAGGCAAGAGATTTGGGAGGTTGAAACAACCATATTTGTAAGATAGCAAGTTATGGTTTGGTTGGAAGTGAAAAATCAAGTTGGATGAGTTTCCATGTGTGATACGGTGGAAGAACTAACTAGAGGTTTGCGTTTGTATTCGCACTTGTTCGGTTGAGCAAGAGTCGCCACCGACTTTTTATTTTATCCTAAAGGAAAGGTTAAAAAAGCACAGCAAAAACCTTTTGAGATATTTCGTGGGTTCGGGGGGTAGATTATGAAAAGGGAAGGTATTAGCACCCTTTTCATCCATGGTTATCCATGGGCTCTTAGTTACTTGGTTTTTAGATCACTTGCCTTGATTTTCGATTGCTTTGAAATTGTGGTGTGTGTGTGTGTGTTTTGAAAATGTTTTTGAAGAGATGCCTTGTCTTAGGCAACCAATGTATTTGACTCGTGTTTGAGTGTTTTACAAAAGTGTGTATCTTTTCGAAAAGATGTTTCAAAATGTTTTTGAGAGTTGTTTGAAAGTGTTTGTGGAGTGTGGTTTTTGAAAAGAAGGCAAATGTTTTTGCAAGTTGATCTCAAGTAACTAAGAGTTTTGTCTACCCCTATTGTACTCAATGGTTTTCTCTATGTTTTCAACCCTTTTTAACAATTTTGTTCCACCATTGAATTTGGTGGACAATCTTGCGTTTAGGATGTTTAACGGGACGGGCGCGGGTCATCGTATGGACCATGAATGCAATGGTGCCAAGTGTCTTTGGAAATTTGATTTGAAGGGACTATGATCATTCCATTTAGGCAACTTTCGAAAGCGTCATCGAGGGACTTATGATCATTTGAATTTGTTTTGCCAAAGAAACTCGACGTGCAAGCATGGCCCATTTTGGAAGGCAACATGTGGGATTACCCTAGGGGGTGCAAGTGTGATTGTGTATTGATTTCATGTATTTGTCTTGTATTAGGTTATCTAGCGTTCGGTTTTATGTACATGCAAACCCTAGGTCTAACCATGGTATAATTGAAAGCGGTAAATTGCAAGAATTTAAAGTCTACGCTATTACAAATAGTATCCGGGAGTGGGGGTACAAATTTATAAATGGGGATGAGACTTTAGGAATGTAGTGTCCAATAATTTACAACCAAATCGAATTGCGATAAAAGTGTAAACAATGTATAGTAACATTTAAGAATAGCAATTGTATGTGTATCAAGTGTATAATGTGAGATGTATTGTGTAAGTGTACGTGTAAGTGTATATGTGTATGTAATTTATTTACAGGTTAAGATGTGATTTTAAATGTGTATTATTAAGTATTGTTAACCTAATGGTGAGAATTAAATGTTTATTTATTTAATCTTTGTAATCTTGTATATTTCTTCAATATGTACAAAAAGAATGTTTTAATTAAATGTTTTAAATTCTAATTAAATTATGTATATTAAAAAATGTATTTGTCTTGATTATATACAAAGAAAGTATTTTTAGAAACAAAAGAAAAGTATTATCTTAAGAAAAATTAATATTCAATGTATCAAAATTTAAAGAAAATGTAAGTTTAATTGTAAAGAAAAATATTAGTTTCTATATAAAATTAATCATGATATATATATAAAAGAGTATTGTTAGTGTAAAAATAAAACAAGATTAGTATTAAGAAAGTTATATAAAAAAAAATGTGGTTAATTAATGTAAAATATATTAGTGTATTTATTTAACAAAGCAAAAATTAATGTAAAGTTAATTTAAAGATCAATGGTTTTTTTTTTGTTAAAAAGAATGGGATGGGCCCAAAGGTGTAATAGGGGAGGCAGGCCCAGGTATAAGAAAACAAGCAGAAAACAGAAAATGGGGGGGGGGGGGGGGGGTGAGGCGCGCTTAATGGGCTTATGCTGAACGGGCAAGGCCCACTGATTTGAGACGAATTATTTTCTTAGGGTTCATCAGCTTTTGTTTCACTTGGGAATGGTTTTAGGGTATGTGAAGCAGAAGCGGCGCCGTTTGCTTGTTCTTCGTCTCTCCTCGCCATGCTTAGCTATTGACACCTTCCTCATCTCTAGCCACCGGACGCCACCGTTACCTCTTCTTCTCCCTGACCACGCGTGCGGTAGCTACGAGGTACAATTTCTTTGTTGTAATGCGTTAGGGCTTTAACTCATATCATTGTATGTTTTAGGTCCGCTTCTGATTTCGTTTATGTTCTTGTTTGTCTTTGATTGAGGTATATGAAAAGGAAAAGATTAGGGATATTACCTCTGGTCCTTGGAGATGAAGAACGGTAGCTTGGAGGCGTTTCCGGTGGCTTGACGGCGGAGGAAACAATGAAGATGTTGAGCTCGCTTGCTGGAAATGGATATTTCGTATCGCTTCCTTCAGGTTTTATGATGTCAAACTGAAAACCTAGTTTGGTCACCTTTTCATCTTTTTCTGTTAGCCTTGTCTCTTCTTCTTCTCGTTTCTGTTGAATGCTTATGTACGCTTGTGTTGCCTTGGATGCTTTGAATATTCTTTCTTACTAGCCCAGTGATGAGGATGCTCTGAGGGTCCTATGACTTGGTTATGATATTTGGACTTCGTATGACAAATATGCTTGCAATGTGTGATGTCTGATATGCTTAGATAGTTGCCTTGTATGATTCGTGGATGCTAGCCCAATGATGAAGAAATTCTGAGGGCTTGATGATTTTGAATATTTTGAGTTTGATGTGCTGAGATATTTTTATGTTGGTTATGGCCTTGTGTGGAAAAACTTCTGGTTTTATCTTCTGAGGTTTGGACAGTTCAAGTTTTGATGTTATTCTGTATGCTTGGCTTATGGCTTTTGCTTTTGGTTGCCTTGAGTTTGAAGCAGGTAAGGCCTTGTTATAGGCCACAGGTTTTGACTATTACAGGTTTTGGGCCTGATGGTTAGGCTGGTATGCTGTTTTAGGTTTACTGTGCTTACAGGTTTTCTGGTATGATATGCTTGTTGGTTTTGGATCTTTAGGTTGGTTATGAGCTTTGTTTGACAGGTTGTGAGGCTTTTTGTACTTGGATACAGATTTTAGCCTTTTTAGACTTGCAAGGTTTACAGGTTGGGTTGTGGTGAACTGGTTTTGGTTGTTTATGTTTGAGTGGCCTCAGTTTTGGGGCTTCAGTAGGTTAATGGCTTTGAGGCTCAGGCTTGCAAGCTTGGCCTTTTGGTGAGTTTATAGGTTAAAGGCTTTTGGCTTGTTGAGTTTATGTTTTGGTTTGACAGGGTATTGTTTAGGCTTGATGACAGGTTGAAGATTTAGACAAGTTTTTGGGATGGAGGTTTTACTGGTTTATGTTCTTTTGATATGGCTTGGACAGTTTTGGTTTTTGAACTTGGACAGTGGTCTTGGCTTTGGTGTTTTCTGTCCTGCTCTAGCAGGGTGGAGGCAGTTTTGAGCTATATCTTTTTGGTTTGTGATTTTGCCCCCTTTTTACTGTTCTATTGCAGCTTGTTTTATATATTTCCTTTCTCAAGCCTAAAGCTAGTAAGCCTGTGCTTCTTTTCCCTCTTCTCTCTCTCTCTCCTTATTTTAAGCATATTAAATATTGCTTAGATATTATTTTTTCTGAAAAAGCAATGGCCTAGGAAATGATGAATTGAAAAGTTGCTTGCACACTAATCTTTCTCTGCATACTTTGTACTTCTTCCAGATTTTATGCCTCTTGTTATCTTTCCACATCTTCTTTTGACAGCTTTGCTGCATATTGACAGCATTGATGGCCTTTTGTACTTGTTTGATATCTTGCCATATCCCTTTTGACAGCTTTTTGGCAGAAAGTTTGAATTTGGACTTTGGTTATTTGCATATGCTGTCTTGCTTTTGAACTATGCAGTTTTGACAATTTGAAATGTGCAATTTTAACTTTGTGCATTCATATTTAATTTGCAAACATTTTCACCCTTCTTTGTGAACCGGGAGAAATCCCGCGATTTGCAGAGAGGGCTAACTGATCCCGGCCGTTGCTTTTAATGATGAGTCCAAATTAATTGTCTGTCTCTTATTTATTTATCTGCTTCTGATTTTTCTTCTTTTCTTTTGCAGATAAAAATTGAATGGAGAGGAGCAAGGGATAGCAGATGAAGAATTGAAGATTAGAAAAATATTTAGGATAATTTTTATTTAAATTTAAATAAATGTAATATTATTATTGTAAACATTTTGTAAACAAAAACAATTATACAAATAATTTAAAGATAAATAAAAAGTCCTTTTATTTAATTAATTCTTTTCTTCTCCAATTGTTTATTTATTATTTATAATTCTTTAATTATAATAATTGAAAATAAATTCCAATCATTTAATCTTAGAATAATAAATAATTAAATAAACATTGCTTCAGTATTGATCAATTAAACTTGGTGCTTCACAAATCCAAAGCAAAGCACAGTCAAACACAACAACTGTCCAGATGTATTTCCTTTTACTGATTTAATCAAACATTGCAAATTCAAACCCAATGCAACCTTTTACTGATTCAGTCAAACAAACGTGAATTCAATCCAAATGCATTCTTTTACTGATTAAGTCAAACAATGCGAACTCAAACCAAATGTTTCAATCCATATTCCAGCATAACTTGAAAAGCACTGTAGAATTTAAATCTTTCCAAGAACGCGCGCACAAAAACCCTAATTCCTGATTAAATGCCAAAGAAACGTTCGCCTGATCGAAGTTGAGCCAAAATCAACCAAAACCCTAAGCCAACTGTTTGAAACATTCTAGTGCCCTGAAAATCAGTAAAAGCCTAATTTTGTCTGACTGACGAGAAAAGTCTGTTTGACCGATTCTTGAGCCAATTTGAAAAAATCAGGAAAAGCCTGAAGTTGTGATTTCTTGAGGAAAAATGCGAGGGCAAATTTTGGGGTACAACACCATGGTTTCAATGCTAGAGTACAAGCATGTTCTGAAGTTTTTGGGTGCAAGGAGATTGCTTCTTCCCTTTAGGATGGAGTGAAATTAGAGGAAACAAATGAGGAGCTTAATGCATTGACTTTTGCAAAAAGCTTGCTTTAT
Organism: Vicia faba; assembly: GCA_948472305.1. Classification (NCBI taxonomy): domain Eukaryota; kingdom Viridiplantae; phylum Streptophyta; class Magnoliopsida; order Fabales; family Fabaceae; genus Vicia; species Vicia faba. The sequence continues at coordinate 1,012,047,918 of OX451736.1, read as the reverse complement.
TTGAATGACAATGACGCCTTTGTGCCATAAATGGAAAATTATCTTGGACAATGGCTTGAACACTTGGATAATAGCTAACAAGAGTGTGTAATCTTCTGATTGTGGAAATATTTAGGAGTTTATAGGCCTGCAAAGTGAGATTACAAGGCATGGCTATGAGATTTGATTATGAGTTCATCATAAAAATGACCTATAATTCAAGTTTGACATGCCATCTTCATCTCTTCGAAACTTCTAGCTCAAGTATGATAAATTTGTGTTCTTAGACATTTTGGAAAACTAGAAACGTGATCTTCAACTTTCATGTTTACCATTTTAGCTAAATTAAATGGGAACTTGGTGAAAATTGGCCAAGAAGTTGGGATAAAAAACTGATCAAAACTTGTTGAAAATGTTTCTAAGTGTTGGATAAAAAATATCATAACTTCATGGGCTAATATCTCTTAATCCAAGCACTTTTTGACGATCATCCCGCATTAACAAAGTTGTAGAATTCATTAATCCCTACAACTTTCATGTTGAAAGTTTTCCTTGAATCAACTTGTATCTTGAGAAAACTTGCTTGTGAAGATAGGGTTTTTTAGGTTCAAAACACTTGAATTTTTCTAAGTGTTTGAGAATCTTCAATTTTGACTTTTGTTGACTTACTTGATTCTTTTGATTCTTGATGATAAAGTTTTATAGTTTTTAATGTTTTGATGATTCTTGATTTTTGAATTCTAATGTTGACCAAAAAATGTCAAAGTTTGACTTTTGTGTGACTGTTGACTTTTCATCAATTGATTCAATTCTTCAACTATCAATCACTTGTATCTTTGGAAATGTCTTGAGCCATGTAATTATTTCAAGATGTTGTATTTGATCCCTTGAGATCATGCTTTAAGCCATTAGGTCATGCACTAGGCCAAAATTTAATGATCAGTCATCTTCAATTGAAACCCTAATTTGGCAATTTTTTGAACTTTGATGTTTTAAGGGCTTTCCTTGAGGAATCATGATAAACCCTTGATCAAATGATGAATATCACTTAAAAATGTTGATGTTTACCAAAAATCTTGAAGTTTGACTCTATTTGACCATAGTTAACTTTTTTTACTCAATATAATTGATTTTCAATCGTCTGAGCAATTGACTGAGAAAACATGTGATGCAAGACTTGAAACTTGACATATGCATTATTCAGGACCTATGATGAACCATGAAATTCATTTTAGACCCTTGCAACCCAATCTTATTTGAGAAGCACTAAACCCTAGTTGAAGACCTTTTCTTAGGAGGAGGTTTGACCAGTCAAACTCTTGAGTGACTTTGAGTATTTGAGAATCCTAGAAGAATGTCTTGAAGAAAATGGGAGGGAAAATTTTAGGGTATGTGATACGGTGGGAGAACTGACTTGAGGTTTGCGTTTGTTTTCGCAAATGTTTCGGTTTAGCAAGAGTCGCTACCGACTTTTTATTTTATCCTAAGGAAAGGTTAAAAAGCACAACAAAAACCTTTGAGATGTTTTCTTGGGTTCGGGGAGTAGATTATAGAAAGGGAAGGTATTAGCACCCTTTCTATACATGGTTATCCATGGGCTCTTAGTTACTTGCTTAGATCACTTGCTTTGCTTTTCAATTGTTTGAAATGGTGCTCTTCAATTGTTTGAAATGGTGCTTTGTGTGTGTGGTTTTGAAAATGTTTTGAAAAAAGATGCCTTGTCTAGGCAACCCTTGTAACAATTCTTTACTCGAATGTTTTACAAAAGGTGCTTGTCTTTTTGAAAAGATGTTTTAAGGTTTTGAAAGTTGTTTTGAAAGTTGTGTTTGTGAAGTGTGTTTTGAAAGTAGGCAAGGTTTTGTTTTGCAAGTTTGATCAAGTAACTAAGAGTTGTCTATCCCTAAATTTACTCAAAGATTCTTTCTATGTTTTAACCCTTTTAACAGTATTGTTCCACCATTGTATTTGGTGGACAATCTTGTGTTAGGATGTTAACGGGACAGGCGCGGGTCATCGTTTAGATCATGAATGCAATAGTGCCAAGTGTCTTTGGCAATTTTTCCTTTAAGGGACTTGATCATTTTTAGGCAACTTGAGAAAGCGTCATCGAGGGACTATGATCATTTGATTTATTTTGTTTTGCCAAAGAAACTCAACATGCAAGCATGGCCCATTTTTGAAGGCAACAAGTGGAGTAACCCTAAGGGTGCAAGTGTGATTGGTGTTGTTCCTTTTCATGCTTTTTTGTCTTTGAATTAGGTCAAGCTATTTGTTATTTGGTTTTTGCATACAAACCCTAGGTCTATCATGGCATAATTAGAAAGCTTTTAAATGCGGAATTTTAAAGTCCTAGATTATTACAACATGATTATGGGGATGGGGGTACAAATGTTTGAATGGGGGATATTTAGCAAGAAATTTAAATCTAAACTATTACATCCATATTGAATAGACAAATAATAAATTGTATAATATTTAAACAAATGTAAAATGCAAAATGTATTATGCACAAAAAGAGATTTTTTATGTATGTAAAAGTCTTCATGTTTGAAATATAAACAAAATAGAAAAAGATCATTTTTGACTATTTTCATGGTTTTAGGGTTAAGCCCTAGTTTTTGAATAAACATTATTATTTATTGATTATGTACAAAATTTGTTAATTATATACAAGAAATAAAAAGTATATTGTGAAAAGGGTATTTTTGATGTCAAATATTAATAAAAATAAAAATGTATTATTTCTATATTTTTGTCCTAAATATTTAATAAAATATGTATAAGTATTTATATTATATATTAAATATACTAAATATATACAAAATGAAATATTAATTATTTACAAAAAAGTATATTTTTAGAAAATGTTTCCAAAATGTAAATAAAAAATAATAACTAAAAAAAATATATTTTTGTATTATTTTCTAGGGTTTTAAATAAAAAGTATATATATTTATTTACATGTATATGCTAAATAAAATAAATAAATGTCAAATAAATGCAAAAATGGGTGAAAAAATATTTTTTATATTTTTTATATTTGAGCAAAAAATAATAAGTCAGAATCAAAAAAGAAAAAATCAAAAATGATCAAAATATCACACATTGGGCCAAGGGGGTGTAAGTTGGAAAAGAGGGTGCAAAAAGCAGGTTGACTCAGGCCCAACCCAAGTCAACTTTGTCTTCAACCTCCAGCACATGTTTGAATAAGAAAACGCGCGCTTCCTTCTACATCTACCATCTCTTGATTCCTTGACTTTTAACAAAAACTCATAACACAAACATTATAGAGCATCAAGAGACGAATTCATACATATAAAAATCTTAACCTAACTCTCAGAAACGAGGGAGAATTTCTCCATCCCCAATTTATGACCTAAGTTTTCTTCCATGTTCAGGTCCAAAATTCTCACAGCACACACAATATAAATGAAAAGTAACTACATGGATGGCTTCAGGGCTATGATTAGAACATGCTTTCTTCACAAACTTAAGCCTAACTATGCCTGGATAGAGAGATAGAAGTTCATATTTTTACCTGTTCAGCTTGAGTCGTGTACAACAATGGAGGTATCTTCAATGGAGTTTGAACTTTGGTACAGCTTGCCTGAAGTCCAAGGATGCTTCCCCTATGCTTAGCTTGCTTCGAATCTCTCTGAATCAAGCTATGGAAGTCAACCTGCAAAACTGAAAAGTGAAAATGGCAAACTTGGCTATGGATGTTACAGCTTGTATCTAAGGCTTGGGATAGCTTCAATGGATGGTAGGGAGTGTATTGGAACTTGTTTGGGCAAAAATGCACGAGTGAATGATGCTGGCCAAGTCAAACTGCAGGAATGCCCTGTTCCATTGGTTAGGTCAAACAGTCAAAAATTGCCTTTGTGCAGTCAAAACCCTAAAAATGACCTTTTTGCCCTTTTGGTGATCTGATCAAATTTCTTGTGGAATTTTGATCCAAACTTGACCAAATGGTTCATATGAGTTCATAATGTTGATGTGGGTCAAATTTCATGAGGTTTGACTATCAATTGGCCACAGTTGGCTTTTTCCCCAATACAGCTGATTTCTACGTCAACTGTCCAATTGACTGGGCAAAGATTGGAATCAAGACTTGAAACTTGGCATGGATAAACTTGTGAGTCCAACATGAAGCATGAAAGTCACTTTGGGCTTTTTAGGTCAAAAAATCTTTGTGCAAACTCAAACCCTAATTGGGTCAACATTGCAAGGAGGGGTCTTGAGCAGAGCAAACCCTGATTTGATCTTGAGCTCCAAGGGTCTTGTGGTGAGAAAATATTGATGAAATGGGAGGGCAAATTTTGGGGTACAACAGGGTACAACAGCTGCCCATGTTCAATCTTCTTAAACCTGAAGAGTTAGATAGTCATGTCCTTCATTCGCGACTTGAAGGTAAAAGATGATTGAACACTTAAGTGCCTAGAAATTTGCTCTCGCTGATGTACGAAGTAACATTGTTGGTTGATTATACTGGAAATGGGCTTAAAGATGCCATTTGGAGAGGTAACAAAGATTCATCACAGATGGGCTTGCAGATGCCATTCAAAGTAACTGTTGATAGAAATTATACTAAATTTACACTCGACTTCAACTAGAAGTAGTATCAAAATAAATCTACGCCTGATTTAATCCGAGCTAGAAAATGTCTATTGGGAGATGTATCAGAATAAATCTAATGCTTGATTTAATCTAAGCCATAAAATTTCTATTGTAAGAAGTATCAGAATAAATCTATGGTCGATTTATTCTAAGCCAGAAGATGTCTGCATCCATCTTTAACTGGGAGAAGTATCAGAATAAATCTATGGTCGATTTAATCTGAGCCAGAAAATGTCTACTGGAAGAAGTATCAGAATAAACCTATGGTCGATTTAATCTGAGCCAGAAGGTGTATGTATCCTTCCTTAACTTGGAATAAGTATCATAATAAATATATGGTCGATTTAATATGATCCAGAAAATGTCTACTGGAAGAAGTATCAAAATCAATCTATGGTCGATTTAATCTGAGCCAGAAGATGTTTGCGTCCGTCTTTAACTAGAAGAAGTATCAGAATAAATTTACGCTTGATTTAATTTGAGCCAAAAAAATTATACTGGAAGAAGTATTAGAATAAATCCACACTTGATTTAATCTGAGCCAGAAAATGTCTACTGGAAGAAGTATCAAAATAAATCTACGCTCGATTTAATCATAGCCAGAAGATATCTATGCTAGTCTACAACTAAAAGAAGTATTAGAATAAATCTATGGTAAATTTAACCTGAGCTAGAAAATGTCTACTGGAAGAAGTATCAGAATAAATCTATGGTGGATTTAATCTGAGCCAGAAGATGTCTCTTTGAGAACGATCCTCTGAGGAAATTTCTTAAATAACCCTTTGTCGGATGTAGCCTTGGAGAATATTGTCGGGTCATATAAGTAGTTGATGATGTTTGTCTGTTGATTGGTCTTTACTGAAAAGGTAAAGAGTTAGTTGTATGCAATATCATGATGTATGAAACGCATTGCGTAATGATGTTCTCAAAATAAATGAGATTGTGTTATATGTGTTGCATATGCTACGATATTGGTAAATGATGTATGAATGTGAAATGTTATTGGAAATGTATCAACAGTTCCGTATGACATCTTGTTAGGGAAAATAAATCCATGATTGGTGCTGGGAATGAAGAACATGTGTAATATTTCAACCTTGTCTAGAATGCTTCCGCTGGGGATTCTTGCTTGTTGTTTAAGGAAAATCCACTGGGGAATGTTGACCTCTATTTTGGGAGAAGAGTTTAGGAACAATAGTCATTCATCGCTCTAATGGGGAGTTTAATTCTTATATACCCTGAATGGGGTAAAAGAGATGAATAACCTTTCGACCCGTCTGGGGAGTTTAATTCTTATATACCCTGACTGGGGATAAAAGAGATGGATAACCTTATGACTCGTCTCGGGAGGATAAAGCTGACTAATATATGGTACGGTTCCAGGTTTATAGCAACTCTCTAGGGATAGTGACGACTTTACTGGGGAGAGGAATTTTTTCGGTGATCCATAGCCATCTGAGGAATAGACTCAAGCTGGGGAGACTATAATCTGTTGGGGAAATAAACCCTGTTGACTGAGAAATACTCTGTTGAGGAAACAAAACTCTGTTGGAGAGAAGAAATCTGCAGGGATTTTTACAGTTTTGGAGAAATAAACTCGGCTGGGGAAGAGAACTTACATGAACAGTACTTATTGGAACTCCGTAGGTGGGTGATATTACCGGGAAAAGATCATATTCTCTTATCTGCTAGAGTGGTATTCTGGGGAAATTACGGGGAGTGTATCTTTATTAAATATGAATTTGTGAAGATTACTTTATGGGGATAATCTCATGGAAGTGGCTCTGTGGGGATTTATGGACAACTTGAATGTCATCCCAACTCCTAGAGTCTTGAGTAAATACTTACTCCTATTCTTATGCCTATATTTGTTAACATTTAATCATGTTCATATGCATATGTTTATTCCATTTTAGTCATTGGACGTTTTTGTAAACAAAACAGAAAAATTAAAAAACAAAAAGTTTAAATTTTATGGTGTATTTGTATTGATAGTTTTCCTATCAACATGCAATTTTGTACAAAGAGACATAAATCCTAGTAAGAGGAAATTGTCATGAAATGAAAAGAGTACAAAGTGAAAACAAAATATATAGTTATTTGGAAATGATCTCGTTGGGTTCTTACTCTGATATTTCCCTTATGTCCTCGAACTTCTCATCCTTTGATGTCAGAAGAAGTTAATTGAATTGATCTATACCATTTGAACTTTTGAATTTGGTAATAAAGCTTGCAGTAAGTGATCCAATGGGACATAGTCGTACGCTTTTAATCCCTAACTTTTGCCTGGACCGTCCTTTCGGGTTTTCAGTCCACCAGGATACCCTTTTTTGCCCAAGCCGCCTTTTCATGTTTTCAACTTGTCGGGTGTATAATCTTTTATATATATTCCTAATTTTTTCCCGAACCCTTTTGGTTCACCGAGATGCTCTTATTTTTTCCTAGGCCAGTCAACCTAGCGGGTCATTTTCATGCGTAATATTTTTTAACTATGTCCATATTCATAAGGTGCGGGAAATATTCACCGTCCATGGTGGTCAATATCATAGCACCTCCAGAAAATATCTTCTTGATTACAAATGGCCCTTCGTAAGTGGGAGTCCATTTTCCCCTGAGATCACCTTGTGGTAGAATGATGCACTTTATTACCAAGTCACCAACCTGATATACCTGATGCTTGATCTTCTTGTTGAAAGCCTTGATCATACATTTCTGATACATTTGACCGTGACAAACAACCGCAAGCCTCTTTTCGTCAATCAGATTCAACTGGTCTAGCCTGGTATGAATCCACTCGTCTTCGTCTAAATATGCATCTTCCATAATCCTTAGAGAAGGAATCTAAACTTCGACAGGTAGGACAACTTCCATACCATAGACCAGAGAGAATGGGGTTTCCCCAGTTGATGTTCGTGTTGAAGTGTGATAGCCATGAAGAGCAAATGGTAACATCTCGTGCCAGTGTTTGTAAGTCATAACCATTTTCTGTATAATCTTCTTAATATTCTTGTTGGCGGCTTCCACTGTGCCATTCATCTTTGGTCAATACGGAGAAGAGTTGTGGTGCTTGATCTTGAACTGCATGCAGAGTTCATTGATCATAATGTTGTTGAGGTTGGTACCATTGTCCGTGATGATTCTCTCGGGGATGCCATACCGGCAGATAAGGTTATGTTTTATGAACCGAGCGACCACATTCTTGGTAACAGAGGCGAACAAGGCTGCTTCAACCCATTTTATAAAGTAGTCAATGGTGACGAGAATGAAGCGATGTCTGTTAGAAGCAGTAGGCTTGATTTCTCCGACCATATCAATTCCCCACATTGCGATTGGCCAAGGAGAAGTCGTGATGTTCAAATGTACTGGAGGCACATGAACCTTATAAGTATAGATCTGGCACTTATGACAAGACCTCGAGTGGTGCTGACAGTCGGCTTCCATAGTTAACCAATAGTAACCTGCTCTCAAAGTCTTTTTAGCCATAGTATTCCCGCTGGAGTGAGTACCAAAGGTGCCTTCGTGCATGTCCTCCATAATTTTCTCTGCTTCCTTCTTGTCTACACAGCGGAGCAGAGTTGAATCATGATTACGCTTGTATAAAATTCCATTGCTAAAGAAGAACTTAGCCGAGAACCTCCGTAGGAACTTCTTGTCATTAATCGATGCCCATTCAGGGAATTCTTGAGCTTCAAGGTACCTTTTCGCTTCATGAAACTAAGGTTATTCTTCTACTCCATCAATATCAATTTCATAGCAATGTGTCAGTTCGTCGAATCTCTCAATGGTAACTCTGGGAGCCTCATTGTCCCATCTGATCTTAAATATGGATGACATGGTAGCTAATATGTCCGCCAGCTGATTCTCTTCTCTTAGGATATGCTCAAAAGTAATCTCTTCGAAGTATGGAATCAAGGTTAGCACATGTTCTTGGTAAGGGATAAGATTCAGATACCTCGTATCTCATTATCCCTTGACCTGACTGATTACTAAGGCTGAATCCCCATATACACTCGGGAATTTAATTCTCTGGTAAATAGCAGCTTTAATACCCATGATGCACACTTCATATTCAGCCATATTATTGGTGCAGTCAAAGCAAAGTCTGACAGTGAAAGGTGTATGACAACCCTGGGGAGAGATAATTACAGCATTAATATCGTTGCCAAGTGCGTTAGAAGCTCCATCGAAAACCATAGTCCATTAGGATCCTAGCTCAGGTCCTTCATACGGTCCAGGTTCTTCATAATTTGTAATTAGCATGATGTTCTTATCCGGGAATCCGAAATTCATAAACTCATAGTCATCTACAACTTGATGTCCCAAATGATCTTCTAGTACACTTCCTTTGATTGCCTTTTGAGTGGTGTACTAAATATCGTATTTTGTCAAGACCATTTGCCACCGGCCTCTTCTTCCGGAGAGGGTTGACTTCTCAAATGTGTACTTGATAGGATCCATTTTAGAGATCAAAGAGTAGTATGAGTCAACATATAATATCTTAGTCAGTGAGCAGCCCATGCCAAAGCACAACAAGTATTCTCGAGAAATGAATATCTTGTTTCACAATTGATAAACTTTTTGCTAAGGTAGTATATTGCATGCTCTTTTCGACCAGACTCGTCATGTTTCCCCAGTACACACCGCATTGAGTTCTCTAGCTCTGTGAGGTACATGATTAAAGGCCTTCCTTCAACTGTTGTCATCAGAATCAGAGGTTCTTGTAAGTACTCTTTGATTTTATCAAAGGCTATTTGATAGTCGTTGTTCCATTTCACTACTTGATCTTTCTTCCGCAGCTTGAAGATTGGCTCACAGGTAGCAGTGAAATGAGAAATGAATTGGGCAATGTATTTCAGTCGACCTAAGAAACCTCTAACCTCTTTCTCAGTACAGGGATCCGAAATTTCTTGAATAGCTTTACCTTTTGCAGGATCAACTTCAATACCTTTACCACTGATGACGAAACCCAGGAGTTTACCGGATCTCACCCCAAAAGTGCATTTGTTCGGATTTAGCCTTAGCTTGTACTTCTTCAGCCTTTCAAATAATTTATGTAGATGATCAAGATATTCTTCTTCAGTCTGTGACCTTGCTATCATGTCGTCGACGTAGACTTCTATCTCATGATGAATAATGTCATGAAATAAAGCTACCATGGAATGCTGATAAGTTACCCCGGCGTTCTTCAATCCAAAAGGCATAACCTTGTAACATAAAGTGCCTTATTGTGTGACGAAGGTAGTTTTCTCCATGTCTTCAGGTGCCATCTTGATCTAATTATAACTCGAGAATCCATCCGTGAAGGAGAATACCTTGTGTTGAGCGGTGTTGTCGACCAAGACATTAATATGTGGCAGCGGGAAGTCATCTTTGGGGCTCTCCTTGTTGAGATCCTTGCAATCTACACACATACGTGCCTTTCCATCTTTCTTTGGTACGGGAACATCATTTTAAATCCATTAAGGATATGACGTCACTTCTAAGAAACCTACGTTGAATTGCTTCATGACCTCGGCCTTGATCTTCTCTGACATCTCGGGATGTATGCGACGAACCTTCTTCTTAATCGGAGAACAACCCTCTTTCATTGGCAGACGGTGAACCACAATATTAGTATTGAGCCCTGGCATGTCTTCGTATGACCAAGAAAATATCTCAACATAGTCATGCAACATCTGAATCAACCTGATCTTGACACTACCTCTAAGTTGGTGCCAATCTTGACTTCCTTTCTGTCTGTCTTCGTACCCAAATTTACAACTTCGACTGGATCTTCGTGCGGTTGGATAGCCTTTTCTTCTTATATTAAAAGTCTGGCAAGTTCTCCAGGTATTTCACAATCTTCTTCACCTTCATCCTCGGCTTGGTAGATCGGATTTTCAAAGTCGTAAGCGGCAATAGCAGGATCGTTATTAATGAGATCTGGAGTGGATGGGGATCTGCAATGTAGTGTGTGGGTGTGTGTAAGAACACATAGCTATTTGAAAGTGCAATAAAGTAAAAGAAAGACAGAGAGCACAAAATTTGAATGCAAAACATCCAATTTTTTTTCATTAAATGAAAATATGACAAATGAAATGACAATCCTTAACAAATGAACCATTGTGCCCCGGGCAAGACACAAAGTTCAAAGTCATTGTTTTAAAATAAATTACATAACCAAACTTCTTAAACCGGGTTGTGGTCATACTCAAGAAGACTTTGGCAGTTGTCAAAGTAGTTTTGTAATCTGTTTGATTAGTGGATTAAGTCCTCGTTGGAGAGAGGCTAAATCACCTTGGCGGGTGGACTGAAGTAGTTTGAGATCAAGAAAACCAGGATAAAAATCTTGAGTCTATTGCATTTGTTTTTTTAAGTTTCAATTCATCCCCCCCCCCCCCCCCTTCTTGTGTTTTTCATTTCTTCAATTGGTATCAGAGCGCCTGGTTCCGAGTTCATACACTTAACCATGTCAGTAAAAGATCCAAGCTTTAGAAAAACACTATGGTGGGACCAAGCCAAAACATCAACAATGACCATCATGATGACAAGGACAGAATCAGCAGCAAACCTCGAGTCTTTGATGGAGAAAATTTTGACTACTAGAAAGACATAATTGAGAGCTTCTTTCTAGCTCATGATGTTGATCTATAGGACATGGTAATTGATGGATACACATATCCAGTGGATGAAAGTGGTCAGAAGATAGATAGAAAAAGAATGTCTGACTAGCAAAAGCGTGATTTCAGAAACCATCATAAAGCCAGAACAATACTTCTCAGTTCTATCTCATACTCAGAATATTAGAAGATCTCAAACAGAGAGACATCCAAAAACATATTTGACTCTCTAAGAATGACGCATGAAGGAAACATACAAGTTAAAGAAACCAAGGCCCTTACGCTCATTCAAAAATATGAAGCTTTCAAGATGGAAGACAGTGAATCCATAGAAGCGATGTTCTCAAGATTCTAGATTCTTGTTGTTGGGCTGAGAGTTCTTGACAAAGGGTATTCTACTGTTGATCACGTAAAGAAGATCATTAGAAGTATACCAAAGCAATGGAGACCAATGGTCACTGCGCCTAAGCTGGCTAAAGATCTCAACAAGATATCTTTGGAGGAACTTGTTAGCTCCTTCAGAAGCCGTGAGATAGATCTAGAAGATGACGAGCCTCAGAAGCAAGGTAAGCGTTTAGCATTAAAATCTAACAAAAAACTTGATTCTAAGGTTTTGCATGCTATGGAAGAAATATCTGATGGATCCTCATCAGAAGAAGACGAATTATCTCTTCTCTCCAGAAGGGTAAATCAGCTGTAGAATCAGAGGCAAAGAAAATTTAAGAATTCCAGAAGGTCAGGGAATCAGAATGAATCTTCCTCCGGATACAGAAAGTCTAAGTCCTCCTCTGGACACAGAAGATTTGAAGCTTCATCTGGTCACAGGAAGTCAAACAACAGAGACATCATCTGCTATGAGTGCAATAAACAGGGGCACTACAAAAGTGATTGTCCAAGGCTTCAAAAGGAGAAGCCTAAAAAGAAGTTCTTCAAGGAGAAGAAGAAAAGTCTCATGGCAACATGGGATGACTCAGATACTTCTGACGCAGACTCAAAATCAGATGATGAAAGAGCCAACATTGCTCTTATGGCTAATGTGGTAGAAGACAACGAAGCATCTCAGTCAGACTCAGAATCAGACACAGAAGAGGTATTTCCTGATTTTATTGTTAATTTCACTAAAGCTGAACTAGCATAAAGCCTGAATGAGATTCTGGAAAGATACCAGCACATCAGAGTCAAATTCAAGAACCTAAAAAGGGATCTTGATTCTGACTCTGAAGAGACTGTGAGTCTAAGATTAGAAAATTCTGAGCTAAAAGAAAATATTTCAAAACTAGAAATTGATTTACAAAACTCTTAGAAAGTAATAATCTCAGAGGCTGCCAATAGCGCTGATAAAATCATAAAAGAATATGACTAGAGCTTTCAGAAGTTTCTGGCTAAAAACATAGATAGAAGCAAGATGGCTTCAATGATCTATGGAGTTAGCAGGAATGGCAGAAAAGGAATAGGATACCAAGGTAAGGTATCTCCACCTAAGAAAGTTATGGACCTAGTAATAAAACGCACACCACTAAAATCACACTTCACATATGGGCACACACATGACCTGAAATACACTAGCAATGATTATTCTACCAAACCAAAATTCAAACAGAATTTTGGTAAAACTAACAAACCAGGACCCAAAAAGATATGGGTACCTAAGGACAAAATTATATGTGTAGCATATATCTTTAGCAGCAAGGCTAAAACACCAGTCATGGTACCTGGACTCTGGATGCTCTCGACAATGACGGGAAGAAAGCATATGTTCCAAAGCCTGGAACTTAAACCTGGAGGCTACGTGGGCTTTGGAGGCAACCAAAGAGGGAAGATCATTGGCTCTGGAACAGTAGGTAATGGTAATCTTCCTTCTATTAATAATGTGCTTTTAGTTGATGGATTAATGCATAACTTGTTATCCATATGTCAATTAAGTGATAACGGTTATGATATAATCTTTAATCAAAATTCATGCAAAGCTGTTAGTCAGAAAGATGGAATTACCCTGTTTAATGGAAAGAGGAAAAACAACATTTATAAGATAAAACTTTCTGAACTAAAAAGTCAGAATGTAAAATTCCTTATCTCTGTTAACAACGAGCAATGGGTCTGGCACAGAAGATTGGGGCATGTTAGTATGAGAAGAATATCTCATATTAACAAACTCAATCTGGTCAGAGGACTTCCTAATCTGAAGTCCAGCTAAGATGCTTTGTGTGAATCATGTCAGAAAGGAAAATTTGCAAAACCTGCTTTTAAAGCTAAAAATGTTGTTTCCACCTCTAGGCCATTAGAACTTTTGCACATAGACTTATTTGGACCAGTGAAAACTGCGTCTGTTAGTGGCAAGAAGTATGGGTTATTGATCATAGATGACTATAGCAGATGGACATGGGTAAAGTTCTTAAGACACAAGGACGAGTCACATTCTGTCTTTGTTGCTTTCTATAACCAAGTTCAGAATGAAAAGGATCTTAGAATTGTCAAAGTCAGAAGTGATCATGGTGGAGAATTTGAAAATAAAAAATTTGGAACATTTTTAATGAAAAAAGCATTTTGCATGACTTCTCTTGTCCTAGAACTCCCCAACAAAACGGAGTTGTAGAACGAAAGAACAGAACATTGCAAGAAATGGCCAGAACCATGATCAATGAGACTAACATTGCTAAGATCTTTTGGGTAGAAGCAATTAACACAACATGTTATATTCAGAATAGAATCTCTAAAAGACATATTCTGAAAAAGACTCCATATGAATTGTGGAAGAACAGAAAGCCCAACATTTCTTATTTCCATCCTTTTGGATGTACATGTTTTATCCTGAATACTAAAGATCATCTGAATAAGTTTGACTCTAAAGCACAGAAGTGTATTATGTTAGGATACTCTGAACGCTCAAGAGGGTACAAAGTATACAATACAGAAACACAGATTGTTGAAGAGTCAATCAGTGTTAGATTTGATGATAAGCTTGACCCTCAAAAGTCAAAGCAGAATGAATCTTTTGCAGATATAGAAGTTGAATTCACAGGTGCTGAAGACAACTCATCAGAAGTCCCCAACAAAGACGCTCCAACAACTTCAGAAGGAAATTTCACAAGTGTTCCAGTACCTTCTGTTGATCAACTCCAGAAAAAGTTATCCAGAAGCAGTATAGCTCACCTAAAAGATAAGATTCTGGGAAAGAAGGATGATCCAATCAGAACAAGATCAACATTCAGAAACTCCGAAGAATCCCTCATGGGATAGGTATCTCTGATTAAACCAACAATAATTGATGAAGCTCTTTTGGACAATGACTAGATTATGGCAATGTAGGAGGAGTTACACCAGTTCACTAGAAATGACGTATGGGATATGGTTCCCAAACCAAAAGGATTCAATGTCATTGGAACAAAGTGGGTGTTCAGAAACAAACTGAATGAGCAAGGAGAAGTCATAAGAAACAAGGCACGAATGGTGGCACAAGGTTATAGTCAGCAAGAAGGGATAGACTATGCAGAAACCTTTTCTCCAGTCACCAGGTTAGAATCTATCAGACTCTTAATCTCTTTTCCTGTAAATAATGGCATCACTCTATATCAGATGGATGTCAATAGTGCATTCTTAAATGGTTACATTGTTGAAGAGGTATATGTGCACCAACCCCCTGGGTTTGAAAATTCCAAACACCCAGAATATGTTTTCAAACTAAAGAAGTCACTCTATGGTCTGAAACAAGCTCCCAGAGCTTGGTATGAAAGGCTAAGTAACTTTCTGTTAGAAAAGGAATTCACCAGAGGGAAAGTGGACACAACCCTGTTCTGTATGACATTTAAGAATGACATTTTAGTTTGTCAAATTTATGTAGATGCATTATTTTTGGATCTACTAAACCTTCTCTGGGAAGAGAATTTGCTAAGTGCATGCAGGAAGAGTTTGAGATAAGCTTAATGGGAGAACTTAAATTATTTCTGGGCATTCAGATAAACCAGACTCCAAAAGTAACTTACATTCACCAGAGCAAATACGTCAGAGAACTTCTGAAGAAATTTGACCTCTAAAAATGTAAGCCCTCAAAGACTCAAATGCATCCCACGTGCATTCTGGAAAAGGAAGAGGTAAGTAAAAAGATAGAACAGAAAATTTACAGAGGTATGATTGGCTCTCTCCTTTATTTGATGGCTTCAAGGCCTGATATTTTATTCAGTGTTTGTTTATGTGTTAGATTCTAATCGGATCCTAGAGAATCTCACTTAACAACAGTTAAGCGAATATTCAAGTATCTGAAAGGTACTACTAACCTGGGTTTGTTTTATAGAAAATCCAATGAATACATATTAGTAGGATATTGTGATGCTGACTTTGTTGGAGACAGAGTATAGCGTAAAAGCACTTCTGGAAGCTGCCAATTCCTGGGAGAAAATCTGATCTCATGGACCAACAAGAGACAGTCCATAATTGTGTTGTCAACAGCAGAAGCTGAATACATAGTAGCTTCCAGATGTAGCACACAAATTCTCTAAATGAAAAGTCAGCTTGAAGACTTCAACATATTTGAGAATAATATCCTTATCTTCTGTGATAATACTTCCGCCATCTGTCTATCCAGAAATCCCATTTTGCATTCTAGGGCTAAGCATATAGAAATAAAACATTATTTTATTAGGGATTATATTCAGAAAGGAATTCTCACTTTAAAATTTATTGACACAGACCATCAATGGGCTGATGTGTTTACAAAACCCCTCTCTGAAGATAGATTCAATTTCATTCTAAAACATCTCAGCATGAAATTATGTCCAGAATAAAATGTTTTATTTACATATTCTAACCCTCGGAATTCTATTGTTTTCTGTGAACATCTTATAAACTTGTCTTCATAAGTTAGGAGTACAGTTGCCTCAGAATCTATCTATGAAGATCTGAACTTTTCATTTCAAGGATAGAGGCGTGCAGTTCACACCATCAAACATCTGTCATCCTCTCACAAGCTACCTTCTGAGGCTGGACACGCGTTCAAATTCTGAAGGTCCAAGGCTCTGATTGGATGCATTGAGACACTTGTCATTGGTAAATGTTCAATATCTCACGAAATCCCCTAATTTCAGGTTTCATTAATTCAGTATAATCATTACTTATTTTCTATTTCTTACTGATTACGTTTTCAAAAGTGTTTATAAAACTCAATTTACTATTTCATTCACGTTTTACTGCTTTCGATATTCTCTCTTGCTCTAGTTTTTCAAAATCCCTTTCTATCAGTTTTCTTCAAAGAATCAGTGTGAACAATGGCATCCTCATCAAGCCTCAAGAATCTCAACAGTGCTCCTGGTTCTTCGTCAACAGAACAGTATGAGGACCCCATTAGAACACTGCTCACTCCGGTCGACAACCTTGAAGTTCTATGTGAACTGATCATCGACTTTGAGAGTTTACAGGAAAACGAGTTTGATCTGTATGAAGATGTAATTGCACAGGGATGGAACAGATACTTTGATCATCTGTTGGGTCCAACTTTTTCCATTATTGTTAAAGAGTTTTGGATTCATGCTACTTCATCCAACCACCAGGTCACATCATATGTTATGGGGAATAAGATAGTGATTACATAAGACTTGATTGGGAAACTCATTGGATACAATGACGGCAGAGTCAGATGCATTGATATGGCTGATAAGTGTTCTGACCTAAAATCCATTGCTAGGGTCATTTTCACTTCTGGACAGCCATCCAGCAAGATCAGAGACTTGAAAGATTATTACAGAATCTGGGCTAGGATCATTCTGGGGTGTATGAATCATAGGAAGCCTACAAGCTCCCCTGATTACATCAATATTGATCAGCAGTTTCTATTATACTTCATTGCAAAGAAGACCAAAATAAATCTTCCACATTTTCTCTTCAACCATTTGAGAACAAGTGTGAAAGAGACAAGAGAAGAAGAAAGCACTAAGAGGGATTGATTCCTCTGGGAAGATTGATTTTAGATATTCTGATGGAAAACAGGTCGATAGAACATCTGACAGAGGCTCAAGAGATCAGCACTCTAGAAACAATTGCTAGGAAACCATTGAATGCCAAGAATCTGAAGAAAATGAAGATTATTGAAAGGATTAAGAAGGAACCAACAATTGCTTCTCATGAGGTCATCACATCTAGGAGACTCCCTCTGAAGGATTTTCCACTATTCTCTGAGATAGATGTTTCTCCAGAGTTGTAGTCAGATACCTTGAAGCTTGCAAGGAAGATGGGACTTCCAGAAATCAATATCTGTGACATGCACAAGCTAGCTCCAGAGGTTGTGCTAAAGAAATCCAGAAAGAGGAAGGCAGCAGAAGAAGGATCCTCTCAGAGGACACCCAAAGCTGCGAAAAAGAAAGGTAACACATCTTTTGTTTCTGTTGTAGAATCAATAGTTGTTCCAACATCTGAAACCATTCCCCATCAACCAACAGAAAATCCCTCACCACAAACATTTGAGGATTTTGACATAGAGTTTGATCCATCTGTAACTCTTGGCAATTTCTTAAATGAACCTCACTCCCCCAATCCAAATCCAGAACAAAATCAACCAGAACTTGCAAGAGTTCTCTCTGATATTGAACTGTTTGATCAAGACTTTAACTCGCCAATCCCAGAAAATCCAAATATTCAGTTTCAACAACCAGAAAATCCAAAACCACACTCTCTTCAACCAGAACATCAAAACCTCAACTCACCCCAACCAGAAAATGAAAACCCTCTCACTCCTCAATCTGAAAATCCAAATTCTGAAACACTTGAACCGGAAAATCAACACGCTACCGCAAACCAATCAGAAGACTCCCTTTCAGACTCTGATACCACTACCTCAATTCCTGGAATAACATAACCTCTTATGGTTCGTTTACCTCTCTCTATTCATGATATTTCAGAAATACCTTCACCATATGATTCCACACCACCAAACACTCCTCACTCACCAATCCTGATTTCTGATTCTTCTACCCCCTCACCTATTAACCGTCCAGCTGATCATATCAGAACTGTCATTGATCTAGAAGTGCTGGACCATCTAGCTTCCACCTCAAATAAAATTTCCATTCCCAAACTTAAACCAACCTTAACCAAATCAGATGTTGGTAAGAACTTGTTAATTTTTGAAACAGAAATACAGGAATGGGTTACTTATTTGAAGCAAGCAAGTACGGATAATTCTAATCCTGCTACTTCTGATTCTCCGTGGGATAGATTCAGAAAATGGTTCAACTCTGAATCCCAGAGGCTGAAAGAATTGAGCTATGAGATGCCTCAGCAGAACTTCAGTGATCAGCTGAAAGCCTTCAGAGATCAAGTTCTAAGTCACTGGGACAAGAAAGAAATTATTCTGCTGGAAAATGCTCCCTAGAAAGAGAACCAACCTTCAGAAGCCACTGAACCAGATTCTGACAGTCACCCTCTGACTACTGCTCCAGAAAAGGAAATTGCAACAGAAGAAGTTGTTCAATCAGAAGAGGCTGCACAGTGTTCTGAACGACATGCAACCCTTGAAGATACACCAGCTTCGTCTCTAGTCATGCAAACTCTGGAATAGTTGAAGAAGGAGAATGCTTTAATCTACGCCAGGCTGGATAAGCAAGAATACACAAACAAAGAGATCATGGATATATTGGAAAAACAAGTAGATAAAACAAAAGAAATCAAAGATATTCTGGGAAAGCAGGAAGAATCAAGCACTTAGATTAAGAGCTTGCTGGAAGCGTTATTCACACGACTTCCCCCTCCATCTTAGATTTTCTTTAACTTATATTTTTTATTCTTCATCTTATCCTCTTTGTTTCTGAAAAATGTCATTGCATTCTATTTTCAATATAAATCATCTTTTTTACTCTAATTATATTTCTTTTTGATACCTGACAAAAAGGGGGAGAACGTAAGATATTCTTAATAACAGTATACCGGGACAAAGTCTCAAACATTCTGAATATCTTAACTTCTATTTTTTTTTTGAAAGCATGAACAGGAACATATTCTGATAAGGACAGAAGGAGATGCATCAAAAGCTCTGACGATAAGAAACTTCAGGGAAGTAACTCATCTTTATCTGAGTACTCAACTCAGGGGGAGACTCTCTTAATCTTTTTGTTCTATATTTTTTTATTTAAAATCCTAGTTTTTTTCATCATCAAAAAGGGGGAGATTGTTAGAACATAGTTTGATTCTACAACCCTTAATTAGAGTTTTGATGATAACAAACACAAAGAACAAATATGCACTCTAAATTTGTGTTGTATTTTATACAAAAGTTCTGACTGAAACGACATCAGAAGTTAAGCCACAGAAGCTTTCAAGCTTAGCAAATCAGAATGTTCTGAAGAATGGTGATCAGAATCTGCGCTAAAGTAAAAGATACTTTGATTCTGAACAGAAGTCTAACGCGTCAACAAATCCTCATATCTGAGTCATCAAAGTTCTGAAGTAAAGCAACATGCAAGATTCCTAAGTTCTGAAGTGTTACGTTTCAATTAAAACAGTATCATATGCAACGACTTCATTCAGACAAGAATCTTCTCAGTATGGAAAGTGCATTGAGTGTCCATTATCACGTTTTATTTTGGGCAGATTTCCACACCTATATAAACAAGCTCAAAGGATAAATTGTTTACGATTTTCACGAACGACTGCTCATACATCTTAAAAATCTGCAAATATTCATATTCTTTCAAATACTCAAATTGTGTAATACATCACAGTAGTGATACAGTTTTTGTAATGAAAAACATATAGTACACAGTTAATTGTTCTTTGATTAAAATATTGTTCCTTGAGATAAACCGGGTTGTGGTCATACTCAAGAAGACTTTGGCAGTTGTTAAAGTAGTTTTGTAATCTGTTTGATTAGTGGATTAAGTCCTCGTTGGAGAGAGGAGAAATCATCTTGGCGGGTGGGCTGGAGTAGTTTGAGATCAAGCGAACCAGGATAAAAATCTTGAGTCTATTGCATTTGTTTCTTTAAGTTTCAATTCAACCCCATCCCCCCTTCTTGTGTTTTTCACTTCTTCAAGATGGAGGTAACAACACTTGCCCCATGGATCCAGGGGCGTCCCAATAGACAAGAATAAGCTGGTCGGGTGTCCATTACATAGAAGGTGGATTCAAAGATCTGCGAACCTACTTTAATAGGAAGATCCACTGCTCCATGTACCATTCTTTTGGACCCATCAAAGGCTCGAACTATAATGTCATTGGCTTTCAGCACAACCCCTTCACAATCTAGTCTATCAAGAGCGCCTTTTGGCAGAACATTTAGAGAAGAGCCAATATCAACTAACACATGAGTCAACATAGTGCCTCTGCATTCAATGGATACATACAGAGCCCTATCATGATTTCTCCCTTCTGGAGTTAGGTCAGCATCAGAGAAGCCTAATCCATTACCAGTTGTTAAACTCGCTACGTATCTTTCAAATTGATCAGCTGAAATTTCTTGTGGCACATAAGCAGTCTTCAAGAATTTCCCTAAAGCCTGTGCACGAGCTTCAAAAAACAGTATTAAAAATAACATGGATATTTTGGATGGGGTCTGCCCCAGCTGTTCAACAATTTTATAGTCTCTCTTGAGGATGATTTTCAAGACCTCGTCCAACTCTTGTCTAGAGGTGTCCTTGACTGTAGCTTCTTTTAACGCCTATATCTGAGCAGGCTCTATCATTGGCTCTTTACCCCGAGCCTCAGCAGTTGTCTTGGTAATTGTGACTTGTACAGGTGGAGAGATTTCTGGGGAGAAAATATTTCTGCTTATAGTAATTTTGCTGCTCCCCACAGTATTGCCAATATTGGGATCAACCTCTTCATCAGACAACTCTTGTTTAATGCTGTGGTAATAGACGTTAGACCTATAATTCCATGGAATAGCCTTCTCCGAGGATTATGGGATGGGCCCAAATATTATAATGATTAAAGGAGCAGCTTTTGGATTAGCAGTAATCCTTACAGGACCCTTGGAAGTGATCCTGAAAGGAGTACTAGATATGAAAGAAAAATCTCGCCACAAATTCTCAGCATATGGAACTTTCTCAATAAAAACTACATGTTCATCCATTAGGCATTGAACTCCTTCCTTCAGTAACCCACAACCATTGGGTTGAACTGCACAACAATAACATTTTTTAACACAGCCCAGAAATAAACCGGCTTGTAGAAAATTCTCTTTGACTATTGAGAGATAAGTAACCATATCAGTTACGGAGGTAACATATAGAACGTCTTCAATAGAACTTATGCTTTGTCATGCTTAGACATAGGTGCAGTAATCACGTTCGGAGTCTCTGGAGGGTCGAACTCAATTTCCTTATTATCGATCATCTCTTGAATTTTGTTTTTCAGGGACCAGCAGTTTTTGGTGTCGTGCCCAGGACTGTTCGAATGATATGCACACCTCGCATTTGGATTGTACTTTGGAGAGGATGTGTTACGATTCTGAGGAGGATCTCACAGTGAAATCAGTTCAGCCTTTAACAAATACAATCCTGTGAGAAGAACTCCCAATCAAGAAACTAAAGAATGGACCCATCAGAGTGCCCATTAACATATCCACCAATCCCGGTCAGTCAAAGGAGGTTTCACCCTTCCAACTAAGTCTCCGCACTTTTGGGCATACTTCATGAACCCTTCATTCGAGCCCATGGACATGTTTTACAATTGTACACGAGTTGGTGTCAGGTCAGCATTATATTGATAATGCTTGTAGAAAGCAGCAACCAGGTCTTCCCATGTGTGAATGTTGGTTCCTTCCAGCTGGTTGAACCATTCAAGTTGAGTATTGGACAAACTTTATTAAAATAAATGGACCCATAATTTCCTGTCAATAGTATGAGGTTGGATTTTTCGAACATACGACCTCAGATAAAGTTTGGGACAAGAGACGCCATCATATTTAGCAAAGATAGGGACCTTGAATTTGTAAGGGATGGCCACCCCTGGGATCAGACCTAACTCTCCAAAATCCAATCCAGGCACTTTATGGGTTTCCATAGCTTTGAGACGGTCTTCTAACTGCTTTTACTTGTTATCTACAGGAGGTTACTATTCGTCGGGGTAGTCTTCATCTTCAGAACCCTGATTATTTCCATCTTCACCCCTGATACTTCTGCCATCCTCCTCTTGATTGTCGTCTTCCTCAGAGGAAACATCATCCGCTTGAACTAGTCGAGCATGACCTTTGAATCTTCTCCCCATATTGAGGATGACAACTGGCTTTTTATTCTTATTTTTCTTGGCGAGGAGCGCCATCATTTTTTGTTTCCTTTTGGACAGATTCAGAAGAGTCTCTTGAAATTGTGCATGCTGAGTCTCGAGATCCTTGACAGTTTGTTTGAGGGACATGTTATACTGAAATAGACAATAAATAGATGAGGAAACCTGTATTGGAAAACCTGCTTATGAAATAATGCGTGATATGTTCTTGCAATGTTTTCAAGGACCTTAGGAGATTTAAATTTTCTAACCGAGAGGAAACAAAAACAAATATTTTTATTAGTAAGTTCAAGATTACAACTGTCTCTTAGGCTTACAAAAAAGACAACAATATGAACTTCTAAAACCTAAGACTTAAGTCTCCCACAGATGCTTCCTCTTCGTATCAATGTATGCATTAAGGCTTTGTTCTTCGTGGAGTCGTTTCGTCGGATCCAATACTTTCTTCTCACTAGCATAGAACTGAGCCTCGAATGTATCTCTTTCTTCCTTAAGTTGAATCCATGACTTCTGTAGTTCTTCGAAGTTAGTAGGCATATCGGGATGAAGAACAGTATGAGAAACATCCCCTTCAACAACAGGCTCTACGATCACAGGTAAGACAACGGTATATGACATTATAAGGTTTTGAGCATGAGCTCGTACCTATTTGAGGTAGGGGTCCAAAGGGATGCAATTCTTATGTCCTAAAGTCTTGCTACCAATCTTGTTTACCATGTCCCAAGCACGTATAAACCTTTGACGATAACTTTGAAAATCATTTTCGTAGTCGAACACAATACCCTGGATAAGTATGTCACTAGGGCCATCTCTTCGAGCATAACCAAATTGACGTAGAGTTAGAAAAGGGTTGTAGGTAATGCCTCCTCTAATGCCACGGAGTGGAACATTAGGGAATTCCCCGTAGAGGTCAATGATAGTAACATCTTCTTGAGATCGGGAGCACCAATAGATATTTGAATGAGAGAATGCCATCATCCTTTGAGACTACCTCAGACCTTGTTAATTCTTCAATACTAATTGGGGAAGGTGAGAATTAAACCACCTAGATAGCAAAGGTATGCAACACATAAGAGTCTCTCGCTTCCTCATAGTACGAGTGTGAAGAGAACGCAAAATATCTCTAAGCAAAGTAGGCAAAGGATTACGATTGAGGAAAATTTTAACAGCATTCACATTAATGAGTTGGTCTCGATTAGGGTATAGCACCAAACCATAGATCAACAAAGCCAAGATTTCCTCGAAAGCCTGAAAACTCATAGCATCCAGAAACAACTGAGCCTTCTCTAATGGAAATTTAGCAAGAAAACCCTTGACTCTACTTCTTGTTTCCCAATTAGACACAATGTCGGATTGCTTCAGATGTAAGGCTGTTGCAATTTCTTCAGGTTGTGGATCTTTCTCTAAACCAGTGAAAGGTGTATGATCAAAGACAAGTACTCCCAGTATCTTAGAGAACTCTTCCATTATGAGTATCATCTGCTCTGTAACACAGGTTTTCAAAATCATTTATAATGAATACTTCATTAATAACAACAATAACACCTCAACTATTCGCAACAGAGTTCATAGTTTTAAAACACCTTTATTAAAATACTTCATAGAAACTTCATCGTACTTCACCGTTCAAGATTCATGATTTAAATAACTTAAATACCATGAAAGGTAGTTAAAAATATCCAAATAAATGAAAGAACATAATTATTCCAATCAAACAATCCCAACCCCGATGTTACATATTAGACCAAGACCCACTTTATTCAACAGGAAATAAATAATGCACTCTGAAGCTATCATCTAAGCTTTAATGGACTATTCCTGATCACTTGCAAGTTACCCACGTATCGAAGCAACATTTTCAAGTAGAAAGAGTGAGTAATTCACAAATCATTATAAAAGATATAAGGAAATAGTACAATGATTACATCATATTAACATGAAATCACATATCGTCATACATCATATATTATACCCACTCTTTCACGTCATTAATTCATTCACAACATCATCATGTCATCAAATCAACAATCATCACCAAGACATCATTAAGTCACACATCATCATGAATTCTACATATCACCGTATTAACATCTATCATCAAACACGACTTAGATCACAATGTCATCAACATCACTTAATCAATTATTATGCAATGTCACAAATAATGCAATGCAACACCATTGACTCATGCATGTGGTACAAAAACTTCACTAATGACCAAGTCATCTTCCTCCAAAGATCCCCGCTATAGGATTAATTCCCGCTTGGAACTGGAGCACTTCACAATATTGTACTCAATCAACACTATAGAATCAAGGTCATCACTGGACCAAATTCCTATCAACATCAATGGACCAATCGTTATAACAACATTATTGGACCAAGCATCCTAACAACATCACTAGACCAATGTCCTAACATATACCATGAATGCATGATACACAACAACATAATAAAACATGGCCGCTGCTAGTCAAAATGCATCATCAATCATGTAATCATCATAATATTATCACACACTTCTTAATACATACATCCTATCACAGCAATCCATCATAGGAAACATACATCATATTACGTCAAGGCATAATTATATTCATCTATCATAAGAAGCATACATAAAGTTACATCAACACATAATCACCTCACTTCATCATGGCATAATCACTGGAGAGTTACATCATATAATTCATTTTATTTTACCAAAGTATAGTACATCACGTTATCTTTCTAAATCTTCGGACGACACGTCAAATGGAATCCAGAAACTCAAGTTACGGCCTTTAGAAAATCTGTCAGCTGCCCTTCGCCTGAGGCTCGTCCGACGAGGCAGTTTGCTTTCATGAAGCTCACCTGACGAGGTTAGGGTGAAACACCTTCCACAATAAATTTTTTTCTAGAACACCTATTTTCCATCATCTCTTTCACTTGGCAACCTCTTCATTCTCCCAAAGCAAGCCCGCGCTCGCCTCTGCTTCGCCTGACGAAGTTGGAGCGAGACACCTTTTCCATACATTTTCTAGAAACTTGATAAAAACTCATACCTCTCTCTCGCCTCACTCTCTCCTGGAGAATTTTGGGAAAATATTCTTCGCCCGACAACTTGAGAAGCTCGCCCGACGAGAGCGCAAAAATAACAACTCTGCTGTTGCGTTTTCTGCAGATAATCAATCTAATTTTCTTGCAATTTCAACACCCATTCAATCCAAAATTCACACAATTCATCCTGATTTCACAACATCACAATAACACATTATAATAGGCATCATATACATCATTTCATGGCATTTTACACATTACAAATCATCATTCTCACCAGAAATCGTCATATTATCATTATCAAACAAAATTCAAATACAAACCTAGCAATACCGAAACCCATACCAATTATAATGATAAAGATAACCCCTTTACTTTAGATTATAGCTAGCAATCAATTATCCTTCACATTCTATAGAATCCCTTTGAGTTCCTCAATACCCTAGGTCTGCTCTATGTCTCTTCTCCAAGCGCGATTGTATAAAATGAACGTTCTAAATCCCAAATTTTCCTTATGTCAAACTTACCCCTTGGACCCCTAATATGGTCTTCCATTTTTGCCCTCACTTAACCTCTTACAATTTACTACCTTTCCCTCATAGTTTCTACATCATATTATTATCTCTATTTTCCCAATTAAAATAATTCTAAATAATTACTCTAATTATTTAAAGGGAAATGTTAACGAGTGCCCTTGGGGCACTCTTTAAGTGTTTAAAGTAGTAAGGTTTTTTAGGAATGTGTGTAATTAATGCATTGAAAATTGGAATAATTGACTTTTGTAAAGAATATTTTCTTTGTTTAGTATCCTTGAAGAGTGCCCTCGGGGCACTCCTTAGCATGACCCTTATTTAAAATATCCAATGTCTTCTTATCTCCCACTATATCATACATAACATCACATCACACATAATTTTCATCAAAATGTCACATATACTCACAAACGCATCACAAATACTCATCATAAATCACTTAAGTAATTAAATAAATAACTAATAATTTTAGGGTGTTACAAGTGTCATCTAAGATAGGTGGTATATTGACTGATATTCCATCTTTGTGTCATTCATTTGAACATAAATTATTTTTCCCGAAGCTCACCCAAATAGAATAGGTTGTTTGCTTTGATGCCAATTGAAATTATGCTCCTAAAGGGACAAATGTTGGACATGATGTCTAAGACTACTTGTCCAACTTGTTAAACTATTTTTGACACAATATGAAAACAACAATGATTCAAAGTTAAAATAGTAAATAACACGTGAGAATTGGTAACCCACTTTGGTGCAACCACACCTGCATTTGAAAGGCTTTCAACCCAAGATAGGAAATTCACTTTTTATAGAATTAGTACAAAGTATCTTAGATGAACAACTCCTAGTTCAATGTCTCTCTTCTTAATTCTACCATATTGTATTTTTATTTAGGACTCCCCATAAATATGAGAATCCCTTTCACTTTTTTCTAAATCACCAATCCTAGTGATCAACAACAATAATCAAAATGATAAATATTGAATTACAACTCAACTATACAAATCAACAACTATGCCTTATGATATGAATGTAGACGCTAGAGTGGTGCATAAACAACAATACAAGCAAAAGGCTCAAAATAAAAACTCTAATACAAAGAATCTTCAATCCTTGCACACACTCTCTCAAAAGATGTTTGGGTTTCCTTAAATAGAAATGCAATTCTGAACTTTTCTCCTTTAGATATCAGCTGTGATCTCGTTCAGATTTGTAGAATATTTAGTTAGATTCTATTTTTGATTTGTTCCACAAAAACCTCTAACAAAAGATATAATTTGTTTTTAATACACATTTTAAATCTTCAAATAATTAGACGTGATCTCATTCTGTTTGTAAACAAATCTAATTAATTCATTGATAGAAGATAGCAACAAATCTGATCAAGATACAATCAATTTTTTTACTCTAAACAACAACAACATTGATCTGCCGACAAGGATCAGATGTTGCACACATGATGGAACATCGTGTCTCACATGTGTCCTTTCTTCACCAAAACATCTTGTACACTCCATGTTATTTTGTATAATGCATTCAATCAAAAGAACAATAATTATACAAGAGTGACTAAACACTAAAAGGCTCTTAAATAGTAAAGAGAGTAAGTTTCTTTGATATTATGTCCCAAGAATGTTAGTTGTCTATAAAAAAGATTATAAAGTCTATAAAACTTAAAATTTGACTATTACATGTGAAGAATAACTTATAATCTAGTAAACTCTATTCTAAATCTTAAGTCTTATATATATTTATACTAGTCGCCGACTTAATAGTCTGAATATTTACTTACAATGAACATGTTCAAGAATCAAGAATAATATACTGGAGTTTATCAGACAACATCATCATTAACAACATGAAAAGTGTTCAGTTCAAACTTAAAAATAATCGGTGAAATAATGAGATAATGCCTTACTATCGTCAATTTATGTGTTTGATGTGGTAGAGAGAAGACCGAGATATAAAATTATTATTTCAACATTTAAATTTGTTAAAAAAAATAAAAAATAATGTATGTTAATCAGAGTGACTTTGGATTATTTTTATCTTTCTTTAGGTAGGATACAAATCTAAATCGGATAAAAATAATTACATACTAGCATGATGATTAAGCAAAATAGGAGCACACATAGAAATAAACTTAATTAAACTTTGTCTTTGTTGAATTAAGAAACAAGTTTGTCTTTCTCTAGAGTGTATACGCTACTGGAAGTACAAGTTATACATAAAAATGAACCAATCAGGAAAACCAAGGTGGATGGAACTATTCAATCTTTCCTTTCTGAACTCATTCTGTTGTAACAGTCTCATTCATTCGTTCATCCATATATTATTATTATTATTATAATAATGTGAAACCTGTTCGATCCTTCTTCGTCTACTACGTTTTTCAACTTTTCAGATTGCACAATTTCTTTGATTTTGACACCTTCATCATGAGATTTTCCTTTCCTTTTCATGCATTTACATGCCAACACCTTCCCCTATCCATAGGGTGTCTCTTTATTTTTTATTTTCAATAAATGAATCACTTCTAATATTTCTCTGCTGCTACTATTGTAATGCTGCCATTTTATTTTTTAGCAAGTTAGGTTTCATTTTATTCTCATTTTCTTTAGTTCTTTTCCTCACTTTTTTGCATGACAAACGTAAGATTATTATCAAGCAAAAGAAGAACGTATGAGCCGTTTGTTTCAAATGTAGAAATTATATTTCCAATAATATATATTTATTAAAAAATTGAAAAAAAATTATTTTCAAAAATAAAATTTCTTTGAATGAAATGATCTCCATAATTTCCATGATTTTATTTCTTAAGAAGACGAAATGTTCATTCCTGCGAAATTTCATTTTTTTTTTGAAAAAATATATAATTATTCATTTGTTAAAGAACATTAAATTATATACTATAACTCAAAATTAAATCTTTATATTTGTAGTCTAAGATAATTTATTTTTAAAAATCTTTCATTAATTCTCGAAACAAACGCTCCTTTATATATTAATTAACGTAGCGTAGAATAATAAAATATAATTAATATTAATAAAGAAAATGATGGATCAAATAATGTTAACGTTTATCTTAATGTCTTATATTAAATTTTTATATAATAAATTATAAGTTTTGCATGTAATCCATTTTGATTGGCCAAATGTTAGCATCTCTGTAATCCAAAACACTGAGATGCTTACCTCAGATATAAGTGAAGGGAGTGGAGTGTACACCCTAGCTATATAGCTAGAGAGAAGGCTCACACACATACAGCCGCAGTGGTACAATTCCTAGTCTTACGGGTAATCATCTTGTTGCACTAATTTTCTACCCGTATCTCTAGAGATACATCACAACAGATATCATTCCATATCTCTCAATCTAGCCTTCTACTTCTACCATACTGCTCTCATTTTCTTTTTGCTTTCTTTCCATGTTTTAGATCGATATCACTTTCTAACCCTAACAAAGTAGTAATATTTTTTACATATGTACAAAACTTCTTTTGCCTTCTCTTTTTCATTTTCAACGAATTCGATACACTTCAATATAATATATTTTTTTAGTATTTCGTTTTATTCTTGGAAAGGTTTTCTATTAGTAAAAATATATCAATGATGTCTATATAATATTTTTTAGTATTTCGTTTTATTCTTGGAAAGTTTTTTTACTAGTAAAAGTATATCTACGATATCTTTACTAGAAAGAGATACTAAAGTTGTAGTCTAATTCTCTGTTATTTCAATATATGATTTCCCTTTGTGTTCATGTCTTTATACAGTACTCCCTCCGGTCTCATTTATAAGAAAAAATTAATTTTTTAGATACATTAAATAAGTAATATATTTGGACAATATATTGTCCAAATACATTACTTATTCAAGGTATATAAAAAATTAATTTTTTCTTATAAATGAGACCGGAGGGAGTATTATTTATGACTTATTATGTATTTAAAGTTCAGTAAAAACCATTTAAAGTGATTGTCTTTAATTAGTGTGATTTTTTTAACGATAATTAGCCATTAGACTTGATTCTCAAATCCTAGACCATAATCACTCAATCATTCAAAAATGTATTTTTTTTTGTATATTTGTCAAAATGAGATGTTTCAATCCACCATATTCTACTAAATTATTTACAATTGAGGGGCGAACTTATATTGAATTCAAGCTATAACTCGATTCATTTTTGATGACCTGATCCAAAGATCGAAGATGTATTTAATCCCTCAAACATAAGTCACATGTATATTTTTCCTTCTCATGTCATCATTCTTACATCACTATTATCACAAATATCTTTACCTTGTAGATTTTATTACTGCGTTAGATTTTATCTCACATATAGAGTTTTCAATTTGTAGAATAAGTCGCTTCTCTATATAAAAAGATCCAAAATTAATGTTGAGCCTTAAAGCTCCATTTCTTTATTCAAAGTTTTTTAATTTTAATGTCCTAACACTAAACACAATGTTTAGATAGATGTTAAGACATCATCTGCTCATTGAATAATTTTATTAAATAGTAAATTATGTAGAAGTAAAACGCAAAAGATAAATATCTCAGTCAACTGTTAACACAGTTCAGTGCAACATCACTTATTCGGGAAGCATTTAAGTCAGGAAGGAAATCCACTATGATAATATTAGTTCAAAATTAAACA
Organism: Vicia faba; assembly: GCA_948472305.1. Taxonomy (NCBI): domain Eukaryota; kingdom Viridiplantae; phylum Streptophyta; class Magnoliopsida; order Fabales; family Fabaceae; genus Vicia; species Vicia faba. Next base: position 1,012,017,286 of record OX451736.1, on the reverse strand, counting down.
ACTGTACTTTAATCACTACCTTATGCAACTTCTACCTAGAAACCTCCTAGATATGAGAACCCCTTCTCACTTTCCACAGTCACCTCAGTGACAATAACAAAAGACAAAAAACAGAAGACCATACTTCCAATTACATACAATCTACTATTTGCTTAAAAATTCATGAGTGATTGATAATGAACAATGAACAAGCAGTCTACCTCAATGTATCAGAAGATACATGGGTGACATACAAAAACAACACAATACTCTAAAAAGACTCTCAAACCCTAAGACTCTTGTAAAATAACTTCTCCTTATTTTTCACACATTTCATTAGGTTTAGGTTTTTCCTTTTAAAGAACTCAGTTGTTCGTGGGCTTCAAATTATCTGCCCAATTTTTTTGTAGATTTATCAGTTGATGGTTGCACCAATTATGCAGAAAAACCTCTTTGATTTATGGAACAAAAAATGTCAAGTTTTCTAATTTGTCTCAACATCCAATTTTAGAAACTAATGTACAATTGGAGATAAAATCAATTGTTCCAAATAAATTCTTCTTGACCTGCGCAAATAAGTGAGATGTATCCAAGAGAATCTCACAAAATTAAATCAAATCTGTCAAGAAAGTAACAACAAAATTTGCTATATCAGTTAATAAAGATGTCATATCATATTGCTCAACATTTGGAGGCAACAGTACATACTATGACAGTTGTTCAAGATGTCACAATATCTAACTGTGATACATGTTTTCCCAAATGAAAAATATTTTACCAAAATTGTTGTCAATCCTAAAATCTCAATCCTAAAAATCTCCCTCTTTGAAAATTTTTGGATAAAAAACCTTTGCACAATAAAGTCGGAGATAAGAAATAAAACTACAAAATAAATAAAATATAAGCTACATGAAACACATGTAAACTTTGTACAAATTGCAAACAAAAAACATCAGAGATAAATGCAGCTACAAAGAGACCCAGCCTCACACATAACTCTTCTTCAAACTCCAAAAATCTCAAGAGATCGGATGTCAGGACATGTGGTATGACATCACATCAACACATCCAAAAATAACTTTAACACATCACAAAAAACTCAGCACATAACACAATGCTCAACAACTTCAGACAGATCCATTACTCCCCCAGTCACACATAATCAATACTCCTCCTCAAGGGAACATCTAAACAAACATGAATTGTCCAAGTTCAAACATCAGAGGCACATGAAGCAGAAGAAAAATAAGCCTCATAAACAAAAATTAAGAGAACCAGATTTCTCCATAAAGGCAAGATGTCAGGAGATCTGGGACGATATCATGCACACACACATCAGTAGTAGTAGTAGAAACAAAGTACCAGCAACAAGTATGACATACAATCATGCTCCCCGTAAACACTTGCATACATAACAAGCAACATCAAAGACTACTCTCCCTAAGCAGTAGTACAATCCTATCACAATGTTAATCAATGTGTCAAGACATTTGACATGACATCAATATCAAGACGAAAACTAACTTCCAAAACTAACACACTAACACTTCACTATCATATACTTCAAATTTGACCGTCTTGATTTTGCATTCAAATATATCTCTTTGTTTATTTTTAATTTTTCCTTGAGTCATATTAATTTCAAATCATTTATATATATATATATATATATATATATATATATATATATATATATATATATATATATATATATATATATATATATATATATATATATATATATATATATATATATATATATATATATATATATATATATATATATATATATATATATATATATATATATATATATATATATATATATATATATATATATATATATATATATATATATATATATATATATATATATATATATATATATATATATTGTTTATCATTTTCTATTTTACACTCACAGTAGCCTTTTAAATATTAATTTAGGAACAATTAGTTTACTTTTAAATTATTGTTCTTAGCGAAAAAATATAGATGCCATATAAAAGGTGTTATTTTATCTTTATCATTTATATTTTATTTTCTAACAATAGTTTTGGGTTATTTATTTTTAATACATTCTTTAAAATAAATTAAAATTTAGTATAAATTTGATTTATTATGTATTTAGTGTTGAATTTTTATTATTATTATTACATAATCATTAACTATTATCAAGTTTTAAATATAAACTTTGAAATTTCATTTAAATAGTGTTTACAAATTCTGATTTTTTTAACCAAATATATTTTAATATTTAATTCATTTATCTTTATTTTCTTATTACTATTTGTTGACCAGAGGTTAACGTCCAACAAATTGTTTTTTATTTTATTGATTTTTTAGATTTTTATTATTAAATTTTTTTATCAAAATTTGATTATTATCGTTATTTTTTTATTATTTATTTTGAGGTGTACGTTGACCAAAGGTCAACTAGAGTTGAAACCCTAAGTCTGCGATGATGCCACCATCTTCATCCCTTTTCCCCAATCTACCCCTAAAGCCCAAAATCCACCAGAGATTGAATCAAACAGAATATTGCAAAATTAATTTTAGTTCTAAGATTGGATTTACATAGAGATTGACCAATTCATTACAAATCAAAATCCTAATTCTAAAAATTACACAAAACTAATATAATTTCCTAAATAAATCTTCAATCAATCCTCTGATTGATTTGTAACAGCAAATCAGCATAAACAATATTCCTAATTAAAACTAAACCTAATGTTATATAAATTAAGACCTAATACAGAGAAAGAGAAAAAAAATGGAAAATGAGAATTGAGATAAAAGAATTGGGGAAGAAAGCCTGGCAGTCAAACCTTTGTTGTGTCCTTCATCATAATTGCGAAATAGAGAAGTAGAAAGAGATTAGAAGCAGAAATCAGAGGAACAAAAAGGGATTACAAAAAGATTCACGGCAAATGAAGGTTGGTGTTGCACTTAGCTTTTGATTCAGTATTGATGCATGTAGTTTTGGGTTAATCTAGGTTAATTAGGAAATTCTAGGGTTAGGGTTCTTCAACTTAGGTTTAGGGTTCTTCGTATGCATGTTAGGGGTTAAGGTTCCTAAATTCATCTTAGGGTTATAATGGTAGGTTATGGTTCTTGTTTACTCTGGATTTTGGTTGAAGGTGCATGAATTTTCCTATTGATCATCAACCGGAAACTGCAAAAACTGCAGTGGTTCGCGGTGGTTCGGCCGAAGGAGACGATTTCCGGCGAACCTCTTGGTAAGAGAGAACGAGAGCGAAAGGTGGGAAGAGAGAGAAAGAAAATGAGAATGTTCTGAGGATGATGCAATTTTAAGATCCCTCCATGTTCCTTCGAATAAGCGACGCGTGGCTATTTACAGGCTGCAAGATGGGATTACTTTGACGTAATCTCAAGATTGCAGCTCTACGCTATACTCCCAGTCAACATTGAATCTCGTCCCTTTATCTTGTTGACTCAAGATCAGCGCTCCAAAATTAGCTTATGTGGTAGCCATCTGATCTTGACCAGACATCCCTCGCACGTTAGCTCATTGAAACCTCCCTAATTGACCCCTGCAATGTCCAAACGATTGAAGCTCCATATGGGCTTAGCCCATTACTTTTTACACCCTCCAGAATTGCTACCATGAACTAAAAACATACCCCCTCTGTACTTGGGCCTCAAACAACATTCAGGACTTGGCCCTTCGCTAATTGAACCCCCTGTTTACTTAACTGAACTGAAAGTACACTGTAATACGGTGGGAGAACTGACTTTTTAGTTTTGCGTTTTATCGTAAATGTTGTAGATAGCAAGAGTCGCCACCGACTTTTCTTTTATCCAATAAAGGAAAGAGTGAAAAGAACAGGAAAGACCTTTTTGAGAATTTTCTTGAGTTCGGGAGGGGGGGAGTAGGTTATGAAAAGGGAAGGTGTTAACACCATTTTCATCTGTATTTATCTATGGACTCTTAATTTCTAGATCACTTTAAAATAATGCTTTGTGTTTGTGTATGTTTTTTGAAAACGCCTAGGTGCGACAATTTTGTAATGATTCTCGTATCGTAGAGAATGTATACAAAATGTTTGTTCTGAAAATATTTATGAAAGAGAGTGTTGTTTTATGAAAATATGTTTGAAAATTCCAATGTAAGGCAATTTAGTTTATAATAACCCTTATATTAGTCGTCAAGAGTGTTTATAAAGTGTCTTAAAAGTAGTTGTTTTAAAAGTGTGAGGTGATGAAATGGTTTTAGTTTTGTGAGCAAGCGATTACGAGCGATCTACCTACTCAAAAAGTCGGTGTTCTTTTCCTCCTCCTTTAGATAATGCTATCCTACCATTAGTTAGTAGGAAGCCCTATCAATGGATGTGAGGGGCAGGCGTGGGTCATCTTACAGTCATAGAAGGCAACTTGTACGATGCTTTAGAAACTTTCGTAAGGGACTAATATCGTTTACCGAAGGCATCATCGAAGGGTCATCGATGGACTACGGTCTTTTAATCGAGGGTCTTTGCTAAAGCATTCCATGTTCGAGGGACATGACTGTTTTATCCGAGCCGACAAGTGAGGTTATCCTAGAGGTGTAAGTGTGCAATGTGTGTTTGATTCAATTTATTTTATCTTTAATTAAGGTTTTGCTATGATTGATTTTAATCTTGTCATAAAAACCCTAATTACTAATAGAAATATGGAAAGCGATAAATTAAGGAAATTAAATATCCTACGCTATTACAATGCTTCGGGAATGGGGGGGGGGTACAAGTTTGTGAATGGGGGGGGGGGGGGGGGGGGGGGGGGGGGGAGAGCAATAAACCCTAATTATGTATTACAGACTATTCAATAGTTACAATAATGCAAAGTAATAAAAATACGCAAAGATGAAAAATAAATAGAAGAGAAAATAAAATATTTTGTTTGTGATTTTTTTGATAGAAAATAAAGTTTGATCATTAACCTAAGAAAACTAATTAGTTTTAATTAAAAGAGAAGTTAACTAATTTTTAAACAAAACATAAAAAATCTAAGTTAATTGAAATTATGTAAATTAAAATAAACCTAAGTCTAATGATTTTTAATTGTTTAGAAAATAATTTAGATGTTAATATCAATTTGGAAAAATATTTTATAGTGTAAAAATAAATAATAAAATCTAATTCTAATAATTTAATTAACAAAATAAAATAAAGTGATTAAATTAGTTAAGTAAAACCTAAAATAAATCTTTTTTGTGATTTTATGATTTAAATATAATTAACTAAAAAAGAAAAGCAAACAATTAAATTGAAAAAGATAAAAAAGAAATTAAATGGGTCAGTGTTTGTAAAGCAGACAAGGGGGTGTGAGAAATTATTTTTGTTAGGCCCAAAACAAGCCTTTTTTTGAATTAGAGAGATAAATGTTTATAATAAAAAAAGGTAATGGGCCTACGTTAGAAAAAGAAAAGGGGGGGGGGGGGGGGGGAAATGATCCAGGACCAAAACAGAGGGCCCATGTGCCTGCAATGGTTCAGTGTGGTTGGCTCCAAGGGGTTCACCATGGGCTTGCTTTTTGGAGCGCTGGATATGGCCTTGGGAAAATAAGATGATGATGGTGAGATGTAATAGCCTGCACCTGATCTGAAAGAAGAAAATATGTGAAAATTAAAATGGTACCGCTGGGGCTCGAACTCAGGTCCCTATAATACGACCGTGCTTCCTTTACCACTGAGGTGGTTGTTTCATCCGGTCATTATACAACAACCATTCAATATATTATAAACTCGTTTCTGAATGTGACTTCATCTTCTTCCTTGTGCCGGTAATCAAAACAATATTTTTGAATTTCTGAAAATGCTCATTTCTCAACCAAATTGGAAAATGTAAACATCAAAGTTGTTCAAAATTTCACCACAAATTTAACCATGCCATTAACTTAAGCTAAAACTCAAAGATTAAAATGAATTTCTGTTGGTACCAAACTGAACCCTAGTTTTTCAGAAACTTCACTTCTAAAATACACATCACACGACCAATATAAATGAAAACCAAGAACATGGTTAGCTTCATAGACATGATATCTACATTTTATCTTTTGAAAGCAGGTGCAATGATGCTTAAATAAGGATTTCCAAATTTAGAAAACTTACCTCTTGAAGTGAAATCTCAGAACGTGTATGGATGCTTCCAGGTGCAAAGTGATGATTGATTAAACTTCCTTGGACCTCCCTGAAGATGTTCCAATCCTTTCTTTATGCTGAAAGTTGCTGAATCACTCCAACCAAGTCAAGTTGCAAAACTCTATTTTTGAAAATGGAGGATGATGAAGATGATGTTACAGTGATGAAACATGACTTTGGATGAGTTCTATATGATTTATAAAAGCTTTGTGAATGATTTATAATGAAAACGCACGTGTGGATTAGGTGTTTAGAGTTCATGGTCAGATATTGCAACCAATGGAGTTTTGGATGAAATTCTTATTTCAGAGTGTATGAGTGTGATTTAGGGCTTATCAACTCGTGTCTTATCTTGAAAATGACATATCTATTTATAGAGAAAAGGTTTTATAGGATGAGAGGGCTTGGTTTACAAGATCACATGTTATGGCTAGGTTACTTAGTCATGAAGCAACTTTGAAGAACACAGTTTCAATGTCTTATACCATGCCTTCTAGAATGGTTGAACACTTTGAACATGTTTCTTCTGACTTTGCATGTTGAGTGTGATAAGAAGAAACAAGTGAGGAGCATAATGCATTTACTTTTGCAAAAATCTTTCTTTATGAAAATGGCAATGGTGCCTTTGTGCCATTAATGGAAAATTGTCTTGGACAAAGTTTGAATCAAGTGAATAATGGCTCAGAAGTTTGTGTAAATATTTAATTATGGTGAGATTTGCAAGTTAGAAGCTTATAAAGCAAGATTATGCAGCATGATTTGGGGATTTGATCTTATGTTCATCACAAAATGCCTTGTATTTCAAGAATAGATGCCCAACTTCATACCTTCGAATTTCCTTGCTCAAGCATGATAAAATTGTGTTCTTGGACATTTTAGAAATATTGAAGCATTGTATACAACTTTCATATTGTGATTTTTTATTAAATCAAATGGGAACTTGGTGAAAAATGGCCATGAAGTTGGGACAAAAATCTGATCAAGACTTGTTACAAAAATTCTCTAAGTGTTACATAAAAACTTCATGACTTCATGGGCCTATATCTCCTAATCCAAGCATATTTTGGACATCAACCCTCAAGGACTAATTTTTATAATTCCTCATTCCATACAACTTTCATGTTGAAAGTATCCCTTGAATCATCTTGCATCTTAGTGAAAATAGCCATGAAGTAGTGACTTTGTTAAGAATAAAGCACTAACACTTAGAAAATTTTCTAAGTGATGGAAAATTTTCTGTCTTTGACTTTTGTTGACTTTTCTTGATTCTTGATGATCAAATTTGATATTTTTGAATGTTTTCATGATTCTTGATCTTTGAAGTTCAATGTTGACCAAAACGTCAAAGTTTAACTTTTTGTGTGTTTGTTGACTTTTTATCAATTGATTCAAATTTCAATTATCAATCACTTGAGATTTAGAAATATTTTGAACCATGTAATTAGTTAAAGATATTATATTTGAGCCTTTGAGATCATGTTTCAAGTCATTAGGTCATGTACTAGGTCAAAAGCCAATGATCAGTCATTCTCGGTCAAAACCCTAATGTTGACAATTTTGCCCCTTTGGTGATTTTAGGGTTTTTCTTGAGGAATTATGATCAACCCTTGATCAAATGATGAATATGACTTCAAAATGTTGATGTTGACCAAAAATATTGATGTTTTACTGTATGTTGATCACAATTGACTTTTTACCCAATACAACTGATTTTCAGTAATCTGAGCAATTGATTGAGTAAATTTGTGATGCAAGACTTGAAAATTGGTATGGGCATTCTTGGAGACCTATGATGAGCCATGAAATCAACTTGAGGCATTAGAAGTCCAATTTACTTGAGAAAACCAAAACCCTAATTGTGGACCCTTGCTTAGGAGAAGGTTTGACCAGTCAACTCTTGAGAATCCTTGAGTATTTGTGAATCTTAGAAGAAGGTCTTGAAGAAAATGAGAGGGTAAATTTTGGGGTATGCTGTTCAATCTTCTTAAACCTGAAGAGTTAGATTGTCCTGTCCTCCATTCGTGACTTTAAGGTAGAAGATGATTGAACACATAAGTGCCCAGAAATTTGCACTCGCTTGTGTGCAAAATAACACTGTTGGTTGATTATACCGGGAACGGGCTTAAAGATTCCGTTTGGAGAAGTTATGGAGAATTTTCTGAGATGAGCTTATAGATGCTATCCAGAGTAATTGTTGAGAGAAATTAGACTAAGTCTACACTCGACTTTAACTAGGAGAAGTATCAGAATAAATATGTGGTCGATTTAATCTGAGCCAGAAAATGTCTACTGGAAGAAGTATCAGAATAAATCTTTGGTCAATTTAACCCGAGCTAGAAGATATTTGAAGGAAGTGTTCTTCATGTAGGTAGTCTCCCCGTCCTATTTCAGGAATTGACCTACCATCTGTTTTTGTTGGTAAACCCGCCCTGTTTCGGGAGTTTATACGAATGGTGATAAAGATAGTTGCCCTGTCCTGTTTTAGGAATTGATCTTTACCTGACAATAAAGGAAGAAAGATAGTTTCTCCGTCCTGTTTCAGGAGTTAATATTCAACTTGTTCATGTAGATAGTCGCAACGTCTTGTTTCAGTAATTGATCTACCATCTATTTTTCACAGATAGTTGCCCTGTCTTGTTTCAGGAATTAATCTATGGCCGGTCATCTAGATAGTTTCCCCATCTTTTTTTGGGAATTAATCTGGAACCTGCTTTTTGTTAGCCATAGAGATAGTTGCCTCGTCTCTTTTCGGGAACTAATCTTGGATCTGTTTGAAAATTGTTGATGATATTTGTTTGTTGATTGATCTTTCCTGAAAAGGTAAAGAGTTAGTTGTATGCAATTTCATGATGTATGAAATGCATTGCATAATGTTCTCAAAATAAATGAGACTGTGCTATATGCGTTTCATATGCATATGCTATGATGTATGAAATGAATTGCGTGATGATGTTCTCAAAATAAATGAGATTGTGCTATATACGTTTCATATGCATATGCTATGATGTATGAATGTGAGATGTTGTTGAAGTTATTTGTAAACCCGTGCAATATTTTTGTCGGGGAAAATAAATTCCTGACTGTTGCTGGGGATGAAGAGTATGTGTATCTTCTATCTTGTCTAGAATGCTTCCACTGGGGATTCCTGCTTGCTGTTTGAGGAAAACTCCGCTGAGGAATGTTGATTTCTGTTTGGGGAGAAGAGTTCAGGAACGTTAGTCGTTCGTTGCTCTATTGAGGAGTTTAATTATTATATACCCTGACTGGGGATAAAAGAGATGTATAACCTTCCAACTCGTCTGGGGAGGATAATGTTGACTGATATCTGGTCCGGTTCCAAGTTTCGTAGCAACTCTCTGGGGATAATGGTGACTTCACTGGGAGAGGAATTTTGCCGGTGATTCGTAGCAATCTAGGGAGAATGTAATATGTTGTGGAAATAAACCCTATTGGGGAACTAAACCCTGTTGATGGAGAAATACTCTATTGAGGAAACAAATTCTCCTGGGGGAATTGAATTTTTCTAGAGAGAAGAAATCTGCGGGGGTTTTATAGTTTTATAAGAATAACTCGTCTGGGGAAGAGAGTTTCCATGAACTGTATTGATTTGAATTCCATAGGTTAGTGATATTGTCGGGAAAAGAATCACGTTCTTTTATCCGCTGGAGAGATTTGTCAGGGAAATTGTGGGGAATATATCTTCATTGAAGGTGAATTTGTGAAGATTACTCTGCGGGGATAATCTCATTGAAGCGGCTCTGTGGAGATTCGTGGACAGTTTGAACGTTATTCCAACTCCTAGAGTCTTGAGTAAATTCTTATTCCTGTTTTTATGCATATATTTGTTAACAGTCAATCATGTTCATATGCATATGTTCATTCAATTTTAGTCATTGGACGTTATTTGCAAACAAAACAAAAAAATTAAAAAAAGAAAGTTTAAATTGACAGGTGTATTTGTATTGATATTTTGCCTATAAACAGGCGATTCTGTACAAAGAGACATAAATCCTAGTAAGAGGAAGTTGTCGCGAAATGAAAAGAGTACAAGGTGAAAAAAAAATATATAGCTATGTGGAAATGATCTCGTTGGGTTCAAACTCTGCTATTGTCCATATGTCTTCGAACATGTCATCCCTTGTTGTCTGAAGAAGTTGATTGATCTTGTACTATTTGAAATTTTGATCTTGGTAACGAAGCTTGCGGTAAGTGATCCAACAGAACATAGTCGCACACTTTTAATCCCTAATTTTTGCCTGGACCTCCCTTTCGGGTTTTCAGTCCACCGGGATACCCTTTCTTTCCCAAGTCGCCTTTTCAGATTTTTGACTTGCCGGGTGTACAATATTTTATATATATCCCTAATTTTTTCCCGAACCCTTTTGGTTCAAAGGGATGCCCTTATTTTTTCCTAGGCCAGTCAACCTAGCGAGTCGATTTTACGCGTAGTATCTTTTGACTATGTATGCATTCACAGGGTGTGGGAAATTTTCATTGTCCATGGTGGTTAGTATCATAGCACCGCCCGAAAATACTTTTTTGACAATAAATGACCATTCATAGGTTGGAGTCCATTTTCCCCTAGGATCACCTTATGGTATGATAATGCGCTTTATTACCAAGTCACCAGCCTGATATACCCGATGCTTGATCTTCTCGTTGAATGCCTTGATCATACGTTTCTGATACATCTGACCGTGACAGACAACCGTAAGTATCTTTTCATCAATCATATTCAATTGGTCTATCCTGGTCTAAATCCGCTCATTTTCGTCTAAGTCTGCATATTTCATAATTCTCAGAGAGGGAATCTAAACTTCGATAGGTAGGACAACTTCCATACCATAAACCAAAGAGAAAGGGGTTGCCCCAGATGATGTTCGTGTTGAAGTGTGGTAGCTATGAAGATAAAACGGTAACATCTCGTGCTAGTCTTTGTAGGTCACAACCATCTTTTGCACAATCTTCTTTATTTTCTTATTGACGGCTTCCACAACGCCATTCATCTTTGGTCGATACGGAGAAGAGTTGTGATGCTTGATCTTGAACTGTGTGCAGAGTTCACTGATCATAGTGTTGTTGAGATTGATACCATTATTCGTGATGATTCTCTCGAGGATGCCATATCGATAAATAAGGTTGTGCTTTATGAAACAGGCGACCACATTCTTAGTAACAGAGGCGAACAAAGCTGCTTCAACACATTTTGTGAAGTAGTCAATGGAAACGAGAATGAAGCAATGTCCATTAGATGCAGTAGACTTGATTTCTCCAATCATGTCAACGACCCACATTGCGAATGGCCAAGGAGAAGTCATGACGTTCAAAGGTACTAGAGGCACGAGAACTTTATCAGCATAAATCTAGCATTTATGACAAGTTCTCGAGTGGTGGTGACAGTCGGTTTCCATGGTCGACTAATAGTAACCTGCTCTCAAGATTTTCTTAGCCATAATATTCCCGCTGAAGTGAGTACCAAAGACGCCTTCATGCATATCCTCCATAATTTTCTCTGCTTCCTTCTTTTCCATACAACGAAACAGGGTTGAATCGTGATTAGGCTTGTACAAAATTTCGTTGCTCAAGAAGAACTTAGCTGAGAACCTCTGCAGGAATTTCTTGTCATTAATTGATTCTCCCTCATGGTACTCTTGAGCCTCAAGATATATTTTCACTCCATGAAACCAAGGCTTCTCTTGTACTCCATCAGTATCAATTTTGTAGCAGTGTGCCGGTTCGTCGAACCTTTCAATGGCAATTATGAGAGCCTTGTTATCCCAGCTGACTTTGAACATGGACGACATGGTAGCTAATGCGTCCCTCAACTGATTCTCTTCTCTTGCGATATGCTCAAAGGTAATCTCTTAGAAGTACGGAATCAAGGTTAGCACATGTTCTCGGTAAGGGATAAGATTCAGATGTTTTGTGTCACATTCTCCCTTGATCTGACTGATTACCAATGCTGAATCCCCATATACACTCCGGAATTTTATTCTCAAATTGATAGCAGCTTTAATACCCAGGATGCACGCTTCGTACTCAGCCATATTGTTGGTGCAGTCAAAGTAAAGTCTGGGAGTGAAGGGTGTATGGAAATCTTGAGGAGAGATGATTACAACACCAATTATGTTACCAAGTGCGTTAAAATCTCCACCGAAAACCATAGTCCATTGGGATCCTAGCTCATGTCTTTCATACGGTCCAGGTTTTTCACAATCTTTAATTAGCATGATGTTCTCCTCTGGGAATTCAAATTTCATAGATTGGTAGTCGTCTACGGCTTGATGCGCCAAATGATCTGCCAATACATTTCCTTTGATTTCTTTTTGAGTGGTGTACTGAATATCATATTTTGTTAAAATCATTTGCCATCGAGCTATCCTTCTGGAGAGAGTTGGCTTCTCGAATATGTATTTGATGGGATCCATTTTAGAGATCAATATAGTTGTATGAGTTAACATATATTGTCTTAGTCGGCGAGCAGCCCATACCAAAGCGCAACAAGTTTTCTCGAGGATTGAATATCTTGTTTCACAGTCAGTAAACTTTTTGCTAAGGTAGTATATTGCATGCTCTTTTCTCCCAGACTCGTCATGCTTCCCCAGTACACACCCCATTGAATTCTCTAACACAATTAGGTACATGATTAGAGGTCTTCCTTCAATTGGTGGCATAAGAATCGAAGGTTCTTGTAAGCACTCCTTGATTTTATCAAAGGCTATTTGATAGTCGTCATTCCATTTTACTACTTGATCTTTCTTCAACAACTTAAAGATTGGCTCGTAGGTAGCATTCAAATGAGAAATGAATTAGGAAATGTAATTTAGTCGTCCTTAGAAACCTCTAACCTCCTTCTCAGTACGGGGGTCGGAATTTCTTGAATAGCTTTGACTTTTGAGAGATCAACTTCAATACCTTTGCCATTGACGATAAAACCTAAGAGTTTTCTAGACCTCACCCCATAACTACATTTGTTCGGGTTTAGCCTCAGTTTGTACTTCTTCAGCCTTTCAAATGATTTATGCAGGTGATCAAGCTGTTCTTCTTCAGTTTGTGACCTAACTATCATATAATCGACATAGACTTCTAGATCATGATGAATCATGTCATGAAATAAAGCTACCATGGCTCACTGATAAGTCTCCCCTATATTCTTCAACCCAAAAGGCATGACCTTGTAATAGAATGTGCCCCACTGTGTGACGAAGGTAGTTTTCTCCATGTCTTCAAGCGCCATTTAGATCTGATTATAACCCAAAAAATCATCCATGAAGGAGAATACCTTGTGTTGAGCGGTGTTATCGACCAGGACATCAATATGTGGAAGTGGGAAATCGTCTTTGGGGCTTGCCATGTTTAGATCCCTATAATCCACACACATACGTACCTTGCCATATTTTTTCGGTACTAGAACAACATTAGCAACACATTGAGGATATGACGTCACTTCTAAGAAACCTGCATTGAGTTGTTTCATAACCTCAGCCTTGCTTTTCTATGACATTTCAGGACGTATGCAATGAACGTTCTGTTTAATTGGAGCACAACCCCCTTTCATCGACAGACGGTGAACCACAATATCAATATCGAGCCCTGGCATGTCTTTGTATGACCAAACAAAGACCTCAACGTTTTCGTGCAACATCTGAATCAATCTGATCTTGACACTGTCCTTTAGGTTGGTGTCAATCTTGACTTCTTTCCTATCTGTCTTAAAACCCAAGTGTACCACTTCGATCGAATCTTCATGTGGTTGGTTATCCTTTTCTTCTTAAATTAAGAGTTTGGCGAGTTCTCCAGGTATTTCACAATCTTCCTCACCTTTGTCCTCGACTTGGTAGATCGGATTTTCAAAGTGATGAGCGACAATAGCAAGATCATTATCAATGAGATCCAGAGTGGATGGAGATCTTCAATGTAGTGTGTGGGTGTATGTAAGAACACATAGCTATTTGTAAGTGCAATAAAGTAAAAGAAAGACAGAGAGCAAAAAATTTGAATTCATAACGTCCAATGTTTTCATTAAATGAAATGAAAACCCTTAACAAATGGACCATTGTTCCCCGGGCTAGACACAAGGTTTAAAGTCATTATTTTAAAATAAATTACATAACCAAACTTCTTAAAATAGAAAAAATAGAAATAGCTATTACTCCTGACTGAAGTAGATTGATACAAAGTCTTTAGCCTTCCAGCTGTTGAGTCTGCCACCAATGGTAGGGAATATCCAGTTGTCCAGGTAACCGTCACTATCAATGTCTTCTATTGCGTTGAATCCATTGTTACTGATACGGAATGGAGGTCTTCCAGCTCGAGCACGATGAACAGCTCTTTGACCCTCTGTAGTAAAGCCCAAACCGAACTTGTCAGATTTGTAGGGGATATCAGGAAGCGACCCCAAACAGTACAACCGCCTTCTTCTATCATATCCCTAGCATCCTTCAGAGAAGCCATTCTTGGTGAATCCTTGATGGTTTGAGGAGTAGCAAGAGTAGCTTTAGCAACGACAATCATCAGAGGGATTACTTCAAATGTCTGGCAGAGAGTTTCAATGAATTCACCATCCATTTCAACATATTTGAAAGAATTCAAATGGATGACCATATATTCTTCTTCTTCATAGACTGTAACGATATTCCCTTTCACCGAATACTTCAATTTTTGATGTAGGGTAGAGGTAACAACGCCTTCCCCATGAATCCAGGGGCGTCCTAGCAAATAGGAATAGGCCAGACGAATATCCGTTACATAAAAAGTGGAGTTGAAAACCTGAGATGCCACCTTGATCGGAAGATCAACTTCTCCGTGCACCATTATTTTTGACCCATCAAAGGCTCTTACCACAATATCCCTGGGTTTCAGCACCAGCCTTTTACAGTCCAATCTATCCAGAGCACCTTTTGGTAATACATTCAGGGAGGAACCTGTATCAACTAACACATGCACCAAAGTAGTGCCCTTACACTCAATAGAGATGTGCAGAGCCTTGTTATGATTCTTTCCTGCCAGAGTTAAGTCGACATCAGAAAAGCCTAAACCATTATCACCTGTTAGGCTTGCAACATAATTCTCAAACTGATCGGTAGAGGTCTCTTGTGGTACATGAGCATTCTTCATAAATTTCAACAAAGCCTGAGCATGGGCTTCAGAGCATAATAAAAAGGACATCATAGATATTTTGGAGGGTGTCTGCTCCAGTTGTTTAACTATTTTGTAGTCACTTTTACGAATGATCTTCAGTATTTCTTCCATCTCTTGTTTAGAGGAGTCTTCAATTGTAACATCTTTTGAGGGTGCCTTTGTCTGGTCAGGCTCAGTCACTTTCTCTTTGCCCCCGACGTCAGCAGTTGACCCAATAGTAAGAATATGAATAGGTGTTGTGATAGTTTTTGGAGGAGAGATCTCTAGGGAGAAGATCCTTCCTGTTCGGGTAATTTACTAGTTCTGACAATATTTTCGACATTGATATTGGTAACTTCAGAATCTTCATCTTCAGTAATCCATGGCTCTTGCCTAACACCATGGTAATAAACTTTTGCTCCATAATTCCAGGGAACAGCCTTGTCAGAGGAATAGGGGACTGGCCCCGGTGCAGTGATGATCAGGGGAGCCATCCTCGGCTCAGTAAGAATCCTTATAGGACCTTTAGAGGTGATCCTTACGGGAGTATTAGAAATTGTGATTATATAAACATCTTCAAGTTTCATTTCTTGAGATATACTTTCATGCAAACTCTTCATGGACGGACTTTTCTCGAACAAAATTTCATGGCTATCAATCAAGCGTTGAATACCCTTCTTCAGCCACATACAACCATTAGTTTAGGAAGCATAATGGTAACAATTTTCAGGATAACCCAGAAATAAACTGGCTCGTAACAGATTCTTCTTAACGATCATCAAGGGAGTGGTCAAGTCACTTATGGTGGAGACATAGGAAACATCGTCAATAGCATTAACACATTTCCCATGACAGGCATGGGCACAATAATCACATTAGGGGTCTCTGGAGGATCAAATTAAATTTCTTTTTCATCAATCATATCTTGGATTTTGTTTTTCAAAGTCCAACAATTGTTGGTGTCATGCCCCGAACTGTTCGAATGATAGGCGCACTTTGCATTTGGGTTGTATTTTGGAGAGGATTTGTTGGGATTAGGAGGAGGATCCCGCAGTGTTGTTAAGTCTGCTTTCAACATATGTTGTAATGCTTGAGCCAGTGGAATACTAATCCTGGTGAACTGCCTTCTCGGTGCGTCTGGCCTACGCTAATTACCATGTTGTTATGGTTGAACATGCGCTGGATTAGAGATTAGCATTGCCCCTACAGAATGATGATAATCATTCTTACTACGAATTCTCTGGCCATAAACAACATTGCTTTCCTTCTTACCACTAAGCGACTTCTTCACAGCATTGGAAGTTGCAGTTGGAATCTTTATGCACTTGATACCACTTTTAACTCGTTAAATAGTCAAAATCAGCTCAGTAAACCCTGATGAAGAACTCCCAATCAGCAAATTAAAGAATGGACCCGTCAGAGTACCCATGAACATATCCACCAATTCTCGGTCAGTCAAAGGAGGTTGCACCCTCCCTTCTAGGTCCCTCCATTTATGGGCATACTCCTTGAACCCTTTATTTGAACTCATGGACATGTTTTGCAACTGTACACGGGTCGGTGCCAGGTCAGCATTATATTGATACTGCTTATAGAAATCGTCAACCAAGTCTTCCCAAGTGTGAATATTAGTTTCTTCAAGTTGGTAGAACCATTCAAATTGAGTACCGGACAAGCTTTTTTGAAAGAAATGGACCCATAACTTTCGATCAGCAGTATGGGGTTGGATTTTTCGAGCATACGACCTCAGATGGAGTTTGGGACAAGAGACCCCATCATATTTAGCAAAGATAGGGACCTTAAATTTGTGAGGTATGACCACCCCTGGGATTAGACCCAAATCTCCAAAGTCCAGTCCAAACACTTTCTGGATTTCCACAGTCTTGAGTCAGTCTTCCAACTGCTTGTATTTGTCATCTAAAGGAGGGTATTGTTCGTCAGAGTAGTCTTCGTCTTCGGAACCCTAATCGTTTCCTCCTCCAGCCCTGGTGCTTCTAACATCCTCCTCCTTATTGTCGTCTTCCTCGGAGGAAACATCATTTGCTTGAGCCAGTCGATTAGGACCTTTGAATTTTCTCCCCATATTGAGGATAACATCCCGCTTCTTAGTCTTCTTTTTCATGGTGAGGGGCGCCATCATCTCTTGTTGCCCTTTGGCCAGATTCAGCAGAGTCTCTTGAAATTGTGCATGTTGAGTTTGCAGATATTTGACAGTTTGTTCCAGATCCATCTTATACTGAAATAAATAGTAAATAGATGAAGAAACCTGTATTGGAAAACCTGCCTATGAAATGATGCATGATAGGTGGATGCAATGTTTTCATGGACCTTAGGAGATTTAAATTTGCTAGCCAAAAAGGAAACAGAAACAAATATTGCATTAATAAGTTGAAAATTACAATTGCCCTCTTGGTCTTACAATGAAAAGCAAAAGTGTCTCAAAAAGAAAGAAATATGAACCTATATAAAACCTAAGATTCAAGTATCCCACATGCGCTTCCTCTTTGTGTCGATGTATGCATTAAGGCTTTTCTCCTCATGAAGTTGCTTTGTGAGCTTCAACACTTTCTTCTCGCTTGCATAAAATTGAGTTTCAAAGGTACCTCGTTATTCCCTGAGTTGAATCCAGGACTTCTGCAATTCTTCGAGGCTAGTAGGCATGTCTGGATGGAGAATGGTATAAGTATTATCCCATTCGGCAATAGGCTCCATGATCACTGGTAGGATAGCTGGATACGGAATCATGAGGTTTTGAGCGCGAGCTCGTACCCACTTGAGATATGGCTCCAAAGGGATAGAATTCTTATGTCCTAAAGTCTTGCTATCAACTTTGTTTAACATTCCCTAAGCACATACAAACCTTCAATGATAACCTTGAGGACCATTTTCGTAATCAAACATAATACCCTGGATAAGTGCGTCGTGAGGACCATCTCTTCGAGCATAACCAAAATGATGTAGAACAATATAAGGGTTGTAAGTAATACTTCCCGTAATTCCAATGAGTGGAACATTAGGGAATTCCCTGCAGCGGTCAATAATAATAACATCCTCTTGAGATCAGGAACACCGATATATATCCGAATGAAAGAGTGACATCATCCTTTGAGACCACGTCAAGCCTTGTTCATTCTTCAATACTGATCGAGGAAGGTGCAAAATAAACCACCTTGATAGCAAAAGTATACAACACATAAGAGTGCCTCATTTCTTCATAGTACGAGTATGAAGAGAATGCAAAATGTCTCGGAGAAAAGTAGGCAGGGGGTTACGAGTGAGGAAAATTTTGACAGTGTTCACATCTACGAGTTGGTCTGGATTAGGGAACAGTACTAACCCATAGATTAGAAGAGCCAAGATATCCTCGAAAGCTTGAAGACTCATAGCATCCAAAAATATCCGAGCCTTTTCTAATAGAAATTTAGAAAGAAAAACCTTGACTCCACTTCTTGTTTCTCAATTAGACACGATATCGAACCGCTTCAAATGTAAGGCTGCTGCAATTTCTTCAGGTTGTGGATATTTTTATAAACCGGTGAAAGGAATTTGATAGAGAATAGGTACTCCCAGTAATTTGAGAGAATTCCTCCATTGTGGGCACCAATTGGTAATCAGGAAAGGTGAAGTAGTGATGTGCAGGGTCAAAGAACTGGAATAGAACACTCATCATGTCTTCTTCAAAACCCGAGGTAACCAAACTGAGTAGTCGACCATGCCTCTTGATGAACGGAGAACTTTCAGGAACCCTTGAGACTAACTCTTTAAGTTGAGGAGGCACTCTTACAAAGTTGACCCGAATAGTGTTTCTGCGAATGGAGGCCATAATCTACAAAATAGAACAAAGATAAATCCCTAGGTCCTTGAAATGGTTAGTGAAAATGATATTTTATAATTTCACGATGTTATGATGTCATGTTTGAACAATTAATCATACACAAACAAAGAACACAAGGTCTTAGGTTTTAGCTTGTATGGAGTTTATAAGTAAGTACCCTCTTGAAGCTTTAGTTGGCTCAACTTGTCCTAAAAAAAGTAACCTGGTTCTAGGAATCTCAATATCATTGATCTTTCTCTTAGGCATTGTTTCAGCACAAGCATCTGAACTGCGACCGAAATATCCCAAGAGTCTGATCTTAATGAGTGTAGTATCGAGTATCAACCAACTCCAGTATGCACTAAAGCCAACTATCTCATTACTTTCTAATGGATAATTTGTGTCAACTAAGGTTTTACAGTCAGTTAGTACTTTATGAAACCACACAGCGGCCTCATATTCTCCTTGACTTGACTCAAGGGACACCGGGTACCAACAAATATGTTGCACTAACGTAGCCATCTCTTCAACCATATCGGTCTACGCCGTACAATTTTCACGATCTATTGCTACTTACCTAAAAATGCCCCCAGATCCGGGTATAGTATCTATATAAGAAATAAACCCAAGCATAACCCCGAAATGTAAAGCATATAAATCAAGCAAGTAAAGCATTTTAAATGTGATCTAGCTCTAAGGTAACCCCACTTTTATTTATTGTCCCCAGCAGAGTCACCAGTTCTGTAATACGGTGGGAGAACTGAATTTTGGGTTTTGTGTTTTATCGTAAATGTTGCGGATAGTAAGAGTCGCCACCGACTTTTCTTTTATCCAATAAAGGAAAGGGTGGAAATAATAGGAAAAACCTTTTTGAGAATTTTCTTGAGTTTGGGGGGGGGGGGGGGGGTAGGTTATGAAAAGGGAAGATGTTAGCACCCTTTTCATTCGTAGTTTTCTACATGCTCTTAATTGCAAGCTCACTTTGAAATAATGCTTTGTGTTTGTGTATGTTTTTTGAAAACGCCTAGGTGCGAAAATTTTGTAATGATTCTCGTATCGTAGAGAATGTATACAAAATGTTTGTTCTGAAAATATTTATGAAAGAGAGTGTTGTTTTGTGAAAAGTTGTTTGAAACTGCCAATGTAAGACAATTTGCTTTATAATAACCTATGTATCAGTCCTCAAGAGTGTTTATAAAGTGTCTTGAAAATAGTTATTTTGAAAGTGTGAGGTGTGGAAATGGTTTTAGTTTCCTGAGCAAGAGATTACGAGCGATCTACCTACTCAAAAAGTCTTTGTTCTTTTCCTCCTCCTTTAGATAGTGCTATCCTACCATTAGTTAGTAGGAAGCCCTATCATTGGATGTGAGGGACATGCATAGGTCATCGTACAGTTATAGAAGGCAACTTGTAGGATGCTTTATCAATTTTCGTAAGGGACTAAGACCGTTTACCGAAGGCAGCATCGAAGGGTCATCGAGGGACTATGATCTTTTAATCGAGGGTCTTTGCTAAAGCATCCCATGTTAGAGGGACATGACTATTTTATCTGAGGCAACAAGTGAGATTACCCTAGAGGTGTAAGTGTGCAAAGTGTGTTTGATTCAATTTATTTTATCTTGAATTAAGGTTTTGTTATGATTGATTTTAATCTTGTCATACAAACCCTAATTACTAACAGAAATATGGAAAGCGATAAATTACGGAAATTAAATATCCTACGCTATTACAATACTTCGGGAATGAGGGGTACAAGTTTGTAAATGGGGAGGGGGAGCAATAAGCCCTAACTATCTATTACAGACCATTGAATAGTTACAATAATGCGAAGTAATAAAAATACGCAAAGATGAAAAATAAATAGAAGAGAAAATAAAATGGTTTGTTTGTGATTTTTTTGATAGAAAAAAAAGTTTGATCATTAACCTGAGAAAACTATTTATTTTTAATTAAAAGAGAAGTTAACTAATTTTTAAACAAAACATAAAAAATCTAAGTTAATTGAAATTAAGGAAATTAAAATAAAACCTAAGTCTAATATTTTTAATTTTTTAGAAAAATAATTTGGATGTTAATATCAATTTGGAAAAATATTTTATAGTGTAAAAATAAATAATAAAATCTAATTCTAATAACTTAATTAACAAAATAAAATAAAGTGATTAAATTAATTAAGTAAACCCTAAAACTAATCTTTTTGTGATTTTATGACTTAAATATAATTAACTATAAAAGAAAAGCAAACAATTAAATTGGAAAAGATAAAAAAGAAATTGAACGGGCTAGTGTTTGTACAGTAGTCAAGGGGGTGTGAGAAATCATTTTTGTTAGGCCCAAAACAAGCCTTTTTTGAATCAGAGATAAAAATGTTTATAATAAAAATAGGTAATGGGCTGGCGTTAGAAAAAGATAATGGGCCGCCTGTAATGGTTCAGTGTGGATGGCTTCAAGGGGTTCACCATGGGCTTGCTTTTTGGAGCGCTGAATATGGCCTTGGGAAGACCAGATGGTGATGGTGAGAGGCGCATAATATACGCGTTGGAATTGCCTGCACCTGATCTGAAAGAAGCAAATATGTGAAAATTAAAAGGGTATTGCTGGGGCTCGAACCCAAGTTCCTATAATACGCGCGCGCTTCCTTTACCACTGGGGTGGCTATTTCATCCGGTCATTATACAACAACCACTTAATATACTATAAACTCGTTTCTGAATGTGACTTCATCTTCTTCCTCACGTCGATAATCAAGATAATATTTTTGAATTTCTGAAAATTCTCATTTCTCAACCAAATTGGAAAATGTAAACATCAAAGTTGTTCCAAATTTCACCACGAATTCAACCATGCCATTAACTTAAGCTAAAACTCAAAAATTAAAATGAATTTTTCTTGGTACCAAACTGAACCCTAATTTTTCAGAAACTTCACTTCCAAAATTCACATCACACAGTCAATATAAATGAAAACTAAAGACATGGTTAGCTTCATAGACATGATATCTACATTTTATCTTTTGAAAGCAGATGCACATGATGCTTAAATAAGGATATCCAAGTTTAGAAAACATACCTCTTGAAGTGAAATTTCAGAACACGTATGGATGCTTCCTGGTGCAAAGTGATGAGTGATTAAGCTTTCTTGGACCTCCCTGAAGCTGTTCCAATCCTTACTTTGTGCTGAAAAATGTTGAATCACTCCAACTAAGTCAAGTTACAAAACTCTGTTTTTGAAAATGGAGGATGATGAAGATGATGTTACAGTGATAAAACAGGACTTTGGATGAGTTCTATATGAGTTATAGAAGCTTTGTGAATGATTTAGAATGAAAACTCGCGAGTGGATTAGGTGTTTGAAGTTCAAGGTCAGAAATTGCAACCAATGGAGTTTTGGACGCAAATTCTTATTTGAGAGAGTATGAGTGTGCTTTAGGGCTTATCAACTCATGTCTTGTCTTGCAAATGAAATCTCTATTTATAGAGATAAGGTTTTATAGGATGATAGGGCTTGGTTTACAAGATCACATGTTATGGCTAGGTTACCTAGTTATGAAGCAACTTTGAATAACATGGTTCCAATGTCTTGGAGCATGCCTTCTAGAGTGGTTGAACGCTTTAAATATGTTGCTTCTGACTTTGTAGGTTAATTGTGATAAGAAGAAACGAGTGAGGAGCTCAATGCATTTAATTTTGCAAAAAGCTTTCTTTTACGAAAATGGCATTGGTGCCTTTGTGCCATTAAGGGAAAATTGTCTTGGACAAAGTTTGAATCAAGTGAATAATGGCCAAAAGTTTATGTAAACATTTAATTATGGTGAGATTTGCAAGTTAGAAGCATGTAAAGCAAGATTATACAACATGGCTTGGGAGTTTGATCTTATGTTCATCACAAAATGCCTTGTATTTCAAGAATGGATGCCCAACTTCATGCCTTCGAATCTCCTTGCTCAAGCATGATAAAATTGTATTCTTGGAAATTTTGGAAAGCTTGAAGCAGTGTCTACAACTTTCATGTTGTGAGTTTTGACTAAATCAAATGGGAACTTGGTGAAAAATGACCGTGAAGTTGGGACAAAAATCTGATCAAGACTTGTTACAAAAATTCTCTAAGTGTTAGATAAAAACATCATGACTTCATGGGCCTATATCTCCTAATCCAAGCATTTTTTGGACATAAACCCTCAAGGGAAAAGTTATAGTATTCCTCATTCCCTAAAACTTTCATGTTGAAAGTTTTTCTTGAATCATCTTGCATCTTAGTGAAAAATAACCATGAAGTAGTTACTTTGTTAAGAATAAAGCACTAACACTTAGAAAATTTTCTAACTGTTGGAAAATTTTCTATTATTGACTTTTGTTGAATTTTGTTGATTCTTGATGATAAAATTTGATATATTTGAATGTTTTCATGATTCTTGATCTTTGAAGTTAAATGTTGACCAAAAAGTCAAAGTTTGACTTTTGTGTGTCTGTTGACTTTTTATCAATTGATTCAAATTTCAATTATCAATCACTAGATCTTTAGAAATGTTTTAAACCATGTAATTAGGTCAAGATATTATATTTGAGCCCTTGAGATCATGTTTCAAGTCATTAGGTCATGTACTAGGTCAAAAGTCAATGATCAGTCATTCTCAGTCAAAACCCTAATTTTGACAATTTTACCCCTTTGGTGATCTGAGGGCTTTTCTTGAGGAATTATGATCGACCCTTGATCAAATGATGAATATGACTTCAAAATTTTGATGTTGACCAAAAATCTTGAAGTTTGACTGTATGTTGACCATAATTTACTTTTTACCCAATACAGTTGATTTTCAATCATCTGAGCAATTGACTGAGCAAATTTGTGATACAAGACATGAAACTTGGTATGAGAATTCTTGGAGACCTATGATGAACCATGAAATCCACTTGAGTCATTAAAAGTCCAATTTACTTGAGAAATCAAAAACCATAATTGTGGACCCTTGCTTAGGAGGAGGTTTGACTAGTCAACTCTTGAGAATCCTTGAGTATTTGAGAATCTTAGAAGAAGGTCTTGAAGAAAATGGGAGGATAAATTTTGGGGTACAACATACACCTCCCCAGTTATTTAATTATTTTATTTTATTATTTAATTTATTTTCTTTGATTTATTTATTTACATATTTATTTATTCTATTTTCTAAATTATATTATAATCTAATTTTTATAAAATAACAAAAAACATTTTTTATTAATACAAGTACTTATTTAATTTATTTAGTTTATTAAATATTTTCTTTATAAAAAATAATAACTTTTTATAAATAATTATAAATTTAGTAATTATTTTCTTAAATTACTAACCCTTTTTTCGGTTAATTCATTTAAACATTCTTACTAACTTCAAACATTTTTTTTATCAATCATGCATCAAAATAGCTAACTAATTTCAAACTATTTTTTATACTAACTTAAGAAATATAAAGATATTTTTAAAAAAAGGATTAAATAGGTTTGCTATCAAAATTAACTGCGAACTACGTCTACGATCATTCTTTTCAAACCCTGACAAGATTCACGGATAATTTGAAAGCAATTCTATGTAATTCTATAAAAAAAACTAACCAAACACATAACGAACTACAAAATAGACTTTGATTTCTTCTCAAAGAGATATGTAGGAATGTGGTTAAAACCAAGGCTAGTCCCATAACTAAAAAATTAAACTTTTTCTTTTCACATATATATGGAAACACAGTTAAATAGAAATTCCAAATATACCTGAAACCTAAATGGGAAGCCCCTTGAGAACAATGGAGATAAAGAGTGTCTAACACCTTTCCTCTATCTAACCAACTCACAAACTTAGAATCTTGAAAATTTAAGGTTATCTGTTATTCTCCTGTCTTTACGATAAAAAGTAATGGTGGTGACTCTTCTTATTTTTCGCCGGTTGCAACAGCTGGCAACTCTGCTGGGGACATGACCCTAGGGTTAGAGTTTACCCCTCCTTTTAGGTCTAGGTTTTTTTGGGGTTTTCTATTTATGGCATGTTATTTTTTCCATATTTATTTATTGTTTTGTTTATTTATTGTAATTTTATTTATTATCATATTATTTATATTGTTTGTGGGACTTTGTTGTAACAAAAATATTAAACCTTAGAAGAAGGATTGTCAATTGGCCAAAGGGGTTTAACATCCCTATGAGTTTTTACGATAACTTCAGTTAGATTCGATCGAATTTTGAGAAATGTCTTTGGAGGGATAACCTCTCTTAGAGATAAGACTTTGGATTTGATCAATGACTCTTTGATTAATCCAAAAAATAAAATCTCATGGTGAGACCTTGTATGACCTTTGAGATGAAAGCCTTAGTCTATGAAGATGCTCTACTTAAGAGAGACCCTTGTGGCTAGGAATGGTCTACCTAATATGATAGGAATATTGGAGTCTTCTTTAATGTCCATGATTATAAAATCAGCGAGGATATAGAATTGTCCTATGCGTACAGGAACATTTTCTAACATACCTAAAGGAAATTTCATTGGTCAATCTGCTAATTGAATGAACATTCTTGTTAGTCTTAGTTCTCCCATGTTAAGTTTCTTGCAAATTGATAATGACATCAGACTAATATTGGTTCCTAAATCGCATAGTGCTTTGTCTATGACAAAATTTCTGATTACGCAAGGTATGGAAAAACTACCTGGGTCTTTAAGTTTAGAATGCATGTTGTTTTGTATTATAGCACTACACTCAGCAGTGAGCAATACAATTTCGTTATCCTCAAGCTTTTTCTTATTGGACAAGATTTCTTTAAGAAATTTAGCATAGGAGGGCATTTGTGTGATAGCTTCTGTAAAAGGTATGGTAATGTTATGTTGTTTCAGAAGTTCAACGAATTTCTTGTATTGCCCTACATTTTTAGACTTAGCAAGTATTTGAGGATATGGAATTGGTGGTTTATACGGTGGCAGAGGCACATATGGTTCTTCTTTTTCTACAGCCTCTTCGTCACCTTCTTTTTCTACTTCCCTTAGTTCAGCTTCTTTCTCAATTCCTTTTCCATGTTTTTGGTACATGGTTGGGTTTTCAATTTTTGGTTCAGTTTGTCCCTTAGTTCTGTCCCACTCCGTAGTATTATGGCATTCGTGTGTCCCTTTGGATTTCGTTAAGGTTGTCCAAGAAAAGTTCCAGCTGGAGCAGCTGTAGCCGCTTGCTGTTGAGCTGCTTGGGAAATTTGTGTTTCTAACATTTTGTTGTGCGTGGCAAGAGCATCAATCTTATTAGTCAATTGCTTAATTTGTTCACTGGTGTGAATGTTTTGATTCATGAAATCTTTGTTAGTTTGAGCTTGGTTGGCTACAAAGTTTTCTATCATGATTTCGATGTTGGACTTCCTTGGAATATTTGGAATATTTGGGACGTTTTGGGTGGATTACTGAAACCCTGGAGGTGTAGTAGGAGCTTGCCCTGGTGCATACAAAGCGTTATTGCTTTTTTATGAAAAGTTTGGATGGTTTTCCTAGCAGGGTTATAGTTATTTCTATAGGGGTTTCTTTGAGCGTAGTTTACTTGATCAACTGGTACTCTTGTTAAAAGTGGGCATTCGGGTGCGTTATGCGCGTGAAGTCCGCATAGATCACAGGTTAGAGTTACTGCAGCCACAGTGGCTATGGGAGTTGTGGTCAAGATTTCTATCTTTTGGGTAAGGGCTTCTACCTTAGCATTAACTTGGTCTAAGCTACTAACTTCGTGCATACCGCCTTTCGTTTGAGATTTCTCCATCATGGTTCTATCGCTTCCCCACTAATAATGATTTTGAGCCATACTTTCGATAAGTTGATAGGCATCATGGTATGGTTTATCCATCAGTGCACCACCACCAGCTGCATCAATTATTAGTCTTGTGTTGTACAAGAGACCAATGTAAAAGGTGTGGATGGTCAGCCATTCTTCTAGACCGTGATGTAGACAGAGTCGCAACATGTCTTTGTATCTTTCCCATGCTTCGAAAAGAGATACGCTTTCCTTTTGTTTAAAACCGTTGATATTGGCTCTTAGCATAGCTATCTTACTTGGCGGAAAATATCGTGCTAGGAAAACTTTCTTCAATTTGTTCCATGTTGTAACGGAGTTGGATGGTAAAGACTGAAGCCATGCTCTAGCTCTATCTCTTAATGAGAAAGGAAAAACATGGAGTCTTATTGCTTCAGGGATGACTCCATTTGCTTTCACTGTATATATGTACTGCACAAACACAAATATATGAAGATTTGGATCGTTCGTAGGACATCCTAAAAATTTGTTTTATTGAATAGCTTGCAAAAGCGAAGGCTTTAATTTGAAATCATTCCACACGATAACGGGAGCAGCAATATTGTTGTGGGGTTCCTCTTGCGATGGGGCAGCATAATCCTTCAGAGGACGATTTTGGGGTCCTTCAGCCATTTTGGGGTCAGGAAGGGAAAAGTTAGGAAAATTGGTTTTGGGAACATTATACTTGGCTTGGTACTCTCTGATTCAGCATCTTATACTAACAAAATGCTCGACTTCGTCGATTGGTTGTTCTAATTCCGCATGTTTAGAGCAAGTACTTGTCATACAATCAACGGTTAAAAATTAAAATAAAATTTGATGCCTTAGTATATACTCGTAACAAGGGATTTACAGTATGCGACTAATTGAGTCCCTGGAAACGGCGCAAAAAACTTGATCGCGACTTTATGAGTCTATTGGGTGTAGTGACTGCAAATGAACAGTCTATCGCATAGTTTTAAAAGATATCGAACTCATAAGGACTGATGGTCAAAACTACTATTATCTAAGGGTTACTATGTCAAGCTAAGGCTAATTATAAAATTTGGAGTTTGGGTTTAATCGGGAATTAACTAAAATTTAATAATTAATAACAGAACACCGGTATGTATTTAATCAA
Organism: Vicia faba; assembly: GCA_948472305.1. NCBI lineage: Eukaryota > Viridiplantae > Streptophyta > Magnoliopsida > Fabales > Fabaceae > Vicia > Vicia faba. Next base: position 1,011,989,331 of record OX451736.1, on the reverse strand, counting down.
CTTAAGGGATTCAGTAAATCATTGGCATTTGTTTTTAGTATTAAAACACGGTTTCAGTGAAACTATTTGTTTAAAAACCCTCGTCTCAAACTCCCGTTCTATTGAATCAGATCATATCAGTTAAGCTCAAAATGAGCACTTCCGCTGTTTCATTTAAAACTCAAAAGTATTTTTTGAAAACAAATAAGGTTCAATTAACTTTAAAGCGCTTCTGCTGTTTTTAAAATCAATGTTTTAATAACCACTATCTGGGTAAAACCTCAAACTTCCGCTCTGTTGATTTTAACCTTAGACTTTTTCTTACATCCGTACAAAAACGATTAAATATTCAATTGGAAATTAAAACCAGAAAAGTGTTTTTGTAAAAATAATAATGCCAATTAATTATTGAATCCTTTCGGTCAAGTTTTACATATCGGTATCAGGGAATCTAGTCTGACATAATATAATTGCAGAATATCATAAAATCGAAATCTAAATTCAACATCTCATGCATAGTAAGAAATAAATAAATTATGCTATTTAGAATAAGAACCTGAAAAGTGAATAACAAAAGGTTAATTCCAACAATGCGAAGTTTCCACAAGCTGGCAGGATTGACTTGTAGTAAAAATAACTTGAATTAAAATTAAGTAATCCTAACTAAATTATGGAAGCCTGGAAACAAACTAATGTTGCAGCATTTCTCTGATGTGGAAAAATACTGCTTTGATCGTAGGATTTTTGTTGCTTACGGAATACTAAGAAAAGTGGAAAAAGTAATGCTGGAAATCTGACTGAAAAATACTAAAATGGAATACAATAAAATATAATGCTGAACGGAAAAGTAAAATTGAAAAAAAAATACTGCTTAATTATTCAAAGTGCTAGAAAGAAATCAAGCGTGAGTGAGAGATCAGACAGGTTCAATGTTTTGTAATTGCTTCCATAAATAGTGTCCATTTAGTTGAGAAAAAATAGGTAACTTCCCATGATTTTCGTTCCTGAAGCATGGAGAGAATCCAGGAGAACATGCATTTTGTACGCTTCAGTGGCGAAAGGTTCGTATTTCGTAATTACTTCCGTTGTGGAGAGCGTAGCGTGTATTGTGATGTGGGGCACATAATCCATGTTTGTCCTGGTCGTAACGTGAGATGTGCCGAGGGGCACATGAACTAAGCTTGTCCCGGTCGTAACGTCTTGTGGTAGGCGGCACACTCCTGTTTACAGAAATGCTGCATTTTGCTGTTTTATAGCCATTTCTTCTTCATTTTTCCATTATTTTCTTTCTTTTCTTATTTAAGCCTTGCAAATGCTAAGTACCTGGAATATATTTCAAAAACTACAAAAAGGGATAAAATGTGACATAATAATTAAAGAATTGGACATTTAATATATATAATTCTGGCAGAAAATTCTATATCTTTTTGTGTCATCAACAATGTGGGAGCGACAACCCACCAATTCCTCTCTGGCCTCCATCGCCCGACTACGCCTCTTGCCCGCCTGCGACGCACCTCTGGATCTTGCATCGCCTGGTGATGATGCGAGCGACACACTCCAGTATCTCCACTTTTCTACCCATTCCTTTCCCTCCAAGCTCGTCCGAGGATGACCAGGCGACGTCATCATTTCCAGATGATGCTTCATATCTTCCAGTGATCCTGCACAAACATGACTTCCCTGTTGCGATCTCTGCACTGCACTAGTCTAATTTTTACATGATTTCATCATATTTCAAGTCTCCAATCATCATAATTTCACTTGTTTATACATCATATGCATCAATTCTTTGCAAGACATCACAATTTCACCAATTTATCATCAACTATCATATTGACATCATCAAACAAAAACACAACACAAACCTATAGTTATCTAAACCTTAGATCAATTATAATAACAACGATAACCTCCTTACCTTAGATTTCTCTTAGAAATTGATTTCTCTTCGCGTTCTACCGAATCCCTCTGAGTTCTTCAGTGCTCTAGCTTTGCTTTGTCTCTCTTTTCCCCAAAAGCGATAGTACAGAATGAGCAAACATTGACACTATTTTCCTTTTGTCAATATTACCCCTTGAACCCTTAATACATTTTCCCTTCTTACCCTCACTTACTTCACCATATTACCACCTTGCCCTCATAGTCTCCACATCCTATTTTATTTCTATTTAACTAATTAAAATAATTCTGATTAATCATTCTAATTATCTAAATTATTTTAAAATACTCTATATCTTCTTAATTCCTACCACCCCAACATACACCATACAAAACATCATATCAAACATCATGATCATCCATACATCACATAAACATCATAATTAAGTCACGAATACTCAACATAAATCGATTGAATAATTAAATAAATAATATAATTATTTTGGGGCGTTAAAACTCTCCCCCCTTAAAAGGATTTTCACCCTCGAAAATTACCTAACGAAAATAAACACAAATAATACTTTTTCATCTGATCCTCACGTTCCCAAGTCCAACTTTCACCGACTGGTCTACCCCATAATACCTTCACAAAGGTGATGTCTTTACCCTGAAATTTCTTTGCACGGGTGATGCTTCAACATATAGGTTATCCCTCACCTGTACATCATCCATTTGAATCACATGTGACAGATCCAGAATGTACTACCTCAAATGAGACACATGAAACAAGTCATGAAGATTCACAAGAGACGATGGTAAAGTAATCCAATAAGCCACCTCACTTATATTCTCCAAAATCTGATATGGACCAATAAAATGTAGCATAAGCTTCCTCGATTTCAAAGCTCTACCAACGCCAGTCACCAGAGTAACTCTTAAAAATACATGATCATCCTTTTGGAATTTGTCTTCCTTCCTCCTCTTCTCATGATAACTCTTATGACGATTCTGAGAAGCTTTCATCCTAGCTTGAATCATCTTAATCTTCTCAGTCGTCTTCTGTACGATCTCAGGTCCGAGCACAGCTCTCTCGCGTGACTCGTACCAACACAATGGAGTTCTACACTGTTGTACCCCAAAATTTTCCCTCCCATATTTCTCAAAACATTTCAATAATGATACTCAAGTTGCTCAAGGTAGTCCAAGGGTTGGCCAGACAAGCTCTCTCCTAAGGCAATCTACCTCAAATTAGGGTTTCATGTTGCATCAAGATAATTGAGCCTAAGAGACCCCAAATTCTCACCAATGTCCTAATATGTTATCAAGATCATCCATGTCAAGTTCTAATCCCTACAGAGAAAGTTTGCTCAATCAATTGCTCAAAGGCTTGAAAATCGACTGTGCTAGGGAAAAAGTCAATTGTGGCCTACATACAGATAAACTTCAAGATTTTTGGTCAACATCCTAATTTTGAAGTATGTTTCATCATTTGATCAAGGGTTGATCATGATTCATCAAGGATTGCTCATAATTCATCAAGACTCAAAAGTTGCTAAATTAGGGTTTTGCAGGAAAAGTCAACTCAACTTTGAACAAGCATAACTTTCTCATACTTTATGATAAATGACCCATCCAAAGCTCATTTTGAATAGGATGCAATTACCTACAATCCATATTCAGCTCCCAAGTTCAAAATATGCACTCACAAGAAGTTATGAATTTGGACATTATAGGTCATTTTGAAAAGTCAACAAAAACACCTTTTTTGTCAAAGCTTTATACATGAGAGTGGAATATCAAATTGAGATGGGACCAAAAGGGTTGATTAGAGAACATCTCAAGATTTCTAAAAAGTCCAAGAACACCTTCAAAGAGTCAAAATTGAGGAAGTAATGCATTGGTGAAGTTGACCCTTTTTGCAAAATTGCCAAAAGTCAACTATCCCTAAAACTTCAATTTTTGCCAAAATGGGCCCAATCTTTTTCACTTGTTTTGAGTTTTCAACATGATCCACGAGCTCTAGCCCTTTCCACTTGTCATTATCATGTTTTTATTATTTATTTTAATTTTTATTTAATTTAAATCAATTTTAATCAAAATAAATCATGAAAAAATCTAAAGCATTGAAAACTCAAGATTTTATGTTTGTTTCATGTCACAAATACAGTTGGCAAGTATTTGAAATCGTGCAAGGCATCAGGGTGGAAAAAAAAGATTGATTTTAGGCTAATTTTGGAATGATATTCAAGAGAATCAAAGTCAATAATGGAAGAAGATTGAGTATATTCTATCAACCCGAATCCATTCCTTGATACATATAGAACGTGTGCAGACCCAAAACTAGGTTAGAAGCAGGCGCAACACCAAGAACACAAACTTGAAAAATCAAGAAAAAGTGCAAACATGAATTCCCATTTAGAGGCAATTTCAGGACCTTTGAACCATTCCAATCGTTTCCTGAGGTCATCAGCAAGCCAAAGCAATCCAAAGCAAGCGTTTCCAGGCCTTATATCGCACTGTAAGTCATCCACGACATGGCTTCTTTTTTGAAATCGAATAGCATTATTCTTGCACTTGTAGCATAAAATAACTGTATATTATTGATCACCATCATGTTTGCAAGCTTCCTGTAATATTTGATTGCATTTTCATGGCTTGTACTAGATTTCACCATAGCTAGGGTTTTAGGGTTCAAATTAGGATATTCGTTTGCAGGAAAAATTGGGCCATGAAAGGGCCACCTTTGTGTTCAGCAAGGCCAGACAAAGTCATCCATGGCCTTCGTTTTCATTTATAACGCTTGTGTTGAGTTTTGAGATTTACAGGGGCTATAACTATGGACAAACGTCTGTAGGTAAAAGTTTGGAACTTTTACCAACGGATCCAAGGAAGGAGATGACCAGCTGGCGAACGACCATTGGCTTGTTCAAAGTTTTGCGTGTTGATTTGATACATAGGGCCTTTTTAATATTTGTTTATTATTTTGTATTATTATGACAACAAGAACAATTGGCCCAGTGGTAACCAGGCAAGCGTTAAGGCATTAGAAATCTTGAGGTCAGGGGTTCGACCCCTGCCTCCAACGTTTGTTATTTTTCTTAATTCCTTTCAGGCAATTCAATGCATACACAAGCCAAGGAGAACCATGCTCCCTCAAGATCCAACCATTCAGGAATCCAAGAAGCCAAATTTGATGGCTATAATGTGATGACCATGGTGTGCCTCAGTCAAGGCAATGCGCTGGATCTCAAAAGTCAATGTGGACTTCCATCTTTGGGCCCAGAATTCTGATTCTTGCACCCCCCTAATTGCAGGCCCAACATCTCTTTATCTTTTTTTATATTTGTTTTATTTTATTTAATTTATATTTATTTATTTACTAACCAATCAACTATTTTCTTTTTTATCAAAAAATCACAAAAATATTACTTTTCATAAATTAGGTCTAGATTTTATTTTTATTAAAAAATTTAATTAGGTTTATTAATTTAGATAACTTTAATTTCTTTTTTGTAGATAATTAAAATTAATTAGAACACATAATTTTTCTTTTATTTCTGATTTAATTATATTTTCTTTTTCCTAAAAATAACCAAAACATAAAAAATAAGTCATTTTATTATTTTCATTAATTAATTTAATTAACTAATTAATTTATTATTTAATTTTAAAACCTAATCTTTTTCTTAAAAATAATTAAAAAAAACAACAAAAAACAATTTTTCTTTTGATTAGGTTAGAAGGGTCAAAACCCTAATTTCTTATCGATCTAATTTCTCTCTCGCGCGTTATTATTATTTTTATCCCATTATTGTAACTGCTCACAAGTTGTAATTGTTAATTAGGACTTTTACTTTTATTGCTTTATTTTTCAAAGGGTTTGTTTTTGGCTATGTAAATACCCGAAGCCTTGTAATAGCGTAGTTTAATTTCCGCATTTTAAATTTCGCCAGATATTAAACTGTTAGATGTATGATATTAGGATGCATGACAAGAATGTATGTAAAGCTTTAAAATAGTTAGAAAACCCTAAAATATACAAACATAATAATCTGAAATTGAATCACTCGCACATGCGCACTCCTAGGGTATACTTCCACTTGGTTGCCTTCGGTAAACGGTCATTGAGTATAGGATGTTTTAGTGGTCGTCCTTTTGTCCAAATATCAAAGTTGCCTTGGAAAGGTTGCCTCGGATATTGTTACCTCGGATAATTGATCTAAGACATTAGGGTTACTACTAAGACGTCCTAACATTGCTTTAGTGACCGAACGTCCCTTTTCGAATTGACCCTAAAAACTCCAACGACGGTGCTAATTACTCACTAATAGTGGGATAGCGCTGTATAAAGGAAATAAACATAGAACAATTCTTTTTTCGAGTAGGTAGATTAGTTCTTAAGTACTTGCTCAATCAAAACAAACTTTTTTCTCACATTTACACTCCTTTACAAACAAAGTTTTCAAAAAACACTTCATTACACTCTTGAAGACAGAAGCAAGAGTTAAATCGAAATCAAAACAAAAGCTTTTCAAATCACGCAAACACAAAGAAAACAATTTTGAAAATGATGAGCAAGTACCTAAGAGCTCGTAGATAACTACGGATAGAAAGGGTGCTAATACCTTCCCTTTCTATAATCTACCCCCCGTACTCAGAAATATCTCGAAAAAGGAATTTTTCGGTGCTTTTTTCCTTTCCTTGTTGGATAAAATAAAAGTCGGTGGCGACTCTTGCTTACCGCGATATTTTGCGAACACAAACACAAAATGCAAACCAGAAAATTCCTTAAAAAATAGGGAAGCACGTCCCGGTTCTGGCCACCGTATCACAGAACTGGCGACTCTGCTGGGGAGTTAATAAGTGGGGTGTACCTTAGGATTAATTCATCATATTGTTTTTCTATTGTTTGATTTGATTGCTTTATCTTTGAGGGCTTTGTATCAGAGTTACTATAGATCCTAACCCGGATCTGGGGACACCTTTTAGGTAAGTAGCAATAGACTGTGAGGGAACTGTACGACGTAGACCGATACGGTTGAAGCAATAGCTACATTGGTGTGACACATTAGTTGGTACCGATATCCATTGTGGAGCAACAAGGAGAGTATGGGGCTGCTAATGGGTCATTAAGCATCAACTGGCCTTAGAACTTATAATTGACCAACTTGGCCATAGAAAGTAGCAATATGCTACACTCATTGAGACCATACTCTCGAGATGGTTCTGGCTGCGAGAAAAGATTGCGTGTCTGGAACTATGACCGATGGGGGATGGTCAGTGATATTGAGAACCTCTAGAATCCGGTTACTATTATTAGGACAGGTTGAACCAACTAAACTGAAAGAGGGTAGTACCTAAACTCCATGCCAGCCTGAAATTTAAGGACTATTGTGTGACTTGTTTTCCCTTACCATGTTTGCTATCTATGATACCTGTTGTATGTTTTATCATGACATCATGCATCATGACATCGCATGCATATTTCATTAGACTAACAATTTCAAAGACCGAGGGGATTCATCTTTGTTCTGTTTTGTAGATCATGGCTTCTATGTGCAGAAATACCATTCGAATCAGCTTCACGCAAATCCCTGCTCAGCTTAGAGAGTTGGTTTCAAAAGTTCCTGATACTTCTTCCTTTGATAGAAGACATGGTCATCTCCTCAGCCTGGTCACTTCCAAGTTGGATGAGAAAATGATGAGCATTTTGTTCCAGTTCTTTGACCTGTTGCATCACTGTTTCACCTTCCCGGACTATCAGTTGGTCCCTACTTTGGAGGAGTTTTCTGATTTACTTGGCATATCTATTATAGAGCAAACACCCTTTACAGGTTTGGAGATAGCTCCTAGGCCAGAGGATATTGCTTCATCCCTACATCTAAAAATGGCTGATGTGGTGAATAACTGGGAGATTCGGAGCGGGGTTAAAGGTTTCTTGGCTAAGTTCTTGATTGATCAAGCTCAACAGTTCTGGGATAGTTTGGACTTTCAAGCATTTGAAGACACCATGGCTCTCCTCATCTATGGTCTGGTTCTGTTCCCAAATCCAGATTCTTTTGTCGTTGTGAACGCAGTTAAGATCTTCATGTCTCGTAACCCAGTGTCTACTCTTCTAGGTGATATTCTACATGCTCTCTATACTCGTACCGTGCGGAGAAGGGGAACTCTCTTGTGTTGCACGCTGCTACTGGTGAGGTGGTTTATTTCGCACCTCCACAAATCTGTATTGAAGAATGAGGAAGGCATAGGTTGGGCTTACAGAATCATGTCCCTTGCTCATACAGACATCCTTTGGAGTACTAAGGATATGGAGAAGGTAGCTATCATTGATCGCTTTGGGGAATACCCTAATGTTCCGTTGCTTGGAATTCGAGGGGGTATAACCTACAATCCTTGCTTGGCTTTACGACAGTTTGGACGCGCTTGGAGGGACGGTCCTCATGAGCTGTTGCTTACAGGCATTGTGTTTGACTTCAAGGGGGATGTTAAGGGACATCGCCGCAGGTTTATACGAGCTTGGGATAAGGTGAACAGGTCTGAACCCCATGAGCTAGGAATGAAGACTTCTCTCCTGATGCAACCATACCTCCAGTGGGTTCGATCCCGTGCTCAAAAGCTGGGAATGCCATATGAAGCTGTTTTGCCGGTGATTGTGGAGCATACTGATGAAGAAGGGGTTCCTTATACGGTCATCCATCCATACATGCCTACTGATATTGGGGCATTGAAGAGATCTTGGATCTAGTTAACGGAAGAAAGGGATACTTACAGAGAGAAGTATCATGAGCAGGAACAGAAGATCCTGAAGCTTACAAGACAGCTTGAGAACGAGAGGACAATCAACGGTTATGTCAGCACGAAGGGAAATAGACCATGGGACTTCTGATGTTTTTATTGTTTCTAGTTTAGATTTACTTTTTAGTATTTCTTTTGTAACGCCTTAAAGTCATTTGTTAAACATTGCTACCAGTTTAATCTAATAAAGTGTATTTTAATTTGGTTTACAAATTTGAATCTCCCTAAGTCTTTGAAATCATTTCATATGCATTTCATTATCATGCACCTCATTACAGGTACCATCAAAGGTTTTTCATCTTCTTCGCTGTTTATTTCAGCACAATATGTCTTCTGAAACACCTACCGATCAAGCTATCAAGGCTCTGCAAGCTCAGAATGCTCAGTTCCAGGAGTTGTTCTTGAACTTGGCCAAGAGTCAACAAGATTTGAAGACTCTTATCTTGAAGGACAAGAAGAAGAAGAAGAAGAAGAAGAAGGTGGTCCTGCTGAATATGGGTCACAGATTTGGGAACAGGTTGCGAGAGGAAGTTGATTTGTCCCACTCATCTGGAGGAGGAGAGAATCAAGAGGAAAGGAAGGGTCCTAGCCCTGTTGTTTCTGACAATGACACTGACTTTGATGAACACCAGTATCCTCTTGCCGAGGATAGATATAAGCAACTTGAAGAGCGGTTGAGTGTAATGGAGATCTAGAAGAAACCCGGGTTGGACTTTGGAGATTTGGGTCTGGCATCTGGGGTGGTGATTCCCCACAAGTTTAAAGCTCATGTCTTTGCTAAGTACGATGGAATATCTTGTACGAAGCTAAACCTCCGCTCGTATGTCAGAAAGATTCAACCCTATACTGCTGATAGGAACCTTTTGGGTTCATTTCTTTTAAGATAGTCTGTCAGGGACTCAACTTGAATGGTTCTTTCAACTGGAAGGTGCTAATGTCCGCAACTGGGAGGACCTCACTGCTGCTTTTTATAAGCAATACCAGTATAATGCCGACCTTTCTCCCACGCGTACCCAACTTCAGGGTATGTCTATGGGTGCGAGCGAAGGTTTCAAGGACTACGCTCAGAAGTGGAGAGATCTTGCTGGAAGAGTACAACCCCCTCTGGCTTATAGGGAGTTGGTGGATATGTTTCTTGGGACTTTGTCTGGTCTATATTTTAATCATTTGATCGGTAGTTCATCGTATGGGTTCACTGAATTGATAATGACTGGGGAGAGAGTTGAAGCTGTTATTAAAAGTGGAAAGATACAGAAAGGTGCTTCATCAAGTACAGAGAAGAAGCCTTTCAAGAAGGAATCTAGTGCAGTTTACAGCTCGAGGAGCCAAAACCGACCTGAGCGCCGCCAAACGGTTAATGCGGTAGTAATATCAAGACATGTTGTTGCCCCACAACGCAACAATCAGAAAAGAGTAGAAAGACCCCAAAGGCAGTATACTCGGCTCAGTATGACTCTATCTCAAATTTTGCCGCAATTATTAAAAACCAACTTGGTGACTCTGAGGGAAGCTCCGAAGAATCCCAGTACTACATCACCGCTGTATAATCCAAACACCCGCTGTGCTTATCACTCCGATAGCCCGGGGCATGATACGAACAACTGCTGGGCTTTGAAGAATAAGGTACAAGATCTGATTGATGCTAAGGAGATCGAGTTTGAAGCACCGGAAAATCCTAATGTCATGACTGCTCCTATGCCCAAGCATGGGGTAAATGCTGTAGACGATGATTCGTTTGTAACCTCTGTGGAAGACATTTCTACTCTGTTGTTGACCGTTAAGAAGAACTTATTGTTGGCCGGTTTATTTCCGGGCTGTGGCGAAGGTTGCCACCTATGTTCCATCCTGCCTGATGGTTGTCATTTGTTGAAATCATGTGTTCAACGCCTGATGGATAACAAAGAGATCTTGTTCGAGAAAACTTTGGTTACTTTGATTCCTGTTGAAGATGTTTCCATAATCACCATTTCCGCCAATTCTTCCAAGGCTTCCTCGAGAAAGCCTGTTAGAATTACATCTGTTCCGAGAGTTGCTCCATTGATCATTACTATTCCTGGACCTATCCCTTACACGTCGAATAAGGCTGTCCCGTGGCACTATGGGGCCGATGTGTATTATCATGGGATCAAACAAGACTTGAAGCTTAAAGAGTCTGATACTGATGTCAGCAATATCGTCGGATCTAGCAAAGTCACCCGAAGTAGAAGACTTTTCTCTCCTGAGATCTCCCCACCAACTGTTCGGAAGCCTGTTGCTATTTCACCTGACCGTACATCTGCTACTGTCCTAGTTCATGTTCCAATCATTACCCCTGTTGCCGAGTCATCTGACGCTCAGGGCAAAGAGATCACTAGTGAGCCTACCCGGATGGAGGCACTGAAGAAGATTATTGTTGAAACCTCTAGACAGGAGATAGAGGAGATTTTGAAGATCATCAAGAAAAGAGACTACAACATAGTCAAACAACTGGGGAAAACCCCGTCGAAGATCTCCATGTTATCTTTATTGTTGTGCTCAGAAGCCCATGCTAAGGCTTTAATTGCTTTCCTGAAAACTGCGCATGTGCCACAGGAAACATCTGTTGATCAATTCAAAGACTATGTGGCTAGTTTGACCGCTGATAACAGGTTGGATTTCTCCGACACAGATTTGACTGCCAAGGGAAAGAATCACAATGACGCTCTGCATGTTTCAATCGAGTGCAGGGGCACTACTTTGGCCAACGTACTGGTGGATATTGGGTCCTCGTTAAATGTTTTACCCAAGAAAGCATTAGATCGGTTGGATTGTGAAGGTTTGGTTCTGAAGCCAAGTAATATTGTGGTCAGGGCCTTTGACGGGTCCAAAAGGATGGTACACGTAGAGGTGGATGTTCCTATTAAGGTTGGTTCCCAGACTTTCGCGTCTACATTCCATGTGATGGACATTCGACCATCTTATTCTTGTTTGCTGGGTCGCCCGTGGATTCATAAAGCTGGGGCAGTAACTTCTACGCTTCATTAGATGTTGAAATACCCAGTGAAGGGGAAAATCGTTACAGTACGAGGAGAAGAGGAGTACATGGTGAGCCACCTTAACTCTTTTCGGTATGTGGAGATGGATGGGGAGTTCATTGAAACCCCGTGTCAAAACTTTGAAGAAGTCCCCCAGACTATGGCGTTGATTGAAACTGCTGCTGAAGATCCTCCAATGAAGATGGCTTCCCTCAAGGATTCCCGGGCTGTTATTGAGAAAGGTGGGTGTGTGAATTGAGGCCAACTCCCTGACTTTGCACACATGACTGACAAGTTTGGTTTGGGTTTTATTGCAGAAGCTCAAAGGGCTGTTCGGCATGCGCGGATTGGAAGACCTCCCCTGCATATCAGTAATCCGGAAGTGAATGCGATTGAAGATGATGATGAAGAGTCTGAGTTCGACAACTGGATTTACCCGACTACTGACAGTGGATTAAGCAATTGGAAGGCAAAGGACTTCGTGCCCATTTCTTTTGTTACACAATAATACGACTTTTGTTTTGAGATTTGTAACAAATAATTTTAAACTTTATGGCCCGGTGTCTTGCCCGAGGCACCGTGGCTTTGTTTGTGAGGGCTTAATATTTTTCATTTCCATATATCATCAATAAAAGCATTGGACATTTTCTTGCATTGCGAATTTTGCGCTCCTTGTTTTTCTTTTCTATCTTGCAAAACAACTATTTATCTTACACACACTCACATATACAAGTCTACATCCACTATGGATCCCATTGATAACGACTCTGCTACTGCCAATTATGACTTCGAAAGTCCGATCAACCAAGCCGAGGACGAAGGTGAGGATGATTGCGAAGTGCCTGGTGAACTTGCTAGACTGTTACTTCAGGAAGAGAGGGCCATATAGCCCCATGAAGAGCCAGTGGAATAAGTGAATCTGGGTACAGAAGAAGACAAGAAAGAGGTTAAGATCGGTGCAAATTTGGAGCCTAGAGTCAAGCAATGGTTGATACAGATGCTGCGTGACTGTTGAGATCTTTGCCTGGTATTATAAAGATATGCCTGGGTTGGATACCGATATTTTGGTTCACCGCTTTCCAACTAAGGAAGACTGTCCTCCAGTGAAACAAAAAGTTCGCTGAATGTGCCCAGAGATGTCTGAGAAAATCAAAGCTGAGGTTATGAAACAGTTTGATGTCGGTTTTCTAGTCGTTACTTCTTACCTACAGTGGGTTGCCAACATGGTCCCGGTGCCAAAGAAAGATGGTAAAGTACGAATGTGTATTGACTATAGGGATCTGAATAGGGCAAGCCCCAATGACGATTTCCCTCTGCCTCATATCGATGTTCTGGTTGAAAACACCGTAGAACATAAGGTCTTCTCCTTTATGGATGGTTTCTCTGGTTACGATCCGATTAAGATGGCCCCCGAGGATATGGAAAAGACAACCTTTGTTATGCAATGGGGTACCTTTTGCTATAAAGTCATGCCGTTCGGATTGAAGAATGCTGGGGCAACATATCAGCGTGCCATGGTCGCTTTGTTCCACGACATGATTCACCATGAGATTGAGGTATACGTTGAAGACATGATTGCAAGATCCCAGACTAAAGAGGAACATCTTGACCATCTCCAAAAGTTATTTGACAGGTTGAAGTTGTACAAACTGAGGCTAAATCCGAACAAGTGCACCTTCGGAGTAAGGTCTGGTAAGCTGCTGGGTTTCTTCGTTAGTGATTAAGGTATTCAAGTGGATCCTACAAAGGTGAAGGCTATACAGGAAATGCTAGCTCCCCGAATAGAAAAAGAAGTCAGAGGCTTTTTGGGACGTCTGAACTACATTGCCTAATTCATCTCACACCTGACTGCTACTTGTGAGCCAATCTTCAAGTTACTGAAGAAAGATCAAGTGGTAAGATGGAACGATGAATGTCAGGCCGCTTTAGAAAGAATTAAGGAATATCTCCAAGAGCCTCCTATTCTGATGCCTCCAGTTGAAGGAAGACCTTTGATCTTATACTTGACAGTACTCGACAATTCAATGGGATGCGTGCTGGGGCAGCATGACGAGTCTCGCCGAAAAGAGCATGCTATTTACTACCTTAGCAAAAAGTTTACCAACTACGAGACCCGATACTCGTTGCTTGAGAAAACTTGATGCGTTTTGGTATGGGCTGCTCGCCGGCTGAGACAGTATATGCTGACTCACACTACTCTGTTGATATCAAAGATGGATCCAATCAAGTATATCTTCGAAAAGCCTGCCTTGTCCGGAAGAATAGCAAGATGCCATATGATCTTGACCGAGTATGATATCCAATATACAACCCAAAAGGCAATCAAGGGAAGTGTGTTGGCAGATCATTTGGCACATCAGGCAGTGGACGATTACCAGTCAATGAACTTTGAGTTTCCAGATGAGAACATCATGTTAGTGACTGACTGTAAAATACCTAGACCGGATGAAGGACCTGAGGAAGGATCCATATGGTCTATGTAATTTGATGGAGCTTCAAACTCTTTGGGTAATGGCATTGGCACCGTGATCATATCTCCTGAAGGCTGTCATACTCCGGTCACTGCCCGATTATGTTTTAACTGCACCAACAACATGGCGGAGTATGAAGCGTGCATCATGGGCCTTCGAGCAGCTATTGACCTAAGGATTAAGTACTTAAGTGTGTTTCGAGACTCCTCTCTCGTGATCAGTCAAATCAAAGGCGAGTGGGATATGAAGCACCCAAATCTTATTCCTTACAAAGAGTATGTATTGACGTTGCTTCCGCACTTCAAGGAGATAAACTTTGGACACTTCCCCAGGGAGGAGAATCAGTTAGCAGACGCGCTAGCTACAATGTGTTCTATGTTCAAGGTCAGGTGGGACAATGAGGCTCCCCAGATTACCATTGAGAGGTTGGACGAACCTGCACATTGCTGTGATATTGAGACTGAAGAGGTAACAAATAAACCCTGGTTTCACGAGGTAAACAAGTATCTTGAGGCTCAGGAATACCCCGAGGGTGCATCTGTTAATGATAAGAAGTTTCTGAGGAGGTTCGCGGCGAAGTTCTTCATCAGCCATGGTATCCTTTACAAGCCTAACCATGATTCAACCATACTGTATTGTATGGATAAGAATGAAGCAGAAAGGATTATGGTAGAGTTACATGAAGGTACTTTCGGAACCCATTCCGGTGGACACACCATGGCAAAGAAAATCCTACGGGTAGGATGTTATTGGTCTACCATGGAAGCCGACTGTTATCAGCATTCTCGAACTTGTCATAAGTGCCAAGTCTATGCTGATAAGGTGCATATACCTCCAGTTCCTCTGAACGTCTTGACAGCTCCTTGGCCCTTTGCAATGTGGGGAATCAATATGATTAGTGAGATCATACCTACTGCATCCAACGGGCATCGTTTCATCCTGGTAGCAATTGATTACTTTACAAAATGGGTTGAAGCAACTTCCTTTGCTACAGTAACCAAGAACGTCGTGGCACGATTTATTCGGCACAATCTGATCTGTCGATACGGTGTACCTGAGAGGATCATTACGAACAATGGTACAAACCTCAACAATACAATGATCACCGAACTCTGCAAACAGTTCAAGATACAACATCACAACTCTTCCCCTTACCGGTCGAAGATGAATGGGGTTGTAGAAGCGGTTAATAAGAACATCAAGAAGATTGTGCAGAAGATGACAGTGACATACAAAGATTGGCACGAGATGTTACCATTTGCTCTTCATGGGTACCGTACTTCAACACGGACTCCAACAGGGGCAACACCCTACTCTTTGGTGTATGGAATGGAAGCAGTCTTACCTATTGAAGTTCAGATACCCTCTCTTCAGATTATGAAGGATGCAGGTTTAAGCGAAGACGACTGGATCCAAACCCAGATTGATCAACTGAACTTAATCGATGAAAAGAGACTTACTGCTATTTGTCATGGTCAGACGTATCAAAAGCAGATAATCAAGGCATTTGACAAGAAAGTCAGATGACAAAAGTATCAAGTTGGGGATCTGGTGATCAAACGCATCATCCTGCTACAAGGTGATCCCAGGGGAAAATGGACCCCTACGTATGAAGGGCCATTTGTGGTTAAGAACATTTTCTTAGGAGGTGCTATGATTTTAACCACCATGGATGGTGACGACCTTCCTCACCCCGTCAATTCAGACATAGTGAAAAAATACTACGCATAATCAAAGACCCGCTAGGTCGACTGGCCTAGGAAAAAATAAGGGCCTCCCGGCGAACCAAAAGGGTTCGGGCAAAAATAAGGGATGAAAATGAAAAAAAATTTGTACACCCGGCAAGTCGAAAACCTGAAAAGGCGGCTTGGGAAAAAAAGGGTATCCCGATGGACTGAAAACCCGAAAGGGCGGTCCAAGCAAAAGTTAGGGATCAAAGCGTAACACTATGTCTCATTGGATCACCTTGCAAACAGACTTCGATATCGACTATCAAGATCGGAAGGCATTAATCAATCTGATCTACCTTCAACCAAGTAGCAAAGTGATGAGATGCTTGAGGATATAAAGGAAATAGCAGAGTTGGAACCCAGTGGGATTATTCACATAGCTGTTTTTCTTTCTTTTTCACAAATTGTATAAACTCTATTATTTGGCGGCGTTCTCTTACTAGGACGTCATCCTCTTGTACAAAAACGCCTATTTACAAGCTAATTTCAAAATCAATACAATTCATTTTCACAAAGAAATTTCAAATTGTTTTCTTTTTCTGTTTTGTTTTGCAAGAACGTCCAATGTTTCATTTTTGATATATGCATTTGACAATAATTGCTGCTCATAAATATTTGCATGCGAAACAAAAGACGATTACTCGTAATATCAGAAACAGGGGTAAATAAGAAATGTCCGAACCATACAGTTACTCTATCCACCAGTTATAGGGATTGACCTAGTTGGAGAAAACGATTAAAAGTACATTCACTCCCCGCAGAGTAAGAAAAACACAGTAGTGTTAACTCTCCCCAGCTAAGGCTCGCAACCGCGAATGGGTCGGTGACATTTTCCCCAAGCAGAGTTTATCTATCACCAGCACTGGAAAATTATCCACAGTGGAGTTTGGAGAATTATCCCAAGTATACTCTGGAAGATTGTCCCCAGTAGAGTCTAAAAGGTTATCCCCAGTGAAGTCGCAACTGGAAAATCATCCCCATCGGAGTTCATTCCTTTTTACAAACAGAAACTCAATCCCCAACAGAGTTTATCATCACCGACAATGATGATTCATCCCCAGCCGAGGTTATCTCTCCAAATCAACAGGTTCCCTAGCAGAGTTTATCCTCCCCACAGAGACATTTCCTCGTCAGTTTATTCCCCAGCAGAGTTATTCTCTCCTACAGGATCATTCTCACAATTATCTTCATTCACCATCCCCAGCGGAAATGAAGAATTCAACTCTTTTCTCCAGCAGCACTCCGAGATTTATTTTCCCCAGCTAGAGAACATCAAAAACATTTGCATGTCCATACATCATGACATATGCATACGCATCATACAACACAATCTCATTTATTTTGAGAACATCATTGCTTGATACATATCATGCATTACATACATCTAACCTTTACCTTTCAGGAAGGATACAATCAAATTCTCACAAAATTCAAGTTCTAAAGCCCAGGTACGACTAGATAATAGTTTAATCCCCAATAAGTCTCTATGAAGCTTGGACCACGACCAGATTGTAGTTCAAATTCAACTTTCCTCTTCAATAGAGATGATTCCGCAGTCGAATATGGACGATCGAAGTTCCTAAAATTCAACAGAGATGATTCCTCAGTCGAATACGGACAACCGAAGTTCCTAAAATTCAACAGAGATGATTCCTCAGTAGAATACGGACGATCGAAGTTCCTAAAATTCAAACTGAGATGATTCCTCAGTCGAATACGGACAACCGAAGTTCCTAAAATTCAACAGAGATGTTTCCTCAGTAGAATATGGACGACCGAAGTTCCTAAAATTCAAACTGAGATGATTCCTCAGTAGAATACGGACGACCGAAGTTCCTAAAATTCAACAGAGATGATTCCTCAGTCGAATACGGACAACCGAAGTTCCTAAAAATTCAACAGAGATGTTTCCTCAGTAGAATACGGATGATCGAAGTTCCTAAGATCAACAGATGTTTTCTCAGTAGAATACGGACGACCGAAGTTCCTAAAATTCAACAAAGATGATTCCTCAATAGAATACGAACGACCGAAGTTCCTAAAATTCAACAGAGATGATTCCTCAGTCGAATATGGACGACCGAAGTTCCTAAAATTCAACAGAGATGTTTCCTCAGTAGAATACGGATGACCGAAGTTCCTAAAATTAAGCAGAGATGATTCCTCAGTAGAATACGGACGACCGAAGTTCCTAAAATTCAGCAGAGATGATTCCTCAGTCGAATACGGAAGACCGAAGTTCCTTAAATTCAACAGAGATGTTTCCTCATTCGAATACGGACGACCGAAGTTCCTAAAATTCAACAGAGATGTTTCCTCAATAGAATATGGACGACCAAAGTTCCTAAAATTCATCAGAGATGATTCCTCAGTAGAATACGGAAGATCAAAGTTCCTAAAATTCAAACAGAGACGACTCACCAGCAGAATACGGACGACCGAAGCTCCTAAAATTCTACTTCTCTCAACAAAGATCAGCCTTCCCCAGCGGAATCTTCCTCAACGACAGGTATACAAGCTCTAATTAAGGAATCTCTTATGCGATCGACACTCCTTCAAATGGCATCTTTAAGCCCATCCCCTCGTTAGCAATTTCCAAATGGCATCTGTAAGCCCATTTCCGATATTGCTAGACGGACACCACTTCATGCGAGTGCAAATTTCTGGGCACTTTAGTGTTCAATCATCTTCCACCTTCGGATCACGAAAGGCACGAAAGCCAATCTACATCCTAAAGTTTAAGAAGATTGAACAGGGGAAGCTGTTGTACCCCAAAATTTTCCCTCCTATATTTCTCAAAACATTTCAAGAATGATACTCAAGTTGCTTAAGGTAGTCCAAGGGTAGGCCAGACAAGCTCTCTCCTAAGGCAGTCTACCTCAAATTAGGGTTTCATGTTGCATCAAGATAATTGAGCCCAAGAGACCCCAAATGCTCACCAATGTCCTAATATGTTCTCAAGATCATCCATGTCAAGTTCCAAGCCCTACAGAGAAAGTTTGCTCAGTCAATTGCTCAAAGGCTTGAAAATCGACTATGCTAGGGCAAAAGTCAATTGTGGCCTACATACAGTCAAACTTCAAGATTTTTGGTCAACATCCTCATTTTGAAGTATATTTCATCATTTGATCAAGGGTTGATCATGATTCATCAAGGATTGCTCATAATTCATCAAGACTCAAAAGTTGCTAAATTAGGGTTTTGTAGGAAAAGTCAACTCAACTTTGACCAAGCATAACTTTCTCATAATTTATGAGAAATGACCCATCCAAAGCTCATTTTGAAGAGGATGAAATTCCCTACAATCCATATTCAGCTCCCAAGTTTAAAATATGCACTCACAAGAAGTTATGAATTTGGACATTATAGGTCATTTTGAAAAGTCAACAAAAACACCTTTTTTGTCAAAGATTCATACATGAGCATGGAATATCAAATTGAGATGGTACCAAAAGGGTTGATTATAGGACATCTCAATATTTCTAAAAAGTCCAAGAACACCTTCAAAGAGTCAAAATTGAAGAAGTTATGCATTGGTGAAGTTGACCCTTTTTGCAAAATTGCCAAAAGTCAACTATCCCTAAAACTTCAATTTTTGCCAAAATGGGCCCAATCTTTTTCACTTGTTTTGAGTTGGCAACATAGTCCACGAGCTCTAGCCCTTGCCATTTTTCATTATCATGTTTTTATTGTTTATTTTGATTTTTATTTAATTTAAATCAATTTTATTCAAAATAAATCATGAAAAAATCTAAAGCATTGAAAACTCAAGATTTTATGTTTGTTTCAGGTCACAAATACGGTTGGCAAGTATTTGAAATCGTGCAAGGCATTAGGGTGGACAAAAAGATTGATTTTAGGCCAATTTTGGAATGATATTAAAGAGAATTAAATCACAATCAAAGTAAATAATGGAAGAAGATTGAGTACATTCTATCAACCCTAATCCATTCATTGATACATATAGAATGTGTGCAAACCCAAAACTAGGTTAGAAGCAGGCGCAACACCAAGAACACAAACTTGAAAAATCAAGAAAAAGTGCAAACACGAATTCCCATTTAGAGGAAATTTCAGGACCTTTGAACCATTCCAATCGTTTCCTGAGGTCATCAGCAAGCCAAAGCAATCCAAAGCAAGCGTTTCCAGGCCTTATATCACACTGTAAGTCACCCACGGCATGGCTTCTTTTTTGAAATCGAATAGCATTATTCTTGCACTTGTATCATAAAATAACTGTATATTCTTGATCACCATCATGTTTGCAAGATTCCTGTAATATTTGATTGCATTTTCATGGCTTGTACTGGATTTCACCATAGCTAGGGTTTTAGGGTTCAAATTAGGATCTTCGTTTGTAGGAAAAATTGGGCCATGATGTGATGACCATGTTGTGCCTCAGTCAAGGCAATGCGCTGGATCTCAGAAGTCAACACGGACTTCCATCTTTGGGCCCAGAATTCTGATTCTTGCACCCCCTAATTGCAGGCCCAACATCTCTTCTTTATCTTTTTTTATATTTGTTTTATTTTATTTAATTTATATTTATTTACTAACCAATCAACTATTTTCTTTTTTATCAAAAAATCACAAAAATATTACTTTTCATAAATTAGGTCTAGATTTTATTTTTATTAAAAAATTTAATTAATTTAATTAGGTTTATTAATTTAGATAACTTTAATTTATTTTTTGTACATAATTATAATTAATTAGAACAGATAGTTTTTCTTTTATTTCTAATTTAATTGTATTTTCTTTTTCCTAAAAATAACCAAAACATAAAAAATAGGTCATTTTATTATTTTCATTAATTAATTTAATTAGCTAATTAATTTAGTGTTTAATTTTAAAACCTAATCTTTTTCTTAAAAATAATTAAAAAAAACAACAAAAAACAATTTTTCTTTTGATTAGGTTAGAAGGGTCAAAACCCTAATTTCTCGTCGATCTAATTTTTCTCGCGCGCGTTATTATTTTTTTTATCCCATTATTGTAACTGCTCACAAGTTGTAATAGTGAATTAGGGCTTTTACTTTTATTGCTTTATTTTTCAAAGGGTTTGTTTTTAGCTATGTAAATACCCGAAGCCTTGTAATAGCATAGTTTAATTTCTGCATTTTAAATTTAACCAGATATTAAACTGTTAGATGTATGATATTAGGATGCATGACAAGAATGTATGTAAATCTTTAAAACAGTTAGAAAACCCTAAAATGTGCAAAGATAATAATCTGAAATTGAATCACTCGCACATGCGCACTCCTAGGGTATACTCCCACTTGGTTGCCTTCGGTAAACGGTCATTGAGTATAGGATGTTTTAGTGGTCGTCCTTTTGTCCAAAGATCAAAGTTGCCTCGAAAAGGTTGCCTCAGATATTGTTGCCTCGGATAATTGATCTAAGACATTAGGGTTACTACTAAGACGTCCTAACATTGCTTTAGTGACCGAACGTCCCTTTTCGAATTGACCCTCAAAACTCCAACGACAGTGCTACTTACTCACTAATAGCGGGATAGTGCTGTCTAAAGGAAATAAACATAAAACGATTCTTTTTTCGAGTAGGTAGATTAGTTCTTAAGTACTTGCTCAATCAAAACAGACTTTTTTCTCACATTTACACTCCTTTACAAACAAAGTTTTCAAAAACACTTCATTACACTCTTGAAGACAGAAGCAAGAGTTAAATCGAAGTCAAAACAAAAGCTTTTAAAATCATACAAACACAAAGAAAACAATTTTGAAAATTATGAGCAAGTACCTAAGAGCCCGTAGATAACTACGGATAAAAAGGGTGTTAATACCTTCCCTTTCTATAATCTACCCCCCGTACTCAGAAATATCTCGAAAAAGGAATTTTTCCGTGCTTTTTTCCTTTCCTTGTTGGATAAAATAAAAGTCGGTGGTGACTCTTGCTTACCGCGACATTTTGCAAACACAAACACAAAACGCAAACCAGCAAATACCTTAAAAAATAGGGAAACACGTCCCGGTTCTGACCACCGTATCACATACACCTCCTACCATACAATGCTTCATACAGTGCCATCCCAATACTAGAATAGAAACTATTTTTATAAGTAAACTCAATCAGCGACAAGTGACTATCCTAAGATCCTCCTTCTTCTAGCATACAAGCCCTCAGCAAATCCTCCAAAGAATGAATAGTCCTCTCTGACTGACCGTATGTCTGCGAATGATATGCAGAACTCATCTTTAACTTAGTGCCAAAAGAATTCTACAAATCTTCCCAAAATTTCTACGTAAACCTCGGGTCTCTATCCGACACGATACTCGAATATATCCCATGAAATTTCACAATTTAATCAATATACATCTCGGCTAGCTTCTCCATAGGATGATTAATCTTTATTTGTAAGAAATGATCCTACTTAGTCAACCTATCCACTATCACCAAAATTGAATCATTACCTTTAATAGTCTTCAGTAAACCCGACATGAAATCCATAGAGACACTGTCCCATTTCCACTATGGAATACTCAAAGGTTTCATAAGACCCATAGGCCTCTGATGTTCAATATTCGACTTCTAACAATTCAAACAAGCATAAACAAACTTAGTGATCGCCTTCTTTATGCCAGGCCACCAAAATAACTTCTTCAAGTCTTGATACATCTTTGTAGCACCAGGATGAATACTTAACCCACTTCGATGTCCTTCTTCGAGGATACTTCTCTTAAGTTCTGGAATATCCGGAACACATACTATATTTCTGAACTTCATCACATTATTAGCATTAACTTTGAACTCACCTTCATTACCTTGGTTAATCAAGCCCAACTGGTCAACCTACTTTAAATGATATTTATGACCTTCTCGGATTTCTTCTATTATACCACTAGTAAGCTTCAACATTCCCAACTCCACACTATCGGGAGTCTTTTCACATACTAAGCTCATATCTCTGAATTGTTCAATCATCTCCATCTCTCAAACCATAATCATTGACATGTGCAACAATTTTCTAATCAATTCATTGGAAACTAGATTTGCTTTACTAGGATGGTAATTCAAATCAAAGTAATAATCCTTCAACAACTTAAGCCACCTTCTCTGCCTCATATTCAACTCCTTCAGGTCAAACAAGTATTTCAGACTCTTATGATCATTAAACACTTAAAATTTAGAGCCGGAAAGATAATGTCTCAAAATCTTCAACACAAACACCACAATTGATAACTCTAAGTCATGCGTATGATAATTTCTTTCATGAATTTTCAATTTCCTAAAAGCATCACAATACACCTTAAAAGCATCACTTGGGTTAAGAAAAATTAATATCGGAGCTATCGTCAATTTTGTTTTCAATTCTATGAAACTTTCTTCACACCTAACATCCCACACATAAGCTTGACATTTTCAAGTTAAATGAGTTAACAATAATTCTAACTTAGAGAATCCTTCAATGAACCTTCGGTAAAAACCGGCTAAACCAAGAAAACATCGAATCTCAGTCGCAAACTTCAGAGTCTCCCATTGTAACACTACATAAACTTTAGAAGGATCCACAATAATTCCACCACTAGAAATCACATGACCAAGGAAACTTACTTCCTTCAGCCAAAATTCACACTTCGTCAGCTTATCATATATGTTCTTCTCTTTTAACACTTGTAACACAATTCTCAAATGCTCCGCATGTTCTTATTCGGGTTTGGAATAGATCAGAATATCATCAATGAACACCACGACAAACTTACCCAAATATGAATCAAAAGTTCAATTCATATACTCCATGAAAACACCTAGCGCATAAGATACACCAAACAACATCACAATGTACTCGTAATGACCATACCTTGTTCGAAAAGCCATTTTTGAAATATCATCTGGTTTAACACGAATTTGATGATAACTCAACCTCAAATTAATCTTGCTGAAAACACAAGCACCCACCAACTGATCCATTAAATCATCGTTCCTCAGAAGCGGATACCTATTCTTATTAGTCACCTTATTCAATTGTCTGTAATCCATACACAGTCTCATACTTCCATCTTTCTTCTTGACCAACAACACAGACGCACCCCATGGTGAAACACTCGGTCGCACGAACTTCTTCTCAAGAATCTCTTCTAGTTGTTTCTTCAACTCGCTCAACTCTGAAGTTGACACCCTATAAGGATCAATTGACACTGGACTTGTACCTGGCACCACATCTATAGAAAACTCCACTTCATGTTTCGAAGGCAAATCACTGATGTCATCTGGAAACACTTCTGGAAATTCATAGACAAAAAGTAATTCAACACTCACCGCTTTATGATCAACTTGCAGCGACACAAACATTGCAAAAATAAAAGCTTTGTCTTTCATAAGTTCATTCACTTACTAAGAAGATAACAACATCAATTCTCCATTATCACCGAACTTAGGGAACCTCAAAGTCTTGTTATAACAGTTGATATGAACATAAATGAACTCCAACCAGTTCATTACGAGAATAACATCAATTTGGTGTAAAGGTAGACACACCAAATCTATTAAAAAATCCTTAACATAAATGGTCAAAGGGCACCTCGAACAAACAAAGTAGTAGTAACAGAACCACTAGCAAGGGTATTTATTACCATACTTCCATTCATATCAGATAACTTCAATCCCAACATGTTAGCACATTCACGCGAAATAAACGAATGAGTAGCACCAGTATTAATAATAGCAACCAATTCAACATTGTTAATAAAACAAGTACTTCGAATCAAGTTGTCCTTCTTGAAATCCTCTTATCCATTCAAGGAGAACACTCTACCATTAGTCTGGGCAGCAGTGTCCCTCTCCGGCTTCTGATATTGGCTACTGATATGACAATGCTCTCCATAATTGAAATAGGTTGGACCATCATTCTTGAATTAAGGAGCACGGTGACCCGTCTTACCACATTAGTAACATCTCATAAACTTATTCTCACATTCATTGTAACAATGACCTTGTTCACCGCTGAAGCGTTAAAGCGGAAAGCAAAAAAGTAAAGTATTATTTTACTGGGTGATGTATAGGTTATATCGTATCGTGTCCACAAAGATTGGCTATTAAGTCTCTGTTCGACAAATTATTCGTTAATGAGTTTAGGGATTGAATGGGTTGATTGGAGATGGTAAAAGTTATCAACATAAATTAAATGTGTAAAAAGGAAAAATAAATAACTTATCAAGCATGCATTTAATCCACTCCTCACAAACTTAAACATATCAACCTGTTATACTCAACCTACGATACTCCTCAATGTCACCACGTATCACTCACAACCTAAGTCATGTCTAACCCAAATTGAGGGTCCGACTGTATCACCTCGATAGCAATATCTCAACCACCTCAACAACACAAAAGTCAATCGTGCTAATCGCATTGACGATCTCTCAGAGCGACACAACCAACAAAGAGGCATTAATCACAAACACCCAAGTGAATGTCAGCTCTAAATCTATTTCTAGAATCCAGAAACTAACAGATAATTATCCTAGATAAGGATTCAAGCAATATATCTCTATAATAACCCAAACCCCAAACACAACAAAAATCCAGAACAATAATCGAAAAATATTTGTAAAGCAAGTTTTATATAATGCCAAGGGCGACAATTATACATGAGTTCAAATTAAATACATATACAAACTTAACCAATAGAGAATACACAAAGAAAAAGATAAATGAACCACAAATCTACCGGTTTGTCAGCATCGATCGAAGAGCAATCCACCCTGGATCATCTGTAGCAAGATCCATAGTTGTTATCTAAGATAATCCTAACAAAATTGAAGGTTAATGGAGTTGGGATAAAAAACTTCCCCAAAACCATAACCTAAAAATGAACTAAAATGAAGTTTATAAAACAAAATTCCGCAGACCATGCTAAGCGTGCTAGCTGCGTTAAGCAGACTTCACTTAAATTCACTAAGCCGCCTTAGAGCATGCTAAGAAGGCTCAGACCAGGCTTAGCATGCTCACCTCTTCCAAATTTTCTTCTTCAACTCCCAGGGCATGCTAAGCGCCCACAGACCATGCTTAGCCCCGTCTGTAACACTTATTTTTCTTCCAAAAATGCGTGTTTGAAGCCGTGTCTTCGACACTTTATTGCTCATGCTCCAAATCTGCATCAATACCTAGAAAATACATTAAAATTATCAAACGATACACAAATGAATCGAAAACTCAATTATAAACCAAATAAACACAATTACAAACAAAGTCGGGAATTATTCACATAATATTCACAAAAGAACCGATAAGTGCCACAAATTATATACACAAAATAACAATATTTTTCACTTATCATTCACCACACCTATAACACTTGACAGAAGCGAGAGCTCCTCCCCCACTTTTCTTCTTCCCATCATAAGCCTTCTATTTCCCTTTATCAGTTGGGGCATCATAAGGCTTCTTACGATCTTGATACTGCTTTCCTCTTCTCTCGTTCAAACTCTTGTAGTAATCTGAATGAGCTTTGTTGTCTTCTTCATAGATCCTACAGTTGTTCACCAACTCTGAAAACATAAATATTTGTTGATATCTAATTTCCCGTTTAATTTTCGGACGCAAACCATTCTCAAACTTGATACACTTTGAGAACTCAGTAGTCGCTTCATTGTAATGTGGATAATACTTTGCCAGTTCCACAAACTTCGAAGCATTACTCATGCACAGTCAAGTTCCCTTGTTTCAACTCCATAAATTCAATATCTTTCTTCCCACGCACATGCTTCGGAAAGTACTTCCTCAAAAACTCCATACTAAACACAACCCCAGTAATGACTTCACCCACCACTGTCAGTCTCTGACGGGTGCCAACCCACCAGTCATTGACTTCCTCTGCTAGTTGATATGTACCGAACCGCACCTTCTGCGCCTCTGAGTAATCCATGACTCAAAAGATCCTTCCAATCTCCTTGAGCCAAGTTTGCGCTCCATCAGGATTGAATCTACCTTTAAAAACAGGCAGATGATTCCTCTGAAACGTCTCCAAAACACAATATCCATCATTCATGCCAGCATTAGGCTGATGTTGCATAGCCTGAGAAACAGTCTGCAAAGCATTAACAAGTGCAATATCGTTCCTTCCAGCCATTCTACACACAGAAAACTAATGTCATAAACATGCATCAACAATGTACTCACACTAATCTCCTGACAGGACATACATATCATAAGAAAACCTGGTCGAACATACCGACCTGCTCTGATACCCCTAATGTAACACCCTTATAAACCCTAAAGAACATTCGCCAAATAATTCAATAATTAAATCAGATTAATACACCAAAAAGGGTGTCATATTTGCTTCAAACAAACTTCATAATAAAACACATCATGCTCTGTAACACGTGTTTTCAAAAATCAATTACATGAAGTACTTTATGATTAACAGTCATAATTTTTCAACTTACTCGCAATGGAAATTCATAATTAAAAACATATTTATAAAGATACTTCTAAATAACTTCATCAAATTAAAACAACTCAAATACCAAAATGGAAGTTCAATTATCAAAATAAACAAAGTAACATGGTTACCCAAAACTAATGATCCCATCCCCGATGTTACATATCAGAGCAAGACCCCCTTATTCTACAGGAAATAAAGAACACTCTCTGCAACTATCCTCTAAGCCTCAACGGACTATTCTTGGTTAGCTGCAAGTTACCCACGTATAGAGGCAACATTTTCAAGCAGCAAGGGTGAGTAAATCATAATCATTATAAAAGACATAAAGAGTAAATATAATAGTTATAATACAACACCAAGAAACATACCATCGAAACCTCACGTCATACTCACATCTTTAAGCATCATAATACACATAAACAATTGGTAATACCATCAATTAGAAATTAACACAAACACACATTCATAAAACATCAGTCAATCAAATCATCATGCAATGCCACATATAATGCAATGCAACTTCTTTAGATTCATGCATGTGGTACCAAAACTTCACTGATGACACCGTCATCGTTTTCTCCAAAGATCCCCACCAATAAGATCGATTCTCACCTGCAACTAGAATACATCACAAATTGCACTCAAATCCACACTACGGGATTGAGGTCATCACTTGACCAATCGTCCTGCAACTTCACTGGAGTGAAGTCCTAATAACATCACCGGACTGAAGTCCTACTCTTATCCCATGAATGCATGATAAGAAACATCTTAATTACCAAATGACTACTACTAGTCAAAACTCATCATCATTGATATAATCATCATAAATATCAACATATACATCATAGCATAAAACAAGATCATCATAGCATCAATGATTCACTATATACACACACATCATACTAAAACAATTTCTGAATCATAATATTCATCAAAACATAGGTACTGGAATTATACTTCCTATTATTCATTTTATCCCACCTAGTCATAGTTCATTGCATTAGATATCCAACGCTTTGAACAACGCCTCAAACAGAGTTATAAAACTCAAGTTATTGCACTTTAAAAATCCTGTTGTTGTCCATCGCCAGGTGCTCACCCGACGACACACACTGCTCGCCTAAGGCTCTCCCAACAACGTGGTACTGACAACCCTCAATTTCCTCTTTGGCCTCTATCGCCCGACGACGTATCTTTCTCGCCTGGCCATGCACCTCTCACTCTGGCATCACAAACAATGACAGAGCGACACATGTCAGTAGCTTAACCTTTTCTGCCCATTCCTTCGCTTCCAATCTCGCCCGACGATGACCAGGTGATGTCATCATTGTCTGACGATGCTTCCTATCGCCCGATAATCCTACATGAATATGACTTCCTTGTTGTGATATCTTTACTGCACCAATCCTCTTTTTACATGTTTTCATCATATTACAGGTCTCCAATCATCATAATTTCAATTAGTTTTATCATATAAGAATAACACAATTTACCATACATCATATTCATCAATTTTTTGCAAGAAGACATCACAATTTTTCCAATTTATCATCAAACATCATATTAACACCATCAATCAAAAACCCAACACAAACCTACAATTATCTATTCCTTAGATCAATTATAATAAAAACGATAAACCCCCTTACCTTAGATTTCTCCTAGCAATTAATTTCTCTTCACGTTTTACCGAATCCCTTTGAGTTCTTGATTTCCCTAGCTTTGCTTTGTCTCTCTTTTCCCCAAAAGAGATCATACAGAATGAGCAAACACTGACACTATTTTACTTTTATCAATCTTACCCCTTGGACCCTTAATATGTTCTTCCCTTCTTACCCTCACTTACTTAACCATATTACCACCTTGCCTTCATAGTCTCCACATCATATTTTATTTATATTTAACTAATTAAAATACTTTCGATTAATCATTCTAATTATCTAAATTATTCTAAAATACTCTATATCTATTTAATTTCTACCACCCATACATACACCATACAAAACATCATATCAAGCATCATGATCATCCATACATCACATAAACATCACAATTAAGTCACAAATACTCAACATAAATTGATTGAATAATTAAATAAATAATCTAATTATTTTAGGGTTGTACATTGATCATTTTCTTATTTTCATAAGTAAAGAACTTATCTACAAATCTTTTCTTTTGTTGATTATCAAATGGATAATTAACTCCGATTTCTTCATCCTCTTTCATCATATCAACTCCATTTTTCATCCTTCTAAAGAATCTTTCATGTTATTAAGCTTAAAATTTAAGAAAGTTACCTCATTTTTAGATGAGAAGAGTTCCTTCTTCTCATTCTCCTATTCAGTTATAATCTTTCTCTGATTTTCCTCTTTTTTAAGACTTTCTTCACACCTGTCACAAGTTTCCTTGTAGGACACATCTGTTGTACCCCAAAATTTTCCCTCCCATTTTTCATAAGAAGACACAACCCTAGGGTTTCTAGGATATTCAAGTTGGCTCAGAAATCGACCAGACAGATTCTCTTCTGTGGCAGTAAACTAGCAATTAGGATTTCTTGCAATTCTCAAAAGAAAATCAGTTTTCAAAGATCCAATTGGCTTTCACAGGCCTTCATGCTTCCTCAAGGTTGTATTTATGATTTCTTCAAGCTACAAGATTTTGAGACGATTATGTCTGTTCATGGTCAGATGTGATGTCGCTCACGGGTTTATCTTCAAAGAATCGGAAGAAATTTGAGTTTGGAAAACTTTAAAATTATCAAATCATCGCAAGTCATTTGATTAATTTTGAATTTTCTTAAAACACACTTTACTGAAAAGATAATGTTTGTTCTCAAGGCATGATTTGTTTGGGACAAGAGATGGAGGTTAATACTGTCATTTAGGACAATCATGATTGTGGGATCCAGGTTGACTAGATGATTTACGTCCTTAAAACATTTGGTTGGTTAGGAAATGGAATATACAGTGCGTGTTCGTTTGAAATGCAGTTACAAAGTTATTGGGATTACTTGGAATTTAAGTTACCAGACTGGGGAATTTCAAAAAAAAAAATCAATTAGAAATTACAAGTTGTAGTTGATAAAAGATTTCAAGTCATAAAATAACACCAGAATACTTCATGCTACAACTCAAAATTTTCTCCAATTTCAAACATTGTTACAAAACAATTTATTCTTTTAAATACTTTATGTTTTACAACTTATTATATTTAAATATGAATTGGTACAACTATTGGATACAATACAAGAATTATCTTTCTAAGTTACAAAGGAAATCCAAATGGATGTTTGGCCTAGGAGATTTAATATATGCCTAAGTTTGTTTGAAGATTGAAGTCGTATCAAATTCCTTTGCTTATCTCCAAGACTTCCATGCTTGCCACAGATTTCTTGCGTTCTTTGCTTTGTCATCTCCAATTTTGCTCACAGGAAAACAAGAAAAAGAAAACATGATTAGTACAAAATTATATGGGCATGAACAAGAAATTTTTCCAAAAAGTATTCATCATTAAGGTTTGCAATGTGGAATCAAAATGTTGTTTAATTCATCACAACCTATTTCCCCTAGTTGAAAATCAAAAGAAGGTTACCCTTCTTGGTTCACAAAAAGAAAGAAGAAAACAAAATGCTATAAACTGAACCAAACAAATGCTATAAACTATCCAAACAACAAACAGCAGCGCAAACTAAACCAAACAAACAGCAGCGCAACCTAAACCAAACAAACAACAGTGCAAGATAAACCAAACAAACATCATTGTCACAAACCAAACAACAACATTATCACAACTGGACAAACAACAAACAGTATCAACAAAAAACGAGGCAGCAATATGACAAATAGCTAGATGCTAAGTCAAACAAAACTTGCTCAAGAAGTCATGATTTTCCAACTGCAAACCTTTCAGAATTAGTAAAAAGGAAAAAGAGAAAATTGCTTTTTTATTGTCATTGAGAGAGAAGAGAGGAAAGAAGTCACCTAGGCTATTGGAATTGCCTAAAATGCACATTCTGCAAAAAAGCCCTGCTACAAAAGAGGAGCTGCTGCAAACCCAAGAATCATCAAATTTGCTAAAAAACAAAACTGCAACAAAAAGGCCATAAGGACAATATACCAAAATATTCAAATTTTTTGGTTTCCCACCATTTGCATATGGATATAACAGAAGCAGGGCAATCGAGAAAAGGGGCAGAAAAAAGAGCAACAAGTATCAAACTGAAAAGATAGTTAACAAACTTCAAACGCAAAAACCTGTCAACCATCCAAGAAAGCATCACAACCCAAAACCATCAGTAAGCCTCAAACATCCCAAACACAAAACCAGAAACATCATCAAATCAAAAACTTGTAAACCGTCAGTAAGCCTCAAACATCCCATCACTGAACCAAGTTTCAAACTCACAAAATCAAAAACAAAGCCTCAAAAATCTCAAACCTGCAACAAGCTTCACAAACTCAAAACCAGAAACATCATCAAATCAAAAACCTGTAAACCATCAGTAAGCCTCAAACATCCCATCACTGAACCAAGCTTCAAACTCACAAAACCAAAAACAAAGCCTCAAAAATCTCAAACCTGCAACAAGCTTCACAAATTTAAAACCAGAAAACATCATCAAACCAAAAACCTGTAACAAGCCTAAAACCCAAACAGCAAACCAGTAACATATCCAAGAAAAATTTCAAACTGTTAACCATCAAACAAATCCAAAACCAAAACACAGTAGCCAAGCTTTAACAATAAAAACCAGTTAACCATCAACAATGCCTCAAAAAGTCCCAGACCTGTAACAAGCTTCACGACAACAACCAGTAATCATCCTCAAACACAAAACCAACAACATAACTATCACAAAAAATCCCAAAACCAGTAGAACAAAAACCAGCATCACATCCCAAAACCTGTGAATAAGCCCCAAAATCAAAAAATACAGTAGCAAGCTTCCAAAATCCCCAAACTGTTAATCATCATCATTTAAACAAAGGAAACATAAGAGATTACCGACAAACCAGTGAAGCCACGCTCTTCCCCTCGTGCAACTTCAGCCACCACTGAACACATTCCTCGTTCTCCGCCTCTCCCTTTCTAAATCACAAGAAATTGTAAAGATCCATCAAGTATGGATTCTTCCTCTTTCTCACACTTCCATAGACATATTTCCTGCATTTAAAAGAGCAATTTCTTAGTTAACAGAAAACACAAAGATGGAATGATCAACAAAATCGTTAAGCTTTAAAAATAACAGAGAAAACCATACCTTTTCAAAAATCATAGAACTTGATTAGGGAGGCGAGAGGGTTATGTTCCGGGAACAGAGAGTTAGGGGGATGTCAAGGATGAACTAGTTTCAGATCCTTTGGGTTCAAATCCGATTTCAAAAATTAGGTTTTTAAAAGATGCAAATCGCAGTGAGACAAAGAGATTATGTTACTCAATAGGGTGATTCGGCCATGAGGCTAGACAGGGACGGGTAGTGAGGATGGTTAGAAGGTGTCAATGAATGGAAGACGTGAACTAAGATGAAGAACGGCGCCACGTGAGATTTCCCAAAACCCTAATTTTATTTTGTCCCTTAATCAATAACATAATTTGGTTTAGAAACTTGGATTTGGATTTTGCTGGTTTGTTGTTGGATAGCCCAGCGAAATCCTTAAGCCCATTTTCGTTTTGCAGGCCACCCCCCCCCCCCCCCCCCCCCCCCCCCTTTGGCTTGTTTTTTGTTACAGCAAATAAACCATTATTTTCTTTGGGCCTCCTCCCAAATCACCATAAGCCCATGCTGTTTTCTTTGGTTTATTTTCTTCTCATTCTTTTTTTGTTATACAAAATGCTATTAACACTTAAAATATATTTTTATTTAGGCTTTGTAAATAATTTTTATCATTTTCTTTCTTTAATAAATTTTGTCTTAGATTTAATTGACTTAATAAAACACTAAAAAATAATAATAGATTTTAGTTTTGTCCTTCTTTAATTTATTTTTGTTATTCACATGATTAAAAAACACAAAAAGATAATGCATACAATTTTAATCTCTTTTAGTAAATTATTTCATTTTTAGAATAGGTTTTACTTTCTTCCCTTCAAGTAAATACTTAAAATCTCATTTCCATATTTTGTTGATTTTATTTACATGGATTATCATAGCTTTGATTAATCGCGTAAAATTCGATTTGGTTGTATTGATTGTTATTTGGACCTTTCTATCACATTTGATTCATCCCCATTTGTAAAAAATTGTACCCCCATTCCCGAATATTTTGTAATAGCGTAGAATTTCAATTCCCGCAATTTACTGTTTTCCCTATACTGTATAGTAATTAGGCGTGTATGGCAAGATTCAAAAATCAATCGATAGATGACCTAATCAAAGAATAAAACAACTTGAAACCAACACACTTTTTCACACGCGCACCTCTAGGGTAACCTCGCTCGTTGCTTCGGAAATACAGCCATGTCCCTCGAATATGGGACGCTTTAGCAATGACCCTTCGATAAAAAAGATTGTAGTCCCTCAATGACCCTCGATGTTGCCTTCGATTAAAACGATCTCGTCCCTTACGAAAATTGCTAAAGCGTCTCATAAGTTGCCTTCGATGACTGTAAAAATTGACCCGCGCCTGTCCCTTCACATCCAACGGTGGGGCTTCTTACCAAATCAATGGTAAGGTAGCACCATTAAAAGGAGGAAGAAAAGATTAATTTAAGACTTTCGAGTAGATAGATTCGCTCTTAGTTACTCGCTTGCTCACGATAAAAACTTTTACACCTACACTTTCATTTCAAAACATTTTCAAAAAGACAAAACGTTTTGTATACGTTCTTATAGAGACGAGAACCATTGCAAAACATCTTTTCAAAACACCTTTCGAAACACGATTCACAAAAACGTCTTTGAACCACTTTTTGAAACAAAACTTTGTACGCGTTCTTATAGAGACGAGAACCATTACAAAGAGATTTTTCAAAATACTTTCAAAGCCCACACCACAAGCACACTGTCAAATGAAAGCAAGTGATCTAAATGTGTAACTAAGAGCCCATGGAAAACCATGCATGAAAAGGGTGCTAATACCTTCCCTTTTCATAATCTACCCACCGAACCCGAGAAATAATCTCGAAAGGTCTTTCCTGTGCTTTTTTACCTTTTCCTTTTGGATAAAAGAAAAGTCGGTGGCGACTCTTGCTATCCGCACAAATGCGATCGAAATGCAAAACATCAAGTAAGTTCTCCCACCGTATCACAGAACTGGCAACTCTGCTGGGGATAAATTAAAAGTGGGGTTACCTTAGGGTTAGATCACCTTTACTCGCTTTCATTATTTGATTTGTGTGCTTTATATTTAGTTCTTTGTATTGGGCTTGTTTTGATCCACCACCCGGATTTGGGGCACCTTTTTAGGTAAATAGCAATAGATTGTGGAGATTGTACGACGTAGACCGATATGGTTGAAACAATGGCTATGTTAGTGTGACGCATTTGTGGGTACTGGTATCCCTCGTGGTGAATCGAGGAGAATACGGGGCGGCTGAGTGGCGTTGTGAAGCACTAATTAACCTTAGAACCCTAATTGAACAAACTTTGCCATTAGGACATAGTGAGGTAGCCGGTTTCGGTGTAAAGTTGAAAATTGGTTGATACTCGATACTACACTCATTGAGGCTAGACTTTTGGGATATCTCGGCTGCAAGAAAATATTGTTGTGCTGAGACAATGCCTAAGAGAAAGGTCGGTGATATTGAGATCCTTTAGAACCCGGTTACTATTAACTAGGACCGGTTGAGCCAACTAAACTTCAAGAGGGTACTTAACTACAAACTCCATGCAAGCTTAAACCTAAGGACTTGTCTGCTTTGTGTGAATATGATTATTTGTATATAAATTTGCTTACCTCGCATATCTGTACATAAAATCATAACATAATACCATAACATTTTCAATAACCATTTCAAGGATCTCGAGGGTCTTTGATGCAGGGTCACGTTGAACCAAACGTCTACCAAAGGGAAAGAGGATTCATTTTCCTCTAAAAAAAACGCCGTCAAAGATCAAGTACAACAACTTGAGTCAAGGGCTATGACCCACTTGACATGGTGAGCTTGATTCTCGTGGAAAGATATCCACCGATACAAAGTTATCCAATCAAAGTTGTTGGTCGAAGTTCAACCTCTAACATTTTCTTGTGTTTACCCCGCGAGATCCTTGAAAACATGCATCCACATATCATGCATCATATCATGACAGGTTTCTCCCATTCAGGTCTCCTTATCTTCCTACTGTTTATTTCAGTAGAGATGGCTCTAGAGAAGACTATCAAGGACATCCAGGCTTAAAACGCTCAACTTTAAGAGATGTTCTTGAACCTATCCAAGGGGCAAGAAGAGGTCAAGGCGCTCCTTATCAGGGGCATGATCAAAGTAAATCCTGGGGACGACAAGGATGATCAGTTGGAAAGACTACAAACTGAGATAGCCATAATGAGGGTCCAAATGATGGGATAGCTGGTGGGCCAGATGAATCTTATCCAAAATCTAGCTCAGAGACAAGAAGAGCTGAAAGTTCTTATCAACCAACTTCGTCAAGACGGTTACAACCACGTGGGGTAAACAATCAGGGTTGGGAATCAAGTCATTGCTCAGCCTCCCTGGAGACAAGATGCCGGGAGACCATCCCAATTTGCTTCCGCGTCACGAGTCCAACATCAACCTCGCCAACGGCAACAGGATAATTGGCGTAGGAGGAATACATCTGAAAGGCGCTTCACTGAGATTGACATGTCATTATCTCAAGTGCTGCAACACCTGTTGGAAGCCAAGCTGGTTGTATTAAGGGACCCCCCTCAGAATCCCAACACAGCCTCTCCAAGGTACAATCGAAATGCAAGATGTGCGTACCACTCCAACAGTCCTGGACATGACACCAATAGCTGTTGGACATTGAGAAACAAAATTCAAAATCTGATTGAAGAAGGAACGCTGGAGTTCACACAAGATGGCCATACTGAATTCTTATGCCGAGGGCTCTCCACCTAAAATGACAAGTTCGAACAAAGAGGCTTCTGTTCATTTTGAATTTCCAATTGTAATTTCTTTTGTTATTCAAATAATTATCTATTAATGTCAAACTCTGTTTCATTAATGCATTGCATATGTTTGTCTTGAATTCATCTTTTCGTTTTCACTATATTTAAACTATTCTTTTTATTCTTCTTATGACATTTAACTCTTGCTAAAAGTTACAAGCCTTTAGAGGGAGGATGACGAAAACAATACCATAATCTCATACAATATGCTTTTGGACAGACCTTGCTGACGATGTACAAGCGTTTCTTTCAAATTCTAAACACTGGAGTTATAAGGAAGATAATCCCTAGTCAACCCCTTCGAGCCAAAGAAGTAGAAGTTTTCTGTTTTAACACAAATTGAAACCTTTAATCAAAACCTGGGGTAGGGTAGTCTCTCAGTTAATTCAAACGCACGTTAAAGCCGCAAACTCTCATCTTGTAATACAACGAATGACATCAAAAACATTCCTCTGGAATCAAAGGATGGTGATGGTGCCCTATCACATAGGCAGTCATTATCTCTCAAAAAACAAAAGGCCACTAAGTCAAAACCTTTAAAGGAGACTTAAGAAAAACTGGGGCATCCCGCTGACTGTAATAAAAAAAAACAGGAACATTCTGGAAAAAATTAGGGATAACAAATCAAAAGAAATAGGTCACTACAAATCCTCAACAAAAAAAATAATGTTGCAAAAATGACTGCCTTCCAATAAATTTAACTTGTTTGAACCATCACCAAAACGTCATTCCAGACTCATTTGGAGTTCAAACGCACAATTAGTTGAGTTTAGGACCGAAGAACATCACGAAGAACGGGAGGGTACAAATATACTTTGAGCCTTTATCCTTTGTTTCTTAAACCGTTAACCAAGCCACGCTACAACCCCTCAAAAGTCCTAATTGAAGCATGGGTTAGTTCGAAAGCATATTGTTACAAAAGGTATCCTGACTCCTGTGAAGCTTTACTCTAAATCCCGAGTTAATTTTTCAAACAAAATTTCTTTACTTGCTAAAATGCATTTTCAAAAATCTCAAGGCAAGCATAAACTTTGCATTATTTAATATTTCTATTTGCATATTGCTATTTGTTTGAAAACAGAGAAATTCACACGACGAATATTTAGAAAATGAAAATTCTCTCAATAAACAAAATCACTTCATTTGGAAAGACGCTTCCAATGATGGATCTCTCATAACCAAGGGGCACAGCATGACCATTGTCCGACACATCTGGGGCAGTCAAGTCGAGATTCAAAGAATCTCTCATGGAAATGTTGAATCACTTAGAGGGCAATGTTACGTTGATCATGAGCTCGAATAGAATCCACTATGAAGACTTCCGGTACCATCAAGTCGCTTGTCAGTACTTTTAGTATCAGATGGTATCAGTATCATGTATTCGGATCTTCCCATGACAGTTCTTGGAAAATTAGGAGACTTGACCAAAGATCTTGGGTACCACCAATTTATGCGTTTATGCCAGTAGTACCAGATGGTGTCAGTATCAGGTTTTCGGTTTCTTCCACAATAGTCTTAGAAAGTATCCCTAGAAAGTTAAGGGCTACCAGAAATGTGATCCAAATCTCAAACGTCGAGGTGCACCGGATTAACTTTAGGGGTAAACCGGCTCTCACATATAAAGGGTCATGTGTGACCAAGCAAACATTTTTTGGCATTACTACAAAACTTACTACTGTAGACAGTGACATATCCCTACAAAATACCCTTCAAAAGGTGATCCCCGGTGAAGTCGGAAGAGTCACAAGGCTATCCCCGACGAGTGCAGAAACATCTTTAAACAAAAATGGGGCATCCTCCAGCCATGGATATAGTCAAACTCACCAGCAAAGGGAAGAGTTTTAATCTTCTCCCAACAAACGCATACATCACACTAGCTCCCAAAACAGAGGATACAATTCTCTTACAGATACAATTCAAATGTGATCTAGATATGGATGTATTTCTAATACTCATTCAATATTTCCTCAGATACCATCAAAGATTGAATCATTCTGACATTCCTCAACTGAGCTGGTCTTAATTGAGTTAAAAAGCCTTATAGAGTTTTTGTCCGAAGTGCCCTTCCGGCAGATCGGCGACATGGTTTATTTCCCCAAAAGGTAAGATTACCCAAGTTGAATTTGCTTCCCAGACTATCATAAATCAAGGGACCACAACTCCTCTTCCCCAACAAACTGCTCTAAAACCCCCGCAGGTACTTTCTCCAGCAAAAGCAAAAATTTCCAACCACTGGTCCAAAGTGTCTCCAACAAGTTGCCCAACTTCTCAGATTCCCCCAGCAGAATATCACAAGCAATGTCTGGCTGTTCCCTTCTGAAACAGAGCATTTACTTGGAAATTCATCCATCAGTGTTTCAGAGGGAATTTATTTTCCCCGCTTCCAGCAACGCTATGACACAAACAATCTTTACTTTTCATACATTCGCATACATACATCATAACATTGACAACTCAAGTGCATACAGTGCATTCTCATTTATTTGGAGATGCAAAAACCATACCATGCATCACATACATCATAGCTTTGCATACAATTAACTTTTCACCCTTTTACAGGAAAGAGACATTCGACAGTTATTATCAATAAACTTCCGACATATACAAATCTTCAACAAGTCAAATACAGATCAGTTTCCGAGAAAAGGATGATTTTTCTGGTTTAGATAAATCTCTCAACGGTTTATTCGGATTCATTTCTAGATTTCATTGGTTCAGATAAATCTCTCAACGGTTTATTCTGATTCGTCTCCAGATTTTACTGGTTCAGATAAATCTCTCAACGGTTTATTCTGATTCGTCTCTAGATTTTCACTAGTTCAGATAAATCTCTCAACGGTTTATTCTGATTCATCTCTATATTTTTACTGGTTCAGATAAATCTCTCAACGGTTTACTCTGATTCGTCTCCAGATTCTTACTGGTTCAGATAAATCTCTCAACGGTTTATTCTGATTCATTTCCAGATTTCACTAGTTCAGATAAATCTCTCAACTGTTTATTCTGATTCATCTCCAGATTTTTACTGGTTTAGATAAATCTCTCAACGGTTTATTCTGATTCGCCTCAAGATTTTACTGGTTCAGATAAATCTCTCAACGATTTATTTTGATTCGTCTCCAGATTTTACTGGTTCAGATAAATCTCTCAACGGTTTATTCTGATTCATTTCCATATTTCACTGGTTCAGATAAATCTCTTAACGGTTTATTCTGATTCATCTCCATATTTTCACTGGTTCAGATAAATCTCTCAACGTTTTATTCTGATTCATCTCCAGATTATTACTGGTTCACATAAATCTCTCAACGGCTTATTCTGATTCGTCTCCAGATTCTTACTGGTTCAGATAAATCTCTCAACGGTTTATTCTGATTCATTTCCAGATTTCACTGGTTCAGATAAATCTCTCAACAGTTTATTCTGATTCATCTCCATATTTTTACTGGTTCAGATAAATCACTCAATGGTTTTTTCTGATTCATCTCCAGATTCTTACTGGTTTAGATAAATCTCTCAATAGTTTATTCTGATTCATTTCCAGATATCACTGGTTTAGATAAATCTCTCAATGATTTATTCTTATTCGTCTCCAGATTTTACTGTTTCTTAAATAAATCTCTCAACAGTTTATTCTGATTTGTCTCCAGATTTTACTGGTTTAGATAAATCTCTCAACTGTTTATTCTGATTCGTCTCCAGATTTTACTGGTTCAGATAAATCTCTCAACGGTTTATTCTGATTCATATCCAGATTTTCACTGGTTCAGATAAATCTCTCAACGGTTTATTCTAATTCGTCTCCAGATTTTACTGGCTCAGATAAATCTCTCAATAGTTTATTCTGATTCGTCTCAAGATTTTACTGGTTCAGATAAATCTCTCAACGGTTTATTCTGATTCATCTCCAGATTTTCACTAGTTTAGATAAATCTCTCAACGGTTTATTCAGATTCGTCTCCAGATTTTACTGGTTC
The DNA here is from genome assembly GCA_948472305.1 of Vicia faba. Classification (NCBI taxonomy): domain Eukaryota; kingdom Viridiplantae; phylum Streptophyta; class Magnoliopsida; order Fabales; family Fabaceae; genus Vicia; species Vicia faba. The sequence goes on along the minus strand of OX451736.1, from coordinate 1,011,949,000 downwards.
AGATAAATCTCTCAAGGTTTATTCTGTTTCGTCTCCAGATTCTTACTGGTTCAGATAAATCTCTCAACGGTTTATTCTGATTCATTTCCAGATTTCACTAGTTCAGATAAATCTCTCAACGGTTTATTCTGATTCATCTCTAGATTTTTACTGGTTCAGATAAATCTCTCAACGGTTTATTCTGATTCGTCTCCAGATTTTAATGGTTTAGATAACTCTCTCAACGGTTTATTCTGATTCATCTCCAGATTTTCACTGGTTCAGATAAATATCTCAATAGTTTATTCTGATTCATCTCCAGATTTTACTAGTTCAGATAAATCTCAACGGTTTATTCTGATTCATTTCCAGATTTCACTGGTTCAGATAAATCTCTCAACGGTTTATTCTGATTCATTTCCAGATTTCACTGGTTTAGATAAATCTCTCAATGGTTTATTCTGATTCGTCTCCAGATTTTTACTGGTTCAGATAAATCTCTCAACGGTTTATTATGATTCGTCTCCAGATTTTACTGGTTCAGATAAATCTCTCAACGGTTTGTTCTTATTCATCTCCAGATTTTTACTGGTTCAGATAGATCTCTCAACGGTTTATTCTGATTCATTCTCTGTTTAGATCCAGTTCAAACTTTCCGTCAACAATCACCTTCGGATGGCATCTACAAGCCCATCTCCGACAATTCTCCTCTGTTTCTCCAAATGGAATCTTTAAACCCATTTCCATACACAATCAAACCAGCGCGTCATCAAGTGCAAATTTCTGGGCACTCTAGTGTTCAATCATCTTCTACTTTCAAGCCACAAACGACAAACGTGTCGATCTCGCTTTTCAAGTTTAAGAAGATTGAACAGGGGCAGCTGTTGTAACCAAAAATTTTCCCTCCCATTTTTCATAAGAAGACACAACCCTAGGGTTTCTAGGATATTCAAGTTGGCTCAGAAATCGACCATACAGATTCTCTTCTGTGGCAGTAAACCAGCAATTAGGATTTCTTGCAATTCTCAAAAGAAAATGAGTTTTCTAAGATCCAATTAGCTTTCACAGGCCTTCATGCTTCCTCAAGGTTGTATTTATGATTTCTTCAAGCTACAAGATTTTGAGACGATTCTGTCTGTTCATGGTCAGATGTGATGTCGCTCACGGGTTTATCTTCAAAGAATCGGAAGAAATTTGAGTTTGGAAAACTTTAAAATTATCAAATCATCGCAAGTTGTTGATTGGGAATTTCAAAAAAAAAATCAATTAGAAATTACAAGTTGTTGATGATAAAAGATTTCAAGTCATAAAATAACACCAGAATACTTCATGCTACAACTCAAGATTTTCTCCAATTTCAAACATTGTTACAAAACAATTTATTCTTTTAAATACTTTATGTTTTACAACTTATTGTATTTAAAGATGAATTGGTACAACTATTGGATACAATACAAGAATGATATTTCTAAGTTACAAAGAAAATCCAAATGGATGTTTGGCCTATGAGAATTAATCTATGCCTAAGTTTGTTTGAAGATTGAAGTCGTATCAAATTCCTTTGCTTATCTCCAAGACTTCCATGCTTGCCACAGATTTCTTGCGTTCTTTGCTTTGTCATCTCCAATTTTGCTCACAGGAAAACAAGAAAAAGAAAACACGATTAGTACAAAATTATATGGGCATGAACAAGAAAATTTTCCAAAAAGTATTCATCATTAAGGTTTGCAATGTGGAATCAAAATGCAGTTTAATTCATCACAACCTATTTCCCCTAGTTGCAAATCACAAGAAGGTTACCCTTCTTGGTTCATAAAAATAAAGAAGAAAACAAAATTCTACAAACTGAACCAAATAAATGCTACAAACTGTCCAAACAACAAACAACAACGCAAACTAAACCAAACAAACAGCATTGTCACAAACCAAACAGCAGCATTATCACAACTGGACAAACAACAAACAGTATCAACAAAAAACGAGGCAGCAGTATGACAAATAGCTAGATGCTAAGTCAAACAAAAACTTGCTCAAGAAGTCTTCATTTTCCAACTGCAAACCTTTCAGAATTAGTAAAAAGGCAAAATAGCAAATTGCTTTTTTATTGTCATTGAGAGAGAAGAGAGGAAAGAAGTTACCTAGGCTATTGGAATTGCCCAAAATGCACATTCTTCAAAAAAGCTCTACTACAAAAGAGGAGCTGCTGCAAACCCAAGAATCATTAAATTTGCTAAAAAACAAAACTACAACAAAAAGGCCATAAGGACAATATACCAAAATATTCAAATTTTTTGGTTTCCCACCATTTGCATATGGATATAACAGAAGCAGGGCAATCGAGAAAAGGGGCAGAAAAAAGAGCAACATGTCTCAAACTGAAAAGATAGTTAACAAACTTCAAACGCAAAAACCTTTCAACCATCCAAGAAAGCATCACAACCCAAAACCATCAGTAAGCCTCAAACATCCCAAACACAAAACCAGAAACATCATCAAATAAAAAACCTGTAAACCATCAGTAAGCCTCAAACATCCCATCACTGAACCAAACTTCAAACTCACAAAACCAAAAACAAAGCCTCAAAAATCTCAAACCTGCAATAAGCTTCACAAACTCAAAACCAGAAACATCATCAAATCAAAAACCTGTAAACCATCAGTAAGCCTCAAACATCCCATCACTGAACCAAGCTTCAAACTCACAAAACCAAAAACAAAGCCTAAAAAATCTCAAACCTGCAACAATCTTCACAAATCAAAACCAGAAAACATCATCAAACCAAAAACCTGTAACAAACCTAAAACCCAAACAACAAACCAGTAACATATCCAAGAAAAATTTCAAACTGTTAACCATCAAACAAATCCAAAACCAAAACACAGTAGCCAAGCTTTAACAATAAAAACTAGTTAACCATCAACAATGCCTCAAAAAGTCCCAGACCTGTAACAAGCTTCACGACAACAACCAGTAATCATCCTCAAACACAACACCAGCAACATAACTATCACAAAAAATCCCAAAACCAGAAGAACAAAAAACCAGCATCACATCCCAAAACCTGTGAATAAGCCCCAAAATAAAAAATTACAGTAGCAAGCTTCCAAAATCCCCAAACTTTTAATCATCATCATTCAAACAAAGGAAACAGAAGAGATTACCGACAATCCAGTGAAGCCACGCTCTTCCCCTCGTGCAACTTCTGCCACCACTGAACACAACCCTCGTTCTCGCCTCTCCCTTTCTAAATCACAAGAAATTGTAAAGCTCCAATAGGTATGGATTCTTCCTCTTTCTCACACTTCTGTAGACATATTTCCTGCATTTAAAACAACAATTTCTTAGTTAACAGAAAACACAAAGATGGAATGATCGACAAAATCGTTAAGCTTTAAAAATAACAGAGAAAACCCTACCTTTTCAAAAATCGTAGAACTTGATTAGGGAGGCGAGAGGGTTATGTTCTGGCAACAGAGAGTTAGGGGGAGGTCAAGGATGAACTAGTTTCGGATCCTTTGGGTTCAAATCCGATTTCAAAAATTAGGTTTTTAAAAGATGCAAATCGCAGTGAGACAAAGAGATTATGTTACTGAATAGGGCGATTCGGCCATGAGGCTAGACAGGGACGGGTAGTGAGGATGGTTAAAAGGTTTCAACGAATGGAAGATGTGAACGAAGATGAAGAACGACGCCGCGTGAGATTTCCCAAAACCCTAATTTTATTTTGTCCCTTAATCAATAACATAATTTGGTTTAGAAACTTGGATTTGGATTTTGCTGGTTTGTTGTTGGATAGCCCAGCGAAATCCTTAAGCCCATTTTCGTTTTGCAGGCCACCCCCCCTTTGGCTTGTTTTTTGTTACAGCAAATAAACCATTATTTTCTTTGGGCCTCCTCCCAAATCACCATAAGCCCATGCTGTTTTCTTTGGTTTATTTTCTACTCATTCTTTTTTTGTTATACAAAATGCTATTAACACTTAAAATATATTTTTATTTAGGCTTTGTAAATAATTTTTATCATTTTCTTTCTTTAATAAATTTTGTCTTAGATTTAATTGACTTAATAAAACACCAAAAAATAATAATAGATTTTAGTTTTGTCCTTCTTTAATTTATTTTTGTTATTCACATGATTAAAAAACACAAAAAGATAATGCATACAATTTTAATCTCTTTTAGTAAATTATTTCAATTTTAGAATAGGTTTTACTTTCTTCCCTTCAAGTAAATACTTAAAATCTCATTTCCATATTTTTGTTGATTTTATTTTCATGGATTATCATAGCTTTGATTAATCACGCAAAATTCGATTTGATTGTATTGATTGTTATTTGGACCTTTCTATCACATTTGATTCATCCCCATTTGTAAAAAATTGTACCCCCATTCCCGAATATTTTGTAACAGCGTAGAATTTCAATTCCCTCAATTTACTATTTTCCCTATACTGTATTGTAATTAGCCGTGTATGGCAAGATTCAAAAATCAATCGCTAGATGACCTAATCAAAGAATAAAACAACTTGAAACCAACACACTTTTTCAGACGCGCACCTCTAGGGTAACCTCGCTCGTTGCTTTGGAAATACAGTCATGTCCCTTGAATATGGGACGCTTTAGCTATGAACCTTCGATAATAAAGATCGTAGTCCCTCGATGACCCTCGACGTTGCCTTCAATTAAAACGATCTCGTCCCTTACGAAAATTGCTAAAGCGTCTCATTATTTACCTTCGATGACTGTAAAAATTGACCCGTGCCTGTCCCTTCACATCCAACGGTGGGGCTTCTTACCAAATCAATGGTAAGATAGCACCATTAAAAGGAGGAAGAAAAGGACAATTTAAGACCTTTCGAGTAGATAGATTCGCTCTTAGTTACTCGCTTTCTCACGATAAAAACTTTTACACCTACACTTTCATTTCAAAACATTTTCAAAAAGACAAAACGTTTTATATACGTTCTTATAGAGACGAGAACCATTGCAAAACATCTTTTTAAAACAATTTTTGAAACACGATTCACAAACACGTCTTTGAACCACTTTTCGTAACAAAACTTTGTACGCGTTCTTATAGAGACGAGAACCATTACAAAGAGATTTTTCAAAATACTTTCAAATCCCACACCACAAGCACACTGTCAAATGAAAGCAAGTGATCTAAACGAGTAACTAAGAGCCCATGGAAAACCATGGATGAAAAGGGTGCTAATACCTTCCCTTTTCATAATCTACCCCCCAAACCCGAGAAATAATCTCGAAAGGTCTTTCCTGTGCTTTTTTACCTTTTACTTTTGGATAAAAGAAAAGTCGGTGGCGACTCTTGCTATCCGCACAAATGCGATCAAAACGCAAAACATCAAGTCAGTTCTCCCACCGTATCACAGAACTGGCGACTCTGTTGGGGATAAATTAAAAGTGGGGTTACCTTAGGGTTAGATCACCTTTACTCGCTTTCATTATTTAATTTGTATGGTTTATATTTAGTTCTTTGTATTGGGTGTTGTACCCCAAAATTTGCCCTCCCATATTCTTCAAGATTTGTCAAGAATCATCTTCTAATGGTTCAAGATTGCTCAAGGGGTAGACAATCAAACCACTTCCTAAGACAGTTGAAATTAGGGTTTTGGTTCTTTCAAGGAATTTGGGGTTTTCAATGGTTCAATCAAGTCTCATAGGCCTCTATACATTCTCAAGCACCTACATGTCATGTTTCAAGACTCACAATGCCAATTTGCACAGTCAAAAGCTCTATTTGATCCACAGTCAACTACAAGGGCAAAATGGTCATTTTGCAGTCAAAAGTCAGAATATTTGGTCAACATCTTATATTGAGTTCACAATCATCATTTTATCAAGTCTTGATCATGATTCCACAAGCATGGCTCAAAAATCATCAAGATGCAAAAAGTTACTATTTTTGGGCAGTAGAAAAGTCAACTGTATCTTGACTAGAGCATAACTTTTTCATGGTTCATCATAAAAATCCCATCCAATGCTCATTTTGAAGGGGATGACAGTTTCTACAATTCATATTCACATTCCAAGTCCAAGAAATGCTCTCACAAAAAGTTATCAATTTCTACATTATAGGTCAAATTCAAAAGTCAACAAAAATGCACTTTAAGTGAAAGACCATATCTTGATATTGGTAAATCCAAATGACATGGGACCAAAGGAAATGGTTAGAGGACTTCAAGACCTTTCCAAAATGTCCAAGAACATGTTCATATGATAAAAATTGAGCAAGATATGCATTGGAGAAGTTGGGAAATTTTTGTGAATTTGCAAAAGTCAACTTTTCTCAAAACACTTTGTTTTTGCTAATGGGCCTCAAATTTCTTCTTGAAACTTTATCCATGGTCTATGCACGACCCATCAAGCTTAATTGAATTATTTTCTTATTTTTTATTAATTATTTGGATTTTTAATCAATATTAATTCATTTAATTAATTTAAATTGTAGGAAAATACAAAGATTTGATTTTTCAATCTTTTTGTGAAGCAAGAATGACCTAAAAAGGCTGGCAATTTCGTGCACCAAGTCAAAGATGCCATATCTCCCAAATTGGCAACTTTCTTCAATCAAAAAGATTCAAAAATATATGATTTGCAATCAAATATTCAAATCATCATTCCATGGATTTCTTTGCAAGATTTTGACCTAATTCTATTCTATTCTATATACACAAGCTAACCCTAATCATGCATACGTGAATTTGCTGCAGAAAAAGCCATAACCAATTCAAAAAAATTCAAGAAAACTTGAAAACTATTTTCTATATTCCAGGCCAATTCAAGAACTTTTGTTGATTCAAACACATTGCTGGAAGTGCCAGAGACGTATTGCAATCAAAACCAAGCATAAAAGCTCAAGAAACCATCACCTACAGTCTCACGGTTTGACATTTTTTCTCATAATCGCAACTCTTAATTCATGAGCATTTAACGTGATTTTTTGATTGTTTTGCATTGCTTGAATCCATATGAAGCTATTGGAATAGTTTAATTGAGTTATGAAGCACAGAATCATAAATTGCCATTGACAAATTTTAGGGTTCATAAACTTTGAATTTGGGGATTCAGTAACCAGGAAAAATTGAGACCACTAAGGCATATGGTTGAGACCGTCAGAACAAGACGAACATAGCTAGACCCTCGCGAAACATTTATATAGAGCACAACTCTATTCGCTATTTTTGGTCACTGTATATTGTGGGGGTTAAAAACCCCCGCTATCTAACATGTTTTTTACAGGTACAAAGGAGGAAGATGAAGACGTGTAAGCGTATCATTGGTGGGTTAAAAAAAACGCGCGCTTGTTTTGTGTTTACAGCATATTTATTAATTTTTATATATTATATTTGCTTCTTATTCTTATAACAAACACAGGCAAATGGTGTAGTGGTTGATGTGCTGGCTTGTAATTATTGGGACCTGGGTTCGAATCCCAGGTCCCCCAAAATGTTTCTATTATTTTTCTTAATATGATTGTGTGCAGGCTTCCAAAAGCGTTCTACCATGTACTCCATACAACAACGCGCCAAGTGGCTATAGGCACAAATCCAATGGTCAAAAGATGAAGACCACCATGCTCCCAGTCAATGCACATGTGGACGATCTCAGAAGTCAAATAGGCCTGTGTGTAAATGGGCTTGAAAATTGCTAACAAACCTCCATATTGGGCCAACACCCCCCTGGGTTCTTTTCCTTTTTCTATTTCTATTTAATTATTTTTATTATTATTATTTAATTAACTAACAAATTAATTTATTTTCATAATAAACTCAGAAAACTAAAAAATGTAAATATTTTTATTATTATAATTATTTGTTAATTTCACTTTATTATTTTTATAAATAAATACTAATATGACTAATTTAGTTTAATTAAGTTTAATTTTGATTTTTTCACAATAAATAAAATTAACATAGAATTAGGGTTTTGACAACTTTTAATCATGCTTTCCTTTTTATTTTATTTTCATTAAAAACATTAAAAAACTCAAAAAATATTTCTTTTAATTAATTAATTAATTAGCTTTAGGATTAATTTAATTTAATGCAAAAGGACTAAAATCTCATTCTTTCACAACAAAAGGGTCAAAACCCTAAGGACTTCTCTGATTTAATTTCTTTTCGCGCATATTAATTTTTGATCATATTTATGTAATTGCTCCGAGGATGTAATAGCGTAATTAGGACTTTTTATCGCTTTCTTTATTTTCTCGCATTTACTTTTCAAGGGTTGCTTTTGGCGATGTAAATACCCGACGCCTTGTAATAGCTTAGATTTACTTTCCGCAATTTACTTTCAGCAAGCTAGTAACTGTTAGATGTATGTTAACTATGCATGACAAGACTTGTATGAAATTAAAATCAACCCGTAGCTCACCACAACATGTTCAAAGATAATTTAACTGAATCCTGACACACGTGCACATGCCACTCTTAGGGTACGCCTCACTTGGTTGCCTCGACGTGGTCATTGAGTATAGGGTGTTTTAGAGGTCACCCTCCTGTTGAAAGATCCAAGTTGCCTCGAAACGGTTGCCTCAGATAAAAAGGATCTAGGACATTAGGGTTACCGCTAAGGCGTCCTACTATTGCTTTGGTGACCACACATGTCCCTATAATCGAATTGACCCGAATAACTCTAACGACGGTGCTACCTACTTCTCAATAGTAGGGATAGTACTGTCTAAAGGACATTTACACAGCTTAATTTCTTTTGAGTAGGTAGAGGTTCTCAGGTACTTGCTCTTTCAAAAAACAAAAAATACTTTTCGCACTTACACTTTTCTAACAAAAGTTTTTCAAACAAACACTTCATACACTCTTGAGGACTGATACAAGAGTCAAAACGAAGTTTTTAAACAAAACTCTTTTTCAAAACCCACAAACACAAGAAAAGCGAACATTTTTGAAAACATAGTGAGCAAGTACCTAAGAGCTCGTGGATAACCACAGATAGAAAGGGTGCTAACACCTTCCCTTTCTATAATCTACCTCCCGAACCGAGAAACATCTCGAAAAGGAATTTTGCTGTGCTTTTGTCCTTTCCTTGTTGGAGAACATAAAAGACGGTGTCGACTCTTGCTTACCGCGACATTTCGCGAACCAGCATTTCAAAACAGTCAGTTCTATTTTCACCGATCACAGAACTGGCGACTCTGCTGGGGACTATCTTATAAGTGAGGTGTACCTTAGGATTAGATCACCATGTTTTCAATTGTATGCCTTGAATGCTTTAATATTGTGGGCTTGTATCGGAGTTTTATAGATCCTAACCTGGATCTAGGGATACCCTTTATAAGTAGCAACAAACTGTGAGGGAACTGTGCGGGGTATACCGACATGGTTGAAGCAGTTGCTACGTTGATGTGGCACTTTGGTGAGTACCGGTAACCCTTGAGTCAAGTCAAGGAGAGTACGGGGCCGCCGCATGGTGTCGTGAAGCATCAACTGATCTTAGAACCTTACTTGACCATCCTGGCCTCTTTAGGGGTAGTGAGATGACCGACTTTGGTGCAGTCCGAAGTTGGTAGATACTCGATACTACACTCATTAAGGGTTGTTTTCTTGGAATATTTTGGTCGCCAGTTAAGTGGCTAAATCAAAACAATGAACATAGAAAACAATCCAATGATATTGAGATCCTTAGAACCCGGTTACTATTGATAGGACAGGTTTTGAGCCAACTAACTTCAAGTGGGTAATACCTAAACTCCATGCTAGCCTAAAATCTAAGGGCTCTTTGTGTGACTTGTGTGCCTTCAAACTTGAACTACTTGCACATTCTTGTTACCTGATGTTGTACCCCAAAATTTGCCCTCCCATATTCTCCAAGAAATTGCCAAGTCAGGTCACAAAATTCCCCAAGGACTATGCAGTTCAACTGTCTCCTATACAGTCAAAACTAGGGTTTGTGTTCTGATCAAAGAAAGGAAGTTTTCAAGGACCCAATAAAGTCTCATATGCTTACAAAGATGTTCAAGTATCCTCATATCAAGTTTCAAGGCATTCAGCTCAAAATTGCACAGTCAAAACCCTAAATTGCACTACAGTCAACTGTAGGGGCAAAATGGTCATTTGACAGTCAAAAGTTCAAATTTTTGGTCAACACATCATTTTGAAGCCACAAACATCATTTGATCAATGCTTGATCATGATTCTCAAAATTTGGCTCAGAAATCATCAAAGATGCAAAAGTTACTATATTTGGACAGCTGAAAAAGTCAACTAAAATTGACCAGGGCATAACTTTCACATGGATTATCAGAAAAATTCCATCCAAAGCTCATTTTGAATAGAAAGACATTTCCTACAACTCATCTTCATATTCCAAGTCCAAGAAATGCTCTCACAAAAAGTTATCAATTTCAACATTATAGGTCATTTTCAAAAGTCAACAAAAAGGGACTTTAAGTCAAAGGCCATAACTTGAGATTGGTAAATCAAAATGACATGGGACCAAAGGCATTGGTTAGAGGACTCAAAGACCTTTCCAAAATGTCCAAGAACATGTGAAAAGCTTAAATATTGAGCAAGTTATGCCTTGTGGAAGTTGGGAAATATTTGGGAATTTTGAAAAGTCAACATTGATGCAAATGATCCAAAATTGCTAATGGGCCCATTTTTCTTCCATGATTCATCATTCTAAGCCTATGCACGACCACTTGGCCCAAAGGGAAGTATTTTCTCAATTTTTATTTATTTATTTGAATTTATATTAATATTAATTCATTTAAATTATTTAAATACATGAAAAATATCTAACCTAACAAAACCAATCTTTTTATGCATGATTTGGACTCAATATTTCGTGCTTGTTCAATTATGGAAAGAATTGGTGTGATTGGAGCTAATTGACACAAAGAACCATGTGAAAAAGATTCAAAAAGATCTTACAAAATCAAATATGCAAATCATTGAATGCCATGGATTTTGTGCAATTTTCTTAACCTAATTGCTTGCATACATATTCAGGATCACAAACCTAATGGCATTAGACAAAAAGCTGCGCATAAGAACACTTTACAAACTTTGAAAAATAGCCATAAAATTGAAATCTGAATTCATTATTCTAGGTCGATTCCAACCCTAATACTTATTCAAAAAGCTTCCTTGTGAACTCCGGATCATATTCCAACTCCAAACGCCCTTCAAAGCTTCAGGAATTGGTACCTGTAACTCAAACTGCATCAAGAAAAACTCCTAATCGTGCATACCTATTCATGCATTTTTTACAAGTTTTGATATGTGTTTTGCATTCCTGATGAAGTTTACAAGCTAACCATTATGTTTAATTGCATTTTTGTGTCACACACGCGATTTTGCCATGTTCATATTCTAGGGTTTGCAGGTTTCAAAATTAGGGATTCTTAATACAAGCAAAATTAGACCATCCCAGTACTACCATTACACTCAGCTCATCTAGACGAAGAAGACTAGACCATCGCGCCAAATTTATTGGCCCTATAGCGCTAGTCGCTATTTTCTGGAAACTAGCCTAAGACAACGCTATAAAACCGTTGCCATCGTATTTTGTTTTACAGGATGAGGAAGAAGATGATCTCGTGTCACACAGCCATTGGCGCGTTTGAAAGTTGGCGCGCTACCCACTAACGCTTTCGTTTCTTTTTTTATAATATTTATTCGTGTATTATATTACAAACGTGTTTGGTTGGTACAGTTGGTCTGAGAAGGCATTGGCAAGGCATAAGACCTGGGTTCGAGCCCCAGGTCTGTATAAATCTCCATAATATTTTTCAATACAAAATCCTATGCAACGCTAACATCCAGGACATACCATACACCTCAAAGCCTGATCGTCCACACGTCCAGTTGGGTCAATTCAAAGGCCAGGATCTATGGGGTACAGCGAGTGCTAGTCAACGCTGATGCAGGCAAGCGAAAAGTCAAAGAATTCCATACTTGTTGGGCCAGATTTGCTAAGTCCAAAACCTCACAAATTGGGACTACACCCCCACCCTGGTTTGCAAATATTTTTATTTTTCTCATATCTTTTAATTATTATTTTTATTTGTTTTCTTGTTTTAATTTAATTCAATATTTTTACAATACATAAAAAATATAGAAAAATCAGAAAAAAGATGAAAATATAATAAATTATTTTATTTTACTATTTTTGTAAATAAATGCATGTAAATAAACTTAGTTTTAATTAGGTTATAATTTTAATCCTTTTAATAACTAAAATCCAAAAATAGAATTAGGTTTAATTTTTATTCTTCTTAATTTCCCTTTTACAATAATATTTGCTTATTTTATTTATTTTCTATAATTAAATTTTGCATGTAAATTAACTTAGATTTAAATTAGGTTAAAACTTAATATTTTTACAATAAACTTAAAAAACATTAGAATTAGGGTTTGATATTTTATTTTAATTTCAATCAATTCTTTTTTCTTTTAAATCTTAAAAAACACAAAAATACCAAAAACATTTTCATTTAATTTTAATTAATTCATTAACTTTAATTTTTTGCAAAAGGGTCCAACGCCCATGTTCGTAACTTATTTAATGTCGCGTATTTATTTTATATCGTTTAAATAATTATGTACATGTCCCAAAGCCTTGTAACAATTTATACTTTTCGCACTTTTATTCGCTTTATTTATTTTCCGTCAAATCGGGTCCGGTTTACTTTTGGCGATGTGGACCCGCGCCGTTTGTAATAGTTTAGATTTATTTTCCCGCAACTTTTAATTGTTAAATAAGCATGCAAGAATGAATGGCCCTAATTAAAATCAAGCGTAGATCACAACAAACATGACAAGACAAATTATCAATGAAACTGATACACAAATTCGCACACACCACCCCTAGGGTACGCCTCACTGTTGCCTTTCGAAAGGTGATCGTCGAGTAGAGGATGTCTTAGTAAGTCCTCATGATCCGGGAACCTGGCATGAGGGTAGCTTCTAAGGTGTCTTCCCATTGCTCTGGTGATCACCGCGTCCCTAAAACTCGAATTGACCCGAACACCTCCAACGGTGGTGCTACCTACCTCTCAATGGTGGAATGGTACTACTTTAAAGGACATCTACACAGACGAATTCCTTAGGGTAGGTAGGTTCTCAAGGATACTTGCTCTAATTTCAAACAAAACAAAAATCTTTTCACACCGACACTTTTCAAAAGCTTTCAAAGCAAATTTTTCAAACACTCTGACGTATGAGTCGAACTGAAATTTTTCAAAGAAACTTTTTAAAACCCACAGTTGAAAAGCAAACAAACACTTTTGAAAACACATTGAGCAAGTATCTAAGAGCCCATGGATAACCATGGATAGAAAGGATGCTAACACCTTCCCTTTCTATAACCTACCTCCCGAACCGAGAGCAATCTCTTTAAGGAATTTTTCTGTGCTTTTGTCCTTTCCATTTGGAGAAAATAAAAGACGGTGGCGACTCTTGCTTCCGCGACATTTCGCGAACCAGCGTTAAACAGTCAGTTCCAGATCCACCGATCACAGAACTGGCGACTCTGCTGGGGATAATCTTATAAAGTGGGGTGTACCTTAGGGTTAGTTCATAACTGTGTTTTTCAATTGCTTTCCTTGTTTGCTTTAAATTGTGGGACTGTCTTGGGAGTTCTATAGATCCTAACCCGGATCTGGGGATACCTTCTTAGAAAGTAGCAACAAGGCTGTGAGGGAACTGTGCGGGGTATACCGACATGGTTGAAACAGTCTGCTACGTTGATGTGGCACTTTGGTGTGTACCGGTAACCCTTGAGTTCAGTCAAGGAGAGTACGGGGCCTCCGCGTGGTGTTGTGAAGCATCAACAGACCTTAGGAACCTTAATTGAACTATCTTGGCCTCTTTAGGGTAGTGAGATAACTGACTTTGGTGCAGTCCGAGGTTGGTTGATACTCGATACTACACTCAATTGAGGGTTGCTTTCCTGGAATATTTCGGTCGCCAGTTCAGTGGCTAAATCGAAACGATGAACAATGAAAGCAATCCCGTGATATTGGGAACCTTAGAACCCGGTTACTTTGATTAGGACAGGTTGAACCCACCAACTTCAAGAGGGTACTACCCAGACCCCATGCTGGCCTTAAACCTTAAGGGCTTGTCTTGTGTGCCTTGTGTGCCTTACATGTTTGTCTTTGTATATATCTGTGGTGTGTTTAATCATAGCATCATGACATCATCCAGCATCATATGCATTGACTAACCATTTCAGGGGTTCGAATTTTCATCTTTGTTCTTGTTTTGTAGGACATGGAAACTGTTCGTAGAAAGACAATTCAAATCAATCTTGTAAGGGTACCTCCTCAGCTTAAGGAGCTTATATCCAGGATTCCCGAGAACTCTTCATTCAGTGAAAGGCATGGAAGCCTCATCAGCTTGGTCAACACCAACATTGAGGAAGATATGATTAAGGTCTTGTTCCAATTCTTTGACCCTCTGCATCACTGTTTTACCTTCTTGGATTATCAGTTGGTACCTACATTGGAGGAGTTCTCCCGGCTCCTGAAGATCCCTATCCTTGATCAGCTACCTTTCAACGGTACAGAAAAGGAACCTAAGCTTGAAGAGATTGCCAAAGCCTTGCACCTACAGTCATCCGACCTCAAGGGACATTGGGAAGTTAGAAGTGGTATCAAAGGGTTCTTAGCCAGGTTTCTGTTTGAAAAGGCCCTTGAATGTTGGAACTCTCTTGACTTGCAAGCTTTTGAAGAAGTGGTAGCCCTCCTTGTCTATGGTTTGGTGTTGTTTCCTAACCCAGATCAGCTTATTGATATCAGTGCTGTCCAGATCTTCATGTCCAGGAATCCCATACCTACATTGCTGGGGGACATCCTTCACTCATGTTACACTCGAACCATGAGAAAAAGAGGTGTCCTTATGTGTTGCACTCCTCTCCTGGGAAGGTGGTTTATTTCGCACCTTCCCCAATCAGTCCTGAAGAATGAGCGGGGTTTGAGATGGTCACAGCGGTTGATGACTCTTACACATGCAGATATACATTGGTGCCCTAGGTCCAGAGAAGATGTCACTATCATTGATCGTTGCGGGGAGTACCCTAATGTTCCTTTACTTGGAATCAGAGGAGGTATTACTTATAGCCCATGCCTGGCTTGGAGACAGTTTGGTTATGCTCGGAGAGACGGTCCTCATGACATGTTAATTCCTGACATAGTTTTTGACTTCGACAATGATACTCAAGGACTTCGTCAGAGATTTATCAGAGCCTGGAGGATGCCCAGTAGGATAGACAGCAAGACACTGGGGCACATGAATTCCATCCCGTTGGAACCCTATCTCAAGTGGGTACGCGCCCGCTCCCAGAAGTTAGTGATGCCTTATCCTCACATGCTCCCAGTAATCAAAGAACCAGTCTCGGAAGGGGAAGTGTCTCATGTTATTCAGCACCCTGATATGCCCACATCCTGGGAAGAGATGCAGAAGAGCTGGATCCAGCTTAAGGAGGAAACGAATTCTCTTGAGACTAGTCTGCATGCCAGTGAAAAGAAGGTCTTGGAGCTCACCCGTCTGTTGCATGAGGAGAGGAATCTCAACACCTACATAGCCCCGAAGAGGATGCGCAGTGTATTTTGGGATTGACTTGATTTTTGTACTTTTTGCCCATGAGGCCTTGATGTATTAAACAATGATTTCTTTAATGATAACGTGTGTTCCTTTTTGTCTACAACAAATTTGAACTTTCGAACCCTTGAATGCATTGCATACGCATTTCATACATCATGTGCATAGCAGGTTTTTCCTTTTTTCAGGTTGCTTACAGTTCTTCGCTGTTTATTTCAGCATCATGAATCCCGGATCTGAATCAACCGAGACATCAATCAAGGCTCTTCAGGCGCAGAACGCGCAATTCCAGGAATTAATCAAGGGTCTAGCTAAAGGCCAAGAAGAACTAAAGGCTATGCTCCTGAAGAAGGAGAAGAAGAAGAAGAGAAGAACCGTTCTATTCAACTCGGGCCGAAGGTTTGGCAATACTCTGCAACATGAAGAGGCTGGTTCTTCTGTTGGCAAGAGTCCTTCTCAGGCAGAAGTAAAGATTCCTACTCCAGTGGTCTCCGACAACGAGACAGATTTTGATGAAGAGCAGTACCCTCCGGCAGACGACAGGTATAAGCAACTGGAGGACAGGTTGAAGGCTATGGAGGTGCAACAAGCACCTGGGCTGGATTTCGGAGATCTGGGTTTGTCGACTGGTGTGATTATCCCGCATAAGTTCAAAGCACCAACCTTCTCCAAATATGACGGGGCGTCTTGTCCCAAGCTGCATTTAAGGTCCTATGTTCGGAAAATTCAGCCGTACTCTGCGGATAAGAATTTATGGATCCACTTCTTCCAGGAGAGTCTTTCAGGGACTCATCTCGAATGGTTCTATCAGCTGGATGGGACCAAAGTTCGTAACTGGGAGGAGCTGGCTACTGCTTTCTACAAGCAGTATCAGTATAATGCCGACCTTGCCCCCACGCGTACCCAACTCCAGGGTATGTCGTTAGGCGTAAGCGAAGGTTTTAAAGAGTACGCCCAGAAGTGGAGAGACCTGGCTGGCAGGGTGCAGCCACCATTAACTGATCGGGAGTTGGTTGACATGTTCTTGGGGACCCTATCTGGGCCATTCTTCAACCATCTCATTGGGAATTCTTCTGCTGGTTTCACTGACTTAATCTTGACTGGAGAGAGAATTGAAGCTGGGCTGAAGTCTGGGAAGATTGCAAAGGGTGCCTCATCTAGTTCAGAAAAGAAACCGTTCAAGAAGGATTCTAGTGCCGTGTATGGTTCTAGGAAATCAGAGAGACCTGAGCACCGCCAATCTGTCAGTGCGGTGATGATCGCTAAGCCTGCTGCCGCTCCTCGGCCAAACAATTCTCAAAGGGGCTGAGAGACCCCGGCGAGAGTTTACCCAGTTAAGCATGACCCTATCACAGATTCTGCCACAGTTGCTCGCAACCAATTTGGTGACTGTCAGGGAGGCTCCAAAGTTCCCAAATACAACATCTCCCAAGTACAACCCAAATGCTCGTTGTGCCTATCATTCAGAAAGCCCGGGGCACTCTACTGATGACTGTTGGGCGTTAAAGAATAAGGTGCAAGACCTTATCGATGCAAAGGAGATACAATTCGAGGCGCCTGCAAAGCCGAATGTAGTGACTGCCCCTATGCCTCAACACGGGGTAAATGCTGTTGATGAAGACATTTATGCTGTTTCTGTGGATGATCTAGCCACTCCTCTAAAGATCGTCAAGAAGAACCTACTGCAGGCCGGTTTATTTCCGAGTTGTAGTGAGGGTTGCCTATTCTGTGCTGTGTCCCCATCTGGTTGTCCCTTGCTAAAGTTAGGCATCCAAAGCTTAATGGATAGCAAGGAGATTCTATTCAAGAAGTCTGCTGTCCGGTTGGTCCCAATGGAAGAAGTTTCTGTAGTGACTATTTTCAATAACCCAATTCCGGCTCTCCCGAAGAAGCCCACTCAAATCATGACCGTTGCACCCGTTATTATCACTGTTCCGGGGCCCCTGCCCTATGTATCTGATAAAGCTGTCCCTTGGCACTATGGGGCAGATGTATATATAAACGGGATCAAACAAGAGCTCAACGCTGGCGCCAGCATCTGTGACATCACTGGCCCAGCCAAAGTTACCCGCAGTGGCAGGCTCTTCTCGCCTGACATTGCACCGCCTGCTGCCCGAAGACCGCTCCTGATAATTCCTACGAGTACACCTACTCCCGTTACTGATCAAGTTGTTGTTCCTGCTGCTAATCCGATTGTTTCTCCTGCTGCCGAGTCATCCAATACTCGGGGCAAGGGAATTGAAGTTGATCCTGCCCAGATGGAGGCACCCATACCCATAGCTGCTGAGGCCTCCCCACAAGAAATGGAGGAGATTCTGAAGATTATAAAGAAGAGCGATTTTAATGTTGTGGAACAGCTGGGGCATACGCCCTCCAAGATCTCCATGCTCTCTTTACTGCTGTGCTCCGAGGCCCATGCAAAGGCCCTAATCTCGTTCCTCAAAACGGCCCATGTGCCACATGAAACTTCTGCAGTCCAGTTCACTGACTGCGTGGCAAGTCTAATGGTAGATAATGGCTTGGGTTTCTCGGACGCTGACTTGACCGCAAAGGGGAGAGATCATAATGATGCTCTGCATGTCTCAATTGAATGCAGGGGCACCACCTTGGCACATGTGTTGGTTGATACTGGGTCATCTTTGAATGTGCTACCCAAGAAGGCTCTGGATCGTCTAGATTGTGAAGGCCTGGAATTGAAACCCAGCAACATCATCGTAAGGGCCTTTGATGGTTCAAAGAGGATGGTCCACGGAGAAGTTGACATTCCGATTAGGGTGGGCTCTCAGGTGTTCGACTCCACTTTTTATGTAATGGACATCCGTCCATCTTACTCTTGTCTGCTGGGTCGACCCTGGATACATAAGGCTGGGGCAGTGACCTCTACCTTGCATCAAAAGCTGAAGTACCCCGTCAGAGGGAAGATTGTCACCGTGCAAGGAGAGGAAGAATATATGGTGAGTCACCTAAACTCTTTCAGATACATTGAGATGGATGGGGAGTTCATTGAGACCCCCTTTCAGCATTTCGAGGAGGTGTTTCCAATTGCAGCAGAAACAACAGAAGCAAGTGGTCCTTTGAAGATGGCTTCCCTGAAGGATGCCAGGGCTGTGGTGCAGAAGGGTGAATGTGCCGACTGGGGCAGACTTCCAGACTTCACTCAGAAGACTGATAAACTTGGGATGGGTTTTACCACAGAAGGTCAGAGAGTTATGAGGAAAGCAAAGATCGGAAGACCTCCGGTATTTATTAAAAGCTCAGAAGTGAATGCTGTTGGGGAAGATCATGAAGTGGACGAAGCCGAATTCAACAGCTGGATCTATCCGACGGCCGAAGACGGATTGAACAATTGGAGTGCAAAGGACCATACCCCTGTTACCTTTGTGACGCAGTAATGAATTCCTATGTTTTGTTATTTTGTAATAAACAATGATAAACTCTATGGCCCGGTGTCTTACCCGAGGCACCGTGGTTCTATTTGTGAGGGCATACAAACTGTCATTTTATACATCATGAATGAAATCTTGGACGTTTTTCGCATTGCAAATATTGTGTTCCTTTTCTGTCTTTCCTTTACATAATTTTCAAAAAAACAGCTGTATTTACACACACACTCACTCATACAGGTTCCAATCCACTCTGGATCTCACTGATAACAGCTCTGCTACCGCCAATTATGACATCGAAAATCCGATCAACTTAGCCGAAGACGAAGGTGAAGATGATTGCGAAGTTCCTGGCGAGCTTGCAAGACTGTTGCTTCAGGAAGAGAGGGCAATTCAACCCCATGAAGAGCCAGTGGAAACAATAAACTTGGGTACTGAGGCAGACAGGAAAGAGGTAAAGATTGGTGCCAACCTAGAGCTCAGCGTGAAGCAACGGTTAACCAAGATGTTACATGACTATATGGAGATCTTTGCCTGGTCCTACGAAGACATGCCTGGGTTGGATACCGATATTGTTGTCCATCATTTGCCGACTAGGGAAGACTGCCCTCCAGTTAAACAAAAGGTCCGTCAGATGCGTCCAGAGATGTCCGAGAAGATTAAAGCCGAGGTCATGAAACAGTTTGATGCCGGGTTCCTTGCAGTAACTTCTTACCCTCAGTGGGTTGCTAATGTAGTGCCGGTACCTAAGAAGGACGGTAAGGTCAGAATGTGTGTCGATTACAGGGATCTGAATAGGGCCAGCCCCAAGGATGACTTCCCCTTACCTCACATTGATGTCCTCGTTGATAATACGGCTCAGCACAAAGTATTCTCTTTCATGGATGGCTTTTCAGGTTACAATCAGATCAAGATGGCACCTGAAGACATGGAAAAGACTACCTTTGTTACTCAGTGGGGGACCTTCTGTTACAAGGTCATGCCATTTGGATTAAAGAATGCTGGGGCAACCTACCAACGTGCCATGGTTGCCTTATTTCATGACATGATTCATCATGAGATAGAAGTGTATGTGGACGACATGATCGCTAGGTCCCAGACTGAGGAAGAGCACCTAGATCATCTGCAGAAGTTGTTTGACCGGTTGAAACTATACAAGCTGAGATTGAACCCGAACAAGTGCACCTTCGGGGTAAGATCTGGGAAGTTGCTAGGCTTCGTGGTCAGTGATAAAGGTATTCAAGTGGACCCTGCTAAGGTCAAAGCTATTCAAGAGATGCCAGTTCCTAAGACAGAGAAGGAAGTCAGAGGCTTTTTAGGACGCCTGAATTACATCGCTCGATTCATCTCTCATCTGACTGCTACCTGTGAGCCAATCTTCAAGCTACTGAAGAAAGATCAGGTAGTACGTTGGAACGATGAATGTCAGGCTGCCTTCGACAGAATCAAAAAGTACCTCCAAGAACCACCTATCCTTATGCCACCGGTTGAAGGGAGACCTCTGATACTATATATGACAGTGCTTGACAATTCAATGGGGTGTGTGCTGGGGCAGCATGACGAGTCTGGCCGAAAAGAGCATGCCATTTATTACCTTAGCAAAAAGTTTACCGACTGTGAGACCCGATACTCACTGCTTGAGAAAACTTGCTGCGCTTTGGTATGGGCTGCTCGCCGGCTGAGACAGTATATGCTGACTCACACTACTTTGTTGATCTCAAAGATGGATCCTATAAGGTACATATTCGAAAAGCCTGCTCTGTCCGGGAGAATTGCAAGATGGCAAATGATCTTGACGGAATACGATATTCAGTACACGACCCAGAAAGCCATCAAGGGAAGTGTATTGGCAGACCACTTAGCACATCAAGCTGTAGATGACTACCAATCAATGAACTTTGAGTTTCCGGATGAAAGCATCATGATAGTAACTGATTGTGAAGCGCCTGGACCGGATGAAGGACCTGAGCCAGGATCCCGATGGTCTATGCACTTTGACGGAGCCTCCAATGCTTTGGGAAATGGTATCGGCGCCATAATCATATCTCCACAAGGTACTCATACTCCACTCACCGCCCGGCTATGTTTCAACTGTACCAACAACATGGCGGAGTATGAGGCGTGTATCATGGGTCTTCAAGCTGCGATCGACCTAAGGATCAAATTTCTAAGTGTCTTCGGAGATTCCGCTCTCGTGATCAATCAGATTAAAGGAGAGTGGGATACGAAACATCCAAACTTGATTCCTTACAGAGAATGTGTGTTGACCATGATTCCCCACTTCACAGAGATAACCTTTGAACACTTTCCAAGAGAAGAGAATCAGTTAGCGGACGCGTTGGCTACAATGTCTTCAATGTTCAAGGTTAAATGGGATAATGAGGCTCCCCGGATCATCATCTGGAAACTGGACGAACCGGCATACTGTTGCGACCTCGAAACTGAATTGGTGACTGAGAAGCCTTGGTACCACGAAGTGAAGAGATATCTGGAAGCTCAGGAATACCCTGAAGGTGCCTCTGTCAATGATAAGAAATTCCTGAGGAGGTTTGCAGCCAAGTTCTTCCTAAGCAACGACGTCTTGTACAAGAGAAACCATGATTCAACCTTGCTGCGTTGTGTGGATAAGATTGAAGCGGAGAGAATCATGGAAGAGCTACATGAAGGGACCTTTGGTACGCATTCCAGTGGACATACTATGGCTAAGAAAATCCTACGGGCAGGATATTACTGGTCCACGATGGAAGCTGACTGTTACCAACATTCCAGGACATGCCACAAGTGCCAGATCTACGCAGACAAGGTGCATGTTCCTCCGGTTCCCCTGAATGTTCTGACTGCGCCTTGGCCATTTGCAATGTGGGGCATAGACATGATCGGCGAGATAAAACCTACGACATCCAATGGACATCGCTTCATCCTAGTGGCGATTGATTATTTTACGAAGTGGGTCGAAGCAGCATCCTATGCTACGGTAACCAAGACTGTGGTGGCACGGTTCATTCGACACAACCTAATCTGTCGGTACGGCGTCCCTGAGCGGATTATTACAGACAACGGTACCAATCTGAACAATAAGATGATCGCTGAGCTCTGCGAACAGTTCAAGATACAGCACCACAATTCTTCTCCTTACAGACCGAAGATGAATGGGGCTGTAGAAGCAGCTAACAAGAACATCAAGAAAATTGTGCAGAAAATGACAGTAACTTACAAAGATTGGCACGAGATGTTACCATTCGCTCTGCATGGATACCGTACCTCAGCTAGGACGTCAACCGGGGCAACTCCTTTCTCTCTGGTTTATGGCATGGAGGCAGTCTTGCCGATCGAAGTACAAATTCCTTCTCTCCGGATAATGAAGGATGCAGATCTGAACGAAGATGATTGGATCCAGACACGACTTGACCAACTCAACCTCATTGACGAAAAGAGACTTGCTGCTATCTGTCATGGTCAGACGTATCAGAAACGAATGATCAGGGCATTTAACAAAAAGGTCAGACCACAGGAATATCAAGTCGGGGATCTGGTAATCAAGAGAATCATCCTTCCTCAGAGTGATCCAAGGGGCAAATGGACCCCTACGTACGAAGGGCCATTTGTGGTTAAGCATGTGTTCTCAGGAGGAGCAATGATCTTAACCAACATGGATGGTGACGACCTTCCTCACCCCGCCAATGCAGACATAGTTAAAAAATACTACGCATGAAAAAAGACCCGCTAGGCTGACACGCCTAGGCAAAAATTAGGGCTTCCCGTCGAACCAAAAGGGTTCGGGAAAAATGAAGGGATGAAAATGAAAAAATCTGTACACCCGGCAAGTCGAAAACCTGAAAAGGCGGCTTGGACAGAAATGGGTATCCCGGTGGACTGAAAACCCGAAAGGGCGGTCCAGGCAAAAATTAGGGATAAAAGCGTAAAACTATGTCTCATTGATCACTTTGCATCCAGAATCCGGAATCTACATCAAGTTCAGACGGCATCGATCAGTCAGCTTCACCTTCAACCAAGGTCATCAAGTGATGAGACGCTCAAAGTTATAAAGGCAATAGCAGAATTGAAACCCAGTGGGATCATTCATATTCACACAGCTGTTTATTTTCTTCTGTACAAAACTTGTATAAACTCTTTTGATCGGCGACGTACCTCTTACTAGGACGTCAGCCTCTTGTACACAAAATGCCTATTTTTAGGCCATTCAAAATCAATACAAATATACTTTCAGTTAAAACGTGCCAAATGTTTTTCTTTTTCTGTTTTGTTTTTGCGAAGAACGTCCAAGGTTCAAGTTGTGATGTATGCATTGACAATAATTTGCTAACTCATAAATATTTGCATACGAAACAAAGGAATTAATTGCAGGTGACACTAGAAACAGGGGCAATAAAAGAATTGCCTGAGCAGTCTAATTGTTCTATCCTCCAAGGTACCAAGATAGGTTCAGCTAAAGAACATGACCGAGCATCTTAATCCCCCAGAGAGTAGTTCAGCAAAACAATACACTCTTCTCTAAGCAAAATTATCAAATATCAAGGAAATTGAGTATTCTCCCGTAGATCTCAATACTTCCCCAGCAGCAATACATATATTCTTAAACAAGCATCCCCGGCAGTCTTGGTCTAAAGATTGTTCCCTGGCGGTATACCAACGTTCAAAGGAATCACTTCCCCAGCAATTCAAAACTTCCCAGGAGAGTCCAATCCAGTTCCCCAAGAGGATTGGAGTCCATATCCCCCAAGCAGTAAGCTTATCCCCAGTATATTCTGGAAGCTTATCCCCTATCAGAGCACGAACGCGTCGTCCGGCTTTATTTAAAGAGTTATTTCCTCAATGGGATATAACTGGGTTATCCTCAGCCAAAAGCCACGGAAAGAGCGTCGTCAACGAAGCCTTCTTACCCCAGCGAAGTCTATCAGCACTTCCAACACAACAAGGGTATCCCCAGCAAGTTATCATCAACACTCAGCAAAGCATCCCTCTCCCCACAGAGTATCACTCCCCAGTATGGTCGCTAGAGTATTTTTCTCCCCGCAGAATCTTCCATTTGCCAAGTTCATTCCTCAACAGAGTCATCTTCTCCTACCGGCATTCTTGCAACTATCATCCCCAGCGGAAGCAAAAATATTTTCTTCAAGATCAGCCCAGGATACGACTTCCCGGCACCCGTCAAGGATTTACTTTCCTAGACAAAAACATACATAAAACATCACATACATCATTATAGCATGCATAGACGCATCATATCATACAAATCTCATTTATGTTGAGAACATCATTGCTTGATCCATATCATGCACTGCATATGACTGACCTTTACCTTTCAGGAAGGATGCAGTTGAAATTCTCAAAACATAGTTCAAAGCCTTCTCTAGTCCAGCTAAATCGACTCCCAACAGATTTTTCTGATAGAGACTCAGTAGAAGTTATAGTCCCCTCTCCGACAAGTGCGTGAGGTGGTAATTCCTTTTTTAAGACGTTTCCCTCTCCGACGATGAGTGTGAGGTGATAATCTCTTATGGTCCCCTCTCCGGCAAGTGCGTGAGGTGGTAATTCCTTTTTTAAGACGTTTCCCTCTCCGACGATGAGTGTGAGGTGATAATCTCTTATGGTCCCCTCTCCGGCAAGTGCGTGAGGTGGTAATTCCTTCTTCAGATGTTTCCCTCTCCGACGATGAGTGTGAGGTGATAGTCTCTTATGGTCCCCTCTCCGGAAAGTGCGTGAGGTGGTAATTCCTTCTTCAGATGTTTCCCTCTCCGACGATGAGTGTGAGGTGATAGTCTCCCATGGTTCCCTCTCCGACGGTGTGTGAGGTAGTAATCCCTTTTTCAGATGTTTCCCTCTCCGACGATGAGTGTGAGGTGATAGTCTCCTATGGTTCCCTCTCCGACGGTGTGTGAGGTGACAATTCCTTTTCCTATGATTCCCTCTCCGAAGGCGAGTGAGGTGAGTCCCTTTCAGCTTATAATGGCCTATGGTTCTCTTCCCAATATTGCAAAGATGGTAATTCCCATCAAGATGTTTTCTCAACGAGCGTTGTTGAAGTTAAAATCACCCAAGGTTCTCTTACCATTCATGCTAAGACAGCAACCATCCCTGGTTCATTCATCAGCGTTTGAAGCTCCAGACTCATCTCCTGTAACCAGTCAGGACGCATCTATACCAAGCATCTGAAAATCAGCTCCTGCAACGTGTCAGGTACTCATTTTTCTTTTGTAGGTATGCAGGTTCTCGCTAAGGAATCTCTTACGCGATCAACATCTAGATGGCATCTATAAGCCCATCATCCTGTCCAGCAATCTCCTAAATGGCATCTATAAGCCCATTCTCCACCATCACTGCTACTATGTGAGCGCAAATTTCTGGGCACTCTAGTGTTCAATCATCTTCTACCCTCGGATTATGAAAGGCACGTCAGCCAATCTGCATCCTCAGGTCTAAGAAGAGTGAACAGGGGCAACTGTTGTACCCCAAAATTTGCCCTCCCATATTCTCCAAGAAATTGCCAAGTCAGGTCACAAAATTCCCCAAGGACTATGCAGTTCAACTGTCTCCTATACAGTCAAAACTAGGGTTTGTGTTCTGATCAAAGAAAGGAAGTTTTCAAGGACCCAATCAAGTCTCATATGCTTACAAAGATGTTCAAGTATCCTCATATCAAGTTTCAAGGCATTCAGCTCAAAATTGCACAGTCAAAACCCTAAATTGCACTACAGTCAACTGTAGGGGCAAAATGGTCATTTGACAGTCAAAAGTTCAAATTTTTGGTCAACACATCATTTTGAAGCCACAAACATCATTTGATCAATGCTTGATCATGATTCTCAAAATTTGGCTCAGAAATCATCAAAGATGCAAAAGTTACTATATTTGGACAGCTGAAAAAGTCAACTGAAATTGACCAGGGCATAACTTTCACATGGATTATCAGAAAAATTCCATCCAAAGCTCATTTTGAAGAGAAAGACATTTCCTACAACTCATCTTCATATTCCAAGTCCAAGAAATGCTCTCACAAAAAGTTATCAATTTCAACATTATAGGTCATTTTCAAAAGTCAACAAAAAGGGACTTTAAGTCAAAGGCCATAACTTGAGATTGGTAAATCAAAATTACATGGGACCAAAGGCATTGGTTAGAGGACTCAAAGACCTTTCCAAAATGTCAAAGAACATGTGAAAAGCTTAAAGATTGAGAAGTTATGCCTTGTGGAAGTTGGGAAATTTTTGGGAATTTTGAAAAGTCAACATTGATGCAAATGATCCAAAATTGCTAATGGGCCCATTTTTCTTCCATGATTCATCATTCTAAGCCTATGCACGACCACTTGGCCCAAAGGGAAGTATTTTCTCAATTTTTATTTATTTATTTGAATTTATATTAATATTAATTCATTTAAATTATTTAAATACATGAAAAATATCTAACCTAACAAAACCAATCTTTTTATGCATGATTTGGACTCAATATTTCGTGCTTGTTCAATTATGGAAAGAATTGGTGTGATTGGAGCTAATTGACACAAAGAACCATGTGAAAAAGATTCAAAAAGATCTTACAAAATCAAATATGCAAATCATTGAATGCCATGGATTTTGTGCAATTTTCTTAACCTAATTGCTTGCATACATATTCAGGATCACAAACCTAATGGCATTAGACAAAAAGCTGCGCATAAGAACACTTTACAAACTTTGAAAAATAGCCATAAAATTGAAATCTGAATTCATTATTCTAGGTCGATTCCAACCCTAATACTTATTCAAAAAGCTTCCTTGTGAACTCCGGATCATATTCCAACTCCAAACGCCCTTCAAAGCTTCAGGAATTGGTACCTGTAACTCAAACTGCATCAAGAAAAACTCCTAATCGTGCATACCTATTCATGCATTTTTTACAAGTTTTGATATGTGTTTTGCATTCCTGATGAAGTTTACAAGCTAACCATTATGTTTAATTGCATTTTTGTGTCACACACGCGATTTTGCCATGTTCATATTCTAGGGTTTGCAGGTTTCAAAATTAGGGATTCTTAATACAAGCAAAATTAGACCATCCCAGTACTACCATTACACTCAGCTCATCTAGACGAAGAAGACTAGACCATCGCGCCAAATTTATTGGCCCTATAGCGCTAGTCGCTATTTTCTGGAAACTAGCCTAAGACAACGCTATAAAACCGTTGCCATCGTATTTTGTTTTACAGGATGAGGAAGAAGATGATCTCGTGTCACACAGCCATTGGCGCGTTTGAAAGTTGGCGCGCTACCCACTAACGCTTTCGTTTCTTTTTTTATAATATTTATTCGTGTATTATATTACAAACGTGTTTGGTTGGTACAGTTGGTCTGAGAAGGCATTGGCAAGGCATAAGACCTGGGTTCGAGCCCCAGGTCTGTATAAATCTCCATAATATTTTTCAATACAAAATCCTATGCAACGCTAACATCCAGGACATACCATACACCTCAAAGCCTGATCGTCCACACGTCCAGTTGGGTCAATTCAAAGGCCAGGATCTATGGGGTACAGCGAGTGCTAGTCAACGCTGATGCAGGCAAGCGAAAAGTCAAAGAATTCCATACTTGTTGGGCCAGATTTGCTAAGTCCAAAACCTCACAAATTGGGACTACACCCCCACCCTGGTTTGCAAATATTTTTATTTTTCTCATATCTTTTAATTATTATTTTTATTTGTTTTCTTGTTTTAATTTAATTCAATATTTTTACAATACATAAAAAATATAGAAAAATCAGAAAAAAGATGAAAATATAATAAATTATTTTATTTTATTATTTTTGTAAATAAATGCATGTAAATAAACTTAGTTTTAATTAGGTTATAATTTTAATCCTTTTAATAACTAAAATCCAAAAATAGAATTAGGTTTAATTTTTATTCTTCTTAATTTCCCTTTTACAATAATATTTGCTTATTTTATTTATTTTCTATAATTAAATTTTGCATGTAAATTAACTTAGATTTAAATTAGGTTAAAACTTAATATTTTTACAATAAACTTAAAAAACATTAGAATTAGGGTTTGATATTTTATTTTAATTTCAATCAATTCTTTTTTCTTTTAAATCTTAAAAAACACAAAAATACCAAAAACATTTTCATTTAATTTTAATTAATTCATTAACTTTAATTTTTTGCAAAAGGGTCCAGCGCCCATGTTCGTAACTTATTTAATGTCGCGTATTTATTTTATATCGTTTAAATAATTATGTACATGTCCCAAAGCCTTGTAACAATTTATACTTTTCGCACTTTTATTCGCTTTATTTATTTTCCGTCAAATCGGGTCCGGTTTAATTTTGGCGATGTGGACCCGCGCCGTTTGTAATAGTTTAGATTTATTTTCTCGCAACTTTTAATTGTTAAATAAGCATGCAAGAATGAATGGCCCTAATTAAAATCAAGCGTAGATCACAACAAACATGACAAGACAAATTATCAATGAAACTGATACACAAATTCGCACACACCACCCCTAGGGTACGCCTCACTGTTGCCTTTCGAAAGGTGATCGTCGAGTAGAGGATGTCTTAGTAAGTCCTCATGATTCGGGAACCTGCCATGAGGGTAGCTTCTAAGGTGTCTTCCCATTGCTCTGGTGATCACCGCGTCCCTAAAACTCGAATTGACCCGAACACCTCCAACGGTGGTGCTACCTACCTCTCAATGGTGGAATGGTACTACTTTAAAGGACATCTACACAGAAGAATTCCTTAGGGTAGGTAGGTTCTCAAGGATACTTGCTCTAATTTCAAACAAAACAAAAATCTTTTCACACCGACACTTTTCAAAAGCTTTCAAAGCAAATTTTTCAAACACTCTGACGTATGAGTCGAACTGAAATTTTTCAAAGAAACTTTTTAAAACCCACAGTTGAAAAGCAAACAAACACTTTTGAAAACACATTGAGCAAGTATCTAAGAGCCCATGGATAACCATGGATAGAAAGGATGCTAACACCTTCCCTTTCTATAACCTACCTCCCGAACCGAGAGCAATCTCTTTAAGGAATTTTTCTGTGCTTTTGTCCTTTCCATTTGGAGAAAATAAAAGACGGTGGCGACTCTTGCTTCCGCGACATTTCGCGAACCAGCGTTAAACAGTCAGTTCCAGATCCACCGATCACACCTGACAACATGAGTTCCTTGCAGGTTTTGTTTACGGTCCTTATTCATTGTAGGACCTACTTACATCACCTCACACTTTTCCTCACATGCATAGCATAACATCATAACATTGCATACATCCTGCATAAGGACTAATCCATTTCAAGGATCTCAAGTGTTTGTGATGCAGGTCATGATGAACCAACTGTCTAGCAAGGGGCAAAGGGGATTTATTTTCCTCTAGCCAGGGTTGTTCGGAGATCAAAACATGGTAACCTGAGTCAGGGGCTATGACCCACTCGATATGGTGACCTTTGACTCTTGAAGAAGGACTCTCAACAACATGAAGTTCCTTCAATCAAGCTACCATATTCAAATTCTAACAAGTTTCTCTGTTTACCTCGCGAGATCCTTGAAAACATTGCATGCATACATACATATCATTGCATAACAGGTCACCCTTTTTACAGGTCACTTATCTTCTTCGTTGCTTATTTCAGCAATCATCATGTCTTCTGAACCTTCCGCTGAACAAGCTATCAAGGCCCTCCAGGCCCAGAATGCCCAGTTCCAAGAGTTGGTTATGAGCCTAGCCCAGGGTCAACAGGATTTGAAGACTCTGATTCTGAAAGAGAGTAAGAAGAAGAAGAAGAGGACTGTTTTGTTCAACACTAGACGCAGATCTGGGAATGGTCTACAGAATGAGGCTGAGTTGACTACCTCATCTGTAGGCAAAGACAGTCCCCAAGAGAGAAGGGTTCCTAGTCCTGTGTTCTCCGACAACGAGACGGATTATAATGATGAACAGTACCCTCTTGCTGAGGATAGGTACAAATAGCTGGAGGACCGCTTAAGTGCTATGGAGATTCAGAATGTGCCCGGGTTTGACTTTGGAGACCTAGGCTTATCCTCTGGGGTGGTAATTCCACATAAGTTCAAGGCACTTGCTTTTGCCAAATATGACGGAGCTTCTTGCCCAAAGCTACACCTTCGATCGTATGTAAGGAAGATCCAACCTTACATTGCTGATAAGAATTTGTGGATCCATTTCTTCCAGGACAGTCTTTCAGGGACTCAACTCGAGTGGTTCTATCAGCTGGATGAGGCCAGTATCCGCAACTGGGAAGATTTGGCTACTGCGTTCTATAAGCAGTATCAGTATAATTCCGACCTCGCTCCTACGCGTACCCAACTCCAGGGTATGTCACTAGGGACGGGTGAAGGATTTAAAGAATATGCTCAAAAGTGGAGAGACCTTGCTGGAAGGGTGCAGCCACCTTTAACTGACCGTGAACTTGTGGATATGTTCTTGGGGACCCTATCTGGTCCGTTCTTCAACCATCTGATTGGAAACTCCTCAGCCGGGTTTACAGACCTTATCTTGACTGGGGAAAGAATTGAAGCTGGTATCAAGGCTGGGAAGATTCAAGAGGCTACACCTTCTGATGCTCAGAAAAAGCCCTACAATGGAAAAAAAGAGTCCAATGTTGTGTACAGTCAAAAGAGTCGTCGTGACCAACACGTAGGGGCAGTCATGATCTCTGGTTCTGCGTCACACCGACGACAGCAAAAGGGAAATCAACGAAGGCCATATGAGCCTAAAAGACAGTTCACCGACATCAACATGCCATTGTCACAAGCACTGCAGCACATGTTGAAGATGAACCTGATTGGGGTGATAAACCCTCCTGCGAACCCCAAGACTTCTTCTCCAAACTACAACCCATATGCGAGGTGTGTTTATCATTCCGGTAGCCCGGGGCATGATACTGACGATTGTTGGGCGCTGAAATACAAGATTCAGAATATGATTGATGCTAAGGAGATCGAATTCGAGCCTTCTGAGACTCCCAATGTGATCACTGCTCCCTTGCCAAAACATGGCTAGGATTGAGAGATTTTTGTTCATTTGAATTCTGATATTGTATTTTTCTTTGCTTATTCAAACAATTATCATGTCAAACTCTTTTATTTCATTAATGCATTACACGTGTATGTTTTGAAGTAATTGTGTTCACTATGCTTAAAATTTCTTTCATTTTTTGATGTTCAACTCTCGATTAGAAAATTCTAAACCTTTTGAGGGAGGATGACGAAAAAGATACCACGATCTTTACAATATGCTTTTGAATAGACCCCGCTAATGAGGTACAGGCATTGTTTCAAATCCTAAACAATGGAGTTATAAGGAAGATAATCCCTAGTCAACCCCTTTGAGCCAAAGAAGTTGGAGTTTTTCTTTTCAAAAATTAAAACCCTTAATTACAACCCGGGGCAGGGTAGTTTTCTCAGTTGATCCAGGTGCACAATGAATGGCATCAAATGAGTCCTTCCAAAAACAAAGACAGTGACGGTTCCGTATAATTGTAAGAACAGGTAGTCATTATCTTTCAAAAACAAAAGCCCAATAAGTCAAAACCTATGAAGGAGACTTACAAAAACTGGGGCATCCCGCTGACTGTAATCACAAAAGAAACAGTCAGGCAAAAGACAGGGATAATAAAATCAAAAAGAAAGAGGTCCTACAAACCCTCAACAAAAAGAAATGACTGCCTATCCAAAATAAACTATCAGTATCCGAACCATCACCGGAATATCATAGCAAAGACTCAAACAAGATCTAATGCACGATTAGCTGAGTTTAGGATCGAAGAACATCACGAAGAACGGGTGGGTATAAATAAAATTTGAGCCTTTATCCTTTGTTTCTTAAACCGTGAACTAGGCCACGTTATAACCCTTAAAAAGTCCTAGCTGAAGCATGGGTTAGTTCGAAAGCATACTGTTACAAAGGTATCCTGACTCCTGTAGGGCTTGTTGTAAAATCCTGAGTTGACATCACATTTTACAAAAATTCACTAGTTTTATTGAAAACTGCATTTTCAAAAAACTTCAAGACAGACATAAGCTTTGCATTCTTAAAATAACATTGTTTGCATATGACTATTTGTTCGAACAGCAGAGAAATTCGCACAATGAATATCTTGTGAACAAAAACCTTTTCAATAAAAAAGGATCACCTCAAGTGGAACAACACTTCCAACCAAGGTGCAGACATAACCGTTGTCCATCATCTGGGGCAGTCAAGTCAAGATTTAAGGAATCTCTCAAGATGCCAATTAGCCAGGGGAAAATCTCCGCCTGAGTCACTTGGGGCATTGGACATGAATTCCAGCAACGAATCTTGCATGATCAAACATCTTCTGGTGGTATGGCAACACAATACTACCGACAGTGACAACTCCCTGCACTATGAGAACGTGGACATAGTCAAAAAATACTCTGCATAATCAAAGACCCTCTAGGTCGACTAGCCTAGGCAAAAATAAGGGCTTCCCGGCGAACCAAAAGGGTTCGGGCAAAAATAAGGGGTAAAAAATGAAAAAAATCTGTACACCCGGCAAGTCGAAAACCTGAAAAGGCGGCTTGGGCAAAAATGGGTATCCCGGTGGACTGAAAACCCAAAAGGGCGGTCCAGGCAAAAATTAGGGATCAAAAGCGTACGACTATGTCCCGTCATCTCATCACTTTGCTACCAGAAGAAGATTTGTCAATCGGCAGTTATCAAGCACCTCCACAGGTACCTTATCCCGCAGAAACTGGGGCAATAAGAATTGTCCGAACTGTATAGTCGCTCTGTCCTCCAGGTACAAGGTAGGTTCAGCTGAAGAATTTGACCAAGATACCTTCATTCCCCGCAGAGTAAGACAAGATTCAACAATACTCTCTCCCCAAGCAGAGTTGGCCTCCCATCAGCC
This sequence comes from Vicia faba, assembly GCA_948472305.1. NCBI lineage: Eukaryota > Viridiplantae > Streptophyta > Magnoliopsida > Fabales > Fabaceae > Vicia > Vicia faba. The sequence goes on along the minus strand of OX451736.1, from coordinate 1,011,916,166 downwards.
CTAAAAAGGCACAATATCCCCAGCAAGTCAGCAATGCTCTTCCCCAAGCAGAGTTAGTCTCCCATCAGCCCTAAAAAGGCATAGTATTCCCAACAAGTCAGCAATACTCTCCCCCGAGCAGAGTTGGTCTACCCCCAGTCCTGAAAAAGTTGGATATCCCCAGTAGGTCTTAATATTCCCCAGCGGAGTATAAAGATATTCCTCAACAAGCATCCCCGACACTCTTAATATTCATCGACAGAGATATAAGATTATTCCTCGGCGGAATACAAGACACCCCAGTGGAGCCATTCCCTCAGTATAGTCCAAAAGTTTCCCCAGGAGAGTTGAATCATCTCTCCAGTAGATCCTGGAAGCTTGTCCCCTGCAAAGTAAAAATATCTCATCCCCTGCAGAGTTCAGAAGGTTATCCCCACCAGAGTCTAACTGGGTTATCCTCAGCAAGTTGCAACGGAAAGATCATCCTCAGCGAAGTTCTTTCTATCCCCATCAGAGTTCATCATCAAAATCTCTATTAGAGCTTATCAACGGAATCCCCAGCGGAGTTATCGTCAAAATCTCAGCAAAGCATCTCTTCCCACAGATTATTCCCCGCAGAATAATCTCTTCATCAAGTTTATTCCCCAATGGAGTTATCTTCTCCTGCAATTTTATTCTTGCAACCATCTTCGTTCATCATCCCCAGCGGAAACGAAGAATTCAACTCTATTCTCCAGCAGCTATACAGGATTTATTTTCCCCAGCTAAAAACATCACATCTTCATACATTATGACATGCATACGCATCATACAACACAAATCTCATTTATTATTGAGAACATCTTGATATCATGCAGTTCATGCATCATGAGATTGCATACAGCTAACGTTTTGCCTTTTCAGGAAAAGGTCAATCAAAAGATGGCTACCATCAACCTTTCCAAGTCCCATTTTAACACCTGTAACAAGCCAAGAAAATTCTGTGGACGACTGATCGTGGGTTAATACCTGAAACCAGACAGGACAATTATCTACTTGATCATCATGAGGCAACCCTTCACCGGTTCCTTCTCAATTCCAAGATGAAGTTTTACACGGACTCATCCTCAGGAAACCCTACACCGATTCCTTCTCATTTCAGATGAAGTTTTACACAGACTCATCATCAGGAAACCCTACACCGGTTCCTTCTCATTTTAGATGAAGTTTTACACGGACTCATCATCAGGAAACTCTACACCGGTTCCTTCTCTTTCAGATGAGGTTTCACACGGACTCATCATAAAGCAACCCTACACCGGTTCCTTCTCATTTCCAAGATGAAGTTTTACACGGACTCATCATCAGGAAACCCTATACCGGTTCCTTCTCTTTCAGATGTAGTTTTACACAGACTCATCATCAGGAAACCCTACACTGGTTCCTTCTCAATTTCAGATGAAGTTTTACACGGACTCCTCATCAGGCAACCCTACACCGGTTCCCTCTCTTTAAGACGAAGTTTTACACGGACTCGTCCTCAGGCAAACCTACACCGGTTCCTCCTCCCTTCCAAGACGAAGTTTTACATGGACTCGTCCTCAGGCAACCCTACACCGGTTCCTCCTCAGTTCCAAGACGAAGTTTTACACGAACTCATCGTCAAGATAACCTTACCCCGGTTCATCCTGAAGTTTTACACGAACTTATCTCACAGTAACCTTACCCCGGTTCCTTCAGAAGTTTTACACGGACTTATCACAAAGTAACCTTACCCCGGTTCCTCCAGAAGTTTTACACGGACTTATCACAAAGTAACCTTACCCCGGTTCCTCTTGAAGTTTCACACGAACTTATCTCAAAATAACCTTACCCCGGTTCATCCAGAAGTTTCACACGAACTTATCCCGAAGTAACCTTACACCGGTTCCTTCTCAACTCCAGACGTAGTTTTACACGAACTCGTCATCAAGAAACCCTACACAGGTTTCCTTCTCAGCTCCAGATGAAGTTTTACACGGACTCGTCATCAAGAAACCCTACACATGTTTCCTTCTCAATTCCAGATACAGTCTCACACAGACTCATCATCAGTCAACCCTACACAGGTTTCCTTCTCAATTCCAGATACAGTCTCACACGGACTCATCATCAGTCAACCCTACACAGGGCCTCTCTTTCCAAAGATGCAGTTTTACACGGACTCGTCATCAATAAACCCTACACAGGTTCTCTCTTTCCAAAGATGAAGTTTTACACAGACTCGTCATCAAGAAACCCTACACATGTTTCCTTCTCAATTCCAGATGCAGTTTCACACAGGCTCATCATCAGTCAACCCTACACAGGTTTCCTTCCTTCAAAGGTGCAGTTTTACACGAGCTCATCATCAGGCAACCCTACACAGGTTCCCTCGTTCAACTTACAAGATCACAATTCTACAAACAATCTTCGGATGGCATCTATAAGCCCATCCTCCTACCAACAATCTCCAGGTGGCATCTATAAGCCCATCCTCCTATGCATCATCTCTCCAAATGACATTTGTAATCCCATTCCCGACATCACGTTGCTGATACTATGCTATGCGAGTGCAAATTTCTGGGCACTCTAGTGTTCAATCATCTTCCACCTTCGGATCACGAAAGACACGCAAGCCAATCTACCTCCTCAGGTCTAAGAAGATTGAGCAGGGGCAACTGTTGTACCCCAAAATTTTCCCTCCCATATTCTTCAAGATTTGTCAAGAATCATCTTCCAATGGTTCAAGATTGCTCAAGGGGTAGACAGTCAAACCACTTCCTAAGACAGTTGAAATTATGGTTTTGGTTCTTTCAAGGAATTTGGGGTTTTCAATGGTTCAATCAAGTCTCATAGGCCTCTATACATTCTCAAGCACCTACATGCCAAGTTTCAAGACTCACAATGCCAATTTGCACAGTCAAAAGCTCCATTTGATTTACAGTCAAATGCAAGGGCAAAATGGTCATTTTGCAGTCAAAAGTTAGAATTTTTGGTCAACATCTTATTTTGAGTTCACAATCATCATTTGATCAAGTCTTGATCATGATTCCACAAGCATGACTCAAAAATCATCAAGATGCAAAAAGTTACTATTTTTGGACAGTAGAAAAGTCAACTGTATCTTGACCAGGGCATAACTTTTTCATGGTTCATCAGAAAAATCCCATCCAATGCTCATTTTGAAGGGGATGACAGTTCCTACAATTCATCTTCACATTCCAAGTCCAAGAAATGCTCTCACAAAGAGTTATCAATTTCTACATTATAGGTCAAATTCAAAAGTCAACAAAAATGCACTTTAAGTCAAAGACCATAACTTGATATTGGTAAATCCAAATGACATGGGACCAAATTAAATGGTTAGAGGACTTCAAGACCTTTCCAAAATGTCCAAGAACATGTTCATATGATCAAAATTGAGCAAGATATGCATTGGAGAAGTTGGGAAATTTTTGTGAATTTGCAAAAGTCAACTTTGCTCAAAACACTTTGTTTTTGCTAATGGGCCTCAAATTTCTTCTTGAAACTTTATCCATGGCATATGCACGACCCATCAAGCTTAATTGAAGTATTTTCTTATTTTTTATTAATTATTTGGATTTTTAATCAATATTAATTCATTTAATTAATTTAAATTGTAGGAAAATACAAAGATTTGATTTTTCAATCTTTTTGTGAAGCAAAAATGACCTAAAAAGGCTGGAAATTTCCTGCACCAAGTCAAAGATGCCATATCTCCCAAATTGGCAAATTTCTTCAATAAAAAAGATTCAAAAATATATGATTTGCAATCAAATATTCAAATCATCATTCCATGGATTTCTTTGCAAGATTTTGACCTAATTCTATTCTATTATATATACACAAGCTAACCCTAATCATGCATACGTGAATTTGCTACAGAAAAAGCCATAACCAATTCAAAAAAATTCAAGAAAACTTGAAAACTGTTTTCTATATTCCAGGCCAATTCAAGAACTTTTGTTGATTCAAACACATTGCTGGAAGTGCCAGAGACGTATTGCAATCAAAACCAAGCATAAAAGCTCAAGAAACCATCACCTACAGTCTCACGGTTTGACATTTTTTCTCATAATCGTAACTCTTAATTCATGAGCATTTAACGTGATTTTTTGATTGTTTTGCATTGCTTGAATCCATATGAAGCTATTGGCATAGTTTAATTGAGTTATGATGCACATAATCATAAATTGCCATTGACAAATTTTAGGGTTCATAAACTTTGAATTTGGGGATTCAGTAACCAGGCAAAATTGAGACCACTAAGGCATATGGTTGAGACCGTCAGAACAAGACGAACATAGCTGGACCCTCGCGAAACATTTATATAGAGCAAAACTCTATTCGATATTTTTGGTCACTGTATATTGTGGGGGTTAAAAACCCCCGCTATCTAACATGTTTTTTACAGGTACAAAGGAGGAAGATGAAGACGTGTAAGCGTATCATTGGTTGGTTCAAAAAAAAAACGCGCGCTTGTTTTGTGTTTACAACATATTTATTAATTTTTATATATTATATTTGCTTCTTATTCTTATAACAAACGCAGGCAAATGGTGTAGTGGTTGATGTGCTGGCTTGTGATCATTGGGACCTGGGTTCGAATCCCAGGTCCCCCAAAATGTTTCTATTATTTTTCTTAATATAATTGTGTGCAGGCTTCCAAAAGCGTTCTACCATGTACTCCATACAACAACGCGCCAAGTGGCTATAGGCACAAATCCAATGGTCAAAAGATGAAGACCACCATGCTCCCAGTCAATGCACATGTGGACGATCTCAGAAGTCAAACAGGCCTGTGTGTAAATGGGCTTGAAAATTGCTAACAAACCTCCATATCGGGCCAACACCCCCCTGGGTTCTTTTCCTTTTTCTATTTCTATTTAATTATTTTTATTATTATTATTTAATTAACTAACAAATTAATTTATTTTCATAATAAACTCAGAAAACTAAAAAATGTAAATATTTTTATTATTATTATTTATTAATTTCAATTTATTATTTTTGTAAATAAATACTAATATGACTAATTTAGTTTAATTAAGTTTAATTTTGATTTTTTCACAATAAATAAAATTAACATAGAATTAGGGTTTTGACAACTTTTAATCATGCTTTCCTTTTTATTTTATTTTCATTAAAAACATTAAAAAACTCAAAAAATATTTCTTTTAATTAATTAATTAATTAGCTTTAGGATTAATTTAATTTAATGCAAAAGGACTAAAATCTCATTCTTTCACAACAAAAGGGTCAAAACCCTAAGGACTTCTCTGATTTAATTTCTTTTCGCGCATATTAATTTTTGATCATATTTATGTAATTGCTCCGAGGATGTAATAGCGTAATTAGGACTTTTTATCGCTTTCTTTATTTTCTCGCATTTACTTTTCAAGGGTTGCTTTTGGCGATGTAAATACCCAGCGCCTTGTAATAGCTTAGATTTACTTTCCACAATTTACTTTCCGCAAACTAGTAACTGTTAGATGTATGTTAACTATGCATGACAAGACTTGTATGAAATTAAAATCAACCCGTAGCTCACCACAACATGTTCAAAGATAATTTAACTGAATCCTGACACACGTGCACATGCCACTCTTAGGGTACGCCTCACTTGGTTGCCTCGACGTGGTCATTGAGTATAGGGTGTTTTAGAGGTCGCCCTCCTGTCTAAAGATCCAAGTTGCCTCGAAACGGTTGCCTCGGATAAAAAGGATTTAGGATATTAGGGTTACCGCTAAGGCGTCCTACTATTGCTTTGGTGACCACACATGTCCCTATAATCGAATTGACCCGAATAACTCCAACGACGGTGCTACCTACTTCTCAATAGTGGGGATAGTACTGTCTAAAGGACATTTACACAGCTTAATTTCTTTTGAGTAGGTAGAGGTTCTCAGGTACTTGCTCTTTCAAAAAACAAAAAATACTTTTCGCACTTACACTTTTCTGACAAAAGTTTTTCAAACAAACACTTCATACACTCTTGAGGACTGATACAAGAGTCAAAACGAAGTTTTCAAACAAAACTCTTTTTCAAAACCCACAAACACAAGAAAAGCGAATATTTTTGAAAACATAGTGAGCAAGTACCTAAGAGCCCGTGGATAACCACGGATAGAAAGGGTGCTAACACCTTCCCTTTCTATAATCTACCTCCCGAACTGAGAAACATCTCGAAAAGGAATTTTGCTGTGCTTTTGTCCTTTCCTTGTTGGAGAACATAAAAGACGATGGCGACTCTTGCTTACCGCGACATTTCGCGAACCAGCATTCCAAAACAGTCAGTTCTATTTCCACCGATCACATTGGCCATGCTTTAATCCTCCACCCGTATTTGGGGCACATTTTTAGGTAAATAGCAATATATTGTGGAGACTGTACAGCATAGACCGATATGGTTGAAACAATGGTTATGTTAGTGTGACGCATTCGTGGGTACCAGTATCCCTCGTGGTGAATCGAGGAGAATACAGTGCCGCTGAGTGGTGTTGTGAAGCACTAATTAACCTTAGAACCCTAATTGAAAACTTGGCCATTAGGACGTAGTGAGGTAGCCGGTTTCGGTGTAAAGCTGAAAATTGGTTGATACTCGATACTACACTCATTAAGGCTAGACTTTTGGGATATCTCGGCCGCAAGAAAATATTGTTGTGCTGAGACAATGCCTAAGAGAAAGGTCGGTGATATTGAGATCCTTTAGAACCCAGTTACTATTAACTAGGACAGGTTGAGCCAACTAAACTTCAAGAGGGTACTTACCTACAAACTCCATGCAAGCCTAAACCTAAGGACTTGTCTGATTTGTGTGAATATTATTATTTGTATATAAATTTGCTTACCTCGCATATCTGTACATAACATCATAACATCATACCATAGCATTTTCAATAACCATTTCAAGGATCTCGAGGGTCTTTGATGCAGGGTCACGTTGAACCAGACGTCTACCAAAGGGCAAAGGATTCATTTTCCTCTAAACAAATGCCGTCAAAGATCAAGTACAACAACTTGAGTCAAGGGCTATGACCCACTTGACATGGTGAGCTTGATTCTCGTGGAAAGACATCCACTGATACAAAGTTCTCCAATCAAAGTTGTTGGTCGAAGTTCAACCTCTAACATTTTCTTGTGTTTACCCCGCGAGATCCTTGAAAACATGCATCCACATATCATGCATCATATCATGACAGGTTTCTCCCATTCAGGTCTCCTTATCTTCCTACTGTTTATTTTAGTAGAGATGACTCTAGAGAAGACTATCAAGGACATCCAGGCTTAAAACGCTCAACTTCAAGAGATGTTCTTGAACCTATCCAAGGGGAAAGAAGAGGTCAAGGCGCTCCTTATCAGGGGCATGATCAAAGGAAATCCTGGGGACGACAAGGATGATCAGTTGGAAAGACTAGAAACTAAGATAGCCATAATGAGGGTCCAAATGATGGGACAACTGGTGGGCCAGATGACTCTTATCCAAAATCTAGCTCAGAGACAAGAAGAGCTGAAAGTTCTTGTCAACCAACTTCGTCAAGACGGTTGCAACCACGTGGGGCAAAAAATTAGGGTTGGGAATCAAGTCATTGCTCAGCCTTCCTTGAGACAAGATACCGGGAGACCATCCCAATTTGCTTCCGCGTCACGAGCCCAACAACAACATCGCCAATGATAACATTATAATCGGCGTAGGCGGAATACATCTGAAAGGCACTTCATTGAGATTGACATGTCATTATCTCAAGTGTTGCAACACCCGTTGGAAGCCAAGCTGGTTGTATTAAGGGACCCCCCTCAGAATCCCAACACAGCCTCTCCAAGGTACAATCCAAATGCAAGATGTGCGTACCACTCCAACAGTCCTGGACATGAAACCAATAGCTGTTAGACATTGAGAAACAAAATTCAAGATCTGATTGAAGAAGGAACGCTAGAGTTCACACAGGATGGCCAGACTGAATTCTTCTGCCGAGGGCTCTCCACCTAAAATGACAAGTTAGAACAAAGAGGCTTCTGTTCATTTTGAATTTCCAATTGTAATTTCTTTTGTTATTCAAACAATTATCTATTAATGTAAAACTCTGTTTCATTAATGCATTGCATATGTTTGTCTTGAATTCATCTTTTCGTTTTCACTATATTTAAACTATGATTTTTATTCTTCTTATGGCATTTAACTCTTGCTAAAAGTTACAAGCCTTTAGGGGAAGGATGACGAAAACAATGCCATAATCTCATACAGTGTGCTTTTGGACAGACCTTGCTGACGATGTACATACGTTTCTTTCAAATCCTAAACACTGGAGTTATAAGGAGGATAATCCCTAGTCAACCCCTTCGAGCCAAAGAAGTAGAAGTTTTCTGTTTTAACACAAATTGAAACCTTTAATCAAAACCTAGGGCAGGGTAGTCTCTCAGTTAATTCAAACGCACGTTAAAGCCGCAAACTCTCATCTTGTAATATAACGAATGACATCAAAAACATTCCTCTGGAATCAAAGGACGGTGATGGTGCCCTATCACATAGGCAATCATTATCTCTCAAAAAACAAAAGGCCACTAAGTCAAAACCTACAAAGGAGACTTAAGAAAAACTGGGGCATCCCGCTGACTGTAATAAAAAAAAACAGGAACATTCAGGCAAAAATTAAGGATAACAAATCAAAAGAAAGAGGTCACTACAAATCCTCAACAAAAAAAATAATGTTGCAAAAATGACTTCCTTCCAACAAATTTAACTTGTTTGAACCATCACCGAAATGTCATTCCAGACTCATTTGGAGTTCAAACGCACAATTAGCTGAGTTTAGGACCGAAGAACATCACGAAGAACGGGCGGTGCAAATATACTTTGAGCCTTTATCCTTTTTTTCTTAAACCGTGAACCAAGCCACGCTACAACCCCTCAAAAGTCCTAATTGAAGCATGGGTTAGTTCGAAAGCATACTGTTACAAAAGGTATCCTGACTCCTGTAAAGCTTTACTCTAAATCCCGAGTTGAATTTTTCAAACAAAATTTCTTTACTTGCTAAAATGAAATTTCAAAAATCTCAAGGCAAACATAAACTTTGAATTATTTAATATTGCTATTTGCATATGGCTATTTGTTTGACAACAGAGAAATTACGAATATTCAGCAAATGAAAATTCTCTCAATAAACAAAATCACTTCAGTTGGAAAGACGCTTCCAATGACGAATCTCTCATAACCAAGGGGCACGACACGACCATTGCCCGACACATCTGGGGCAGTCAAGTCGAGATTCAAAGAATCTCTCAAGGAAATGTTGAATCACTCAGAGGGCAATGTTACATTGATCATGAGCTCGAATAGAATCCACTATGAAGACTTCCTGTACCATCAAGTCGCTTGTCTGTACTTTCAGTATCAGATGGTATCAGTATCATGTCTTCGGATCTTCCCATGACAGTTCTTGGAAAATTAGGAGACTTGACCAAAGATATTGGGTACCACCAATTTGTGCGTTTATGCCAGTAGTACCAGATGGTGTCAGTATAAGGTCTTCGGTTTCTTCCACAATAGTCTTAGAAAATATCCCTAGAAAGTTCAGGGCTACCAGAAATGTGATCCAAATCTCAAACTTCGAGGTGCACCGGATTAACTTTAGGGGCAAACCGGATCTCACATATAAAGGGTCATGTGTGACCAAGCAAACATTTTCTGGAATTACTACAAAACTTACTACTGTAGACAGTGACAAATCCCTACAAAATACCCTTCAAAAGGTGATCCCCGGTGAAGTCGGTAGAGTCACAAGGCTATCCCCGACGAGTGCAGAAACATCTTTAAACAAAAATGGGGCATCCTTCAGCCGTGGATATAGTCAAACTCGCCAGCAAAGGGAAGAGTTTTAATCTTCTCCCAACAAACGCATACATCACACTAGCTCCCAAAATAGAGGATACAATTCTCTTACAGATACAATTCAAATGCGATCCAGATATGAATGTATTTCTAATACTCATTCAATATTTCCTCAGATACCATCAAAGCTTGAATCATTCTGACATTCCTCAGCTGAGCTGGTCTTAATTGAGTTACAAAGCCTCATAGAGTTTTTGTCCGAAGTGCCCTTCCGGTAGATTGGCGACAGGGTTTATTTCCCCAAAAGGCAAGATTACCCAAGTTGACTTTGCTTCCCAGACTATCATAAATCAAGGGACCACAACTCCTCTTCCCCAGCAGACTTCTCTAAAACCCCCGCAGGTACTTTCTCTAGCCAGAGCAAAAATTTCAAACCACTGGTCAAAAGTGTCTCCAGCAAGTTGCCCAACTTCTCTAATTTCCCCAGCAGAATATCACAAGCAACGTCTGGCTGTTCCCTTCTGCAACATAGCATTTACCTGGAAATTCATCCATCAGTGTTTCAGAGGGGATTTATTTTCCCCGCTTCCAGCAACGCTACGACACAAACAATCTTTACTTTTCATACATTCGCATACATACGTCATAACATTGACAACTCAAGTGCATACAATGCATTCTCATTTATTTGGAGAGGCAAAAATCATACCATGCATCGCATACATCATAGTATTGCATACAATTAACTCTTCACCCTTTTACAGGAAAGAGACATTCGACAATTATTATCAACAAACTTCCGACAGATACAAATCTTCAATAAGTCAAATACAGAAAGTCTCTTTTTCTATTTCTTGAGATAGGTTAAACATTCTGGCCTAATGTGATCAAATTCTTCACACTCAAAACATTAAATACCTTTATTTTGATTGGACTTCTCTTCAGTTCTGGTATTTTTCTGAAAATCATCATTATTAATGATGCCAGATGAGATGTTCTTGACATTTGGTCTCCCTCTTTTGCCCATTCTCTTCAGAATTCTTTTGAATTGTTTCACAATTAATACAATGGTATTTGACAACCCATCTTCAGTATCCAAATCAACCTAGCCCTCTTTATCTTCAGAATTGGATACAAAAGCTATGCTTTTGTTCTTCTTCTCAACTTTGTCACTCATAGTCAGTTAAAAAGTTTGAAGTGACCCAATAGGTTCATCAACCCTCATGCTACGGATGTCATGAGCTTCTTCAATAGTTGTTACCTTCATATCAAATTTCTTAGGTAAAGACATGATAATCTTTCTAACAAGCTTTTCTTCTAACATATTCTCTCCCAAGGCACTAGATGCATTTTCTATTTAAAGAATATTCATATGGAAGTCCTGAATTCTTTCATAGTCATTCATCTTTAGGTTCTTAAATCTGGTAGTGAGAAGTTGATGTTTGGACATCTTCACTTTGGATGTTCCTTCATGAGTTGTCTTGAGGATTTCTCGAGCATCTTTAGCTATAGTACCTGAATTTATTAACGTAAAAACATTCTTGTCCACTTCATTGAATAAAGCATTTATAGCTTTGGAATTTCCAAGATCTAATTCATCTTCCTCTTTAGAACAATCTTCTTCTGGCTTCAAATACTAATTCTCATATTTGTCCTTCAGAATAGGATGATTCCATCCTTTCAAGATTTGTTCTCCATGGATTTCATAAAGGCTATCATTCTAACCTTCCAATAGTCATAATTTTCCCCATCAAACTGAGATGGTATATTATTGTATCATCCTTCTTTCCCTGTCTATAGTACCATAAAATATTCTCTCTAGAGCTCACCCAAAAATAGAATAGGGTTCCTACTCTGATGCCAATTGAAATTCGGTCACTTTCAATATTGATGTCAAGACTGATGTCTCAACACCAAACACAATGTCTAGATAAATGTTAAGACATCATCTACTGAAAGAAAATTTTTACCAAACAATAAATTATACATAAGTAAAATGCATAAGGTAAAATTACACAGTCAATTGTTAACCCAATTCAGTGTAACATCACCTACTCTGGGGGCATCTAAGCCAGAAAGGAAATCCACTATGATAGTTTAGTTCAAAGCTAAACAATCCTAGTTTAGAACTTATCACATAATCATTACCTTATGCAACTTCTACCTAGGAACCTCCTAGATATGAGAACCCCCGCTCACTTTCCACAGTCACTTCAGTGATAATAACAAAAGACTAAAAACAAAAGATCATACTTCCAATTACACACAATCCAATCTTTGCTTAAAATCTCATGAGTGATTGACAATGAAAAATGAACAATCTGTCTACCCTAATGTATCAGAAGATACATGGGTGACATATAAAAAAACACAATACTCTAAAAAGGCTCCAAAAACCTAAGACTCTTGTAAAATAACTTCTCCTTATTTTTCACACCTTTCATTAAGTTTAGGTTTTTCCTTTTAAAGCCATTAATGGTCCATGGGCTTCAAATTCTTTGCCCAAATTTTTGTAGATTTACCAGTTGATGACTGCACCAATTATGCAGAAAAATCTCTTTGATTTATGGAACAAAAAATATCAAGTTTCCTAAATTGTCTCAACATCCAATTTTAGAAACTAATGTACAGTTGGATATAAAATCAATTATTCCAAATAAAATCTTCTTGAACTACATAAATAAGTGAGATGTATCCAAAAGAATCTCACAAAATCAAATCAAATTTGGTAAGAAAGTAACATCAGAATCTTCTATATTAGTTGGAAATGATGTCACAACATCTTGCTTAACATCTGGAGGCAGCAACACCTTCTAGGACAGTTGTTCAAGATGTCACAACATCCACTACTACAAAACACATAAATAACAACGCCAAAGTCACCTCGATTTGCCCCAAAATCGTAGTTACACTGCTAAACTAATGCGCTAACATATTTTTATTGAAAAATTTAAGGTTATAATTACAGTGAATTCCATAACCGTGGTGATACAATCCATCTTTCCTAGGTTCGATCCTCAGCTCCCTCAAATATTTATCCCTTTTACGTTAATTCACACCTTTTCAATTATATTTACATATAATTAAAAAATAATAGGGATATCACTACGACTCTTTTGTAAAACCGTTATTACAAATTGATGATTCTTTATATATATTCAACACTAAGTACCCATTCTTCCACTTCTAAAAAAACAACCTTAATACTAATGTCGTCGACATCGTCTGGAAGAAGAAAACAACCCTAACACTCATTGTTGCTGTCCAGTTTCGTCTCAATGTCGCATTTGAAGAATAACTCATCCAAAGGTGTAAAATATCGATTTGGAAATTTTTGTGGTTGTGACATCTCTAAACTAAGGCGTTGTGATATATTTATAATAAATAAATATTTATTAATACAATTGGTAGTGTTAGCCGTTGTGAAAGAGTTTACCCATATATGAGCGAATTAACTCTCACTTATTGATAGTAACTCTGTTTCCTTCACAGTGAAACCCTAGCACCCATTTTTTCTCTTCCTCTTCATTAGCTGTGAATCTTCTGCTTCATATGTTAAGGTATCCTTCTTCTTCCATCTTCTTGTTATATAGTTCGCCATTATCTCGTCATTGCTTGTTGTTTTTGTTGATTGGTCTCATTTTTTCAGATTCATCTTCACTGCCTTAACAAAGACCATACTTTGGCTATGGTACATGTTATTTGTATATCTATGGAAAAATGTTCAAGAAAGATGAAGCTATGATGTAAACTTGATCCACCTTGTACTTCTTCATATATTCACAAACAACATGTTATTTTCATACTCTGTTGACAAATAAGTCTGTCGTTTCACATGTTGATAACTTTCATGGTTATTATAGGACTCAACAAGAACAAAACATTTTGGTAAATGAAGAAACAATTGCGGTAACAAGCTTCATCTAGTCTGAGATACAATGAAAAGAAATATAAGAAGTATGAAGTTGTTGTGTAAGTTTCTTCCTCCTTATATTCTTTTCATTGCTTCATAAACTAGATAAACTCCATAATTTATTCTTGTTCTACTATTAGTTTCAATAAAAGGTGCATCCTGGAAATTCATAATATATCTTTTTCCTTGCTCACAAATTTTTAATATCTAATTATGTTCTATGATGTTGTTTGAGTTTATTATATTCTATGTAGAATGTTTGTTTCACTAACCCTCACTTAAAATACATTCATTTAAATTGACATAGATACTTATAATCTACAAATTAATTTGTATTTGAAAACCAACTTATATCAATCATTGTTTCTGAATTACATGTGTCTCATCGTTCATTTCATGTTCTTATACATATAAATTATGGTATAATGACTTGGCTCCTTAGATGCATCGTTGTCTTTGATAATAGTTAAATTTCATTAATTACAAGACATTGGATAATCTTCCTTATCATCATCACTAATGATAGTAAAAATTACAATTATAAAAATTACGACGATAAGTGATGATGATGAGACAGATTATACAATGTCTTGTTGTTATGGAAATTTAACTACAATAAAAGATAATGATCTATCTAAGGAGTTAGACCAATAAACCACAATATATATGTAAAATATCATGAAATGTACGATGAGACACGTGCAATCAGAAAAAACAATGGTTGTTTAAGTTGGTTTCAAGAATAGTTTAATTTTCATATTATGGATTTCTTGATCAATTTGAAAGCTTGTATTTATTTAGTGAGGTGTATGGAAAAAAAGTAATCTACATATTATATAATAAACTTTGGGTACTTTCAACAATGATTATCAATTGTAATAGTGATCAAAGGTCATTTATGTTTTACATAATTTACTACAGATGGGGTTCGAACCGAGTACCTAAGTGTCTATATCACAACGATTTAAAATCATGATCATTGTGATATGAGGCATGCATCCTGCCTTTCAATAACAGTTTCCAGTTTGTGGTAGAAACAATAAACTTATAACCACACGCTACTTAACAACAGTATGACACGCGTGATGGTACCCCTTTCCCAACCGTTGTGGAAGGGGTTTTCTGTAGTAGTGTAGCAGTCATCCATCAAGACAAGAGACTAACATGGTTCACACTAAAGGTTTTGTTCCACCTCCTCCGAAGGTAGGGGTATCCCACACTCTTCAGGTTCCAGTTAATAATTCTCCTGAAATGGATAATTACATGAACTTACAATATGAAGGCCAGAATTTGGAAGGCATAACTCAAATGCCTCAACAAAATGCACTTCACACTAACGTTGTTAAAGAACCTATGGCAGTCAAACAGTTTAAAGCCATTGAAGAAAGATTGAAGGTTGTAGAGGGTTATGATGCTTTCAACTTTGGTGCTTTGGAAATGTGTTTGGTCCTAGATGTAGTGATTTCTCCCAAGTTTAAGGTACCTGAATTTGAAAAATATAAGGGGCTCACATGCCCAAGGAATCATATGCGCATGTTCTGAAGGAAAATTGCTTCCTATAGTCACGATCAGAAACTAATGATCAACTACTTCTAAGACAGTTTGAATGGGGAATCTCTAGATTGGTATATATAATTGTAAAGAGCACATATTCGATCATGGGAAGACCTTGCTCATGCTTTCTTATAGCAATGCAAGTACAATTTAGATATAGCTCCTAACCACATGCAAGTTCGAAACATGTCTCAAGAGAAAGATGAATCTTCCAAGGAGTATGCTCAACGGTGGAGAGAAATGACAGCCCACGTGCAACCACCACTCCTCTGAAGAGAATTAGTGGACAAGTTCATGAGCATTCTACATGGTCTATATTATGAGAAGATGGTAGTAAATGCCTCCTTAGGATTCTCCTATTTGGTAATAATTGGGGAACAAATTGAAGCTGGTCTGAAGAGTGTAAAAATACAAGGGGCATCTAGTACATCCTTTAATACAAACAGTTTCACTCCTAACTTCTCAAAAAAGAAGGAAGAAGAAGCGAATGTTGTAGCAGGGAAAAAAAGTGGGTACTACTATCAAGTTGTAGCAACCATTCAACAACAAGCTCATCCATAATATCGACCCTATATACCTAGCCAAAAAAGGCCAAGAAGAGTACACGACCCTATCCCTATGCCTCATTGTGAGTTTCTCTCTCATTTACTCTGAAATTCTTTGATGGAGTTGGAGCATCTTGGGCCTCCTCCTTTCCCTTATCCAGTGGGATATGATCCTGATGCCCATTGTGAGTTCCATTCTGGGGCACCAAGTCATACAATTGAAGGTTACAATGTTTTCAAAGGGAAAGTCCAGGACCTCATTGATTCCAAGGAAATCTCATTCACACCAGACGTCCTTCTCATAAATTGAAGTCTCCTTACCCAAGTGAGTCCCAAGACTGCAAAGAACATCCTTTGAAGCGATAAGTCCATATGGAGTCAAACCTCCTCAAACATTGACAATTTTTAGTTTCTTTTTCTGTATGCTCATTTGTAATCTCTCTTGTTGATTCAATACTATTTGTATGCAAATACTTTTCTGTTTTTGAATAAAAAATAACAATGCATTGAATACGTTTGTCTGGAAATAATTTAAATATTTTTCTTTACTTTCTGATACTCAACTCTTGTTAAAAGCAAAATAACTCCGCTAGGAGGATGACGAAAATAAAATATCTAAAAATCTCGTACAGTACGCCTTTGGATAAAACCCTGCTAACGATGTACAAACATTGTTTCAAATCCCCAAACACCGGAGGTTTAAGGAAGATAGAACATCGTCAACCCCTTTGGGCCGTGAAGTCGGAGTTTCTTTTCTACGCAGAAAAGCCCTCATTTTTTAACTAGGGGCAGGGTAAATTTCAATTAATTCAACAATGCATTTGTAATACGGTGTGAGAACTAACTTGATTTGTTTTGCATTTGGTAGCAATTGATGAGGATAGCAAGAGTCGCCACCGACTTTTCTTTTATCCAATAAGGAAAGGGTGAAAAGAACAGGAAAGACCTTTGAGATGTTTTCTTGAGTTCGGGGGGTAGGTTATGAAAGGGGAAGGTGTTAGCACCCTTTTTATCCGTAGTTATCTACAGGCTCTTAGTTGCTTGCTAGATCACTTTTGAAAAATGCGTTGTTTGAAATATGGCGGGTTTTTGAAAGTATTTTGAAAACGCCTTTGTTTTGGAAAACTTTGTAATGATTCTCGTCTCTATAAGAATGTATACAAAGTGTTGGTTTTGAAAATAGTTCATGTTTTTTGAAAGTGTTTGGTGCGTTTGAAAAATATTTGTTTTTTGGGAGTAGATTATGAGCAAGCAATTAAGAACGTTCTACCTTACTCAAAATTCTTTTGTTCATTTCTCTCTTCCTTTGATATTGCTATCTTACCATTGATTGGTAAGAAGCCTTATCTTTGGATGTAAAGGGACAAGAATGGGTCAATTATATAGTCATAGAAGGCAACTTATGAGACGTTTTAGCAATTTTTCGTTTAGGGACTAGATCGTTTACTGAATGCAACATTGAGGGACATCGAGGGACTACGATATTTTTATCGAGGGACTTTTGCTAAATGCCCATATTCGAGGGACATGACTATTTTCCGAGGCAACAAATGAGATTACCCTAAAGGTGCATGTGTGTGAATAGTGTGTTTGAAGGCATGCATTTTTATCTTGAATTCGAAAGTTATCTATTTGTTGATTTTATCTTGCCATATAGCCTAATTACTAATAATGTAAGGAAACAATAAAAGTGCAAAGAATAAATCCTAAGCTATTGCAACCATAACAAAAAAACAAAATAAAGAGAGGAAAAGTGAGTTTTTCGACCCAGGCAGTATGCTCCTTCGATTCACCCTATTTCAGCTTCTTTCGGTTGGGCCTACAAAATAAAAATGAATGTATCCTTCGACCATACCCCTTTTTCTGCTTACTTCGACTGGACCTGCAAAGCAAAATGAATGTATCCTTTGACCATACCCCTTTTTCTTCTTACTTCGAATGGACCTGCAAAGCAAAAGGAATATATGTCCTTCGACCACACCTCTTTCGTTTTAGATAACAGCATGGGGCGAAGCCTAAAAGTCTTCGACCCACACAACCTTCTTCCTGTCTTCTTTCATTTGGGGACTAAGTAGAAGCATGAGGTGAGGCCATACTAATATTGCTTCATGGCCAGATTAATTCTTAAAAATATGTTTGATAAAGAAAACAAACCAAAATACTTAGCAAAGAAAGCAAGCGAAGAAGTTGAAAACGAAAACAAACAAAAAAGGTAATGATAATGCTTTAAACGAAAAGAAATGAGTATTCACATGTTATGCTTAAAATGAAAGGTTAAGGTCAAGAGATCTTACCTTGCTTGAAGTTGGAATGTGGGTCTTGGACTTGAGTTGTTTCCCTGAATTTCTTGAATTTGAAGGAGAAGAAACAAACGTGATGTTTCTTTGGCTAGATTCGAAAACCAAGAAGAGTTTATTTGTGTTTGTTTAATTCTGGATTTTAAAGAAACAAGTGTGGTGTTTCTTCAAGTTCTGGGTTTGGGAGGGTGTTAAGTGTTTGAGAGTTTTGAGAGTTCTTTGAAGATTCTTTCCACACAGCCAAAATCCTCTTCAACGTTCTTCTTCTTTCTTTTTCTTTTCCAGCCCCTTTGATGTGCAAATGAGCTCTCTATTTATAGAGAAAAAAAATTGGAATGAGCAGCTTTGTGAAGGAATAAAATATAGTTTCTTTGAAAGGCCAACATCCACTTGTGTCAACTTTTTATAATCCCAAGATAAAAGTACTGAAATTAATGGTTGAGATGGGTGGCTCCTAGTTTATAGGGGCAAGTGTGCAGAAGAGGCAGGCGCAAGGCTCAAGAACTTTCTAAAAAGGTAGTGATGTCATCAAGAACAAGTTGGCTTGAAGAAAAATTTAATATGGAGTGAGGCACAAGTTGGAGGCCTATGTAGCCTGACTTATGGACAACTTGACTCTTTGAATTGAATCCTTCATTTTTTCATAGCCTTCGACCAGACTGAACAAAGAAGCGTTCGTTTCCACCAGTTGTGTATCCTTCAAATGGACCAACTGTGTGTTCTTCGAATGGCCCTCTTTAGCTGAATGTGACACTGAGTCTTCTTGCTTTTGATCACTTAGGCCAAACCCTTCGACCAGACTCAAAAGTAACCAAAACCAAATATTTTCCAACCATGGCAAGTCCTTCGAATGGGCCACCAAGTTGTGTATCATAATGCAGCGCTATGTGTGTTGAAAGGTCTGCAGTTGGATTCGAAGGTGATATGAAGGTGATTCAAGACAATCCTAAAGATTGATTTGAAGTCAGCATGTAGGTGTATTCGAAGGAGACATGAAGGTGACAATGCCTTGTGCACGCTAACATGAGGAAAACTCTTGCCTTGTGAATCAAAGCAAACACGTAAGAAGCCAACGGTGCAATCAAAACCAGCATGCAGGAGGTCCCTACTTTGGGTCAATGGAAAACCTTCAGAAGGCCATTGTGCCTAGTCGAAGCGAGCATGCAGAAGGAAAATGCTTTGTGAGACAAACATTCAGGAGACCATTGCTCTCTGAATCGAAGCTTGCATGCAAGGGCTTTTTCAGTGAATCCAAACAAACCTGCAGGAGGTCATTACTTGAATGAAGCTTGTGGACCAAAGGATGCATGAAGGGGTCCAGAGTTGGATTTGATGTATGTTGCTTTTGAAAGGAAGCCATACTCCAATCGAAGCTTTGCGAGAAGGTAATCCTTTCCTAATCGAAGCTTGCCTGCAGGAGGTCATTGCTCCCTGAATTGAAGCTTGTATGCAGGAAGCCTCATGCTTTGTGAATCAAAGCAAGCGTGTAGAGGGCCATATGCTTTATGGAAATCTTGCTCGAAGGAAAGCCAAATGTTCAATCAGAGTGTGTAAATCAAAGCTCGCTCGAAGAAGCCAGATGCTCAATCGAAGGATGAAAACCAAGCTTGCATCGAAGGAGGCCTAAATGTTCAGTCGAAGCGTGTTAATCAAGGTTGCGTAGAAGAAGCCAGAATGTTCAGTCGAAGGATGAATGAGTCGAAGAAATCTTGCTTTTCTTCAATTTTGTCAAAAATCATTTTTTATCTATTTTCCCTTTTTTGTCTGCTTTGTACTTGTGCAAATTTTGGGCTTTTGAAAATCCTTGTGAGAAAATGCCTTGAGAAATGAGAGGACAAATTTTGGGGTACAACATCATTCTAACCTTAAGAGAATATGTCCATCTAAACAAGAGGCTCACAACATCTTCTTCCTTTTCCAAGATCGAGAATGCAATAAAGATAGAGCTCACAATATCTTCTTTCTCGCGTAATCATCCAAGATCGAGGAAGCAGTGAAGATAAGGTTCACAAAAATTAAGATGGCAACCATAAAAAAGGAAAAAACTCAAAATTTGTTTCGAAAAAAAAGAGCCCGCTAAGTCAAAAAGAAAAATCATAAAAACAAAAAAGTTGACTTAGGAAAAAGTCAGGGCATCCTGATGGACCATGAAATTCAAAAGAATTGGTCCATGCATAAATAAGGGATTGAAAATAAAAAGGGAAAATAAGCTTGTGACTGCAACCTCTGAAATCACTAATGTTTCTCATCATCACTGTGATTACGAAAATTCTCTAGAAGGTTGAACGCGTCTTTTGAATTAATTGAACTTAAGAACGGAGAACATCAAGGAGAATGGGGCGGTCTAAATAAAATTTGAGCCTTTTATCCTTTGCTTCTTAAACCGTGAACCAGACCACGTTAGAACCTTTAAAATTCCTAACTGAAGTCGGGGTTGTTTCGAAAGCATATTGTAACGAGAGTAAAAGAGACTTCCTAAAACATTTGAGTTGGTATCATACCACCTTTCATGCGGAAATATCGATGTTATGACATCATTTCAATAAAAAAGTCTTTAAACTTCAAGACAAACATAAACTTTGCATTAGAATTATCATTCTCATAATAAACATTCTTTGCGTATAAACTAACTTAGAAATTTTCATAATGAGCGTCAGATGAAGAGTTTTATCGTCCCATGGGACAAGTCATCTTCATAACTCCATTAAGAGGGTCAAAATTATCTTGAAATCTAATTACCCTAAGGGATATGGGAATATTTGAATACTTCGTTGAGTGAGAGTTCAGTTAAATTGGGGCAACCAAGTCAAGATTCAAAGAACTACTCAGGATGCCAAGTAATAAGGGGAAAACTTATCAAGTTTCAAATACTAAGGCATGTAATATCAAGTTCATATCAATACATAATGGCGAAGTTCCTCTTCAGATATCTCCTCCAAAGACCCAGCTAATAGGGGCAAAAAATGAGCTTCAACAAGACAAACCCTCTTCATACTTTCAAACAGCTCGTCAACAATTATAAGGTCCAAAATGAGTGTTGAGAAGTTATAACGTCCTGCTCACTCTTGATAAGTAGCCTTATTACAAAGATTTAAAATTCACTGACTCATTGCTGAGGCGCTAGTAAAAACATTTAAGTCAGCTTAAATCATTATCATGCATTCACTAGGTCACTTTGCTCTAGCATCAAGCCGCACATATCATCTCATTCATATCTCTTATCCCTATGTGCATAAGTCATACAAAGCTTTATAACCCAAGCATGATCAAAATGTATGATTCTCATTGAAAATTCATCAAAATCCATTTCTAACCAGCTTTTTGCATCAAATGCATCATTTCAGGCATATTATATGATGTGCATCATTGACTCAAAACATACCATGTATTAACACTCTCATATGCACAAATCATACACATGAGGCATGGCAGAGACCAAGTCACAGGACTTCCCGCAAAAATATAAAATCAATCCCTAGCTAAATTGGTGACAACTCTTCGACTAGGTTTATCCTGATTTCTAATCATCCCAAACACCTGATTGATGTTTTCCAGTAACCTTACCGATGCCAATAACCTTACTAATTGATCACTTTTCCAATCACCTGATTGATTTTTCCCGGTAACCTTGTCAATTCCAGTAACCTTACTGATTGTTCATTTTATAATCACCCGATTAATGTTTCCCGACAACCTTACCAATGCCAATAACCTTACTGTTTGAACATTTTCCCAATTACATGACTGACGTCTTCCGGTAACCTTATTGATGTTAGCAACCTTACTATTTGTTTCACATTTTCAATCATTTGTTTGTCGTTTTCCAGTAACCCTACTGATGCATATCATCAATCCAAAATGTAAGAAACCTTACATAATTTTCAACCATTTAAGATGTGAGTAGCCTCATGTAACTTCATCTATCAATTCATTCATAAGAAGCCTTACGATGCATAAGCAGCCTCATGCACCACATACATTTCATAAATATGTGAGAAGCCTC
The DNA here is from genome assembly GCA_948472305.1 of Vicia faba. Lineage (NCBI taxonomy): Eukaryota > Viridiplantae > Streptophyta > Magnoliopsida > Fabales > Fabaceae > Vicia > Vicia faba. The sequence continues at coordinate 1,011,894,025 of OX451736.1, read as the reverse complement.
ACGCATTTTTACCTGCATTAAGATGTGAGTAGCCTCACGCATTCGCATCAACATTTTATCATAAGAAACTCTACGAGCATGAGCACCCTCATGCATGTCCATCATCATTTCATTCGTAGACATCCCTACGAGCATGATCATCCTCATGCAGTTCTGTTAGCATTTCATTCAAGTATAAACAGCCTCATACATTTCCCACTAGCATTTAAGTGTAAGCAGCCTTACGCATCTCACTCAAAACATTATCATAATTACATCTATCATACAAAAATCGTATCAAAGGCGTTATCATCAAACATCAAAAAGCATTTTGGTTAGAAAAACGTCAAAAGAAATCCACGACTACACCTACGATATAATCATCAACATCACACTCACACTATTCACAGTAATATTGCAAAATACAAGTCAACTTGGAGGTTCCGCGACAAAACAACAGACAACGTTGGGAAGTCAGTGACCCTGTAGACTCAATGTTTTAAAGGAGAAAATTGATCAAAAACATTCATAATACTTGGTGCATATCAATAACATAATCATTGGGCATCATATATATCAATCATACATTAAAATCAGACAGACCCAAGAATACTGCGAGACATATTAAGGGCTATTTACTAGCTAAGTCACATGTGCTAATCGAAAATTCAAACCTTAGCTTTTTACACTGATAGTTACCTCAGTTGAGAACAGACACAACATTTAGAGGTAATACAACCCGAACTTCACTAAGCGGTATATCAGCGGTTTATATATTTGGTTTAGTAACTCAAGTTTGAACTATCAATTTCAAATTCAAATTCAGAATTTCAAATCTGCATCATTTATCCCCTAGGGTTGTGATAAATATGCAAGTCTGCAATATAACTCGCTATGTTAGTCCTGAAGCTTTGGCTAGTTTGTCTTCAAACCCTTTTTTGAACTCTATTAGTTTAGTCCCTTGGCATAAATAGAGTTGATACCCACATTATTTACCCCCTAGGTAGTGGTAGATATGCAAATCAGATCTAACTTTAAGCTCCTAAGAATTGATAGGCTATTTTTCGAATCTTTCAATCTTATTTGTTTAGTCCCTTGGCCTAAATAAGATTGATATCGCGTCATTTATCCCCTAGGTTGTGATAAATGTTGCAAATCTACATTTCAACTTACTATGTTAGTCCCGAATATATAGTAATTTTATTCTCAGATCTTTCTCAGCTACATTGTTTAGTCCCTAGGCATAAACAGAGTTGACACTCGCGTTACTTATCCTCTAGGTTGTGGTAATAATGTGGAATCTGTGATAGCGTACCTTTTCATATCTATTGATTTAGTCACTTGGAAAAAGTAGACATGTGAACCCACGCTCTGAGCAATGATGAGTTAATTGTGTCATCCTTGCCCTTTTTATTGGTTTATGGTATAATTTATCTTTCAAAAGTTTTGGTCAAAATTTGGGGTCTTCCATTATTTAATAGGATAGGTTAGGGTTTGGGTTCCTAAATTCTTATTAGGGTTCTAAGGATAGGTTAGGGTTCTTTTTTACTCTGGGTTTTGGTTGAAGGCACATGAGTTTTCCGGTTGATCTTCAACCAGAAATTGCAAAAGGGGCGGTAGTTCACAGAGGTTCGACTAGAGGGGACGATTTTTGGTGAGCCTTTTGGTAAGAGAGAACAAGAGCGAGAGGCGGGAAGAGAGAGAAAGAAAGTGAGAAAATGAGAATGTTCTAAGGATGCTGAAATTTTATGCTCCCTCCATGTTCCTTCAGATAAGCGACACGTGGCTATTTACAGGCCACACTATGGGATAACTTTGACGTAATCTCAAGCTTGCAGCTCTACGTTATATTCCCAGTCAGCATTGAATCTTGTCCCTTCATCTAGTTGACTCAAGATCAGCACTCCATAATTAGCTTATGTGGTAGCCATCTGATCTTGATTAGACGTCCCTCACGCGTTAGCTCACTGAAACCTCCCTAACTGACTCCTGCAATGTCCAAAAGATTCAAGCACCATCTGGGCTTAGCCCATTACTTTTTACACCCTCCTGAACTAAAAACATACCCCCTCTGCCATTGGGCTTCAAACAACATTCAGGGCCTAGCCCTTCGCTAATTGAACCCCCTGTTTACTTAACTGAACCGAAAGTACACCTCCTAAGTTATTTAATTTATTTATTTTATTATTTAATTTATTTTCTTTGATTTATTTATTTACAGATTTATTTATTCTATTTTCTAAATTATATTATAATCTAATTTTTATAAAAAACAAAAAACATTTTTTTATTAATACGGGTACTTATTTAATTTATTTAGTTTATTAAATATTTTCTTTAGAAAAATTAATAACTTTTTATATATAATTATAGTTTTAGTAAATATTTTCTTAAATTACTAATCTTTTTTTGGTTAATTCATTTAAACATTTTTACTAACTTCAAACTTTTTATTTATCAATCATGCATCAAAATAGCTAATCAATTTCAAACTATTTTTTCTATTAACTTAACAAAATTCAAGATATTTAAGAAAAAGGATTAATTAGGATTGCTATCAAAGTTAACTGCGAACTACGTCTACAATCACTTTTTTCAAACCTAGACAAGGTTCAAGGATAATTCGAAAGCAATTCTATGTAATCCTATAAAAAAACTAACCAAACACATAACGAATTACGAAATGGACTCTGATTTCTTCACAAGGATATACGTAGGCACGTTGTTAAAACCAAGGCAAGTCCCATAACAAAAAAATTAAACTTTTTCTTTTCACATAAATATGGAAATAACGCAGTTAAATAGAAATTCCTGATATGCCGGAAACCTAAATGGGAGCCCCTTGAGAACAAGGGAGATAAAGGGTGTCTGGCACCTTCCCTCTATCTAACCAACTCGTGAATTTATAATCTCTAAAAATTTAGGGTTATTTGTTATTCTCCCGTCCTTAGGACAAAAAGTAGTGGTGGCGTCTCTGTTTATTTTTCGCCGGTTGTGACATTCACTAACACTTTATTCTCCCTTTTTATCAAAAAATTGACAAAAATATAGTAAATGTATAATAACACTGAAATCACACATGCATACATAAGAAGAACAAAATCATTGATGGAAAATAAATTTCTAATGGAAACACACAACTGTTTATCTTTAGGTGATCTTCACCTCTTACCCTAGTCAAAAATCCTTGTGCATTTTTTGCTGCTATCACATTTTTTAGGAGTGTTGACACTGAACTCCCTTTCCACCTCCTTAGAACATGTCTTCTTCAAACCATCATTTTGACCTTGTAGAAATATTATGGTCCATCCTTTTATAGTTTTAACACTAGCAATAAGCTAAGGCATATCATTCATAAAAAATAGAGAAAAGGTAGAGTATCTGTTAAACTCCTCCATAATTTTAATTGATATTACTTCTCTTCCTGACTTATCAGTCTGCAGAGAAGATGTTCCAACATTGTCTTTGACATCCATATCTTTTTAAGTGATTGAATCCTCAATCACCATACTTGTGTATTCCATTGTAACTCTAGTTTTGGAGTTAAAAACTCTATAAGCCCTTTTGTTTGAAGAGTAACTCAGAAATATCCCTTCATCACTTATGGGATCCATCTTATCCTTTTGATCTTTGTTAGTCAAGACATAACATTTACTTCCAAAGATATGAAAGTATTTGACTATAGGCTTCCATCCTTTCCATTGCTCATAGAGAGTGACTGAAGTGCCTACCCTCAAAATGAGCCTATTATGAATATATCATATAATATTCATAGCTACATCCCAAAACTACAATGGTAATTGATTAGCATGAAGCATGACTCTAACTGATTCTTGTATAGCCCTAGTCTTTTGTTCAACAATTCCATCTTGCTTAGATGTGATGGAAAAATAAAATTCATGACTGATATTCTCAGAAGCACAAATTTCAGAGAATTTATCATTCTCAAACTCCTTGTCATGGACACTTCTAACCTTGACAATCACATTATTCTGCTCCTTTTGAATACTTTGACATACATATTTGAAGACTTCAAAGGTGTCTAATTTTCTCTAAGAAAGTTCACCCATATGAACCCAGAGAAATCATCTATAATCACATAAAAATACCTATTTCCATCCAAGCTTTCTAATTACATTGGTCACTGTTGTACCCCAAAATTTGCCCTCTCATTTATCAAGATTTTCCTCACAAGACTCTTTGGACTCAAGACAAATTTAGGGTTTGCTCAGCTCAAGACATCTCCTTGCACTGATAACCTGGAATTAGGGTTTGAGTTTGCACAAGGATTTTTGGACCATAAATGCTTCATGTTACTTTCATACACCATCTTGGACCCCTAAGATTTCCCATGTTAAGTTTCAAGCCTTGAATAACATTTTTTCCCAATCAATTGGACAGTTGACCTAAAAATCAACTGTATTGGGGAAAAAGTCAACTATGGCCAATTTATAGTCAAACTTCATAATTTTTGATCCACAAAAACATTTTAGACTTATATGTATCATTTGATTAAGTTTGGATCATAACTCCTCAAGAAATTTGATCAAATCATCAAAAGGCCAAAATGGTCAAAATTAGGGTTTTGACTGAGAAAGGGCAACTTCTGATTTTTAACCTAGCCAATGACCAATTAGGTTAAAACATGATTTCAAGGACTCAATGGCATGATCTTGACCTAATCACATGGTTCAAAAGATTTCAAGTGCATAGGATTGACAAATGAATTTTGCAGTCAACTGATCAAAAGTCAACTGTGCAATGAAAAGTCAAACTTTGACTTTTTGGTCAAAACCAAGTGCCAAAGGTCATAATTCATCAAGATATGTCAAAATGTGAAACTTGTTGACCAAGAAACCTAAAATTGCAAATTAGGGTTTTAATTTGAAATTTTTCATAACTTAGAATTTTTCTAAGTATGGAAATTTCTTTTTTTTCCCCAACTTTCCACAACTTTTTCATCATGATGAAATTGGATTCAAAGAAAACTTCCAACATGAGAGTTGTAGTCCTCCATGAAATATAAAATTTGATTCACAAATTTTTCCCAAAAGATGCTTAGATCTCAAGTTATGAATTTATGAATATGGGTCCATGAACTAATAGACTTAGTGAAAATTTGCCCTAATTTAGGCAGGTTTTTGACCCAACTTCATGGGCATTTTTAACCTAGTTCCAAGAGGTATCTCGAAATTAATTTCAAATATGGATTGTAGAGCATGTTGCAAGCTTTCCAAAATGTCCAATAACTATCCAAGATCATTTGTGGTTATGGAGAATCGAAGAAGAGAAAATGGCATTTTGTCACTTTTAATCAAGCCATTTCTACAAAATGTCAAGTTGCAAATCTGATCAAGCATGCTTGTACCTTGCATTACAGGTCTTAAAATCCTTCTACACTCCATAATTAAATTCTAACTCAATGGATAATGGCTTTATTTTGGCTTTTGAAGCATTGTACAAGGAATAAATCCAAGAATGGCATAAAGGGCACATTGCCATTTTCATAAAGCAAGCTTTTCCAACTTTATCAGCCTTGAGCCTTGGACTTGTTCTCATGGTGCAGACAATTTCCACAGGAATTAAGCAAAGCATACCAACTATTATCATCCCTTGAGATATCTAGTACAAGCATGGTGCATAAGTCTTGTCACTTTTCTTCAAATGTAAGGAAGTTAGCCAAAGAAGTCCGAACTTGTACAACAAGAAAAGGGTGGACTTTGTATCACTCTATACATATTGACAAACATATCTCAAGCAAGAAGACGAATGCTTATGACCTGAAACTCCCCCAAACTGAAAAAACACATTTTTCTGCCCAAAATTGTAGTTTATGCAAAATCAAAGCCAAGTCATATTTTGCTCGTGCGTTTCTTGTTTCAACACTTCAAACACCTTCCATATATCCTACCAAAGCTATCCAAGCATTCATCTTGCAACTGTGAGCTCTGTTTCAGACATCACCATTTTCAAACTTGAAGGTTGCAGATTGACTCGTGCAGGAAGTTTCAGCCATCCACAAAGCCATCTAAGCATTGGAATAGCTTGAGGGAACTTCAAGGAAGCTCACACGATCCTCAGGCATCACTCAAAGTCCCAACATTACCATATCCAAATCCAGCTGAAGGAGGTACTTTTTAAAACTTTATCTCTCTATTTAGGCATCCTCAAGCCACGATTTGTGAAGCAAAAATGTAGTCCTTAACTTGGTGAAGCTGTACATATGCATAATTGTCATTTATATTAAGTGAGCTAAGAGAATTTGATTGTTGAACATGCTGAAAAAATTAGGTCAGAAATTAGGGGTGATTAAATTCTCTCTGATCTTTGAGAGTTAGTTTACAAATTTTATATCGTTGGAATCGTGAGATGAAATGCTACATTTTTTGTGTTACAAGTTTTTGTTTTTGTGCAAAGAATAGAGAGTTACAGATTTGAAGAAGAAACACGCGCAAATGGAAGAAGCTGGAGGACAGGGATGACTGTCCTGGGCCTGGCGCGCCTTGGGCTTCTATTTTTACTTCCCATACCCCCTTGACTACTATTTGCACCCCCTGACCTATTTTTTTTATATTTTTGCATTTTTCTTGCATATTTTATATTTTTAACTTGCATTTATTTTTTTCTGAACATTAAAAAATCACAAAAATATTTTCTTTATTTTTTGCATTTTATTTTATTTTTATTACATTTTTTGCATAATAAAATAGTTTACTAGAATAATTGGAACTTTATTTTCTTAAATAAATTATAAATACATGTAAAAATACTATACATTTTTATTTTACTATTTTTCACATAAAATATTATTTTCATACATATTTTAATTTTTAATATTTGTTAATAATTTTATTTATTATTCTTTGTACAAAAATGGACAAACATAAGTATAGAATATATTTTCCGTTTTAATCAAAAAATTAGGGTTTTCCCTTTCAAAAATATTAATATTATTTTTCTTATTTTTTAGGACTAAAATAATTTTATTTTCACATACATAAAACAAATACAATTTTTTTTTTTGCATAATTACATTTTATTGCATTTTTATTATTTTTATTTTTATTTAATTTGCACAATTATTCAATTGGGTTGTAATAGTATTTTAGGGTTTATTTTTGTGCAATATCCCCATTCAAAAACTTGAATCCCCCCTCCCATAATAATTGTTGTAATAGTTTAGTTTACTTTTACGCAATTTAACGCATTTATGCCATGTGTAGTAAATTAGGGTTTTGCATGATAAGACAAAAACAAACAAGTAGACATGACCTAATACAAGACAAACAAATGCATGAAAAAAACACACATTGCACACAAGCACCCTTAGGGTTTCACCCACTTGGTTGCCTAAAAGAAAATGCCCATGGTATGCATGCAAAGTATCTTGGCAAAACAAAACAAAATAAGATCATAGTCCCTCGATGACGCTATCAAAAGGTTGCCTAAACAAAGATGATCTTGGTCCCTCAAACATGCTAAGATACTTGGCAACATTGCTATCATGGTCATACGATGACCCACGCCCGTCCCGTTAACATTCAAAGATAGGATTGTTTACCAAATCAATGGTAAATCAACAATGTCAAAGGAATAAAAATGTACAAGAAAGACTTTTGAGTAGGTAGATAGCTTCTAGTTACTTGATCAATTTCAAAACAATCCTTGCTATTTTAAAAAACAAACACACACACATTTCCAAACATTTTACAAAACATTGAAACATTTTTCAAAAGACAAACATCTTTGTATACATTCTTACGAACGAGAATCATTACAAATATTGCCTAAACAAAGGCCTCTTTTCAAAATACTTTCAAAACCACACAAAGCACCATTTCAAACAATTTCAAAGCAAAGCAAGTGATCTAAACAAGTAACTAAGAGCCCATGGAAAACCATGGATGAAAAGGGTGCTAGCACCTTCCCTTTTCATAAACTACCCCCCGAACCCAAAAACAATCTCAAAGGTCTTTCCTGTGCTTTTTTACCTTTCCTTTTGGATAAAAGAAAAGTCGGAGGCGACTCTTGCTAACCGCAACATTTGCGAACACAAACGCAAAACCTCAAGTTAGTTCTCCCACCGCATCACAGAACTGGCGACTCTGCTGGGGAATATTATAAAAGTGGGGTTACCTTAGGGTTTTAGATCATATTTACATACTTACCTTGTTTGACTTTGTTTGCTTTACATCTTGGTTCTATTGTTTGGGTTTGAATCCTCTACCCGGATTTGGGAAACATTATAGGTAAATAGCAATACATTGTGGAAACTATGCAGGGTATACCGACATGGTCTAAGCAATAGCTATGTTAGTGCGACATATTTGTGGGTACCGGTAGCCTTTGAGTCAATCAAAGAGAATACGGGGCCGCTGAGTGATGTCATGAAGCACTAACAAACTTCTAGAACCTTTACTTGACCAACTTGGCCTTTTAGGATGTAGTGAGATGACCGGATTTGGTGCAGTCCGAAGATGGTAGATACTCGATACTACACTCATTGAGGGTTGGTTTCTTGGAATATTTCGGTCGCCAGTAAAGAGGCTGAATTGAAGCAATGAACAAGGAAACAATTCAGTGATATTGAGCTCCTTAGAACCCTATTACTATTTCTAGGACAGGTTGAGCCAACTAAACTTCAAGAGGGTACTTACCTATGAAACCCCATGCAAGCCTAAACTAGGAACTTGTGTGATTTTCTTGTACATATATACTTGTACATAACATTATGGAAATCATGAGAATCATATGAATCAACTAACCATTCCAAGGATTTTTGAGATTCATCTTTGTTCTTGTTTTGTAGGTTATGGATTCACTTCGCAGGAAAACTATCCAAATCAACCTTGTAAGAATTCCTCCACAACTCAAGGAGCTAGCTTCAAGGATTCCTGAGAATTCTCCATTCACCGAGAGACATGGTGGTCTACTCAACTTGGTGACTTCCAACACAGAGGAGGATATGCTGAAAGTTCTCTTCCAGTTCTTTGACCCTTTGCATCATTGCTTCACATTTCCTGACTACCAACTTGTGCCCACTTTGGAAGAATTTTCTCAACTTTTGAGGATTCTTATTCTCAATCAACTACCTTTCAACGGTACGGAAAGAGATCCAAAGCCAGAAGAGATTGCTCAAGCCTTGCACTTGCACTCATCTGATGTCACAACACATTGGGAAACTAGAAGTGGTGTCAAAGGCTTCTTGTCAAAGTTTCTGTTTGAGAAGGCCCAAAGCTGTTGGAATTCTCTAGACTTGCAAGCTTTTGAGGAGATTGTAGCTCTTCTCATCTATGGGATGTTCTTGTTCCCTAACCCTGACCAACTCATAAATGTGAGTGCTGTAAAAATCTTCATGACTCGCAACCCGGTGCCTACATTGCTTGGGGATATCCTCCACACTTTTCACACTCGTACAATGAGGAAAAGAGGTGTTCTCATGTGTTTCACTCCTCTCCTGGAAAGATGGTTTATTTCTCATCTTCCCCAGTCAGTCTTGAAGAATGAGAAAGGTTTGAGGTGGTCACAAACGTTAATGACACTTAACCATTTAGATATCCATTGGTGTTCTCGATCCAAAGAGAATGTCATCATTGTTGATCATTGTGGGGAATTCCCTAATGTCCCTCTACTTGGCATTAGGGGAGGCATTACCTACAACCCTTTCTTATCTCTAAGATAGTTTGGTTATGCCGGAAGGGATGGCCCACATGACATGCTGATTCAAGGCTTGGTTTTCGACTTCGACAACGACAATCAAGGACTTCGTCAAAGGTTCATCCGAGCTTGGAGAATGCCCAACAAGGTGGATAGCAAGACTCTGGGATACAAGAATTCCATCCCTCTTGAGCCTTACCTCAAGTGGGTACGAACCCGCGCCCAAAGTCTTATGATGCCTTACCCCTCCATTCTCACTGGGATTATAGAGCCTATTATGGAAGCAGAAGTTCCATACACCCTCCTACATCCTGACATGCCAACACCACTCGAAGATCTACAAAGAAAGTTGGATACAACTTAAGGGAGAGCATGATACTTTCGAAGCCCAATTCTACGCAAGCGAGAAGAAGGTTTTGGAACTCACTCGGCTACTTCATGAAGAGCAGACTCTCAACACCTACATTGCACCAAAGAGAATGTGCAATGTCTTTTTACCTTAGAATTTTGTATTATTTTGCCCAAGGGGCATTGGTGTACTAACAAATTCTATCTTATTAATATGACATGTGTTTCTTTTTATTTAAAACAGATTTGAATTTCTGAATCCTTGAATGCATTGCATGAATACATATCATTCATCATAAGCATAAACAGGTCTTCACACCAAGTTTCCTCATCTCTCTGCTGTTTATTTCAGCAAGATGGATATTGAACAAACGATCAAAGATTTGCAAGCTCAAAATTCACAATTCCAACAGTTGCTCATGACCCTAGCCAATGGGCAGGAGGAACTGAAGACTCTGCTAGAGAAAGAAAAAGAGAAAAAAAAGAAGAAGTGAGTCGGTGTGGTTATCATGAGCAGAAGGTTTGAAGGACAAGCTAGACGGACCTTGGAATTCCCATCAACATCTGAAGAGGGGGAAGGAAAAGGAACGGAAGTGCCATCAGATTCTGAAGCAGAAGAAGAGGAAGAAGAGGACTACTCTGAACAGCAATACCCTTCGGCCGATGACAAATACAAAAACTTGGAAGAACGTCTAGCTACTATGGAGATACAGAGAGTACCGGGGATGGATTTTGAGGAGTTAGGGTTGGTTTCTGGAATTGTAATCCCTCCTAAGTTTAAAGTGCCACTGTTTGCTAAGTATGATGGGGTGTCTTGTCCCAAAATGCACCTTAGATCCTATGTCAGGAAGATTCAACCACATTTTTCTGACAAAGATTTGTGGGTCCACTTTTTCCAGGAAAGTTTATCAGGAACGCAACTTGATTGGTTCTACCAGTTAGAGAGAGAAGATGTGCATAATTGGGAAGACTTGGCGGCAACCTTCTATAAATAGTATCAATACAATGCCGATTTGGCACCAACTCGTACTCAACTCTAGAGTATGGCGATGGTATCCAATGAGGGCTTCAAAGACTACGCCCAAAAGTGGAGGGATTTATCCGGAAGGGTGCAACCACCTTTATTTGAAAGGGAGCTAGTGGACATGTTCCTAGGAACTCTGTCAGGACCTTTCTTTAATCACCTGATTGGAAGCTCCTCTGCAGGTTTCACTGAATTGATTTTAACTAGCGAAAGAGTGGAAGCCGATATTAGAAGCGGGAAAATTCAGAAAGATGCGTCTACCTCTACCATTGCAAAAAAGCCCTTCATTGGAAAGAAGGAAGTGTCTGCTGTCTATGCACAGAGAAATCATGTAAGAACCGAACGACGACCAACAGTGGGGGCCGTTATGATTCAAAAGTCTTCTTTAGACCAGCCAAGAAAAAACCAGCCGAGAAATGATCAGTCGAGAAATAACCAGCAAAGGGTGGAAAGGCCTGTACGACAATTCACCAAGATAAACATGACTCCCGCTCAAGTCCTACAACATCTTCTGAAGTTAAATTTGGCCATGCTGAAAGAGGCCCCTAAAAATCCTAATACTGCTTCTCCACATTACCATCCGAACGCCAGATGCGCGTACCATTCAGAAAGTCCAGGGCACGACACCAACAACTGTTGGACTCTGAAGAACAAGATTCAAGATCTGATTAACGCAAAAGAAGTTAAATTTGAAGCTCATGAGAAACCGAATGTTATCTCCGCTCCGATGCCTAGGCATGGACACAATGCCAATGTTGTGGAAGAAGATCTGTTTGTTTCTACTGTGGATGAACTGTTAACTCCTCTCCTAACCATCAAGTTGAATTTGTTGAAAGCTGGGGTGTTCCCAGGTTGTGACCAAGATTTTCATACTTGCCTATCCTCATCATTTGACTGTCCTCTGTTGAAGAAAGGAATCCAACAACTGATTGATAACCAGGAAATCTTGTTTGAGAAAGCTCCCATTTCACCCATTCCAATTCCAAAAGTTTCAATAATAACCATATACGCCAATCCTTCCAGGGTTCCTAAGAAACCCGTTAGGATTACATCTGCTCCAATGATTACTCTGTTGAAGATAACAATGCCCGGGCCAGCCCCATATAAGTCAGATAAAACGGTACCATGGAACTATGGTGGAGAAATCTACTACCATGGTGTCAAACAGAATGAACAAAATGCCGAAGAAGAAAGCTCTGAAGAGGATAATCTCGACATCAGTAACATTGTCGGAACAAGCAAGGTTACCCGTAGTGGAAGAATCTTTTCTCCAGAGATTTCTCCTCCAACAGCAGTCTTTGGACCCGTGGCCATTCCGAAGATTTCCTCTACACCAGTAATTGTACCTACAAGTGTACCCGCCAACAAAGACAATAAAATTCCTATCCCTACTTCCGCTGCCGAGAATAAAGGAAAGAATGTTAAAGAGGAGCTTGTCCTGACGAAGGCTCAATCGCTAGTTATTCATGAAACATCCAAGAAGGAGATGGAAGAAATCCCGAGGATCATTAAGAAAAGCGATTATGATGTGGTGGAACAACTGGGGAAGACCCCCTCCAAAATCTCTATGTTAGCATTGCTGCTTTGCTCTGAGGAACATGCTAAAGCTTTGGTCAAGTTTATGAAGACAGGGTCAAGTTTCTGAAGGCAGCGCACGTGCCGCAAGAGACGTCTACGGACCAATTCCAGGAGTGTGTAGCCAGTCTGACAACTGACAATGGCCTGGGTTTCTCCGATGCTGACTTGACACCCCGAGGGAGAAAACACAACGATGCACTACATGTCTTAGTGGAGTGCACATGAACAACCCTAGCTCATGTTTTGGTTGATACTGGGTCATCTTTAAATGTCTTGCCGAAGAAAGCCCTTGATAGGTTGGATTGTAAAGGGCTGACTCTAAAACCCAGCAATATAGTGGTCAGAGCTTTTGATGGATCTAAGAGGATGGTCCATGGGGAGGTGGACATCCCAATCAAGGTGGGAACTCAGGTTTTCAACTCGACATTCTACGTGATGGACATCCGTCCTTCCTACTCTTGCCTGTTGGGACGTCCTTGGATTCACAATGCCGGTGCCGTCACCTCCACCTTGCATCAGATGCTTAAGTACCCCGTCTAAGGGAAGATTATAATTGTCCATGGGGAAGAGGAATATATGATTAGTCATCTTAATTCTTTCTGATATGTAGAATTGGATGGAGAATTCATTGAGACCCCTTTCCAACATTTTGAAGAAGTTTCTCAGGAAATAGCGGCGACTAAAGCAGTGTCCTCAGCTCCTGTGATCACAAGACCACCACCTAGGATGTCATCTTTAAAGGATATTAGGGCAGTAGTGGAAGAAGGCGGATCCACCATCTGGGGGCAGCTTCCAGACTTTCCCTACAAATTAGACACGTTCGACTTGGGGTTTACTTCGACTGCTCAGAAGGCTGTGCGCCGCTCCCATGCCGGAGGGCCACCTGTGAGGATCATCCACCAAGGGGTTAATGCACTAGAGGACAGTGAAGAAGAGGGCAGCCTGGAAGACTGGATATTTCCTACTGTCGGCGGAGGATTGTGCAACTGGGAAGCAAAAGACTTTGTTCCAATTACTTTCATACCGCTGTAATTTATCTTTTCCATTTCTGTTGGATCTATAATAATTCACAAACAATTCGTACTTAAAAAACCTTGTGTCTTATCCGAGGCACAAAGGTCCATTTGTAAGGGTTCTTATTTCATTTTCATATGTCATTTCAATGAATCATGGACGCTTTTTCATATACAAACTTTTTATGCTCATTGTCTTTCTTTTACATTTTATTGTTTTAAGATGGCTATCCCTTACACACACCCACACTCACAAATGTAGGTACCCTTCCATTCCGGATCCCATGGGTAACAATACTGCTATAGCCTTTAGTGACTCTGAAGATTTGATCTACCAAGCCGAATACGAAGGTGAGGAAGATTGTGAGGTGCCAGGGGAATTGGCCAGATTATTAGAGCAAGAGGAAAGAGCAATTCTGCCTCATGAGGAGCAGTTGGATACAATCAACTTGGGTACTGAGGATGATAAAAAGGAAATTAAAATAGGTGCCAATCTAGAGTCGAGTGTCAAAGAGCGCCTAATTAGGCTATTGCATGATTATGTTGAGATCTTTTCCTGGTCATACGAAGACATGCCGGGACTCGATACATACATTGTGGTACACCGTCTACCCACAAGAGAAGACTGTCCACTAGTGAAACAAAAGGTCTGCCGCATGAGACCTGATATGTCAGAGAAGATCAAAGCAGAAGTTATGAAGCAGTTAAATGCTGGATTTTTGGTTGTTACTTCCTATCCTTAATGGGTGGCCAACATTGTGCCTGTGCCTAAAAAGGACGGTAAAGTGAGAATGTGCGTGGATTATAGAGATTTAAATAGGGCCAGCCCTAAAGATGATTTTCCACTTCCGCACATCGACATCTTGGTTGACAACACACCTTAGCACAAAGTATTTTCTTTCATGGACAGATTCTCAGGCTATAACCAGATCAAAATGGCACCTGAGGACATGGAGAAAACTACTTTTGTCACACAGTGGGGTACGTTCTGCTACAAAGTGATGCCATTCGGACTGAAGAATGCCGGGGCAACCTATCAACGCGCCATGGTAGCATTGTTTCATGATATGATACATCATGAGATAGAGGTCTACGTAGATTACATGATAGCCCAATCACAAACTAAAGAAGAACACCTTGATCACTTGCAAAAGCTGTTTGTCAGGTTGAAGGAGTACAAGTTATGATTAAACCCAAACAAGTGTACATTCGGTGTCCGGTCCGGTAAACTCTTAGGTTTCATTGTCAGCAACAAAGGCATCGAGGTTGATCCTGCCAAAGTCAAAGCTATACAAGAAATGCCTGCTCCTTGCACTAAGAAGGAGGTCAGAGGTTTCTTGGGACGCCTAAACTACATTGCTAGGTTCATTTCTCACCTAACATCTACTTGTGAACCAATCTTCAAGCTGTTGAAGAAATATCAGGTAGTTAAATGGAACAATGACTGTCAAATTGCTTTCGATAAAATCAAGGAGTATTTTTTAGAACCTCCTGTCCTGATGCCACCCGTCGAGGGAAGACCGTTAATCATGTATCTGATCGTCCTAGAGAATTCAATGGGGTGCGTACTGGGGAAGCA
Organism: Vicia faba; assembly: GCA_948472305.1. Classification (NCBI taxonomy): domain Eukaryota; kingdom Viridiplantae; phylum Streptophyta; class Magnoliopsida; order Fabales; family Fabaceae; genus Vicia; species Vicia faba. Next base: position 1,011,878,847 of record OX451736.1, on the reverse strand, counting down.
TGAAGAGTCTGTCTGAAAAGAACACGCCATTTATTACCTTAGAAAAAAGTTTACCGACTGTGAAACAAGATATTCACTGCTCGAGAAAACTTGTTGCGCTTTGGTATGGGCTGCTCGCCGGCTAAGGCAGTATATGTTGACTCATACCACTTTGCTGATATCTAAGATGGATCCGATAAAGTACATCTTTGAGAAGCCTGCTCTATCCGGAAGAATAACTAGATGGCAGATGATCCTAACAGAATATGATATACAATACACGACCCAAAAAGCTATAAAGGGGAGTGTGCTAGCTGATCATCTGGCCCATCAAGCTGTCGAAGATTACCAATCCATGAAGTTCGACTTCCCTGACGAAGACATCATGACATTAGACAATGTTGAAGATTTCAGATCATATGACGGACCTGAACAAGGATCTCGATGGACATTGTACTTTGATGGGGCCTCCAATGCACTTGGCAACGGTATCGATGTTGTGCTTATATCTTCAGAAGGATGCCATACTCCTTTCATCGCCAGACTTTGCTTCAACTGTACAAACAATATGGTAGAGTACGAGGCATGCATCTTTCAACTTAAGGCTGCCATAGACTTGGGAATCAAATCCTTAGAGGTGTTTGGGGACTCAGCTTTGGTCATCAGTCAGATCAAAGGAGAGTGGGATACTAAACATCCAAACCTCATCCCTTACAAAGAACATGTTTTGACATTGTTACCACATTTCAAGCAGATTACCTTCGAGCACTTCTCGCGAGAAGAAAATCAACTAGCATATGCTCTATCTACAATGTCATCCACGTTTAAACTTAAATGGGATAACTAGGCTCCCCAAATTACCATTGAACAGATGGATGAACCAGCACATTGTCACGAGATTAACACCGAAGAAGTAGTGGACCAGCCGTGGTTTCATGAAGTTAAAAGGTATCTCGAGACTCAGGAATATCCAAAAGGAGCTTCAGTCAACGACAAAAAGTTCTTAAGGAGATTCTCGGAAAAGTTCTTCCTAAGTAATGGCATCCTGTACAAGCGTAATCATGATTCTATTCTTCTTTGTTGTGTGGACAAGATTGAAGCTGAAAGGATTATGGCTGAATTGCATGAAGGTACCTTTGGCACTCACTCTAGAGGGCATACGATGGCAAAGTAGATTCTACGGGCAGGCTATTATTGGTCTACCATGGAAGCTGACTGTTATCAACACTCCCGCACTTGTCACAAATGTCAAACCTATGAAGACAAAGTGCACGTGCCTCTGGTTCCTCTAAATGTCTTAACAACTCCTTGGCCCTTCGCTATGTGGGGAATCGACATGATTGGAGAGATCAAGCCTACAACATCCAATGGACACCGCTTTATTCTAGTGGCCATTGATTACTTCACCAAGTGGGTCGAAGCAGCTTCCTTCGCATCCGTTACTAAGAATGTTGTTTCCCGCATCATCAAGTAGAACCTTATTTGCCAGTACGATATCCCCGAAAGGATCATCACTGATAACGGTACAAACCTTAACAATACTATGATCACCGCCTTGTGCAAACAGTTCAAGATTCAACATCACAATCCATCCCCCTATCGGCCAAAGATGAATGGTGCAGTCGAAGCTGCTAACAAAAATATCAAGAAGATCATACAAAAGATGACAGTCACCTAGAAGGACTGGCATGAGATGTTACCGTTTTCTATCCATGGGTACCAAACCATGGCACGCACATCAACTGGGGCAACACCCTATTCCTTGGTTTATGGCATGGAGGCTGTTTTACCTAGCGAGGTTCAAATTCCCTCCTTGAGAATCGTGAAAGATGCTGGTTTGAGTGAAGACGATTGGATCCAGACCCAGCTTGATCAACTGAACTTAATTGACAAAAGGAGACTTATGGCTGTTTGCCACGGTCAGACATATCAAAAATGGATGATCAAGGCTTTCAACAAGAAAGTCAGATGCCAAGTATATCAAGTCGGGGATCTAGTGATCAAGCGCATCATTTTTCCACAAAGTGATCCTAGGGGAAAATGTACTCCTACCTATGAAGGACCATTTGTGATCAAGAACATCTTTTCTGGTGGGGAAATGATCTTAACCACCATGGACAGCGATGACCTGCCGCACCCTGTGAACGCAGGTATAGTCAAAAGATACTACGCATAAAAGACCCGCTAGGTTGACACACCTAGGCAAAACAAGGGCATCCCGGCGAACCAAAAAGGTTCGGGCAAAAATTAGTGATAAAATAAAAAAAATTTGTACACCCGACAAGTTGAAAACCCGAAAGGGCGACTTGGGAAAAAAAGGGTTTCTCGATGGATTGAAAACCCAAAAGGGCGGTCCAGGAAAAAGTTAGGGAATTAAAGCCTATGACTATGTCTCGTCGGATCAGTTTAAGGACAATCTCTTCACAGACAAACTCTGAGCTTCTGATCAACTCAATCATCTTCAGACAAAGCAGCAGATGGACAAGATATTCAGAGACACGAAGGCTATAGCGGAATGGGAACCCCATGGGATTTTTTACACATAGCTATCTGTGATACGGTGGGAGAACTGACTTGGATTTTGCGTTTGTGTTTGCAAATGTTTCGGTTTAGCAAGAGTCGCCACCGACTTTTTATTTTATCCTAAGGAAAGGTCAAAAAGCACATGAAAGACCTTTGAGATGTTTTCTTGGGTTCGGGGAGTAGATTATAGAAATGGAAGGTATTAGCACCCTTTCTATCCATGGTTATCCATGGGCTCTTAGTTACTTGCTTAGATCACTTGCTTTTGCTTTTCAATTGTTTGAAATGGTGCTTTGTGTGTTATTTTGAAAGATGTTTTGAAAAGAGGCCATCGTTGTGGCAACCTTTGTAATGATTCTTGTTTGAATGTATACAAAGATGTTTGCCTTTTTGAAAGGTTTTCAATGTTTTGAAAGTTGTTTTGAAATTGTGTTGTGGGGTGTGTTTTAAAAAAACAGCAAGGATGTTTTGCAAGATTTTTGATCAAGTAACTAAGAGTTGTGTACCCTATTTTACTCAAAGATCTTTCTTATGTTTTTAACCCTTTTAACAGTGTTGTTTCACCATTGTATTTGGTGAACAACCTTGTGTTAGGATGTAAACGGGACATGCGCAGGTCATCAGATGACCATGATAGCAATGTTGTGAAATGACTTAGCACTTTTCTGTAGGGACTAAGATCATTTTTTGAAAGGCAACTTTGATAGCGTCATCGAGGGACTATGATATTTTTTCAATTCGTTTGTGCTAAGACATCCCACATGCATAACATGGCCATTTTTTATAAGGCAACAAGTGGATGGAACCCTAGGGGTGCAAGTGTGCATTGTGTTTGTTTTTCATGCATTGTTATCTTTGATTTTTGGGTTGGCTAACTGTTGATTTTTATCTTGCCATACACACCTAATTACTAGCATTTGTACAAAGCAATAAAAATGCAGGAAATAAATATCCTACACTATTACTACCATATTGAACTGCATGAGAATATAAAGGCAAAAATAAGGTAAAAGAAAGAAAAATGAGTGTCTTTCGATTGAGGCAGAAGCACCCTTCGACTGGAATTCTGTTGGCCTCCTTCGATTAGGGGCTGGCATCAGTAAGGTCATGGACTTCGATTGGGCTTTGGCACCAGTCAGGTCATGTACTTCGATTGGGCTTTGGCACCAGTCAGGTCATGTATTTCGATTGGAGGCTGGCACCAGCATGGAAGTGCCTTTCGTCTGAGCCTGGACTTAGTACAAGTGTTCCTCTGGCTGGGCCTTTCTGCCTTGTTGCCTACTTTGGTTGGGCCTGGAATCTGTGCAAGATGCAATCTGCCTTTCTGTCTCCTTCGATTGGGTCTGGAGTCAGTGAGGAAGCCTGGGGCTTCGTTTCATACTCATGTCTTTTGTTTATGGCATGGAAATGGAAAGGTTATGGATTTCGTCTGAGGCCTGGAAACAACAATGTTCTGGCTTTTCCACAGGCTCCTTGCTGACTCCTTGTAAGCATATTTAGGCCCTCAAATTGTGATTCGAAAGGCTTGTGCAGCTAGCCAATCGAAGGGTATAACAAACTTGTCTCAAGTTCTTAAATGCAACATCCAAACATAACTACAGTCCAGGGGTTAGCACAAAAAACCAAAGGGATCTCAAAGTCTAAATTATAACTAATTAAGGTTGAGTTTTCAGCATGAGAGCAATCAGAATCTAATGCTAAAACATGGTCCAGAAATATCTACATTTTTCTTTATTGGCATGTACTCATGATGTTTAAATGAAAAAGTCCCAAGTTGGGGAGAACTTACCTCTAGAAGTGCTTAGTCGAAAGAGCTGTAGGTGACCTTTTTTGATGGTGGAGGGAGCCTTGCTGGGATCTTTTTGAAGCTAGTTCTGTTACTGTTTGGTTTGGGAAGGCAGGTCTGAGTTTCTGTTAGTTTTGATACAGGCTTGCTGGCAGTTGCAGTTGGACTGGCTTTAGGCAGGTTTGTTTGCAGTTGCAGTTGAACTGGCTGGAGTTTTCTGGCTTTGGTAAGGAAGGCAATTTTTGAGGTTATGCAGACCTCAAGGCTTGTATTTGTAACACAGGTTTGATGTTATGGTGTTTAAGCAGGAGGATGCAGTTCTGGATTTGTTGTTTGGATTCTGGGTATGTGTTTGAGTGTTTAAGTGTTTAAGTGTTTAAGTGTTCAAGTGTTCAAGTGTTCAAGTGTTCAAGTGTTTGAGAATTTGAGAATTTTGTGGTGTATGAGAATTTTGAAGATACGTTCCTCTGGCCAAAAAAAGTCCTCTCTCAGCTTTGCATAAATTCCTCTATTTATAGAGGAAAAGAATGGACATGTTTTCAATAGCCAGCCTTGCAAAAAATAGTAAAATAATAGGTAGTCGTGACAGCACATGTGGTGGGCCTGTTGGCAGTTGGGGTGCAGAGGTTGTGACTCATGCTTCTGTCATTGCTTGTGGAGCAGAAATAATAAAATAAAGCCCAGCTGGAAAGTAAATGTCCAACTTGTGCCACAAAAGCAAGATGAATGGTTCAGGTGAGGTTGCTTCATGCTGAAGGAAAATAGGTGCAAGGCTCAAGACAGACTTTCCTAAAAGGTAGTACTGTGCTATTAAGTGCAAGTGGTCTTAGACAATAAATGTGTACAAGCCTAACAAGGGAAGACACGTGGCCTAGCCTATGGGTCTGAATGTCCAACTTGATCTTTTGAGTCGAATCCTCCATCTTTCTACACCTTTCAACCAGACTGGAACAAAACAACATTCGTTTTCACCAGCTGTGTGTCCTTCGACCAACTGTGTGTTCTTTGAATGGCCCTTTTCAGAAGGTTATTAACTTCTGATTCGAAGGAAGCTTTCAAAACATAATTGACTCTTTGAATTGAAGAAAACCAGAGGGAGGCCTTTGCCTCAGTCGAAGCTTGTGGTCGAAACAAGCTAACTCGAAGGAAGCTATTGCCCAATCGAAAGCTCATGCTCGAAGGAAGCATATTGCCCAATCGAAACCTGGGTCGAAGCAAACATATTTCCCAATCGAAAGTCCGTGTTCGAAGGAAGCTTAGAGTTCAACATGAAGGACATATCCAAGTTACATTCGAAAGATGCTTTTTCTAAAAACGAAGGATTTAATCCAAGTTGCATTCGAAGGAGGCTCTTGCTCAACTGAAGTTTTCATCCAGGCACACAGAAGGTGAGTGCCCAAACGAAGACTTGCCTTGCAGAGGGGTACATGTGACCAGTAGGTCATGGCCTTCAATTTCAAGCATGCAGGCAGCAATCTTGTCCAGTCGAAGTAGGCTTGTAGGCAGCAAAATGTCCATATTCGAAAGAGGCATACATGAGGCAAAATGTCCAGATTCGAAAGAGGCATACATGAGGAAAAATATCCAGATTCGAAAGAGGCATACATGAGGCAAAATATCCAGATTCGAAAGAGGCACGCTAGTAGCCATTTTGAGCAATCGAAGGAGGCCAAGAGTCAATCGAAAGAGCTGAATCGAAAAACACTTGTTTTTATCCAAATTTGCCAAAATATTAATTTTATTTGTTCTCCCCCTTTTTGACAGTTTCCTTTTGGTATTGGAAAATCCCAATGCACTTGTTTAAGCTTGAACCTTGAAATCCTTGTAAGAAAGGCCTTGAGAATTGAGAGGGAAAATTTTGGGGTACAACAGTTGCCCCTGTTCAATCTTCTTACACCTGAGGAGTTAGATTGGTAATTCTGCCATTCGTGACTTGAAGGTGAAAGATGATTGAACACTAGAGTGCCCAGAAATTTGCACTTGGTGATGTGATGATTGGGAGAATGGGCTTAGAGATGCCATTGGAGAGATGATAGAAAGTTGTTGGAGATGGGCTTAAAGATGCCATCTGGAGATGTGACAGAATCTTGTCGGGGATGGGCTTAAAGATGCCATCTGGAGATGTGACAGAATCTTGTTGGAGATGGGCTTAAAGATGCCATCCAAGAATGTTTGTTGAATTGCAATGTTGTAGGTCAGAAGAATGAGCATCAAAATGGTATCCGTGTCTGGAATGCCATTGAACTGTATCTGGGGACTGAGTTTGTACGAGCAAAAGAATGGCGTCCGTGTCTGGCGCGTATCTGAGCTGTAACTGTATTTGGATTTTGAATGAATATCAGAATGACTGCCGTGTCTGGAGTGTATCTGTATTCTGAATGGGTAACAAAGAAAAATCTGTGTATGGAGCAATTGTGTGCTGAGGATAAATTCTGAATGAGTGACAGAATGGCAACCGTGTCTGGAGCGTATATGGATTGTATCTGAAGTTGAGATCTGTATGAGTAGCAGAATGACTTTCGTGTTTAGAGTGTATCTGAAACTGTAACTGGGATCTGAATGAGTGACAAAATGACAACCGTATTTGGAGCGTATCTGGACTTGAAGTTGATGATTGAATCTGAATGAGAGATAGAATGGCCGCCGTGTCTGGAGCGTATCTAGTCTGTATCGGATTGCTGAAGTCTGAATGGGTAGTAGAATGACCGCCGTATCTGGGGTGTATCTGTACTGTATCTGACTTGAAATTTTGAATGAGTAATAGAATGACCGCCGTGTCTGGGGTGTATCCTTACTGTATCTGAATTGGAGTTCTGAATGAGTAGTAGAATGACCGCCGTATCTGGGGTGTATCTGTACTGTATCTGACTTGAAATTCTGAATGAGTAATAGAATGTCCGCCGTGTCTGGGGTGTATCCTTACTGTATCTGAATTGGAGTTCTGAATGAGTAGTAGAATGACCGCCGTATTTGGGGTGTATTCATACTGTATCTGACTTGAAATTCTGAATAAGTAATAGAATGACCGCTGTGTCTGGGGTGTATCCTTACTGTATCTGAATTGGAGTTCTGAATGAGTAGTAGAATGACCGTCGTGTTTGGGGTGTATCTGTACTATATCTGACTTGAAATTCGGAATGAGTAATAGAATGACCGCCGTGTCTGGGGTGTATCCTTACTGTATCTGAATTGGAGTTCTGAATGAGTAGTAGAATGACCGCCGTATTTGGGGTGTATCCATACTGTATCCGAATAATTGTTAATGATAGCTTTTTAATCTTATCCTGAAAAGGGTAAAAATGTTAGCTGAACACAAAATTATGTTGCATGATATGTATGATGCAATGAATTGTATTCCGTAAATTTTTATGATATATGGATGTAATGATTATGCATGTAAGCTGAGTAGCTGTCTTGCTGAGGAAGATCAATCCTTGATAGCTGGAGATAATGAATTCCTTGACTGCTGCCGGGGAAAGTAAATCCTTGACCGTAGCTTGGGGATTCCAAAAATCTTTGACTGTTGAAGATGAGAAATCCTTGTTGATTGCTTGTGGATTAAAGATCTTCGATTGTTGAGGACTCTTAGGACCACTGCTGGGGATTGAAAATCCTTGGTGACTTGTGGGGGGTTTTAACAAAACTTCACCAACTTCTGCGGGGAATGAGGATTCTGACGATCTCTACTGGGGAATTAAAACCTGGGAGGCTTCCGCTGGCTAAGTGAGACTGAGAATCTTCAATCTGCTGGGAAATAACTCTGTGGGGAGAATGTTCACCGTTCTGGTTCCACTGGGGAATAGGATTTTCAGGGTTTTCGGGCTCCACTGGGGATCTTGAAACTTGACTCTGAGGGGAATTTTGAAATTCATCTCAACTGGGGAGTCAAGTTCTAGAAAGCATCTGCTCTACTGAGGATTCTGAAGTTTAACTCTGTTAGGGAAATATATTCCGAATTTTAACTCTGTTGAGGAACTTGAAGTTTAATTCCGCTGGGGATTTCTTCTGAAATGACATAAAGATATCTTCCTAACCTTCAACCTCTCAGTAATCATCTTTTCTCAATTTCGTTTTATTTGTAAGCAATGCTTATGTTCAAATGCATATGCCTATTTAACAAAACATTGGACGTTTTTCAAATAAAACATAAGTGTAAAAAAGAAAAGGAAAGCAAGCAAATTTCTGCACTTGGAAGTGTATTTGTATTAGCTTTATATGAATATCTTTGTACAAAGGAGACAGAAATCCTAGTAAGAGAATGTTGTCGTAAAAATTGAAAATTTTTATACAGAAGAAAGATGGCTATGTGTAACAATTCTATGGGATTCCCATTCTGCTATAGCCTTCACAACTCTGAATATCTTGTCCATTCATTGCTTCGTTCGTCGATGACTAGGTTGATCAGAAGCTCGGAGCTTGTTGATGAAGAGATTGTTCTTAAAGTGATCCGACAAGACACAATCATACGCTTTAATTCCCTAACTTTTGCCTGGATTGCCCTTTCGGGTTTTCGATCCACCGGGAAACCCTTTTTTACCCAAGTCGCCCTTTCGGGTTTTCAACTTGCCGGGTGTACAAATTTTTTTTGTTTTATCCCTAATTTTTGCCTGAACCGCCCTTTCGGGTTTTCGGTTCACCGGGATGCCCATTTTTGCCCAAATCGCCCTTTCGGGTTTTCGACTTGTCAGGTTATTTTATGCGTAGTATCTTTTGACTATGTCTGTGTTCGCAGGGTGTGGCAAATCGTCGCTGTCCATGGTGGTCAAAATCATTGCCCTATCATAAAAGATACTCTTGATCACAAATGGTCCTTCGTAAGTAGGAGTCCACTTGCCCCTGGGATCACTTTACGGTAAGATGATCCGCTTGATTACAAGATCTCCGACTCGATATATCTGACGCCTTACTTTCTTGTTGAAAGCCTTGATCATGCGTTTTTGATACGTCTGACCATGACAAACAGCAGTAAGTCGCTTCTCGTCGATCAAATTGAGTTGATCAAGCCGGGTCTGAATCCAATCGTCTTCACTTAAACCAGCGTCTTTCATGATCCTTAAGGAAGGGATCTGAACTTCCATGGGTAGGACAACCTCCATGCCATACACCAAAGAAAATGGGGTTGCCCCTGTTGAAGTACGTGACGTGGTACGATATCCATGCAGAGCAAACAGTAACATCTTGTGCCAGTCCTTATAGGTGACTGTCATCTTTTGAATGATCTTCTTGATATTTTTGTTCGCAGCTTCAACAGCGCCGTTCATCTTCGGCCGATAGGGAGATGAGTTGTGATGATAAATCTTGAATTGTTCGCATAGAGCGGTGATCATAGTATTGTTCAGATTTGTACCGTTGTCTATGATGATCCTGTCGGGGATACCATACTGGCATATGAGGTTCTGCTTAATGAAACGGGCAACCACATTCTTTGTAACGGAGGCAAAGGAAGATGCCTCGACCCATTTGGTGAAGTAATCAATAGCCACCAGGATGAAGCAATGTCCATTGGACGCCGTGGGCTTGATCTCTCCAATCATGTCAATGCCCAACATTGCGAATGGCCAAGGAGTTGTTAGAACATTGAGAGGAACAGGAGGAATATGTACCTTGTCGGTGTAGACTTGGCATTTGTGGCAAGTACGGGAATGTTGATGACAATCATCTTCCATGGTGGACCAGTAGTAACCTGCCCTTAGAATCTTCTTTGCCATTGTATGTCCGCTCAAGTGGGTGCCAAATGTGCCACTGTGTATCTCAGTCATGATCAACTTTGCTTCAGCTTTGTCTACACATCGAAGTAAAACACAATCATGGCTTCGTTTATAAAGGATGCCATTGCTTAGGAAGAACTTGGAAGCAAATATTCTTAAGAACTTTTTGTCATTGATTGAAGCTCCTTCGGGATATTCTCTAGTATGGAGATACCTTTTGATTTCATGAAACCAGGGTTGTTCCACTACTTCTTCGGTATTAATCTCATGACAGTGTGCAGGTTCATCCATTCGCTCGATGGTAATTTGGGGAGTCTCATTATCCCAGTTGAGTTTAAACATGGAAGACATTGTAGCCAGAGCATCTACTAGCTGATTCTCTTCTCGCGGGAAATGCTCGAAAGTAATTTGCTCGAAATGAGGCAACAATGTCAATACATGTTCTTTGTATGGGATAAGATTAGGATGTTTGGTGTCCCACTCTCCTTTGACTTGACTGATAACCAAAGCCAAGTCCCCAAATACGACCAAAGATTTGATCCCCAGGTCTATAGCAGCCTTGAGACCAAAGATGCAAGCTTCATATTCGGCCATGTTGTTGGTACAGCTGAAACAAAGTCGGGCAGTGAAATGTGTATGGTAACCTTCTGGAGAAATGATTACCGCGCCGATACCGTTTCCGAGTGCATTTTAAGCACCATCAAAGTACAGGGTCCATCGGGATCCTTGTTCAGGTCCATCATACGGTCCGTTACTTTCGATATTGTCCAATGTCATGATGTCCTCGTCCGGGAAGTCGAATCTCATAGATTGATAATCTTCGACGACTTGATGAGCTAGATGGTCAGCTAGTACACTCCCCTTTATAGATTTTTGGGTAGTATACTGGATATCATACTCAGTCAGGATCATTTGCCATCTAGCGATTCTTCCAGATAAAGCAGGCTTTTCGAAGATATACTTGATTGGATCTATTTTGGAAATCAACAAAGTGGTATGAGTCAACATGTACTGCCTTAGTCGGCGAGCGTCCCATACCAAAGCGCATCAAGTTTTCTCGAGCAGTGAGTAGCGAGTCTCACAGTCGGTAAACTTTTTGCTAAGGTAATAAATGGCATGCTCTTTTCGACCAGACTCGTCATGTTGGCCCAGCACGCACCCCATTGAGTTATCCAAAATAGTCAGATACATGATCAACAACCTTCCTTCGACGGGTGGCATCAGAATAGGAGGTGCCAATAAGTATTCCTTGATCTTATCAAAAGCAACTTGACAATCGTTGTTCCATTCAACTACCTGATCTTTCTTTAACAGCTTGAAAATAGGCTCACAGGTGGATGTCAGGTGAGAGATGAATCTTGCAATATAGTTCAAGCGTCCCAAGAATCCTCTAACCTCCTTTTCAGTAGGGGGGCTGGCATTTCTTGTATAGCTTTCACTTTAACAGGATCAACCTCAATACCTTTGTTGCTGACAATAAATCCCAAGAGCTTACCAGACCTAACTCCAAAAGTGCACTTGCTTGGATTCAGTCTGAGTTTGTACTCCTTCAACCTGGAAAACAACTTCTGCAAATGTCCAAGGTGTTCTTCTTCTGTTTGTGATCGAGCTATCATATCGTCTATGTAAACTTCGATCTCATGATGTATCATATCATGAAACAAAGCTACCATGGCGCGTTGATAAGTTGCCCCTGCGTTCCTTAGTCCGAACGGCATCACCTTGTAGAAGAAGGTACCCCATTGTGTAACAAAGGTTGTTTTCTCCATGTCCTCGGGGGCCATTTTAATCTGGCTGTAACCCGAGAATCCATCCATGAAGGAAAAAAACCTTGTGTTGAGCGGTGTTATCAACCAAGATGTCAATATAAGGTAGAGGGAAATCATCTTTAGGGCTAGCCCTGTTCAAATCCCGATAGTCAACACACATTCTGACCTTGCCGTCTTTTTTGGGTACGGGCACAATGTTAGCAACCCATCGTGGATAGGTTGTAACGGCCAAAAAGCCGGCGTTGAATTGCTTCATTACTTCAGCTTTAATCTTCTCAAACATGTCAGGTCTCATTTGGCGAACCTTTTGCTTGATCAGTGGACAGTCTTCTCTTGTAGGGAGACGGTGAACCACGATATCTGTGTCTAAACCCGGCATGTCTTCATAAGACCAAGCGAAGATCTCAACGTATTCATTCAACAACTGTATTAAGCGTTCCTTGACACTTGGTTCCAAGTTGGCACCCACTTTTACTTCTTTCCTGTCCTCCTCTATCCCTAAGTTGATGGTTTCTAACAACTCTTCATTAGGCAAGATGGCCCTCTCTTATTGTTGTAGAAGTCTGGCTAACTCTCCCGGCACTTCACAATCTTCGTCAACTTCGTACTCAGCTTTATTGACCAGATCTTCAGAGTTATCGAAGGCTAAAACAGAATAGTCACCCATGGAATCCGGAGTGGATGGGTACCTGCATTTTTGAATGTGGGTGTATGTAAGGGATAGCCATCTTTAAACAAACAAAAATTCAAAAGGGAAAGAAAATGAACACAACAGTTTATAGATGAAAAGCGTCCAATGATTCGTTAAAATATGGCATATGATTATGAATAAAATCAAGCCCTTACTGTTGTACCCTAAATTTTGCCCCTAACTTTTTTAGTCGCACTTTCATACCATATTTTGTCATTCAGTCACAATCATTAATAAATAGCTTTATTCATCACATTTGCATCCTATCTTTAAGTTTTCTCTTGTGTTGTTAACTAACTTCTAATCAAAATATAAAAAAAAATATTTGTCTTTGTCTTTGTATATTTTTGTTTTGTAGGTACCGAGTCGAAGCATATGGCAAATAAGGTTTTCTGGTATTATTTCCCTAAAATCTCTATTTGCAAAGAAAAAGTATTAAAAAAAATTTATTTTTTTTCACTGTACAATCGATTGCTCCTAGAGTGCAATCGATTGCACAAAGTGAATTTTGCGCCATTTTTGAAAAAAAAACACTGTGCAATCGATTTGCACTGTAGTGCAAACGATTGCACAACGTGAAATTTGAAAAAAAATCAGTATTTTAAAATTGTCAAATTTTGGCTCCAATTTTTCTTCATTTTTGCAAGATGTATCATTAATTCAAATTTTAGTGCCAATTTTTCATTTTTAAAAAGAATTATCACTAATTCAAATTTTGGCTCTAATATTTGAAAGAATTATCATTAATTCAAATTTTGGCTCCAAGAATCAATTACCAAATTACCACTAATCCCAATCCTAAACTCTATAAATAGAGCCCTCATTTCATTCAAATTTCAAGCTTTTGATAGCCAAATCCACCTTGCTAAAAAATCTCTCAAATCTCTCCATCTACCAAATTCACTCAAAGCTCCATTTTCAAAAAGTTAGTAAGCTTTGCATTAAAGCTTACTAATCTTTGAGCTAAACCTTCATCCAAACACTTTTTCTACATCAATTCTCTACATCCAAGCTTGGTCAATTGATTCTTGTGGTTGAATTGAAGCAAATTCTTGAAGTTGTTTTGATAATTCTCTAGATCTACCTTTGCTAAGTTTGGATAATTCATCTTTCACAATGTGATCTCTTGGTGATCTTTGGGATTGATTCATTGAGCATTCTTTTGTGATTCCAATGGTGTGATTTTCTCATAATTTGATGGAATTTTCGTGCTCAATTGGATCCATGATCATAAGGTGTTTGATGGAAAGTTTGAACAAGAAATTGGCCTTTTAAAATGCTGTTTTTGGCTGCTGTTCTGTGTGCAATCGATTTGCACTATGTGTAAATCGATTTACACAGCACGATTTTGCACAAATTTTTGAAAATTATACTGTGTAAATCGATTTACATAGTAGTGTAAATCGATTTACACCAGAATAAAATGTGTTTTTTGCCTTGTTTTGGGGCAACTTTGATCCAAAATTCTTTTTTCTACTCATTCCTTTTGATTGTTGGTTTGGATTGCAATTTTAAATGTCCAATTTGTCTTTAAACTCAATGGACTTTGTGATGTAGATGAAGTTGGATAAATGTTCATCAATTCAAATCTACCTAAGAGTGAATTATTTAATTCATTTTTGGTGCTTTGGATTAATGATATGTTTAGTGCTTTAATCCATCTAGAGGAGTGGTTGAATTTAAAGATGAAAGAATTTTGAAATGGTGATCCAAATTAGCTTATCATTTCCCTCCCTCTTCATCTTATCCCTTTCTTTTTTTAATTGTGCTACATGTTAAGGGATGGTGATCTCTATATCATTTATCCAAACATGAAGTACATAGATTGCTATTGACCGGTCTCAAAATAGGTGCGACTTCTACGTAAGTCCACTTACGATTGCTTAACATAGCGCTAAATTTTGTCCCGATTCGAATAAATGATCATTCGTGGACCAAACTTATGATTGCAAGCCCAAGTATGTTAATTTGATCTCTTTGATCCAATAACCTTGAGATTCATTGTGTAGAGGCTTTGGTTCTACCAATCCTCTAATGGATCTACAACACCTTTGGTCAACGCGGATCACTTAAACATCGTTGATCATTACATGTTGCCTTGTGAGAATTCCAAAATGGATGATATACTTGACAAAAAGCAAATGCAACTTGTTGTGTAGAGGCTTTGGTTCTACCAATCCCCTAATGAGTTTCAAATGCAAGTTTCAAGATGGTCATCCAACTAACCACTAATTACTAACAATTAACTTTACTTTACGCTTTTATTTTTATGCTTTATCTACCATTTACTTTTAGCATTTTACATTTCATGCTATTTTCATCTTTGCTCACTTGAGCATTTACTTTTATGTCATTTTTATTTTTGCTCACTTGAGCTTTTCCTTTCCTTTTAAAGAAACTTAATAATCAACATGAACCATAAAAAAACTTTAATGATACTTGGACTACATGGTTACTATCCTTTGCATTATGGAGTGATGGACTTCTTGGACTTAGGATTAGAGACCTTGGCCTATCTTGGAGACCTTGTGACTTTATTTGGTATTTTGTCTGGAGTTCTTGAGGTTTACCTCAAGACATTGGGTTGTTTGTTTGTTTTGTGTGCAGGTTATTGTGATTACATACTTTGTTTGTAATCTGGAATTCACCCGTATACAGCCGTTACTCTGCCCAATTTTTGCAAAGACTAAAGACACTTGAAGTTTTATTCTCTCAAGAGGTCTAGTATCTTTGCTTGCTTGGTTTCAATCCGAAGAATGGGAATTCTATATTAACTCATAATGTCAAGTATTGGCTTCATGTTGGTTAGACGGTTCTCTTCCTTAGCTTTTACCTTATGCTTTAGGATAGTCCCTTCATCTCCTCCCATCTTCTTTAATTTTCAAAATCCTCTCATCTTTTTTTTCAAAACCTTCTTTGTTTATAAACTCAAACCGCTTTCATAATAAACCTCGGTTTTGTCGAGTGCCTTTTCTTTCAAAACTTCTTTTCTTTAAACAAACTTCAATACACTTAATCATACTTTGACATCTTTCAAAATTAACAAAATAATTCAACACATTCAAACTCTTTTATGCGCTCGAGCACCTTTTACATTCAAAACTTTTTTTCAAGATGAGACATGATTCATTGATAGTCGAGCAACATTCTCCTATCCCATGGTTATAAAGGTGTCGACTTTTCCACTTGAGTACTAGAGGCGTTCTCAAACCCTCACTCTTGTTGACGCATGGTCCATCTTTCTTACCCCTTGTGGGCGTTAGTCGAGATTTCTCTCCTAACAATGATGACTTGTCTCTTTGTTTAAAAGCAATCAACAAACAAGTCTTTTCTAGATGAACTACGTGTACGTTGATCCTCTATTGCATGCAAGGTGGTACGTAGGCACTAAAGGTTCGCAACCGCGGCGGGTGCAAAAAATCATAAAAATATTTCTTTTCTCACCTCCACCATCCATTTTATATACAACATATTTTTTATAGCCAAAATATACAGATTTTTTCAAAGAGGTTCCTGCGGAGTACCGTAGATGTTTAGGGTGCTAATACCTTCCCTTTGCATAACCAACCCCCTTACCTTGAATCTTTCCCCCTCTTTTTGGGTTATTCGCTCTTTTCCCATTCCTTTGGAAACAATAAAGCGCGGTAGCGATTTTTATTTTGATTTGTATAAAGTCTAGTCAATCCAATGGCTTAGTCTTGCACATTTCTACCGATACAGAAAAAAAATGGCGACTTCACTGGGGAAAGATTGACCTCTTGCTGGTCCATCCCTAAGTGGGTTAAACCTATCTTTGTTTATATCTGTATATGTGCTATTGTTGTTTATGTGTTATATTTTGTATATATGTTTGTCTGGATTTTCTTGGTTTACAGGGTGCTTGGGGATTTCTCATAAGTCCTATACCCGGACTTGGGCAAACTTTAAGATAGGACGGGCGGTATAGTCATGTTAACTTTGAGGGAGTAATCCCAAAAAAGGAGGCATGAGATCCCCCACTCAGTGGAGGCCCCTTTGACTGTAGTATCGTTTACCGAGTAATTGGGAAGACGTACTGCTTTCGACCTGGGAGCCTGCGAAGCTGAGGACCGTAGATTACCTAACCCCTCTTGGCCTTTTAGGTGTAGTGTGCGGAAGCTATGACGGAGTAATCAGGAAGTAGTTGTCACGCGATACTACGCTTGGACGAGTCTTTCCTGAGAATATTACTAATTACCGAGTTAATTGGGACGTTGGTAATATCCAAAGGAAGGATGTAGACTCTGGGAACCTCTTAGAACCTTGTTCGGCAGGTGATAACAGTTAGTCCATACCTTATGGGTTGTACCTTTGACTCCAGGCTCGTGACTCTGAACCGTGTGATCTTGTTACTGTGCAGTGCATTGCATAACATTGAATATCATTTGCATCCTCTGCATCCTTCTGCATACATCCAGGTTGTTCAGGATCTTATTCCCAGTTGCTTCTTCCTTCCAGTTAGTCATCTACCGTCAAGCTGATTCCTCAACATAACTACGGGACTAGAGCTGCTGTCAGATTAAGAATGGAAAACCAAGAACAACACAACATGGAAGTCAGAATGGAAATCGATGAGTTGAAGTAAGGCATGGCCAAACTTACAGAGATGATGCAAGTCCTAATTTCCAGAGGAGAGCCACCTCAAAGGACTGTGATATCTGAAATCCAAACTGCTGCTGTTGACACTCAACCTATCCAGCATACATCTACTGCATGGCCGGAGTTTGGGTTACCTCATAATTACTCTCCACCTGTTGTAATTACTTCAATGGTTGGTCAGTCTTCCCGACCAGTCTTTCAAGCTCCAGTTTTCACTGAACCTCAGCCAATCGTTTATACTGCTTTTTTTCAACCTGCTGCACAAGCTGCTTTTGGGAATCCTCTCTTTGAGCACCATGCTTCCAGTCCTCGAAGTGTGAGTCAAGGAGACTTCGGTGAGTTTGAAGATTTCAAAGAACAGTATCAAACTTTGGAGAAGAGACTCAGAGCTATGGAAGGAAATGAGTTCTTCAGTGTTGATGCTAACAACATGTGCCTAGTTTCTGATCTGGTCATGCCTGCAAAGTTCAAGACTCCTGAGTTTGATAAATATAAGGGGCATACTTGTCCAAGAAGTCATTTGGTGATGTACTTTCGAAAGATGTCTGCTTACACCAAGAATGACAAGCTGCTTATCCATTGTTTCCATGACAGTTTGAGTGGAGCTTCATTGAAATGGTATATGGGACTTGAGAAAGGTCGTATCCAATGCTTCCAAGATCTAGTTAATGCTTTCATAAAGAAATACAAATACAACCTCGACATGGCACCTGATCGTTGCCAACTACAAAATATGTCTCAGAATGAGAAATAATATTTCAAGGAGTATGCTCAACGATGGAGAGAATTGGCATCTCAAGTTGAACCACCTCTGGCAGAGAAAGAGATAACTGGTTTGTTCATGGATACTTTATCCCCCTTCTTTTGGGACAAGATGATTGGTAGTGTGTCCTCCAGCTTCACAAACCTGGTGACTATTGGCCAGAGTTTAGAAGAAGGAATTAAGAATGGTAAAGTGTCTAAAGCTGCTGAATCTTCTAATGGTTCAAAGAAATACCTTGGGAACTTTCAAAAGGAGAAAGAGGTAGAAGCCAATGCTGTCTCGACTGAGAGAAGAGGACCTCGTCGTATGCCTCAATAAACTGATCAACCGCAAGTAGCGGCTGTTACTCCTGCGGTCAATGCTCAACCAGTTCATGTCCCTCAACGATAGAATATTGCACAGAATCAGAATCAGAATCAGAATAGGGCTCAGTTTGATCCCATCCCTATGACGTACACTGAATTGTATCCTGCATTGGTGCAGAAGGGCTTGATTACCACTAGGCCTCTGATTCCTTGAAATCCTCCTCCAGCCGGGTTCAGATCTGACCTTCACTGTGAGTTTCATCAAGGAGCTGTCGGTCATGATTTAGAAAGTTGTTATGCTTTGAAAAACAGAGTGCAAGAATTGGTGAAAGCAAATATTCTCACTTTCAAGGAGGCAGGTCCTAATGTCATCAATAATCCTTTGCCAAAATAAAGTGGCTGAAAACTGAGTCGGGATACCTTCAAGTCACTTCCTAAAGCTAGTGTTTCAGACAGGACAGCTCATCCTTGTTACTGATTAGTCACTAGGCCATCTTTCCTTCTGTTTGCATTTTTCCCTTGTTTGTGTTAAAATTGTTGCTTTCAAATTTTGTTTATACTTTCATGTTAATTATAATGAAATGAGCATTGCAATGTTTTGATTCAAATCATTTTCATTTACTGCTTTCAAATATATTTCTCTTGTTTACTCCCTTTATCAAGCTTTTGTTTATGAAAAGATCTGAGGGAGGATGATGAAAACGAAATACCCATAATTGTTGCTGGTATGCTTTCGAATAAAACTTTGCTGAGGATATACAACCATTGTTTCAACTCCCAAACACTGGAGAAATAAGGAAGTTAATCCCTCGTTCACCCCTTTGAGCCTAGAAGTTGGAGTTTCTTTCTATACAGAAAAACCCGCAATCTTAACCCGGGGATGGGTACTTCTCAGTTAATTTGGTTGTGCATTCAATTACAAGAGAAATCAGGGAAGACACCTTTCAACAAAGGTCGCGATCAAGCTTTCCTTTGTGCACAGCAAGAAGTGTCAAAGATGCTCTCAAACAAAAAATGACGAAGATGGTTCCCCGTAACCATTGAGCAAGGCAGTCATTATCTTTCCAAAAAGAAAAATGAAAATAAAAATCAACAGAAAAATCCCGCTAAGTCAAAACCTATGAAGGAGACTTAGGCAAAAAACTGGGGCATCCCGCTGACTGTAATTTCAAATGAAAAAGTTCAGGCAAAAACTGGGGCATCCTGCTGACTGTAATTTCAAATGAAACAGTTCAGGAAAAAGTTGGGAATAATAAATCCAATCAGAAGAGGTCTTTAAATCCTCAAAATTCTCCATCGGAGTTGACAAAAGTCCTCAAAACAACAAAAATATGTAAGAAGAAATGACTGTCATTCTCAATAATTCCTTTAGCTTCTGAGCCATCTTCATTACTACAATCAGTGCAATTCCAAAATCTCTTGGAACCTGAATGCATAGTCTGAATTAACTGAACGTAGGACTGGAGAACATCATGAAGATTGGGTTGGGTACAAATAAACTTTGAGCCTTTATCCTTTATTTCTTAAACCATGAACCCGACCACGTTACAACCCTCAAAAGACCTAATTGAAGCCAGGTTTCTTTTGAAATCATGCTACAACAAGGTTGCGTAAACTGACTCCTATGATCTTTTGCAAATCATTTGTTTTGTTTCATACCTTTGTTTTCACTTTAAAAGTGTAAACCACTGTGTTTTAACCAGTGATGCATTTTCTATACACCAATAACATCATTTCAAAAATGATTTTGGATTCAAAACTTTTGCATGAACTTTGCATTAAAATTACCATGTTTAAATAAACAATTTTGCTTGCAAACAAGTTTTCCTCATCAAGGAATTTCAAACAACTGAGAAACTTGGTCAGTGACCCTATCAGGGGCAAGTATCTTCCAGATCCAGTTGCGAATCAGTTCAAGATTTGTTTCTCAGTGCGAGTTTTCTCAGAATTGGCCAGCCAGAAAATCATTTTCAAGACTCATACAGGGGCATTTATTTACAACAATCATCTCAAGTACTGAAGCCATGATCAGTTTATCTCCAACAATCATTTCAGAACTGAAGCCATGATCAGTTTATTCCCAACAAACATTTCAGAAGCTGAAGCCATGATCAGTTTATCTCCAATAGTCATTTCGGAGCTGAAGCCGTGATCAACTTATTTCCAGCAACTTTCAACTGAAGCCATGATCAGTTTATCTTCAACAATTAGCTAATCTGGGACGAGTCCCCAGGTAGCTCTTCATGTCCTTCCTCAGAAGATCATCAGTTCAATACAGTTTACAAGTGTGACAAATTTGGGTTCAGGATATTTTCTTTCCAATTAAATTTGGCAGAGTTCTCCGTGTTGAGGAATTAAACTTCCAATCTTACCTTCACAAAAGAGTCAAACTCCATTGTCATAAACGTCGGCATTACCTGCATAGATCATTCACATATCATGCATAACAAAATTCATACATAATGCATAGCAAGAGTGTTTCATCCTCATTTTCATTTTCCAAGGTCTTATTGCAGTTGACATGTCACCTTGAGATCAAAGTCCAACTTACTTGGCACCTACCAAAGCAAACATCGGTTTCAGTTGTTTCTCTTTTTTCATCCAAAGCCAGTATTGGATGTTGTTACCTTTTTCTTCATTCAAAGCCAGTATTGAATGTCAAGATCTCTTTTTCCATCCAAAGCCAGTATTGGATGTTGTTACGTTTTTCCTCATTCAAAGCTAGTATTGAATGTCAAGATCTCTTTTTTCATCCAAAGCCAGTATTGGATGTTGTTACCTTTTTCTTCATTCAAAGCCAGTATTGAATGTCAAGATCTCTTTTTCCATCCAAAGCCAGTATTGGATGTTGTTACCTTTTTCCTCATTCAAATCCAGTATTGAATGTCAAGATCCCTTTCACTCATTCAAAGCCAGTATTGGATGTTGTGATCTTTTCTCTCGTCTAAAGCCAATATTAGACGTTGAGTTTTCTCTTCATTCAAAGCCAGTATTGAATGTCAAGATCCCTTTCACTAATTCAAAGCCAGTATTGGATGTTGTGATCTGTTCTCTCGTCTAAATCCAGTATTAGACGTTGATTTTTCTCTTCATTCAAAGCCAGTATTGAATGTCAAGATCCCTTTCACTCATTCAAAGCCAGTATTGGATGTTGTGATTTGTTCTCTCGTCTAAAGCCAGTATTAGACGTTGAGCTTTTCTTTAATTTAAAGCCAGTATTGAATGTCAAGATCCCTTTCACTCATTTAAAGCCAGTATTGGATGTTGTGATCTTTTCTCTCGTCTAAATCCAGTATTAGACGCTGAGCTTTTCTTTCATTTAAAGCCAGTATTGAACGTTAGGATCTTTTGTTTCCATCCAAAGCCAGTATTGGATGTTGTGATCTTTTCTCTCGTCTAAAGCCAGTATTAGACGTTGAGTTTTCCCTTCATTCAAAGCCAGTATTGAATGTCAAGATCTCTTTCACTCATTCAAAGCCAGTATTGGATGTTGTGATCTTTTCTCTTGTCTAAAGCAAGTATTAGACGTTGAGCTTTTCTTCATTTAAAGCCAGTATTGAATGTCAAGATCCCTTTCACTCATTCAAAGCCAGTATTGGATGTTGTGATCTTTTCTCTCGTCTAAAGCAAGTATTAGACGTTGAGCTTTTCTTCATTCAAAGCCATTATTGAATGCCAAGAACCCTTTCACTCATTCAAAGCCAGTATTGGATGTTGTGATCTTTTCTATCGTCTAAAGCCAGTATTAGACATTGAGCTTTTTCTTCATTCAAAGCCAGTATTGAATGTCAAGATCCCTTTCACTCATTCAAAGCCAGTATTGGATGTTGTGATCTTTTCTCTCGTCTAAAGCCAGTATTAGACGTTGATTTTTCCCCTCATTCAAAGACAGTATTGGATGTCGTGTTTCTTTTCCGTCCAGCATCTTTCCTGGACGACTCTGATGTAGCTTCAGATTTGGTCTCATCCTACATCTAATGTTCTTTTAGATGTTTCTTATTGCCTTTTCCAGAGAGTTGTTCGCCTCATTCAATGCCATTCTTGGATGTCGCTGCTTGCCTTCTCGAGTTTTATCTCTTTTTTCCAAGTATTGATGGTTACTCCTTGTCACCCTGACAGATATCCAGAAGTATCTTGTTGTTCCCCAGCGTGTCTTTCCACGTCATTTCATCTGAACTACTATAAGTTTCCAGTTTCGAGTCTTTCCATATTCCCACAGAGTCTGTCTCATCTCATACATCATTCAAAAAATATATATGTAAAAAAAAAAGAGTCCATGCATTCATTCATAACATATGCTATCATCTCATCGCATCAGGGACAAAATTCAGGTCTGTTTGTATTTAATTACTTTCCGCCTATCTGGCTAAAAGATAATTAAATCGGGGCAGCTGTTGTACCCTAAATTTTGCCCCTAACTTTTTTAGTCGCACTTTCATACCATATTTTGTCATTCAGTCACAATCATTAATAAATAGCTTCATTCATCACATTTGCATCCTATCTTTAAGTTTTCTCTTGTGTTGTTAACTAACTTCTAATCAAAATACAAAAAAAAAAATATTTGTCTTTGTCTTTGTATATTTTTGTTTTGTAGGTACAGAGTCGAAGCATATGGCAAATAAGGTTTTCCGGTATTATTTCCCTAAAATCTCTATTTGCAAAGAAAAAGAATTACAAAATTTTCATTTTTTTTCACTGTACAATCGATTGCTCCTAGAGTGCAATCGATTGCACAAAGTGAATTTTGCGCCATTTTTGGAAAAAAACATTGTGCAATCGATTTGCACTGTAGTGCAATCGATTGCACAGCGTGAAATTTGAAAAAAAATCAACATGTTAAAATTGTCAAATTTTGGCTCCAATTTTTCTTCATTTTTGAAAGATGTATCATTAATTCAAATTTTAGTGCCAATTTTTCATTTTTAAAAAGAATTATCACTAATTCAAATTTTGGCTCTAATATTTGAAAGAATTATCATTAATTCAAATTTTGGATCCAAGAATCAATTACCAAATTACCACTAATCCCAATCCTAAACTCTATAAATAGAGCCCTCATTTCATTCAAATTTCAAGCTTTTGATAGCCAAATCCACCTTGCTAAAAAATCTCTCAAATCTCTCCATCTACCAAATTCACTCAAAGCTCCATTTTCAAAAAGTTAGTAAGCTTTGCATTAAAGCTTACTAATCTTTGAGCTAAACCTTAATCCAAACACTTTTTCTCCATCAATTATCTACATCCAAGCTTGTTCAATTGATTCTTGTGGTTGAATTGAAGCAAATTCTTGAAGTTGTTTTGATAATTCTCTAGATCTACCTTTGGTAAGTTTGGATAATTCATCTTTCACAATGTGATCTCTTGGTGATCTTTGGGATTAATTCATTGAGCATTCTTTTGTGATTCCAATGGTGTTATTTTCTCATAATTTGATGGAATTTTCGTGCTCAATTGGATCCATGATCATAAGGTGTTTGATGGAAAGTTTGAACAAGAAATTGGCCTTTTAAAATGCTGTTTTTGGCTGCTGTTCTGTGTGCAATCGATTTGCACTATGTGTAAATCGATTTACACAGCACGATTTTGCACAAATTTTTGAAAATTATACTGTGTAAATCTATTTACATAGTAGTGTAAATCAATTTACACCAGAATAAAATGTGTTTTTTGCCTTGTTTTGGGGCAGCTTTGATCCAAAATGTTTTTTTCTACTCATTCCTTTTGATTGTTGGTTTGGATTGCAATTTTAAATGTCCAATTTGTCTTTAAACTCAATGGACTTTGTGATGTAGATGAAGTTGGATAAATATTCATGAATTAAAATCTACCTAATAGTGAATTATTTAATTCATTTTTGGTGCTTTGGATTAATGATATGTTTAGTGCTTTAATCCATCTAGATGAGTGGTTGAATTTAAAGATGAAATAATTTTTAAATGGTGATCCAAATTAGCTTATCATTTCCCTCCCTCTTCATCTTATCCCTTTCTTTTTTTAATTGTGCTACATGTTAAGGGATGGTGATCTCTATATCATTTATCCAAACATGAAGTTCATAGATTGCTATTGACCGGCCTCAAATTAGGTGCGACTTCTACATAAGTCCACTTACGATTGCTTAACATAGCGCTAAATTTTGTCCCGATTCGAATAAATGATCATTCATGGCCCAAAATTATGATTGCAAGCCCAAGTATGTTAATTTGATCTCTTTGATCCAATAACCTTGAGATTCATTGTGTAGAGGCTTTGGTTCTACCAATCCTCTGATGGATCTACAACACCTTTGGTCAACGCGGATCACTTAAACATCGTTGATCATTACATGTTGCCTTGTGAGAATTCCAAAATGGATGATATACTTGACAAAAAGAAAATGCAACTTGTTGTGTAGAGGCTTTGGTTCTACCAATCCCTTAATGAGTTCCAAATGCAAGTTTCAAGATGGTCATCCAACTAACCACTAATTACTAACAATTAACTTTACTTTACGCTTTTATTTTTATGCTTTATGTACCATTTACTTTTAGCATTTTACATTTCATGCTATTTTCATCTTTGCTCACTTGAGCATTTACTTTTATGTCATTTTTATTTTGCTCACTTGAGCTTTTCTTTTCCTTTTAAAGACACTTAATAATCAACATGAACCATAAAAAACTTTAATGATACTTGGACTACATGGTTACTATCCTTTGCATTATGGAGTGATGGACTTCTTGGACTTAGGATTAGAGACCTTGGCCTATCTTGGAGACCTTGTGACTTTATTTGGTATTTTTTCTAGAGTTCTTGAGGTTTATCTCAAGACATTGGGTTGTTTGTTTGTTTTGTATGCAAGTTATTGTGATTACATACTTTGTTTGTAATCTAGAATTCACCCATATACAGCCGTTACTCTGCCCAATATTTGCGAAGACTAAATACACTTGAAGTTTGATTCTCTCAAGAGGTCTAGTATCTTTGCTTGCTTGGTTTCAATCCGAAGAATGGGAATTCTATATTGACTCATAATGTCAAGTATTGGCTTCATGTTGGTTAGACGGTTCTCTTCCTTAGCTTTTACCTTATGCTTTAGGATAGTCCCTTCATCTCCTCCCATCTTCTTTAATTTTCAAAATCCTCTCATCTTTTTTTTTCAAAACCTTCTTTGTTTATAAACTCAAACTGCTTTCATAATAAACCTCGGTTTTGTCGAGTGCCTTTTCTTTCAAAACTTCTTTTATTTAAACAAACTTCAATACACTTAATCATACTTTGACATCTTTCAAAATTAACAAAACAATTCAACACATTCAAACTCTTTTGTGCGCTCGAGCACCTTTTACATTCAAAACTTTTTTTCAAGATGAGACATGATTCATTGATAGTCGAGCAACATTCTCCTATCGCATGGTTATAAAGGTGTCAACTTTTCAACTTGAGTACTAAAGGCGTTCTCAAACCCTCACTCTTGTTGACGCATGGTCCATCTTTCTTACACCTTGTGGGCGTTAGTCGAGATTTATCTCCTAACAATGACGACTTGTCTCTTTGTTTAAAAATAATCAACAAACAAGTCTTTTCTAGATTAACTACGTGTACCCTGATCCCCTATTGCACGAAAGGTGGTACGTAGGCACTAAAGGTTCGCAACCGCGGCGGGTGCAAAAAATCATAAAAATATTTCTTTTCTCACCTCCACCATCCATTTTATATACAACACATTTTTTATAGCCAAAATATACAGATTTTTTCAAAGAGGTTCCTGCGGAGTACCGTAGATGTTTAGGGTGCTAATACCTTCCCTTTGCATAACCAACCCCCTTACCTTGAATCTTTCCCCCTCTTTTTGGGTTATTCGCTCTTTTCCCATTCCTTTGGAAACAATAATGCGCGGTAGCGATTTTTATTTTGATTTGTATAAAGTCTAGTCAATCCAATGGCTTAGTCTTGCACATTTCTACCGATACACTTACAAGTAGACCTACATGCCCCGAGCAAGGCATGAGGTGAAAAATAGTGTGCGAATTGTTTTAGTTATTACAGACCATATAAAATGGGAAATTGTTCAAAGATAAAATTACTGGTTGATAAAGGTGATAGGGACAAAATCCTTTGCTTCCCAATTGCTCAAACCCCCTTCGACAGTCGGAAAAATCCAGTCTTCAAAGTGGCTCTCCTCGTCTTCATCTTCTACAGCGTTGATTCCATGGAGAGAAATCTTGATGGGTGGTCTTTTGGTCTTGGAACGACGCATAGCCTTCTGTCCTGCAGTAGTAAACCCCAACCCAAACGTGTATGTTTTATAAGGAATGTCGGGCAACTGACCCCATACTGTGCTCTTCCCCTCCTTAATCACAGCCTCTGCGTCTTTGAGAGATGCCATCCTAGCCACCTGCTTGGGAATGATAGGTACTTCAGCTGTTGTCTTTGTAATTACTATCTTAGGAGAAACTTCTTCGAAATGCTGGAAAGGCGTTTCGATGAACTCGCCATCCACCTCCACATATCGAAAGGAATTGAGATGACTAATCATGTACTCCTCCTCTCCATGCACAGTTATGATTTTACCCTTAACAGGATACTTTAGCATCTGGTGCAAACAGGATGTAACTGCCCCGACATGATGAATCCATGGTCTTCCCAGCAAACATGAGTATGACGGACGGATGTCCATCACGTAGAAGGTGGAGTTGAACACTTAAGTTCCTATCTTAATGTGAATATCAACCTCCCCATGAACCATTCTTTTGGAACCATCGAAATCTCTCACGATAATGTTGCTAGGCTTGAGGGTCAAACCTTCACAATCTAGATGGTCTAAGGCCTTCTTTGGAAGCACATTCAGGGAAGAACTAGTATCGACCAAGACATGGGTGAGTGTGGTCCCTCGGCACTCAACTGAAACATGTAATGCATCATTGTGATTCCTTCCTTTGGGAGTTAGGTCAGCATCGGAAAAGCCCAGGCCATTGTCAGCAGTAAGACTGGCCACACAGTTTTGGAATTGGTCAGCCGAGGTCTCTTAGGGGACTGTGCCGTCTTCAAGAATTTAATCAGAGCCTTAGCATGGGCCTCTGAACAGAGCAGGAGAGCTAACATTGAGATTTTAGAAGGGGTTTCCCCCAATTGTTCCACAACGTCATAGTCACTTTTTCTGATTATTTTTAGGATTTCATCCATCTCCTTCTGAGTGGTTTCGGGGATAACCACAGCATGAGCCTCCGTCCTGACAGGCTCTTTCAGTATCCCTTTACCTTTGTTGGTGTTATCAGCGGATGGTCTTTCTTCAGGAGTGTTTAACTCTTCAATCACGGGGCCTTGCACAGAGGGTCCAACAGGTGCAGAAATTTTTAAGGGTCCGAAGACTGCTCGGGGAGGAGCAATATCCGGAGAAAAGATCCGGCCACTGCGGGTGATATTGCTAGTACCCGCGATGTTTCCTATGTCAGGGTCTTCTTCAGAAATTTCTTGGATTGTTTTGATTTGTTTGATGCCGTGGTAGAAGATTCCTCCCCCATAGTTACACGATATCATTTTACTTGATTGGTACGGGATGGGTCCCGGCATTGTGATCTTTAGAGGTGCACATTCAGAGTTGGGTGTAATCCTGACAGCCCTTTTGCAAGCCTTGGGAGGATTGTCAGAAATGGTTATGATGGCAATATCATTGGTTGAGGTATCACAAGTATCAGGAGCAATCGGATTGAAAGCGTTAACAGGGGTTTTCTGAAAAAGTATTTCTTGAGTATCCATCAGGCGTTGGACACCCGACTTCAACATTGGACAAACATCTTGAATATTCAAACAAAAATAGCAATCTTTATCACAACCAGGAAAGATCCCGGCTCTCAACAAATTTTCTTTTATCACTAATAACGGAGTCAACAGATCGGCAACATCAGTAACATGGAGATTTTCCAAAACAGCATGCACATTGTGACCGTGCTTGGGAATTAGCGCGAATATAACATTGGGCTTTTCAGGAGCGTCAAACTCGACCTCTTTGGCGTTAATTAAATCCTGAATTTTGTTCTTGAGTGCCCAACAATTATTGGTAGGAATGGTAAGCACACTTGGCTTTTGGATTGTAAAATGGAGAGGTGGTATTTACATTCTTTGGCGCCTCTTTTAAATTAGCAAGATTCAATTTCAGGAGATGTGGAAGGATCTGAGCAGGTGTCATATTTACTGGGGTAAACTGCCGTGGTGGCCTTTGCTGATAAGTTCTGGGCTGATCATTCCTCGGTTGGCTGTTTCTAAACTGGTCTGATGCGGATTTCTGTATTAATACGGCCCCCACTGTTGGCCGACGTTCTTCTCTTTCCCGATTTTTCTGGGTGTACACAGCAGATACCTCTTTCTTGGCTGGGAAAGGTTTTCTAGCAGTTGTGGATGTGGAAGCATCCTTTTTAATCTTTCCACTTTTGATACCGGCTTCCACCCTCTCTCCAGTAAAAATCAACTCAGTAAATCCCGTAGAGGAGCTTCCAATTAGATGTTTGAAGAAGGGGCCAGATAGGGTCCCCAAAAACATGTTAACTAATTCCCTATCTGATAGCGGTGGCTGCACCCTTCCAGCCAGGTCGCACCACTTCTGGGCGTACTCCTTGAACCCTTCATTTGAAGCCATCCCCATACTTTGTAGCTGAGTACGGGTAGGCGCCAAATCAGCATTGTACTGATACTGACGATAGAAAGCGGCTTCCAAGTCTTCCCAATTGTGGACCTCTGATCTCTCGAGCTGGTAAAACAAATCTAATTGAGTGCCAGACAAGCTGTCTTGGAAAAAGTGCACCCAGAGGTTTTTGTCAGATGAATGCGGCTGGATCTTTCTAACATACGACCTTAGGTGCATCTTAGGGCAAGATAGACCATCGTACTTGGCGAATGTTGGCACTTTGAACTTAGGATGGATAACAATCCCAGCTACAAGCCCAAGCTCCTCAAAATCCAATCCGGGCACCCTCTGCAACTCCATAGCTGCCAATTTGTCTTCAAAGTTCTTATACTTGTCATCCACTGGTGGATACTGTTGTTCTGAATAGTCTTCGTCTGCTTCCTCTTCCTCCTCTTCTACCTCAGATTCGGAAGGCACAATAACTCCTTTCCCTTTGCCAATCCCTTCGTCGGACGTTGATGGAAACTCAAGAGCCCTTCTAGCATCACCCTTAAATCTTCTTTCGAAAGTAGCTACCCCCTGTCTCTTTTTCTTTTTCTTCTCTTTATTCTTCTCTAGCAGAGCTTTTGAGATCCTCTTGACCCTTTGCCAAGGTCATGAGGAGTTGCTGAAATTGTGAATTTTGTGCCTGTAGGTCCTTCACTGTTTGCTCAAATCCATCTTACTCTAATAAATAGCAGAAAGATAAGGAAACCTGGCTTGAAGACCTGTTTATGCATATGATGAATGATATGTTGTTCATGTAATGCATTCAAGGGTTCAAAAATTCAAATTTGTTGCAAACAAAAAGAATGCACGTCATATTAAGAAGAAATTTGTTAGTACATAAATGCCCCATGGGCGAAATATTACAAAAATATTAATGTAAAAAGACGTTGCGCATCCTTTTTGGTACGATGTAGGTGTTAAGAGTTTCCTCCTCGTGAAGTCGGCGGGTGAGCTCTAAAACCTTCTTCTCACTGGCATAGAAACTGGCTTCAAAAGTATCTCGTTCTTCTCTGAGTTGGATCCAACTCTTTTGCATTTCCTCCCATGATGTTGGCATGTCAGGATATAGGATGGTGTATGGAACCTCTCCTTCCTTAACAGGCTCTTTGATCAAGGGGAGAATGTGAGGATATGGCATCATGAGATTCTGGGAGCGGGTTCGTACCCACTTGAGGTAAGGCTCAAGGGGGATAGAATTCTTGTGCCCCAGTGTCTTACTATCCACCTTGTTAGGCATCCTCCAAGCTCTGATGAACCTTTGGCGAAGTCCTTGCGCATCGTTGTCGAAGTTAAA
The DNA here is from genome assembly GCA_948472305.1 of Vicia faba. NCBI lineage: Eukaryota > Viridiplantae > Streptophyta > Magnoliopsida > Fabales > Fabaceae > Vicia > Vicia faba. The sequence goes on along the minus strand of OX451736.1, from coordinate 1,011,848,758 downwards.
AACTAGGTCAGGAATCAACATGTCATGAGGGCCATCCCTCCGAGCATATCCAAATTGTCTCAAGGCTAGACAGGGGTTGTAGGTAATGCCTCCTCTAATGCCAAGTAATGGGACATTAGGGAACTCACCACAACGATCAATGAGGATGACATTTTCTCTGGACCGAGAACACCAATGTACATCAGAATGTGTGAGGGTCATCAACCGTTGTGACCACCTTAAGCCCTGCTCATTCTTCAGAACTGATTGTGGAAGGTGAGAAATAAACCACCTTGCTAGGAGAGGAGTACAACACATGAGAACACCTTTTTTCCTCATTGTTCGTGTGTAAAGTGAGTGTAGGATGTCTCCAAGTAATATAGGTATGGGATTCTTGGACATGAAAATCTTAACAACATTCACATCTATAAGTTGGTCAGGGTTTGGGAACAAGACCAACCCATAAATAAGGAGTGCCACAATTTCTTCAAAGGCTTGCAGATCCAGGGAATTCCAACACTCTTGTGCCTTCTCAAACAGAAACCTTACCAAGAAACCCTTAACACCACTTCTGGTTTCCCAATGCCCCTTGATGTCAGATGGTTGTAAGTGTAATGCTTGAGCAACATCTTCAGGTTTTGGTTCTTTTTCCGTATCGTTGTAGGGTAGTTGATTAAGAATAGGAATTCTCAAGAGTTGAGAAAATTCCTCCAAAGTAGGCACCAATTGGTAGTCAGGGAATGTGAAACAGTGGTGTAGGGGGTCAAAGAACTGGAAGAGAACTTTAACCATGTCTTCTTCAATGTTGGTGTTGACTAAGCTGAGAAGTCTACCATGTCTTTCACTGAAGAGAGAATTTCCTGGAATTCTGGATGTAAGCTCCTTGAGTTGAGGAGGGATTCTCACAAGGTTGACTTGAATTATTTTCCTGCGAAGAGTTTCCATGACCTACAAAACAAGAACAAAGATGAAGATCCAAACCCTTGAAATGGTTAGTGGATGCATATGATGCTTTATGATGTTCATGATGTATGCACAAACACATGTACAAGCAAGTCACACAAAAACCCTAGTTTCAGGCTTGCATGAGGTTTTATAGGTAAGTACCCTCTTAAGTTTAGTTGGCTCAAAACATGTCCTATAAATAGTAACCAGGTTCTAAGGAGCTCAATATCATCGAATTGTTTTCTATGTTCATTGTTTTGGTTTAGCCACTTAACTGGCGACCAAAATATTCCAAGAAAACAACCCTCAATGAGTGTAGTATCGAGTATCTACCAACTTTGAACTGTACCAAATCCGGTCATCTCACTACCCCTAATGAAAGGCCAAGATGGTCAAGTAAGGTTCTAGTTCATTAGTGCTTAATGACATCACTCAGCGGCCCCGTATTCTCTTTGATTGACTCAAAGGCTACCGGTACTCACAAATATGTCGCACTAATATAGCTATTGCTTCAACTGTGTTGGTATACCCCGCACATTTTCCACAACGTATTGCTATCTATGAATGTTTCCCCAAATCTGGGTGGAGGATTTCAAGCCCAAACAAGAGAACCAAAATGTAAAGCAATCAAAGCAAACAATAATCATGCATAAGGGTGATCTAAGCCCTAAGGTTACTCCACTTTTAAATATCTCCCCAGCAGAGTCGCCAGTTCTGTGATACGGTGGGAGAATTGACTTGGATTTTGCGTTTGTGTTCGCAAATGTTTCGGTTTAGCAAGAGTCGCCACCGACTTTTTATTTTATCCTAAGGAAAGGTCAAAAAGAACAGGAAAGACCTTTGAGATGTTTTCTTGGGTTCGGGGAGTAGTTTATAGAAAGGGAAGGTATTAGCACCCTTTTTATCCATGGTTATCCATGGGCTCTTAGTTACTTGCTTAGATCACTTGCTTTTGCTTTTCAATTGTTTGAAATGGTGCTTTGTGTGTGATTTTGAAAGATGTTTTGAAAAGAGGCCATCGTTGTGGCAACCTTTGTAATGATTCTTGTTTGAATGTATACAAAGATGTTTGCCTTTTTGAAAGGTTTTCAATGTTTTGAAAGTTGTTTTGAAATTGTGTTGTGGGGTGTGTTTTAAAAAAACAGCAAGGATGTTTTGCAAGATTTTTGATCAAGTAACTAAGAGTTGTCTACCCTATTTTACTCAAAGATCTTTCTTATGTTTTTAACCCTTTTAACAGTGTTGTTTCACCATTATATTTGGTGAACAACCTTGTGTTAGGATGTAAACAGGACAGGCGCGGGTCATCGGATGACCATGATAACAATGTTGTGAAATGACTTAGCACTTTTCTGTAGGGACTAAGATCATTTTTTGAAAGGCAACTTTGATAGCGTCATCGAGGGACTATGATCTTTTTTCAATTCGTTTGTGCTAAGACATCCCACATGCATAACATGGCCATTTTTTATAAGGCAACAAGTGGATGGAACCCTAGGGGTGCAAGTGTGCATTGTGTTTGTTTTTCATGCATTGTTATCTTTGATTTTTGGGTTGTCTAACTGTTGATTTTTATCTTGCCATACATACCTAATTACTAGCATTTGTACAAAGGAATAAAAATGCAGGAAATAAATATCCTACACTATTACAACCATATTGAACTGCATGAGAATATAAAGGCAAAAATAAGGTAAAAGCAAGAAAAATAAGTGTCTTTCAATTGAGGCAGAAGCACCCTTCGACTGGCATTCTATTGGCCTCCTTCGATTAAGGGCTGGCATCAGTAAGGTCATGGACTTAGATTGGGCTTTGGCACCAGTCAGGTCATGTACTTCGATTGGGCTTTGGCACCAGTCAGGTCATGTATTTTGATTGGAGGCTAGCACCAGCATGGAAGTATCTTTCGTCTGAGCCTGGACTTAGTGCAAGTGTGCCTCTGGCTGGGCCTTTCTGCCTTGTTGCCTACTTCAGTTGGGCCTGGAATTTGTGCAAGATGCAATCTGCCTTTCTGTCTCCTTCGATTGGGTCTGGAGTCAGTGAGGAAGCTTGGGGCTTCGTTTCATACTCCTGTCTTTTGTTTATGGCATGGAAATGGAAAGGTTATGGATTTCGTCTGAGGTCTGGAAACAACAAGGTTCTGGCTTTTCCACAGGCTCCTTGCTAACTCCTTGTAAACATATTTAGGCCCTCAAATTGTGATTCGAAAGGCTTGTGCAGCTAGCCAATCGAAGGGTATAACAAACCTGTCTCAAGTTCTTAAATGCAGCATCCAAACATAACTACAGTCCAGGGGTTAGCACAAAAAACCAATGGGTCTCAAAGTCTAAATTATAACTAATTAAGGTTGAGTTTTTAACATAAGAGCAATCAGAGTCTAATGCTAAAACATGGTCCAGAAATATCTACATTTTTCTTTATTGGCATGTACTCATGATGTTTAAATGAAAAAGTCCCAAGTTGGGGAGAACTTACCTCTTGAAGTGCTTAGTCGAAAGAGCTGTAGGTGACCTTTTTTGATGGTGGAGGGAGCCTTGCTGGGATCTTTCTGAAGCTAGTTCTGTTACTGTTTGGTTTGGGCAGGCAGGTCTAAGTTTCTGTTAGTTTTGATACAGGCTTGCTGGCTATTGCAGTTGGACTGGCTTTAGGCAGGTTTGTTTGCAGTTGCAGTTGAACTGGCTGGAGTTTTCTGGCTTTGGTAAGGAAGGCAAGTTTTGAGGTTATGCAGGCCTCAAGGCTTGTATTTGTAACACAGGTTTGATGTTCTAGTGTTTAGGCAGGAGGATGCAGTTCTGAATTTTTTGTTTGGATTATGGGTATGTGTTTGAGTGTTTAAGTGTTTAAGTGTTTAAGTGTTTAAGTGTTCAAGTGTTCAAGTGTTCAAGTGTTTGAGAATTTGAGAATTTTGTGGTGTATGAGAATTTTGAAGATACGTTCCTCTGGCCAAAAAAAGTCCTCTCTCAGCTTTGCATAAATTCCTCTATTTATAGAGGAAAATAATGGACATGTTTTCAACAGCCAGCCTTACAAAAAATAGTAAAATAATAGGTAGTCGTGACAGCACATGTGGTGGGCCTGTTGGCAGTTGGGGTGCAGAGGCTGTGACTCATGCTTCTGTCATTGCTTGTGGAGCAGAAATAATAAAATAAAGCCCAGCTGGAAAGTAAATGTCCAACTTGTGCCACAAAAGCAAGATGAATGGTTCAGGTGAGGTTGCTTCATGCTGAAGGAAAATAGGTGCAAGGCTCAAGACAGACTTTCTGAAAAGGTAGTATTGTGCTATTAAGTGCAAGTGGTCTTAGACAATAAATGTGTACAAGCCTAACAAGGGAAGACACGTGGCCTAGCCTATGGGTCTGAATGTCCAACTTGATCTTTTGAGTCGAATCCTCCATCTTTCTACACCTTTCAACCAGACTGGAACAAAACAACATTCGTTTTCACCAGCTGTGTGTCCTTCGAATGGACCAACTGTATGTTCTTCGAATGGCCCTTTTCAGAAGGTTATTAACTTCTGATTCGAAGGAAGCTTTCAGAACATTATTGACTCTTTGAATTGAAGAAAACCAGAGGGAGGCCTTTGCCTCAGTCGAAGCTTGTGGTCAAAACAAGCTAACTCGAAGGAAGCTATTGCCCAATCGAAAGCTCATGCTCGAAGGAAGCATATTGCCCAATCGAAACCTGGGTCGAAGCAAACATATTTCCCAATCGAAAGTCCGTGTTCGAAGGAAGCTTAGAGTTCAACATGAAGGACATATCCAAGTTGCATTCGAAAGAGGCTTTTGCTAAAAACGAAGGATGTAATCCAAGTTGCATTCGAAGGAGGCTCTTGCTCAACTGAAGTTTTCATCCAGGCACACAGAAGTTTAGTGCCCAAACGAAGACTTTCCTTGCAGGGGGGTACATGTGACCAGTAGGTCATGGCCTTCGATTGCAAGCATGCAGGCAACAATCTTATCCAGTCGAAGCAGGCTTGTAGGCAGCAAAATGTCCAGATTCGAAAGAGGCATACATGAGGCAAAATGTCCAAATTCGAAAGAGGCATACATGAGGCAAAATATCCAGATTCGAAAGAGGCATACATGAGGCAAAATATCCAGATTCGAAAGAGGCACGCTAGTAGCCATTTTGAGCAATCGAAGGAGGCCAAGAGTCAATCGAAAGAGCTGAATCGAAAAACACTTGTTTTTATCCAAATTTGCCAAAATATTAATTTTATCTGTTTTCCCCCTTTTTGACAGTTTCCTTTTGGTATTGGAAAATCCCAATGCACTTGTTTAAGCTTGAACCTTGAAATCCTTGTAAGAAAGGCCTTGAGAATTGAGAGGGCAAATTTTGGGGTACAACACTATCTTTCTTTGTATAAATTTTTCTTACTTTTATGACACCATCCTCTTACTAGGATGTCTGTCTCCTTTGTAAAAATACTTATTCAAAGTAAATATAAAAATATCTCTTTCAAAGTACAGAAAACTATTTGCCTTTTTCTTTACACTTGTGTTTTTATTTGCAAAAACGTCCAATGATTCATTGATGAACATATGCATTTGAACATAATTACTGTTTACAAATAAACAGGATGGAAGAGAACAATTACTGACAGACTGAAAGGATAGGAAAACGTCTTTAGGCTATTCTATGAGTAATCCCTACAGTACATCATCTAGATCCCCAGCGGAGCTAAAATTTCAAACTCTCATTCCCCATCAGAGCTAAAACTTCTAACTATCAATCCCCAGCGGAAACCATCCAGTTTCTCCAAATTACCCAGCAAGTTGTCTTGAAGTCTGAAAATCAACCAGATAACAGTTAACTTTTGTCTCTCCCCGACCTAGGATAATTCCCCAGTAGAGTGGCAGACGACCGAAAACTCCTGAACCTACTCCCAGCAGTAAGCCTTCTTCCCCACAAAGTTTTTACTTTTTCAACAGAATGAAGATTCTCATTCTTAATTCCCCAGTGAAGTCGCCAAAAGTTTTCATTACTCCTCAACAGAATGAAGATTATCATTCTTAATTCCCCGCAGAAGTCATCAGAGTTTCCCCTATTCCCCAGCAGAATAAGGATTGCAATTGTGTAACCGCCAGTAGAAGTCATCAAAGCTCTCTGGATTTCCCAAACAGATTACTCAAGCAGTATATGGCATTGCTCGCAGCAAATTTTTGTCAATACTCCAACTTCAAGACATGAAGGATCCTCACATCCCCCACAGAAGTTGCCAAGGATTTTTAATCCCCAACAGTTGCCAAGGATTTTTAATCCCCAACAGTCTCCAAGGATTTCTTATCCTCAGCAGTCAAGGATTTATTTTCCCCGGCAGCAGTCAAGGACTTATTTTCCTCAGCAATACAGCAAATCAGCTTACATGCGCATACATTACATCCATATATCATAAAAATTTATAAAACACATATATTGCATCATACATTTCATGCAACATAACTTTGTGTTTCAGCTAACATTTTACCCTTTTCAGGATAAGATTAACTGCTATCATTAACAAATGTTCAAAGATTGCAGATATAGTACAGATACGCTCCAGACAAGGGTGTCATTCTGATACTCATTCGGATCTCAACTTCAGATACAGTCCAGATACACTCTAAACACGGAAGTCATTCTGTCACTTATTCAGATTACAGTCCAGATACACTCCAGACACGGAAGTCATTTTGTCACTTGTTCAGATACAGTCCAGATATGCTCCAGACACGGTTGCCATTCTGTCACTTATTCTTATTTCCCCAGCTTAGATACGCTTCAGACACGGATGCTATTTTGTTTCTCATACAGATTCAGACTCCAGATACAGCTCAGATACGTTCCAGACACGGACACCATTCTGATACTTATTCTTCTGACTTACAACTTAAAACTCAACAAACATTCTTGGATGGCATCTTTAAGCCCATCTCCAACAATATTCTATCACATCTCCAAATGGCATCTTTAAGCCCATTTCCTCAATTACACTTTGACGAGTGCAAATTTATGGACACTCTAGTGTCCAATCATCTTTTACCTTCGAGTCACGAACGGAAAAACTCGCCAATCTAACTCTTCAGGTTCAAGAAGATTGAACAGGGGAAGCTGTTGTACCCCAAAATATGCCCTCTCATTTATCAAGATTTTCCTCACAAGACTCTTTGGACTCAAGATAAATTTAGGGTTTGCTCAGCTCAAGACATCTCCTTGCACTGATAACCTGAAATTAGGGTTTGAGTTTTCACAAGGATTTTTGGCCCATCAATGCTTCATGTGACTTTCATACACCATCTTGGACCCCTAAGATTACCCATGTTAAGTTTCAAGCCTTGAATCACATTTTTGCCCAGTCAATTGGACAGTTGACCTAAAAATCAGCTATATTGGGGAAAAAGTCAACTATGGCCAATTTATATTCAAACTTCATAATTTTTGATCCACAACAACATTTTAGACTCATATGTATCATTTGATCGAGTTTGGATCACAACTCCTCAAGAAATTTGATCAAATCATCAAAAGGGCAAAATGGTCAAAATTAGGGTTTTGATTGAGAAAGGGAAATTTCTTATTTTAAACCTAGCCAATGACCAATTGGGTTCAAACATGATTTCAAGGACACAATGGCATCCTCTTGACCTAATCACATGGTTCAAAAGATCTCAAGTACATAGGATTGACAAATGAATTTTGCAGTCAACTGATCAAAAGTCAATTGTGCACTAAAAAGTCAAACTTTGACTTTTTGGCCAAAACCAAGTGCCAAAGGTCGTAATTCATCAAGATATGTCAAAATGTGAAACTTGTTTACAAAGAAACCTAAAATTGCAAATTAGGGTTTTAATTTGAAATTTTTCATAACTTAGAATTTTTCTAAGTATGGAAATTTCTTATTTTTTTTCCCAACTTTCCACAACTTTTTCATCATGATGAAATTGGATTCAAAGAAAACTTCCAACATGAGAGTTGTAGTCCTCCATGAAATCTACAACTTTGATTCACAAAGTTTTCCAAAAAGATGCTTAGATCTCATGTTATGAATTTGTGAATAGGGGTCCATGAACTAAAAGACTTAGTGAAAATTTGCCCTAATTTAGGCAGGTTTTTGACCCAACTTGATGGGAATTTTTCACCTAGTTCCAAGAGGTATCTCAAAATGAATTTCAAATATAGATTGTAGAGCATGTTTCAAGCTTTCCAAAATGTCCAAGAACTCTCCAAGATCATTTGTGGTTAGGGAGAATCGAAGAAGAGAAAATGACATTTTGTCACTTTTGATCAAGCCATTTCTACAAAATGTCAAGTTGCAAATTTGATCAAGCATGCTTGTACCTTGCATTATAGGTCCTAAACTCCTTCTACACTCCATCACTAAATGCTAAATTAATGGATAATGGCTTTATTTTGGATTTTGAAGCATTGTACAAGGAATAAATCCATAAATGGAATAAAGGACACATTGCCATTTTCATAAAGCAAGCTTTTCCAACTTTACCAGCCTTGAGCCTTGGACTTGTTCTCATGGTGCAGACAATTTCCACATGAGTTAAGCAAAGCATACCAACTATTATCAGCCCTTGAGATAGCTAGTACAAGCATGGTGCATAAGTCTTGTCACTTTTCTTCAAATGTAAGGAAGTTGGCCAAAGAAGTCAGAACATATACAACAGGAAAAGGGTGGACTTTGTATCACTCTATACATATTGACAAACATATATCAAGCAAGAAGACGAATTCTTATGACATGAAACTCCCCCAAACTGAAAAAACACATTTTTCTGCCCAACATTGCAGTTTCTGCAAAATCAAAGCCAAGTCATATTTTGCTCGTGCGTTTCTTGTTTCAACACTTCAAACACCTTCCATACATCCTACCAAAGCTATCCAAGCATTCATCTTGCAACTGTGAGCTCTGTTTCAGACATCACCATTTTAAAACTTGAAGGTTGCAGATTGACTCGTGCAGGAAGTTTCAGCCATCCACAAAGCCTTCTAAGTATTGGAATAGCTTGAGGGAACTTTAAGGAAGCTCACACGATCCTCAGGCCTCACTCAAAGTCCCCACATTGCCATATCTAAATCCAGCTGAAGGAGGTATTTTTCAAAACTTTATCTCTCTATTTAGGCATCCTCAAGCCACGATTTGTGAAGCAAAAATGTAGTCCGTAACTTGGTGAAGTTGTACATATGCATAGTTGTCATTTATATTAACTGAGCTATCAGAATTTGATTGTTGAGCATGCTGAAAAAATTAGGTCAGAAATTTGGGGTGATTAAATTCTCTCTGATCTTTGAGAGTTAGTTTACAAATTTTATATCATTGGAATCGTGAGATGAAATGCTACATTTTTTATGTTATAGGTTTTTGTTTTTGTGCAAAGAATAGAGAGTTACATATTTAAAGAAGAAACGCGCGCAAATGGAAGAAGCTGGAGGACAGGGATGACTGTCCTGGGCCTGGCGCGCCTTGGGCTTCTGTTTTTACTTCCCATACCCCCCTGACTACTATTTGCACCCCCTGACCTATTTTCTTATATTTTTGCATTTTTCTTGTATATTTTATATTTTTAACTTGCATTTATTTTTTTCTAAATATTAAAAAATCACAAAAATATTTTCTTTATTTTTTGCATTTTATTTTATTTTTATTTTATTTTTTGCATAATAAAATAGTTTACTAGAATAATTGGAACTTTATTTTCTTAAATAAATTATAAATACATGTAAAAATACTATACATTTTTATTTTATTATTTTTCACATAAAATATTATTTTTATACATATTTTAATTTTTAATATTTGTTAATAATATTATTTATTATTCTTTGTAAAAAAAATGGACAAACATAAATATAGAATATATTTTCCCTTTTAATAAAAAAATTAGGATTTTCCCTTTCAAAAATAATAATGTTATTTTTCTTATTTTTTAGGACTTAAATAATTTTATTTTCTCATACATAAAACAAATACAAAATATTTTTTTGCATAATTACATTTTATTGCATTTTTATTATTTGTATTTTTATTTAATTTGCACAATAATTCAATTGAGTTGTAATAGTATTTTAGGGTTTATTTTTGTGTAATATCCCCATTCAAAAACTTGTATCCCCCCTCCCATAATAATTGTTGTAATAACTTAATTTACTTTTACGCAATTTATCACATTTATGCCATGTGTAGTAAATTAGGGTTTTGCATGATAAGACAAAAACAAACAAGTAGACATGACCTAATACAAGACAAACAAATGCATGAAAAAAAACACACATTGCACACAAGCACCCTTAGGGTTTTACCCACTTGGTTGCCTAAAAGAAAATGGCCATGGTATGCATGCAAAGTATCTTGGCAAAACAAAAGAAAATAAGATCATAGTCCATCGATGACGCTATCAAAAGGTTGCCTAAACAAAGATGATCTTGGTCCCTCAAACATGCTAAGATGCTTGGCAACATTGCTATCATGGTCATACAATGACCCACGCCCGTCCCGTTAACATCCAAAGATAGGGTTGTTTACTAAATCAATGGTAAATCAACAATGTCAAAGGAATAAAAATGTACAAGAAAGACTTTTGAGTAGGTAGATAGCTTCTAGTTACTTGATCAATTTCAAAACAATCCTTGCTATTTTCAAAAACAAACACACACACATTTCCAAACATTTTACAAAACATTGAAACATTTTTCAAAAGACAAACATCTTTGTATACATTCTTACGAACGAGAATCATTACAAAGATTGCCTAAACAAAGGCCTCTTTTCAAAATACTTTCAAAACCACACAACGCACAATTTCAAACAATTTCAAAGCAAAGCAAGTGATCTAAACAAGTAACTAAGAGCCCATGAAAAACCATGGATGAAAAGGGTGCTAGCACCTTCCCTTTTCATAATCTACTCCCCGAACCCAAAAACAATCTCAAAGGTCTTTCCTGTGCTTTTTTACCTTTCCTTTTGGATAAAAGAAAAGTCGGTGGCGACTCTTGCTAACCGCAACATTTGCAAACACAAACGCAAAACCTCAAGTCAGTTCTCCCGCCGCATCACAGTCACATTGAGTCCATGTGAAGAAGTTCAAGCACTTTGGAAGTAGTCTGATGTTGCAATATTGAGTGTGACATCTTTGTTTGCTTCCTAATCTCACACTCACCACAGACTTTCCTTTTCACAACCTTGAGTTTTTGAATTCCTCTAACATCTCCTTTAAATATGATTTCCTTCATTATTTTGAGATGAAGGTGTCCAAGCTTCTTGTGCCATAGCTTCACTTCATTCTCCTTGGTTATTAAATATGGGGAAGAGTAAGCAGTTATTTGAGGTTTCCACGGATAACATTTGTCTTTAGACCTTATACCCTTCATCAGAAAATCATCTTTATCATCTTTGCTAAACATTATGACTTTGAGAAATTGACTAACAATCCTAGGTCACACAATTGACTAATGCTGATAAGATTAGCAGTTAATCCTTCTACAAGAAGAACATCTTCTAGATTAGGAGATCCAGCATAAAGCAATTTTCCAACTCCCTTAATTTCACCTTTGAATCCATCACCAAACCTGACAGAACCTGTAGGCTGAGAACTGATATCCACCAACAACTTTGGAGCCCTTGCCATATGTCTAGAGCATCCACTGTCAAAGTACCAATCTTCTCTAGTTGAAGCTCTCAAAGAAGTATGAGCTATAAGGTTAACATCTCTATCTTTAGAACTTCTCTTTTTACCCACTTGATTAGCCTTGGAATAAGCATAACATTTTTGAACTCCATAAAATTTGTAATAAAAAGGCTTTGTATGACCATACTCACCACAATAATGACATTTCTAGATTGAGGATTGGAAATAGTTGAAGTTACATCATGTCTGCCAGGATGTTGTAACACGTGGGTGGACATGGTGATTGTAACACCCTTCTAAACCCCAAAGATAATTTACGAAATAATTCAATAATTAAATTAGAGTAATACACCAAAAAGGGTGTCACATTTTCTTCAAACAAACTTCAAATTAAAACACATCCTGCTCCGTAACACAGGTTTTCAAAAATCAATTACATGAAGTACTTCATGATTAACAGTCATAGTTTTTCAACTTACTCGCAGCAAAAATTTATAATTCAAAACATCTTTATTAAGATACTTCTAAATAATTTCATCAAATCAATACAACTCAAATAGCACAATGATCCCATGCCCGATGTTACATATCAGAGTAATACCCTCTTATTCTACAGGAAATAAAGACACACTCCACAATTATCTTTTAAGCCTCGGCGGACTATTCTTGATTACGTGCAAGTTACCCACGTATAGAGGCAACATTTTCAAGAAGCAAGGGTGAGTAAATCATAATCATTATAAAATACATATGGAGTAAATATAGTAGTTATAATACAACACCAAAGAAACACACCATCGAAACCTCGTGTCATACTCACACCTTCAAGCATCATAATACACATATACATGTGGTAATACCATCAATTAGAAATTAACATAAGCACGCATTCACAAACACGCATTCATATAACATCAGTCAATCAAATCATCATGCAATGCCACATATAATGCAATGCAACTTCTTTAGATTCATGCATGTGGTACCAAAACTTCACTGATGACATCGTCATCATTTTCTCAAAAGATCTCCACCAATAGGATCGATTCCCGCTTGGAAATGAAGCACATTACAAATTGCACTCAAATCAATACTATGGGATTGAGGTCATCACTGGACTAATCGTCCTGCAACTTCCCTGGACTGAAGTCCTAACAACATCACTGGACTGAAGTCCTACTCTTATGCCATGAATGATGATGTAAAACATATTAATATCCAAATGACCAATGCTAGTCAAAACGCATCAGCATTGATATAGTCATCATAAATATCAACATATACATCATAACATGAAACAACATCATCATAGCATTAACGATTCATTATATACTCATATTGATTCATCATAGAATCACTTTTCTGCACATTCCTTCATTTCTAAGCTCGCTTGGCGACAACCAGGAAACGTCATTATCGCCCGACGAAGCTTCATATCTCCCAGAGATCCTGCACAAACATGACTTCCCTGTTGTAATATCTGCACTGCTCCTGTCCAATTTTTACATGATTTCATCATATTACAAGTCTCTAATCATCATAATTTCATTTGGTCTCATCATATAACAACAACACAATTTACCATACATCATATACATCGATTCTTTGCAAGAAGACATCACAATTTCACTAATTTATCATCAAACATCATATTAACATCATCAAACAAAAACCCAACACAAACTTACAGTTATATAAACCTTAGATCAATTATAATAACAATGATAAATCCCTTACCTTAGATTTCTCCTAGAAATTGATTTCTCTTCGCATTCTACTGAATCCCTCTGAGTTCTTCAATGCTCTAGCTTTGCTTTGTCTCTCTTTTCCCCAAAAGCGATCATACATAATGACACTATTTTCCTTTTGTTAATCTTACCCCTTGGCCCCCTAATATGTTTTTCCCTTCTTATCCTCACGTACTTCACCATATCACCGCCTTGCCCTCATAGTCTCCACATCATATTTTATTTCTATTTAACTAATTAAAATAATTCCGATTAATCATTCTAATTATCTAAATTATTTTAAAATACTCTATATCATTTTAATTCCTACCACCCCAACATACACCACACAAAACATCAAATCAAGCATCATGATCATCCATACATCACACAAACATCACAATTAAGTCACGGATACTCAACATAAGTCAATTTAATAATTAAATAAATAATCTAATTATTTTGGGGTGTTACAACTCTGCCCCACTTAAAAGAATTTTCGCCCTCGAATATTACCTAATAGAAACAAACACGGATAAGACTCTTTCATATGATCCTCACGTTCCCAAGCCCAACTTTCCCCGGCTGGTCCACCCCATAATACCTTCACTAAGGCGATGTATTTACCCTGCAATTGGTTTGCTTCCCGTCCTTCAATTCGCACGGGAAATGCTTCAACAATCAGGTTATCCCTCACCTGTACATCATCCATTTGAATCACATACGACGGATCCGGAATGTACTTCCTCAACTGAGACACGTGAAACATGTCATTAAGATTCACAAGCGGCAGTGGTAAAGTAATCCGATAAGCCACCTAACATATCTTCTCCAAAATATAATATGGACCAAAAAAATGCAGCGTAAGTTTCCTCGACTTCAAAGCTCTACCAACGCAAGTCACCAGAGTAACTCTTAAAAAAACATGATAATAATTTTGGAATTTGACTTCCTTCCTCCTCTTGTGATGATAAATATTCTGAAGACTCTGAGAAACTTTCATCCTTTCTTGAATCATCTTAATCTTCTCAGTCGTCTTCTGTATGATCTCAGGTCCGAGCACAACTCTCTCGCATGACTCGTACCAACATAATGGAGTTCTACACCTCCTGCCATACAATGCTTCATACGGCGCCATCCCAATATTAGAATGTAAACTATTATTATAAGTAAACTCAATCAACTATAAGTGACTATCACAAGATCCTACTTGTTCTAGCACAGTGGCCCTCAGCAAATCCTCTGAAGATAGAATAGTCCTCAATGTCTAATTGTCTATCTGCGGATGATATGCAGAATCAACTTTAACTTAGTACCAAAAGTATTCTACAAACCTTCCCAGAATTTCTACGTAAACTTCGGGTCTCTATCTGACACGATACTCGAATATATCCCATTAAATTTCACAATCTCATCAATGTATATCTCAGCTAGCTTATCTATAGGATGATTAGTATTTATCGGTAAGAAATAAGCCTACTTAGTCAAACTATCAACTATCACCAAAATTGAATCATTACCTTTATCAGTCTTTAGTAAACCCGACACGAAATCTATAGACACTGTCCCATTTCCACTATGGAATACTTGAAGGTTTCATAAGACCCATAGGCCTATGATGTTTAATCATTGACTTCTGACAAGTCAAATAAGCATAAACAAACTTAGTGATCTCCTTCTTCATACCAGGCCACCAAAATAACTTCTTCAAGTCTTGATACATCTTCGAAGCACCAGAATAAATAATTAACCTGCTTCAATGTCCTTTTTCGAGGATACTTCTCTTAACTTCTGGAATATTCCGAACACGCTCTATTTCCAAAATTCATCACATTATTAGAATCAACTTTGACCTCACCTCCATTACCTTGATTAATCAAGGCCAACTGGTCAACCAACTTCAAATCATATTTTTGACCTTCTCGGATTTCTTCTATTATACCACTAGTCAACTTCAACATTCCAAAATCCACACTATCAAGAGTCTTTTCACATACAAAGCTCATATCTATAAATTTTTCAATCATCTCCATCTCTCGAACCATAAGAATTGACATGTGCAACGATTTTCTACTCAATACATAGGAAACTACATTTGCTTTACCAGGATTGTAATTCAAATCAAAGTAATAATCCTTCAACAACTTAAGCCATCTTCTCTGCCTCATATTCAACTCCTTCTGGTCAAACAAGTATTTCAGACTCTTATGATCACTGAACACTTCAAATTTAAAGTCAAAAAGATAATGTCTCCAAATCTTCAACACAAACACCACAATTGCTAACTCTAAGTCATGCGTAGGATGATTTCTTTCATGAATTTTCAATTGCCTAGAAACATAAGCAACAACCTGCCCATTTTACATTAGCACACCACCAAGATCCATCTTTGGCGCATCACAATACACCTCAAAATCATCACTTGGGTTAAGCAAAATTAATACCGGAGCTATAGCCAATTTCTTTTTCAATTCTATGAAACTTTATTCACATGCAACATTCTGCACATAAGCTTGACCTTTTTGGTTAAATGAGTTAACACTAATGCTAACTTATAGAATCCTTCAATGAACCTTCGGTAAAAACGTTCTAAACCAAGAAAACTTCGAATCTCAGTCGCAAACTTCAGAGTCTCCCATTGCAACACCGCATCAACTTTAGAAGGATCTATAGAAATTCCACCACTAGAAATCACATGACCAAGGAAACTTACTTCCTTCAGCCAAAATTCACACTTTGTTAGCTTAGCATATAGGTTCTTCTCTTTTAACACTTGCAACACAATTCTCAAATGCTCCGCATGTTCTTCTTCGGGTTTAGAATAGATCAGAATATCATCAATGAACACCACAACAAAATTATCCAAATATGAATGAAATTTTCGATTCATATACTCCATGAAAACACCTAGCGCATAAGATACACCAAACAACATCGCAAGGTACTCGTAAGGACCATACCTTGTTTGAAAAGCCATTTTTGGAATATCATCTGGTTTAATATGAATTTGATGATAACCTGACCTCAAATCAATCTTGCGTAAAACACAAGCACCCACCAACTGATCCTTCAAATCATCGTTCCTCGAAAGTGGATACTTATTCTTAATAGTCACCTTATTCAACTTACTGTAATCCACACATATTCTCATACTTCCCATATTTCTTCTTGACCAACAACATAGGCGCACCCCATGGTGAAACACTCGGTCGCACGAACTTCTTCTCAAGCATCTCTTCTAGTTTTTTCTTCAACTCGCTCAGCTCTGAAGTTGACACCCTATAAGGATTCATTGACACTGGACTTATACCTGACACCATATCTATAGAAAACTCCCCTTCATGTTCTGAAGGAAAATCACTTATGTCATTTGGAAACACTTCTGGAAATTCTTAGACGACGGGTAATTCAATACTCGCCACTTCACGATTAACTTACAGTGCTGCAAACATCAAAGCTTGTCTTACATAAGTTTATTCACTTACTTAGAAAACAACAACATCACTTATCCATTATCACCGAACTTAGTAAACCTCAAAGTCTTGTTATAACAGTTGATATGAACATAGTTGAACTCCAATCAGTTCATTATGAGAATAGCATCAATTTGGTGCAAGGGTAGACACACTAAATCCATCACAAAATCCTTACCATAAATGGTCAAAGGGAACCTTTAGCAAACAAAGTAGTAGTAACATAACCACTAGAAAGGGTATCTATTACCATACTTCCATTCATATCAGACAACTTCAATCCCAACATGTTAGCACATTTACACAAAATAAACAAATGAGTAGTACCAGTATCAATAATAGCAACTAATTCAACATTGTTAATAAAACAAGTACCTCGAATCAAGTTGTCCTTCTTGGAATCCTCTGATCTACTCAAGGCGAACACTCTACCATTGGTCTGGGCAACAACGTCCCTCTTTGGCTTCTAACATTGGGTACTGATATGACCCTGCTCTCCATATTTGAAACAGGTTGGACCATCGTTCTTGCATTTAAGAGCGTGATGACCTGTCTTACCACATTATTAACATCTCATAACCTTATTTTCACATTCATTGGAACGGTGACCTTGTTCACTGCTAAAGCGGTAAAGTAGCAAGCAAAAAGTAAAGTATTATTTTTCCGGGTGAAATATAGGTTATATCGTTTCGTGTCCACAAAGGTTGACTATTGAGTCACCGTTTGAAAAATTATTTATTAATGAGTTTAGGGATTGAATGGGTTGATTGGAGATGGTAAAAGTTATCAACATAAATTAAGTGTATAAAAAGGAAAAATAAATAACTTATCAAGCATGCATATAATCCACTCCCCACAAACTTAAACCTATCGACCTGTTATACTCAACCAAGGATAATCCTCAATTTCACCATGTATCACTCACAACCTAAGTCATGTCTAACCCAAATTGAGAGGTCGACTGTATCACCTCGGTAGTGATCTCTCAACCACCTCAATAACATAGAAATCAACCGTGCTAATCGTATCGACAATTTCTCAGAGTGACACAACCAACACAGAGGCATTAATCATAGACACCCAAGTGAATGTCAACTCTAAATCTTTTCCTAGAATCCATAAACTAACAGACAATTATCCTAGATAAGGATTCGAGCAGTATATCTCTATAACAATTGAAACCCCAAACACAGAGCAAAAATATAGGATAATAATTGACAAAGATTTGTAAAGAAAGTTTTATATAACCCCAAGGGTGACAAATATACACGTGTTCAAAGTAAATACATATACAAATCCAACCAATAGAGAATACAGAAATAAAAGTAGAAATGAACCACAAATCTACCGATTTGTCAGCATTAATCAAAGAGAAATCCACCCTGAATTATCTGTATGAAAGCTCCATAGTTATTATCTAAGCTAATCCTAACAAAATTGGAGGTTGATGGAATTGGGAGAAAAAACTTCCCAAAAACCATAACCTAAAAATGAACTAAAATAAAGTTTATAAAACAAAATTCCACAGACCAAGCTAAGCGGGCTTCACTTAAATCACTAAACCGCTTTCTAGCGTGCTAAGCAGGCTCAGACTGTGCTTAGCATGCTCGCCTCTGCCAAATTTTCCTCTTCGGCTCCCAGGGCGTGCTAAGCGCCCACAGACCGCGCTTAGCCCCATCTACAACACTTATTTTATTTTAAAAACGCGCGTTTGAAGCCGTGTCTTCAAAATGTTATTTCTTATGCTCCAAATACGCATCAATACCTACAAAATACATTAAAACTATCAAAATATACAGAAATGAATCAAAAACTCAATTATATACAAACTAAACACAATTACAAACAAAGTCGGGAATTATTCACATAATATTTACAAAAGAATCGATAATTTCGACAAAATATATACACAAAATAATGACATTTTTGCACTTATTATTCACCACACATTTAACACTCGACAGAAGCAGGAGTTCCTCCCCCAGTTTTCTTCTTCCCATCATAAGCCTTTTGTTTTCCTTTATCAGCTGAGGCATCAAAAGGCTTCTTACGGTCTTGATAATGCTTTCCTCTTCTCTCGTTCAAACTCTTGTAGTGATCTGAATGAGCTTTGTTGTCTTCTTCATAGATCCTGCAGTTATTCACCAACTATGAAAACAAACATATCTGCTGATACCCAATTTCCCATTTGATTTCTGGATGCAAACCATTCTAAAAATTGAAACACTTCGAGAAATCAATAGTCTCTTCACTGTAATATGGATAATACTTTACCAGTTCCACAAACTTCGAAGCATTACTTAGTCACAATCAAGTTCCCTTGTTTCAACTCCAGAAACTCAATCTCTTTCTTCCCACGCACATGCTCGGGAAAATACTTCCAAAGAAACTCCCTACTGAACACAACCCAAGTAATGACTTCACCCACCTCTGTCAGCCTCTGACGGGTGCCAACCCACCAGTCATCGACTTTCTCTGCCAGTTGATGCATATTGAACCGCACCTTCTGCGCCTATGAGCAATCCATGACTCGAAATATCCTGTCAATCTCCTTGATCCAAGCTTGCGCTCCATTAGGATTAAATCTACCTTTAAAAACATGCGGATGATTCCTCTGAAATGTCTCCAAAACACGAGATCCATCATTCATCCAGCATTAGGCTGATGTTGCACAACCTGAGCGACATACTACAAAGCATTAGCAAGTGCAATATCGTTCCTTCCAGCCATTCTACACATAGAAAAATAACTTCATAAACATGCATCGACAGTGTACTCACACTACTCGGCTGACAGGACATACATATCATAAGAAAACCTTGTCGGACGAACCGACCTGCTCAAATACCACTAATGTAACACCCTTGTAAACCCTAAAGAACATTTACAAAATAATTCAATAATTAAATTAGAGTAATACACCAAATAGGGTGTCACATTTTCTTCAAACCAACTTCATATTAAAACACATAAAGCTCTGTAGCACGTGTTTTCCATAATCAATTACGTGAAGTACTTCATGATTAACAGTCATACTTTTTCAACTTACTCGCAATGGAAATTCATAATTAAAAACATCTTTATTAAGATACTTATAAATAACTTCATCAAATCAAAACAACTCAAATACCAAAATGGTAGTTTAATTCTCAAAATAAGCGAAGTAACATGGTTATCTAAAACAAACGATCCCATTCTCGATGTTACATATCAGAGCAAGACCCTCTTATTCTATAGGAAATAAATAACACTCTACGCAACTATCCTCTAAGCCTCGATGGAATATTCTTAATTACATGCAAGTTACCCACATCTAGAGGCAACATTTTTAAGCAGCAAGGGTGAGTAAATCATAATCACTATAAAAGTCATAAGGAGTAAATATAGTAGTTATAATACAACACCAAAGAAACACACCATCGAAACCTCATGTCATACTCAAACCTTTAAGCATCATAATACACATAAACATGTGGTAATACCATTTGTTATACCCCAAAATTTTCCGTCTCTTTTCTCAAGTAATCTCTCACAAGATCACCTTTGGTTCAAGACTGCACAAGGGTTGATCAGCTCAAGACACCTCCTCAAGCACTGATGACTGAAAATTAGGGTTTGAATTTGCACAAGGACAAATGGACTTTTAATGTACCATATGACTTTCATGGATCATTTTGGACCATCAAGATTTCTCATGTCAAGTTTCAAGTCTTGGATCACATTTTTGCTCAGTCAATTGATCAGATGACGTAAAATCAACTATATTGGGGAAAAAGTCAATTATGGTCAATTTACAGTCAAACTTCATAATGTTTGGTCCATATCAACATAATGAACTGATATATGTCATTTGATCAAGTTTGTACCATAATTCCTCAAGAAATTTGATTAGATCATAAAAAGGGCAAAATGGTCAAAATTAGGGTTTTGACTGAGAAGGTGCAATCTCTGATTTTTGACCTAGAAAATGATTGATTGATTTAAGTTATGATTTCAAGGTTTCAAATAATTCATTTTGACCTAATTGCATGGCTAAAAAAATTCATCAAGATCAATTGATTGATAGTTGATTTTCAGTCAACTGATGAAAAGTCAACTGTATACTGAAAAGTCAAACTTTGACTTTTTTGTCAAAATCAAGTATCAAAGATCACAATTCATCAAGACGTGTCAAAATATGAAACTTGTTCATCAAGAAATCAAAAAGTCAAGATTTCATTTTTGAAAAGTCAAAATTTCTAAACTTAGAAATTTTTCTAAGTGTTGGAAATTCACATTTTTTTCAGAACTTTGAGCAAAATGTTCACCATGATGCAAGATGATTCAAAGGAAACTTCCAACATGAAAGTTGTATATCTCAATGATATATAAAACATTTTATAACACAACTTTTTCTAGAAATTCATGTATTTCAAGTTATGATTTTAAGAAGACATGTTCATGAAACTTGAAAAACATAGTGAAATTTTCCCCTAGTTTAGGCAGGATTTTGACCTAACTTCATGGTATTTTTTCACATAGTTCCATGATGAATTTTCAAAATGTCCAACATAGAGGTTGTAGAGGATGTTACAATCTTTCCAAAATGTCCAAGAACTCATTGAGATCATACTTGAGCAAGGAGAATTGAAGGCAAGAAGTTAGGGTTTCATTCTTGAATTACAAGTCATTTCTTGATGAACACATGATTCAATCTCAATGCTAGGCTACATAATCTTTGCTTTGTAGGCCTCAAACTTGTTTGTCACTCCATAATTAATGTTTTGCATTGCTTAAAGAAGCTTTAATACAAGCATTCAATGCATTGCCCATGCTTAATACCATTTTAGGAAGAAAGGCAACATTGCCATTTTTGAAAAGTGGCTTTATGCACAAAGTGCACTCTTCTTGAGCTTCTAACTTGTTTGTTCAGCACACACTCAACATACAAAGTCAGATAAACATGTTTAAAGCTTGTAACCACTCTAGATAGCCTTGTACTATTGATTGGGACAATGTGTATCAAGATTGCTTCAAAAACAAGCCAAAGAGCCATAACATGTGAACTTGTACTTCTGGTCACCCCAAGCTCTCAAAACCTTTTCCTATAAATTGAGACACTATTATGCAACTTAGGACACGATTTTGCAAGCCTGGAAATTCTCCCAAACTCCCTCTATCCAGAAATTGCACACAAACTCCATTTTTGTGCAGGTTCTGACCTTGAACTTGTATCTTCTATTTCCATAGTGGGTTTTCCCTCAAAATAATTTTCAAAGCTTCCTTACATCAAATACAACTCATCCCTTTCCTTGTTTCCCAACTGTAACACCTTTTACATCAACCTCCATAACCAAAAAATAAAGTCTGCACATTGACTTCTCCAGACCATTTCAGCCACTCTCCAATCAAGCTAATCATTGCATTAGCTTCCTGGGAACTTGAGGAAGCTAACCTGATCATCATAACAACTTGAATCAAGCTCTAACTCAAAACACAATCTCCAGCTACAAGGTGATTTTTCTGACTTTTCATCTCATTATTTAGGCATTGTTAGGTGTTGTACCCCAAAATTTGCCCTCCCATTTTCCACTCAGGATGCTATCCCAGGGTTCTTCAAACACTTAATTTGTCTCAAAAGTTGATCAAGCAGATTCTCCTCCTAGGCAAACAATCAGCAATTAGGGTTTGGCAATTCTCAAAGAAAATTGAGCCCTCAAGGTTTCATTTGATTTTTCATAAGTCTTCATATCTCCACGGAATTGTTTAAACCAGTTTTTAGACCTCGCAGTACAAGTTTGCTCAACCAATGGTCCAGATAACTAAAAAAACAACTACATCAACCCCAAAATCAACCCTTTTGCGAGAATAATTTCAAGTGCTTGTAAACTTCTTCATTATTCGATATTTTTGAGTGGTTTTTCTTGAAAACGATTCTCCTTGATGATATCCCCAATTTCTCTTCACAAATCAAGAATTAATTATGCGTAGAAGATCACCAACATTTGAGTGCGTCAGAAGTCACATCGTGAAGTTTGACCTAACTTCAAGTAGTCGTCGTCTGATTTCTAAGAATTGTAATTTCTTCAAATTACAAGACTTTGAGATGATTATTCTTGGTTTATGGTCATAAATGACGTCACACGTGAGTTTACTGTGTCGGAAGACTTTTTGAATCGTCACAAGACTTTAGTTGATTTATAAGTGTTCTTAACCGCAATTTGTTGAAGTTGGTTAATTCTACAAGATTGACAGATATTCTCCAAAACATGTTTGTTTGGAAATGAAGTTCCATTCCAATAAGGCATGGCAGACGATGTCAGTTTGAATGAAATTGGTTCAAAGTTTGAAAGATAAGGCGCTTTGGTTTTATTTGAAATACGAATTACAAAATCATTGTATTTTCTTGAGGTTCAAGTTACCAAGCAAGACATATATTCAAATCACAAAAATAGGGGGGTTTCATATTTCATCAAGATTTAAGTTTCATTCTTTTCTCAAAAGGCATTTTTTAAGTTCATGGGCCACTAAGAAGAATCCAATTCGTGCTCGTAATTTAAATTATGTAAAAAAATATTCCGATTTTTTAAATTCTTAGAAACAAATTCAAATTGAATCAAGAATGAAGAATTACAACAAGACTATATTGTTTGAATTTTACAAAATAAAACGGAATTCATCGTTTAAATTTACAAGAGATTTGGAATGCGCTTTACAAGTTTCTAAACCACGTAATTCAAATTACAAGATTCACGACATTCCTAAAAATTTACTAAGCTACAAGGGAACTTCTTCATCTTCAAAGTCTTGACCAATTACTTCAAGTCATTCCTCACCGATTATCCCACTGCCCAAGCTGCTCGTACATGAAACAAGAAAGAAAATTAGCGAGCATATGAAAAATTCAAGAAGACTTTTGTTTAGAACAAGTTTTTCTCATCATGAGGTTTATGCTTGGAATCAGAAAAGTTAAGAGGTCATTTAATCATGCGATGAAACTGAAAGCCTTGTGTAAATCAGTTTAAATCATGGGCTTTCTTTTCCGATTACAAATCACAAAGTTAAACCTTGGTTCACAAAAAGAAAAAGAGGCGGTGTAATGAAATCACAATAGGCAAATACAAAATTCAGATTTAACAACATCACAAATCAAAGAGTTAAGCCCAACAAAAGCCTCAAATTTGTCCTATCATTGGCTCAAATAAATATGTTTATTACAAAACATAAAACATGTTTCTGATTTACAAGTACAACAAAGAGAAAAAATCATGCCTTTCTGCCCCAAAAACCTGCTAACAAAACAGACCAGCAGTTGCATAAAATAGGCAACAAAAATCTGCACCAGGAAAAAAGATAACAGCAGTATGCCTCAAATGTTCAAATTGGTCAAACATTTCCCCCAAAAAATATTGTCACACTATTATGATAAAAGGGACAGCAACATAAAAAAAACAGAAACATAACCAACATCACCAAAAAAATAGAAACATCACCAAGAAACAGCAACATCACTAAAAACACCCTAATCATCATCATTTTCCAGAGATGTTCCTTCAGAGTCTAAGAGGAAGAAAGAAGGAGAAATGAGACTTCCTTGTAAAATCGAGGCCAATAGAGAAAACGAGTGAGGACCAAAAAGTGGACGGAGGAAGAAGCATAAAAAGTTCAAAGAGATCATTCGTAAAAGCCCCAGTTCTGTAAGTCTTGCTTCCCGACTTCATAAGCACATCTCCATTTTGCTTTGCTTTTAAAACTGCTTCATGCTTTTTTTTACACCACTGTATGAACATAAAAAAAGATTTTTATAACTAAAAAAAAAGGTTAACAGATGTACAGTAAACACTAAATGTAAACCTTACCTCTTCAATCTCTCTCCCTCCACCGTCGTCGACTTTGGACCACGCCGCGACTATTTTTGACGAGTATTTCATCGTCGGCGTAGGGAGGTTCAGCCGTCATCCAGTAAACAGCGCGACACCCATTTCCAATTGCAAATCGGATTAAAGAGCAAAGGGGTCTTGCATGTTAGCGTCGTTGGTTCAATTTCAAGAGGGTTAAGAGAGATGGCGGTACAGATCTTGAGATTTGGATGAAAAAGAGAGGAAGTGATTCGTTGGTACTGAGAGGAAGAAAACGATTTGAAGAAGAGAGATAGAGTTGCGTTTTTGTTTACAGTAGCATAGGAAAAATTCTTGTTTTTTTTTTAATAATTATTATTTGTTTCTTTACCTTTCCTAGTAATAACTGTTTTTTAATCCATTTACTTTCCCCATAACATAAAGCCAGCGGCGCATTTGGTGTCTAGGGTTTCAAACCCTTTCCCTTTCTTATGCCAAACCGGGTCGGCCCCCTTTGGGCCTGTTGGCCCAATCCGTTACCATTTTCCTCTTTTATTTTAATTGAAGTGTAGATATGGCAAATAAGTGGTGTAGTTCGGTTGGCAAGGTGTATTCATAAGAACCCAAGGAAACTGAGTTCGACTCCCCCCTTGGGCATTTCTATTTTGATTTTTCTTCTAATGTTACTTCTCCATTTTGTTTAGTTTATATTTAGTTTAAATTCTCAAAATTCAATTAAACTTAAAATATAAAATTTTTATAATTAGTTTGGTTTAGACTTTGTGAATAATTTTTATCAACTTCTTTTTCTTTCTTTAATAAACTTTTTCTAAAGAAAATTATTAATTAATTTACATATAATAAAATTCAAAAAGTATATAGAATAGGTTTTTTTTATATACTCTCACAAATACAAAATACCAAACAAAAGGATGTATACAATTGATTTAATTTCTTTTAATCAATTACTTTATTTTCTTTCCTTTCCAAACATTACAAACAAAGTAACTTAGAATCTTTGTTACGATACTTTGTTAATTAACTATCCTAGACGGTTATAATTATTTGATTCAATTCGGTTTGGTTGTATTGATTGCCTATTTTTGACTGTTAATTGCATTGATTCATCCCAATTTGTAAAAAAATTGTACCCCCATTCCCGAAAGCTCTGTAATAGCTTAGAATTTCAATTCCCGCAGTTTACTGTTTACCTTATATTGTATAGTAATTAGGCGTGCATGGCAAGATTCAAAATCAATCGCTAGATACCTAATCAAAGAGAAACTTAACTTGAAACGAACACACTTTTTTTCACACGCGCACCTCTAGGGTAACCTCGCTTGTCGTCTCGGAAACACAGTCATGTCCCTCGAACATGGGACGTTTTAGCAATGACCCTTCGATAAAAAGATCGTAGTCCCTCGATGACCCTCGACGTTGCCTTCGATAAAATGATCTCGTCCCTTACGAAAATTGCTAAATCGTCTCATAAGTTGCTTTCGATGACTGTAAAATTGACCCTCGCCTGTCCCTTCACATCCAACGATGGGGCTTCTTACCAAATTAATGGTAAGAAAGCAACATTAAAAGGAGGAAGAAAAGAACAATTGAAAACCTTTAGAGTAGTTAGATTCACTCCTAGTTACTCGCTTATTCACGACAAAAACATTTTAAACCAACACTATCATCTCAAAACATTTTCAAAAGACAAAACATTTTGTATACGTCCTTATAGAGACGAGAACCATTGCAAAACATATTTTCAAAAACCACTTTCTAAAACACAATCCACAAACACACCTTTGAACTATCTTCCGAAACAAAACTTTGTACACGTTCTTATAGAAACGAGAACCATTACAAAGAGATTTTTCAAAACACCTTCAAAGCCCACACCACAAGCACACTGTCAAAACAAAGCAAGTGATCTAAACGAGTAACTAAGAGCCCATGGAAAACCATGGATGAAAAGGGTGCTAATACCTTCCCTTTTCATAATCTACCCCCCGAACTCAAGAAAACATCTCGAAAGGTCTTTCCTGTGCTTTTTTACCTTTCCTTTTGGATAAAAGAAAAGTCGGTGGCAACTCTTGCTATCCACATAAATGCGATCAAAATTCAAAACACCAAGTCAGTTCTTCCACCGTATCACAAAACTGGCGACTCTGTTGGGGAAATAAGTATAAATGTAGGGTTACCTTAGGGTTAGATCACCTTTACTCGCTTTCATTATTTGATTTGTGTGCTTTATATTCAGTTATTTGTATTGGGTTTTCTTTGACCCTCCACCCGAATCTGGGACACCTTTTTAGGTAAATAGCAATAGATTATGGATACTCTACCGTGTATACCGATATGGTTGAAACAATGGCTATGTTAGTGTGACACATTTGTGGGTACCGGTATCCCTCGTGGTGAATCGAGGAGAATACGGGGCCGCTGAGTGGCGTCATGAAGCACTAATTGACTTTAGAACCCTAATTGAACAAACTTGGCCATTAGGACATAGTGAGATAGTCGGTTTCAGTGTAGAGCTGAAAATTGGTTGATACTCGATACTACACTCATTGTGGCTAGACTTTTGGGATATCTCGGGCGCAAGAAAAGATTGTTGTGCTGAGACAATGCCTAAGAGAAAGGTCGGTGATATTGAGATCCTTTAGAACCCGATCATTATTGCTAGGATAGATTGAGCCAACTAAATTTCAAGAGGGTACTTACCTACAAAACTCATGTAAGCCTAAAACATAGGGACTTGTTTGTTGTGTGTGTATATATTTACTTGTACATAGACATCATAAACATCATCAACATCATATGCATGCTCACTAACCATTTCAAGGATTTAGAAATTTATCTTTGTTTTTGTTTTGTAGGACATGAATTCTCTCCGAAAAAATACCATCCGAATCAGCTTTGTAAAAGCACATCCTCAACTTCAAGAGCTAGCCTCAAGAGTGCCCGAGGATTCTCCTTTTACCAAGAAATATGGTCGACTCCTCAGTTTGGCTACATCCAACTTCCAAGAAGAAATAATGTGTGTACTATTCCAATTCTTTGATCCCGTACATCATTATTTCACTTTCCCGGACTATCAGTTGGTACCTACACTGGAAGAGTTCTCTTTACTCTTAGGGGTGCTCGTGCTTGATCAGATACGGTTCACCGATCTAAAAGGGATTCCAAAACCTGAAGTTATCGCCGAAGCTTTACATGTGAAGAGGGTCGGCATCATAGCCAATTGGGAGACAAGAAGCGGGGTTAAAGGCTTTCTAGCTAAGTTTCTATTGGAAAAAGCTCATTCATTCTGGGACGACATGGATTTCTAAGCTTTCGAAGATGCCCTAGCTCTTCTCATTTATGGCTTGGTTCTGTTTCTCAATTCAGACCAATTCATAGACGTTAATGCTATCAAAGTCTTTCTCTCTCGCAATCCTATACCTACCTTACTAGGAGACATCTTGCATTGCCTTCATACCCGCACCATGAAGAAAAGAGGTACCCTTTTGTGTTGTATCCCCATACTCGCTAAGTGGTTCACTTCACACCTGCCTCAATCAGAATTGAAGAACGAGCGAAGACTGACTTGGTCTCAAAGTATGATGTCTCTCACCCACTCTGATATCCATTGGTGCTCGAGATCCTTAGAAGATATCTCTATCATTGACCGTTGTGGAGAGTTCCCTAATGTACCTCTGCTTGGTATTAGGGGAGGTATCACCTACAACCCATTCTTAGCTCTTCGACAGTTTTGGTATGCACAAAGAGACGGACCTCACGAGATGCTCACCCAAGGTCTGGTGTTCGACTACGACAAAGAAGACCAAGGTTACCGCCAGAGGTTTACATGTTCTTGGGGAATGGTGAAAAAGGTGGACAGTAGGACTTTGGGACATAAAAACTCTATCCCTCTCGAGCCTTACCTTAGGTGGGTACGGGCTCGTGCCCAGAGTCTCTTGATGCCTTACCCTTCCATCCTTCCTGTCATCATTGAGCTTGTTATTGAAGGAGACGTCCCATACACCGTTCTTCATCCTGACATGCCTACCTCTCTCGAAGACCTGCATAAAGCTTGGGTTCAGTTGAAGGAAGAGCGAGACACCTTTGAAACCCAGTATTATGCCAGTGAGAATAAGGTTCTGGAGCTCACCAAACTGCTTCATGAAGATAAAAACCTGAATGCCTACATTGCTCCAAAGAGGATGCGTTCGGTCTTTTTGTCTTAGGAGTTTTGCTGTATTTTGTTTCTTTCTTTGTAAGCCCAAGGAGGCATGATGTATTCAGACTTGGTTTTATTTAATATGACGTGTGTTCCTTTTTTTGGTTTGAACAAGTTTAAATCTCTAAATTTCCTTGAAATCATTTGCATATTCCATCTTCATTCATCATAACATCATACAGGTTTCTCATAATAGGTCACCTTATCCTTCTACTATTTATTTCAGTGAGATGGATGTTGAACAGAATGTGAAAGATCTTTAGGCGCAGAATGCCCAATTTCAACAAATGCTCTTGGCTCTGACAAAAGGACAAGAGGAGTTTAAGACTCTGCTGGCCAAAGAGAAGAAGAAGAAAATGAAGAAATCAACCGGTGTTGTGATAATGGGAAGAAGGTTTAAAGGACAAACCAAACGAACTTTAGACTTTGTAACATCGTCAGGCGAAGGAGATAATCAAACCCAGGAAGTGAACAACAACCCAGCATCCGAAGGAGAGGAAGAGCCTGATTACTCTGAGGAACAATATCCTCCTGCTGATATAAGTACAAACAGCTAGATGATCGTTTGAATGCTATGGAAATTCAGAGGGTACCCGGTTTGGACTTTGAAGAATTAGGACTTATCTCGGGGGTTGTCATCCCACAAAAATTCAAGGTCCTCACTTTTGCCAAGTACGACGGTGTCTCTTGCCCGAAGCTACATCTAAGGTCATATGTCAGAAAGATTCAACCCCACACGGATGACAAGAATCTGTGGGTGCATTTCTTCCAGGAGAGCTTGTCTGGGACACAATTGGATTGGTTCTACCAATTGGAAGGGACCAATGTTTGCAACTAGGAAGAGTTAGCCGCCGCTTTCTACAAACAATATCAGTATAATGCTGATTTGGCTCCGACTAGGACGCAGTTACAAAGCATGTCTATGGGAACGGATGAAGGTTTCAAAACCTATGCTAAAAAATGGAGAGATCCCGCAGGCAGGGTTCAGCGCCCTCTATCCGACAGATAATTAGTGCATATGTTCCTAGGCACCTTGTCAGGACCATTTTTTAATCACCTAACCGGGAGTTCCTCAGCTGGGATTACTGAATTAATCATGACTGGTGAGCGGGTTGAGGCTGGTATAAAAAGAGACAAAATTCAAAGAGATGCATCCTCGAGTATGGTGAAGAATCCCTTTGTTGGAAGGAAGGAGGTCAGTGCTGCATATGACTATAGAAATCAAAACATAGCTGACCGTCGCCCGGCAGTAGGGGCTGTCATGATTTCTAACCCTGCGCCAAATCAGCAGCGAAATTATTAGTGCAAACCAGAAGCGCCCATGAGACAATTTACCCGGATTAACATGACCATGTCCCAAGTTTTGCCACACCTTCTAAAAACCAATCTAGCAACTTTAAAGGAAGCTCCCAAGAACCCCAATACTGCTTCTCCTCTCTACAACCCGAACGCCCGATGTTCCTATCATTATGAAAGCCCAGGGTATGATACAAATGACTGTTGGGCCTTAAAGAATAAGGTGCAAGACCTTATCGATGCGAAAGAGATTGAATTTGATCCCCCAGAAATGCCTAATGTAATAACGGTGCCAATGCCCAGACATGGCCAAGGTATCAACGCCATTGATGATGATCGTTTTGTTTCCTCTGTGAATGACTTAGTTACTCCTCTGTTGACCATTAAACAAAATCTACTACAAGCCGTCCTGTTCCCAGGCTGCGATGAAGATTGTCACTTATGCAAGTCTCTACCAAACAACTGTTTGTTACTAAAGATAGGAATCTAGTGCCTGATGACTAGCAAATAAATCCTATTTGAAAAGCTACCTCTTATTAAAAGTTCTTATCAAGATGTTTCGATAATCACCATTTCCGACAATCCTCCCAGGGTCTCCACCAAAAGACTCGTCAAGGTTACATCTGTTCCAAGATCTGCACCTTTAATCATCACCATGCCAAGACCAATATCATATTCGTCGGATAAAGTTGTTCCCTGGAGTTATGAGGTTGACGTTTATTACTACGGCATCAAGCAAGATCAGTTGGCTGTCAAAGACGAAGTTGCGAGAGATATTGATCCTGATATCAGTAACATCATTGGAACCAGCAAAATAACAAGAAGTGGAAGAGTCTTCTCGCCAGAGATTTCTCCAAAGACCATTGCTACTCCTGTGATCATTCCTACTGCCACTCCGACCGACACCCCTAGTGATACTCCTATTGTTATCCCTACTACTAATACAAGGGGAAAAGAGGCTTTGATTGAGCCTGCACAAGCAAGATAATGTCCCGAGGTCATCCTTGAGGCTTCTAGAAAAGAAATAGAAGAAATACTGAAGATAATCAAGAAAAGTGACTACAACATAGTCGAATAGTCGGGGCAAACCCCCTCGAAGATATCATTTTTGTCTTTACATTTATGTTCTGAGACCCACGCCAAAGCTTTGGTAAAGTTTCTTAAAACCGCTCACGTGCCCCAAGAGACCTCCATCGACCAATTTGAAAACTGTGTGGCCATTCTAACTGTTGATAACGGATTAGGCTTTTCCGATGCTGATTTAACCTCTAAGGGAAGGAAGCACAATGATGCCTTACATATTTCCATTGAATTCAGGGGAACCACACTTGCTCATGTTTTGGTGGATATCGGCTCATCATTGAATGTTTTGCCCAAAAATGCTCTCGACCGACTGGATTGCGAGGGGCTTATCTTGAAACCAAGCAACATCATAGTAAGGGCCTTTGATGGCTCCAAGAGGACAGTACACGGAGAAGTTAGTATCCCCATAAAAATTGGGACTCATACTTTTGACTCAATTTTCTATGTGACGGACATCCGCCCTTCATACTCTTGTCTGTTGGGTCGACCCTGGATCCATGGTGCTGGTGCCGTCACTTCCACCCTACACCAAATGCTAAAATACCCGATCATAGGGAAGATTGTCACAGTTCACAGAGAGGAGGAGTACATGGTTAGCCATCTGAACTCTTTCAGGTATGTTAAAATGGATGGTGAATTCATAGAGACTCCCTGTCAGAACTTTGAAGAAGTTCCAACAACGGTCACGGCAACCAAGTCTACTCCAAAGGTCCCGAAGATTGCCAGACCTCCACTGAAGATGGCCTCGTTGAAAGATGCTCGAGCAGTAGTTGAAGAGGGAGGATGTACTATCTGGGGTCAGCTTCCAGATATTCCCTACAAGTCCGACAAATTTGGGTTGGGGTTCACTTCAGAGGCCCAAAGAGTTGTTCGACGTTATCGCGCTGGGGGACCACCTTTGTGTATCAAAAATCAAGGAGTCAATGCAATAGAAGATATTGATGGCAGCTGTGACATGGATGAATGGATTTTTCCAACCATCGGCGGAGGGCTCAACAATTGGGAGGCCAAAGATTTCATTCCTATTACTTTTATTCAAGAGTAATTGTCTTTTAATATTTTCAGGCTTGTAATATTTAAACAAATTCAAACTTTTAAAACCTCGTGTCTTACCCGAGGCACAACGGTCCATTTGTGAGGGTTGTCACTTCATTATCATATGTCATTAATAAATCATGGACGTTTTTGCATCAAATTTTGTTTTCTTTGTCTTTTCTTTCTTACATTTTATTTCTTTCAAAGCTAGCTATGCTCTTACACACACTCACATATTAAAAATGCAGATCTACATCCACTCAGGACCCATGGGTAATAGTTCTGCTATGGCCAATTGTGACTTTGAAAATCTGATCTACCAAACCGACGATGAAGGTGAGGAAGATTATGAGGTGCCAGGGGAGTTGTCCAGGTTGTTGCAACAGGAAGAAAGGACCATTCATCCACACGAAGAGCCGGTCGAAACAGTTAACTTAGGAACCGAGGAAGATAAAAAGGAGGTCAAGGTGGGTGCCAATTTGGAACCCAGTGTCAAGGAGCGCCTGATTCAATTATTACACGACTATATTGAAATCTTTGCCTGGTCGTACAAAGACATGTTGGGACTTGATGTAGACATTGTGGTACATCGTCTGCCTACAAAAGAAGATTGCCCCCAGTAAAGCAAAAGGTTCGTCGCATGAGGCCTGATATGTCAGAAAAGATCAAAGCAGAAGTCATGAAGCAATTCAATGCCGGATTTTTGGCTGTCACCTCTTACCCCCAATGGGTGGCCAATGTTGTTCCTGTGCCCAAGAAAGATGGTAAAGTGCGAATGTGTGTGGACTACAGAGATTTAAATAGGGCAAGCCCCAAAGATGATTTCCCACTCCCCCACATTGACATCCTAGTCGACAATACGGCATAACACAAAGTGTTTTCCTTCTTGGAAGGTTTCTCGGGCTACAAACAAATCAAAATGGAACTTGAGGATATGGAGAAAACAACCTTTATTACACAGTGGGGCACTTTCTGCTATAAGGTCATGCCATTCGGACTGAAGAATGCTGGGGTAACTTATCAACGTGCCATGGTAGATTTATTTCATGACATCATACATCATGAGATAGAGGTCTACATAGACGATATGATAGCCAGGTCGCAGACGGAAGAAGAGCACCTTGATCACTTACAGAAGCTGTATGAGAGGCTGAAGAAGTACAAGTTGAGATTGAATCCAAACAAGTGCACGTTTGGAGTATGGTCTGGTAAACTCCTAGGCTTTGTCGTCAGCAACAAGGTTATCGAGGTTGATCCTGCCAAGGTTAAAGCGATACAAGAGATGCCATCTCCTCATACTGAAAAGGAAGTCAGAGGATTCTTGGGATGTTTGAATTACATCGCTAGGTTCATTTCTCACCTGACAGCTACTTGTGAGCCAATCTTCAAGCTCTTGAAGAAAGATCAAGTAGTCAAATGGAATGACGAATGCCAAGTTTCTTTTGAAAAAATCAAAGAATACCTGCAAGAGCCTCCAGTGTTGTTTCCACCTGTCGAGGGAAGGCCATTGATCTTTTATCTAACTGTTTTAGAAAACTCAATGGGGTGTGTGTTGGGGAAGCATGACGAGTCTGGCCGAAAAGAGCATGCTATTTATTACCTGAGCAAAAATTTTACCGAATGTGAAACAAGATATTCACTGCTCGAGAAAACTTGCTTTGCTCTGGCATGGGCTGCTCGCCAGTTGAGACAGTATATGTTGACCCATACTACTCTATTGATATCTAAAATGGATCCGATAAAGTACATCTTCGAGAAGCCAGCTCTTTCTGGGAGAATAGCGAGATGGCAGATGATCCTGATAGAATATGAAATACATTATACTACCCAGAAAGCTATAAAGGGTAGTGTATTGGCTGATCACCTCGCTCACCAAGCTGTGGAAGACTATCAGTCCATGAAGTTTGAGTTCCCGGATGAAGACATCATGACATTAGACAACAGTGAAGAAATCAAGCCATATGACGGACCTGAACAAGGATCCCGATGGACCCTGTTCTTTGATGGGGCATCCAATGCACTTGGCAACGGTATCGGTGATGTACTCATATCCCCGGAAGGATGTCATACTCCCTTTACTGCCAGACTTTGCTTCAACTTTACAAACAACATGGCAGAATACGAAGCATGCATCTTCGGTCTCAAAGCTGCTATAGACTTGGGGATCAAATACTTGGATGTATTTTGAGATTCAACTTTCGTCATCAGTCAGGTCAAAGGGGAATGGGACACCAAACACCCCAACCTTATCCCTTATAAAGAACATGTGTTGACATTGTTGCCGCATTTCGAGAAGATTACCTTCGAGCATTTCCCACGAGAAGAAAATCAGCTAGCAGACGCAATAGCTACAATGTCATCTATGTTTAAACTTAATTGGGAT
Source organism: Vicia faba (assembly GCA_948472305.1). Taxonomy (NCBI): domain Eukaryota; kingdom Viridiplantae; phylum Streptophyta; class Magnoliopsida; order Fabales; family Fabaceae; genus Vicia; species Vicia faba. The sequence goes on along the minus strand of OX451736.1, from coordinate 1,011,814,188 downwards.
AACGAGGCTCCTCAAATCGCCATTGAGCGGATGGATGAACCAGCCTACTGTCACGAGATCGGTACTGAAGAAGTAGTGGATCAACCTTGGTTCCACGAAGTTAAAAGGTATCTCGAGTCTTAGGAATATCCAGAAGGAGCTTCGGTGAATGACAAGAAGTTCCTAAGAAGATTCTCAGCTAAGTTTTTCCTTAGTAAGGGCATTTTAAACAAGCACAGTCATGACTCTGTTTTACTTTGGTGCGTAGACAAGGTTGAATCTGAATGGATCATGGTTAAATTACACGAAGGCATTTTTGGTACCCATTCTAGTGGGCATACGATGGCAAAGAAAATCCTACGGGCAGGCTACTATTGGTCTACCATGGAGGCAGATTGCTACCAACACTCTCGGACTTTCCATAAGTGTCAGATTTATGCGGATAAAGTGCATGTACCTCCAGTTCCTCTAAATGTCTTGACGGCTCCTTGGCCCTTTGCTATGTGGGGAATCAATATGATTGGGGAAATCAAGCCAACGGCCTCCAATGGACACCGCTTTATCTTAGTGGCCATCGACTATTTTACAAAGTGGGTTGAGGCAGCTTCCTTCGCTTTCGTTACTGAGAATGTGGTCGCCCGGTTCATCAAACAGAATCTCATCTGTCGGTATGGTATCCCAGAGAGAATCCTCACTGATAATGGTACGAATCTAAATAACACTATGATCACTGCCTTGTGCGAGCAATTCAAGATTCATCATCACAATTCTTCCCCTTACCGGCCAAAGATGAATGGTGTTGTAGAAGCTGCAAACAAAAACATTAAAAAGATCATACAGAAAATGACAGTCACATACAAATACTGGCATGAGATGCTACCGTTCGCTCTCCACGGGTATCGTACCACAGCTCGCACATCAATTGGGGCAACACCCTATTCTCTGGTATACGGCATGGAGGTTGTCTTGCCTATTGAGGTCCAAATCCCCTCTCTAAGAATCTTGAAGGATGGTGGTTTAAATGAAGAAGATTGGATCCAGACTCGGTTTGACCAATTAAACTTGATTGATGAGAAGAGGCTTACAGTTATCTGTCATGGTCAGATGTACCAAAAACGCATGATCAAAGCTTTTAATAAAAAGGTCAAATGTCAGGTATATCGGGTCGGTGACTTGGTAATCAAGCGTATCATTTTGCCACAAGGTGATCCCAGGGGCAAATGGACCCCTACATATGAAGGATCGTTTGTAATCAAAAGCATATTCTCTGGTGGAGCAATGATCTTGACCACTATGGATGGGGACGATCTCCTGCATCCTGTAAATACGGACATAGTTTAAAGATACTACGCATGATAAAAGACCCGCTAGGTTGACTGGCCTAGGCAAAAATAATGGCTTCCTGGCGAACCAAAAGGGTTCAGGCAAAAATAAGGGATGAAAATTAAAAAATATGTACACCCGGCAAGTCGAAAACCCGAAAGGGCGGATTGGGCAAAAAAGGGTATCCCGGTGGACTGAAAACCCGAAAGGGCGGTCCAGGAAAAAGTTAGGGATTGAAGCGTATGACTATGTCCCGTTGGATCATCTTGTAGCACATCCTCAATGTCCACCAATCAACTCAAACGGCTCTAAATCGATCTAAACAACTTCACCGAGGCAATAAGTGGACAAGACATTCAGAGACATGAATACTATAGCAGAATGGGAACCCCATGAGATTATTTCACATAGCTATCTTTTCTTTGTATCAATTTTCATTTTTTACGACGACATTCTCTCGCTAGAATGCTCATCTCATTGTACAAAAATACTTATTCAAGTTAATACAAAGATATCCCTTTGGAAGTGCAAAACCATGTGTTTTCTTTTATCTTTGTTTTGGTGTCTTGTTTACAAAAACGTCCAATGATTTATTTTTGAGCATATGCATTTGAACGTGATTACTGTTACAAATAAACAAAAAAAAATAGAAAGACAATTACTAATGACTTTAAGAAATAGGATAATATCTACAAATCATTCCATAAGATCCCTGCAGGAACCTTTTCCAACAGGAGCGGAAGCGAATACATCCTACTACGGAATCACTAACATATCCCCAGTATACAGCCTGTTGGTATCAAGCATTCTCATATTCTTGACTGAACAAAACATCCAGCCACCGCTCCGGAGTATTCCTAATAAATTTCCCAACTTCTCAGATTTGCCCAGCAGAATTTCACGAAGTCTACAAGCAATGTCCGGCTTTTCCATTCTACAATAGAGTTTATGATTGGGGATTCACCCATCAGTGCTTCAGAGGGGATTTATTTTCCCCACTTCCAGCAACACTACGGCACAAACAATCTTTAATTCCATACATTTTCATCCATACGTCATAGCATTGACAACGCAAGTACATACAGTGCAATCTCATTCATGGTGAGAGGCAAGCATCACACCATGCATCATATACATCATAGCATTGCATACAATTAACTCTTCACCTTTTGCAGGAAAGAGTCATGCGACATGAAATTATGATCAACAAATTTCCAACAGACAAAGATTTTCAACAAGAAAAGACTGGTCGACTATCTACATAATAAAATATTTCTTCCAGACTCTTACTGGTTCAGATAAATCTTTCAACGGTTTATTCTGATTCGTTCCCAGATTTTCACTGGTACGGATAAATTTCTCAAGGGTTTATTCTGATTCATTTCCAGATTTTCACTGGTTCGGATAAATCTCTCAATGGTTTATTCTGATTCATTTCCATATTTTCACTGGTTCGGATAAATCTCTCAAAGGTTTATTCTGATTCGTTTCCAGATTTTTACTGGTTCAGATAAATCTCTCAACGGTTTATTCTGATTTGTTTCCATATTTTCACTGGTTTAGATAAATCTCTCAATGGTTTATTCTGATTCATTTCCAGATTTTCACCGGTTTGGATAAATCTCTCAACGGTTTATTATGATTCGTTTCCAAATTTTTACTGGTTCAGATAAATCTCTCAACGGTTTATTCTGATTCGTTTCCAGATTTTCACTGGTTCAGATAAATCTCTCAACAGTTTATTCTGATTCGTCTCCAGATTTTCACTGGTTCAGATAAATCTCTCAACGGTTTATTCTGATTTGTTTCCAGATTTTCACTGGTTCAGATAAATCTCTCAACGGTTTATTCTGATCCGTCTCCAGAATTTTACTGGTTCAAATAAATCTCTCAATAGTTTATTCTGATTCGTTCCAAGATTTTCACTGGTTCAGATAAATCTCTCAACGGTTTATTTTGATTCATTTTCAGATTTTCACTGGTTCAGATAAATCTCTCAACAGTTTATTCTGATTCGTTTCCAGATTTTCACTGGTTCAGATAACTCCCTCAACGGTTTATTCTGATTCTTTCTCTGTTAAGATCGAGTTCAAACTTTCCGTCAATAATCGTCTTTGGATGGCATCTATAAGCCCATCTCCGACAATTTTTCTTTACTTCTCCAAATGGCATCTTTAAGCCCATTTCCTTATGCAATCGACCAGTGCATCATCAAGCAAAAATTTCTGGGCACTCTAGTGTTCAATCCTCTTCTACTTTCAAGCCGCGAACGACACACGCGTCGATCTCGCTTTTCAAGTTTAAGAAGATTGAACAGGGGTAGTTGTTGTACCCAAAATTTGTCCTCCCATTTTCCACTCAGGATGTTATCCCAGGGTTCCTCAAACACTCAATTTGGCTCAAAAGTTGATCAAGCAGATTCTCCTCCTAGGAAAACAATTAGCAATTAGGGTTTGGCGCTTCTAAAAGAAAATTGAGACCTCAAGGTTTCATTTGATTTTTCATAAGTCTTCATATCTCGTCAGAATTGTTTAAACCAGTTTTCAGACCTCGCAGTACAAGTTTGCTCAACCAATGGTCCAGATAACTAAGAAAACAACTACAGCAACCCTAAAATAACCCTTTTGCGATAACAATTTCAAGTGCTTGTAAACTTCTTCATTATTTGATATTTTTGAGTGGTTTTTCTTGCGTAAGATTCTCCTTGATGATATCCCCAATTTCTCTTCACAAATCAAGAGTTAATTACGCGTAGAAGATCACCAACATTTGAGTGCGTCAGAAGTCGCATCGTGAAGTTTGACCTAACTTCAAGTAGCCGTCGTCTGATTTCTAAGAATTGTAATTTATTCAAATTACAAGACTTTGATATGATTATTTCTTTTTTATGGTCATAAATGACGTCACACATGAGTTTACTGTGTCGGAAGACTTTTTGAATCGTTGCAAGACTTTAGTTGATTTCTAAGTGTTCTTAACAGCAGTTTATTGAAGTTGGTTAATTCTACAAGATTGACAAATATTCTCCAAAACATGTTTTTTTGGCAATGAAGTTCCATTCCAATCAGGCATGGCAGACGATGTCAGTTTGAATGAATTTGGTTCGAAGTTTGAAAGATAAGGCGCTTTGGTTTTATTTGAAATACGAATTACAAAAGCATTGGATTTTCTTGAGGTTCAAGTTACCGAGCAAGACATATATTCAAATCACACAAATAGGGGTTTCATATTTCATCAAGATTCAAGTCTCATTCTTTTCTCAAAAGGAATTTTTTAAGTTCATGGGCCACTAAGAAGAATCCAATTTGTGCTCATAATTTAAATTATGTCAAAGAATATTCCTATTTTTGCAAGTCTTAGAAACAAATTCAAATTGAATCAAGAATGAAGAATTACAACAAGACTGCATTGTTTGAATTTTACAAAATAAAACAGATTTCATCGTTTAAATTTACAAGAGATTTGGAATGCGCTTTACAAGTTTCTAAACCACGTAATTCAAATTACAAGATTCACGACATTCCTAACAATTTACTAAGCTACAAGGGAACTTATTCATCTTGAAAGTCTTGACCAATTACTTCAAGTCACTCCTCACCGATTCTCCCACTGCCCAAGCTGCTCGTACATGAAACAAGAAATAAAATTAGCGAGCATATGAAAAATTCTAGAAGACTTTTGTTTAGAATAAGTTTTTCTCATCATGAGGTTTATGCTTGGAATCAAAAAAAGTTAAGAAGTCATTTAATCATGCGATGAAACTCAAAGCCTCATGTAAATCAGTTTCAATCATGGGCTTTCTTTTCCAATTGCAAATCACAAAGTTAAATCTTGGTTCACAAAAAGAAAAAGAGTTGGTGTAATGAAATCACAATAGGCAAATACAAAATTCAGATTTAACAGCATCACAAATCAAAGAGTTAAGCCCAACAAAAGCCTCAAATTTGTCCTATCATTGGCCCAAATAAATATGTTTATTACAAAACATAAAACATGTTTCTGATTTACAAGTACAACAAAGAGAAAAAACCATGCCTTGCTGCCCCAAAAACCTGCTAACAAAACAGACCAACAGTTGCATAAAATAGGCAACAAAAATCTGCAGTAGGAAAAAAGATAACAGCAGTATGCCTCAAATGTTCAAATTGGCCAAACATTTCTCCCCAAAAATATTATCACACTATTATGATAAAAGGGACAACAACATAAAAAAAAACAGAAACATAACCAACATCACGAAAAATCCAGAAACATCACCAACATCACCAAGAAACAACAACATCACTAAAAACACCCTCATCATCATCATCATTTTCCAGAGATATTCCTTCAGAGTCTAAGAGGAAGAAAGAAGGAGAAAGGAGACTTCCCTGTAAAACCGAGGCCAATAGCGAAAACGAGTCAGGACCAAAAAGTGGACGGAGGAAGCAGCATAAAAGTTCAAAGAGATCATTCGTAAAAGCCCCAGTTCTGTAACTCTTGCTTCCGGACCTCATAAGCACATCGCCATTTTGCTTTGCTTTAAAACTGCTTCATGCTTTTTTTTATGCCACTGTATGAACATAAAAAAAGATTTTTATAACTAAAAAAAAGGTTAACAGATGTACAGTAAACACTAAATGTAAACCTTACCTCTTCAATCTCTCTCCCGCCACCGCCGTCGGCTTCGGACCACGCCGCAACTATTTTTGATGAGTTCTTCATCGCCGGTGTAGGGAGGTTCGGCCGTCATCCAGTAAATAGCGTGACACCCATTTCCGATTGCAAATCAGATTAAAGAGCAAAGGGGTCTTGCATGTTAGCATCGTTGGTTCAGGTTCAAGAGAGTTAAGAGAGATGGCAGTACAGATCTTGAGATTTGGATGAAAAAGAGAGGAAGAGATTCGTTGGTACTGAGAGGAAGAAAACTGTTTGAAGAAGAGAGATAAAGTTGCGTTTTTGTTTACAATAGCATAGGAAAAATTCTTGTTTTTTTTTTAATAATAATTATTTGTATCTTTACCTTTCCTAGTAATAACTATTTTTTAATCCATTTACTTTCCCCATAACATAAAGCCAGTGGCGCATTTGGTGTCTAGGGTTTCAAACCCTTTCCCTTTCTTATGCCAAACCGGGTCGGCCCCCTTTGGGCCTGTTGGCCCAATCCGTTACCATTTTCCTCTTTTATTTTAATTAAAGTGTAGATATGGAAAATAAGTGGCGTAGTTCGGTTGGCAAGGTGTATCCATAAGAACCCAGGGAATCTGAGTTCGACTCCTCCCTTGGGCATTTCTATTTTGATTTTTCTTCTAATCTTAGTTCTCCATTTTGTTTAGTTTATATTTAGTTTAAATTCTCAAAATTTAATTAAACTTAAAATATACAATTTTTATAATTAGTTCGATTTACACTTTGTGAATAATTTTGATCAACTTCTTTTTCTTTCTTTAATAAAATTTTTCTAAAGAAAATTATTAATTAATTTACATATAATAAAATTCAAAAAGTATATAGAATAGGTTTTCTTATATACTCTCACAAATACAAAATACCAAACAAAAGGATGTATACAATTGATTTAATTTCTTTTAATCAATTACTTTATTTTCTTTTCTTTCCAAACATTACAAACAAAGTAACTTAGAATCTTTGTTACGATAATTTGTTAATTAACTATCCTAGACGGTTATAATTATTTGATTCAATTCGGTTTGGTTGTATTGATTGCCTATTTTTGATTGTTAATCGCATTGATTCATCCCCATTTGTAAAAAAATTGTACTCCCACTCCCGAAAGATCTGTAATAGCGTAGAATTTCAATTCCCGCAATTTACTGTTTTCCTTATACTGTATAGTAATTAGGCGTGCATGGCAAGATTCAAAATCAATCACTAGATAAACTAATCAAAGAGCATCTTAACTTGAAACGAACACACTTTTTTTCACACGCACACCTCTAAGGTATTCTCGCTTGTCGCCTCAGAAACACAGTCATGTCCCTCGAACATGGGACGTTTTAGCAATGACCCTTCGATAAAAAGATTGTAGTCCCTCAATGACCCTCAACGTTTCCTTCAATAAAACGATCTCGTCCTTTATGAAAATTGCTAAAACGTCTCATAAGTTGCTTTCGATGACTGTAAAATTGACCCGCGCCTGTCCCTTCACATCCAACGATGGGGCTTCTTACCAAATTAATGGTAAGAAAGCAACATTAAAAGGAGGAAGAAAAGAACAATTGAAAACCTTTCGAGTAGATAGATTCGCTCCTAGTTACTCACTTGTTCACGACAAAAACATTTTACACCAACACTATCATCTCAAAACATTTTCAAAAGACAAAACATTTTGTATACCTCCTTATAGAGACGAGAACCATTGCAAAACATCTTTTCAAAAACCACTTTCTAAAACACAATCCACAAACACACCTTTGAACTATCTTTCGTAACAAAACTTTGTACTCGTTCTTATAGAAACGAGAACCATTACAAAGAGATTTTTCAAAACACCTTCAAAGCCCACACCACAAGCACACTGTCAAAACAAAGCAAGTGATCTAAACGAGTAACTAAGAGCCCATGGAAAACCATGGATGAAAAGGATGCTAATACCTTCCCTTTTCATAATCTACCCCCCGAACTCAAGAAAATATCTCGAAAGGTCTTTCCTGTTCTTTTTTACCTTTCCTTTTGGATAAAAGAAAAGTCGGTGGCGACTCTTGCTATCCGCACAAATGCGATCAAAACGCAAAACACCAAGTCAGTTCTCCCACCGTATCAAATTAGGCTTGCATTTTCAAATACAAAATGTAGATATCATTGCCCTGAAACTATACATGTCCATAGATTTCATTTATATTGCTTGAGCAGTGAGAATTTTATGTTTGAATCTCTGAAAATAATTAGGTGAAAATTTGGTACTTTTAGAAATTCTCATTCATCTTTGATTTTTAGCTTATGATATCTATATGGTTAGATTCGTATGGAAAAATGGAGCAACCTTCATGTTTGCATATTTCATTTTTGTTGACAAATGGTGAAGTTACAGATGTTCAGGCTGGAGGTTGAAGATGAAGTCATATTTAGGACAGGATTTGTGTTATGTATTTATTGTTTTTTTATGTTACCGGATGTACAGCCACCCCAGTGGCAAAGGTAGCGCGCGTTTGTGTTAGAGGTCAGGGGTTCAACACCCAGCGCTACTTTTTGGGCAATTTTTCAACATTTTTCATTCTTTTTTTTGTTTCAGCTGCAACGCCTAGGCCCTTATTGTTGGACCTTCCATTTTTTGCTTTCTCTAACTCCCTTGTTTAATTATGCATGCTGGCCCAATTTTTTTTTTATATTTTCATTTTTATTTATTTTCTTTTTCTTATTTCATTTTTATTTTCAGATCTCTTTTATTATATTTTATTATTATTATTATTATTATTATTATTATTATTATTATTATTATTATTATTATTATTATTATTATTATTATTATCATTTTATTAGTAAAAAATATAAAATTATTTATTATTTATTATTTACACTTATATATTTTATTTTCTTTATAAAAACAAAAAGGATAAAAAACATTTTTTCTTAAACAAATTAATTTCTTTTTCTTAAATAATAAATATTTAGATTTAGGTTTAATTATTATATTATTTTATTTTAAATTAAAATTAACTTAGAATTTAGGTTTATTTTAATTAATTAATTTTCATATTATTTTCATTAAATTAAAACCTTTTTTCATGAAAACCCTAAAAAATATTTCAAACTTAATTGCTTTTCTTAATTAGTTTAGGTTTAATTTTAATTAATCGTTCTCTTTAATCAAGACTAAACCCTTTCATGAAAACCAAACAAAAGCATTTCTTTTTCCATCTGCATTTGTACATTATATTTTTCAATTCTTGTGCATTATTCAATATGGTTGTAATAGTTAATTAGGTTTAATTTTCTTGAAATCCCCATTTGTAAATTTGTATAACCCCTCCCCTAATGATGTAATAGCTTAGTAATTTTACTTTCTGCAATTTATCGCTTTATATAAATGTCAGTAATTAGGGTTTGTATGGCAAGACTAAAATCAATAAATAGCAAACCCTAATTCAAGATAAACAATGCATGTAAATCAAATACACTTGCACACTTACACCCTTAGGGTAATTCCACTTTGTTGCCTTACCAAAATGGCCATGTTATGCATGTGGGATGTCTTAGCAAAAACAAATAAAAAATCCAAGATCGTAGTCCCTCGATGACGCTATTAATGTTGCCTTTCAAAATAATATTAGTCCCTCATAGAGAAATGCTAAGACATCTTACAACATTGCTATCATGGCTATACGATGACCCACGTCCGTCCCTTAACATCCAAAGATAAGGCTTCTTACCAATCAATGGTAAGATAGAAATATCAAAGGAAAGGAAGAAATGAACCAAGACTTTTGAGTAGGTAGATTGTTCCTGGTTGCTTGCTCATTTTCAAACTAAACATCTTTTCTTATTTTCAAAACAAACACCAAACACTTTCAAAGACACTTTTAAAACATTTTCCAAACATGAAATATTTTCTAAAGCCGAACACTTTGTATACGTTCTTACAAACGAGAACTCTTACAAAATTTTCCTAAACGAAGGCGTCTTTTTAAAATACTTTCAAAAACCACACAAAGCATATTTTCAAACAAAAGAAAGTAATCTAGCAAGCAACTAAGAGCCCATATATAACTATGGATGAAAAGGGTGCTAACACCTCCCCTTTTCATAATCTACCCCCCGAACTCAAGAAATAATCTCAAAGGCATTTCCTGTTCTTTTCAGCCTTTCCTTTTGGACAAAATAAAAGTAGGTGGCGACTCTTGCTAACCGCAACATTTGTGATAAAATGCAAAACACCCAAGTCAGTTCTCCCACCGTATCACAAAACTGGCGACTCTACTGGGGAAAAACTTAAAAGTGGGGTTACCTTAGGGCTAGATCACATTTATTTGCTTTATTTGTTTGACTTCTTTGCTTTACTTTTGGGTTCCTTGTTTGGGCTTATTCTAATCCTCTACCCGGATTTGGGATACCTTATAGGTAAGTAGCAATACATTGTGGAAACTGTGTGGGGTATACCTATATGGTCTATGCAATAGCTACGTTAGTGTGACATATTTGTGGGTACCGGTAGCCCTTGAATAGTCAAGGAGAATACGGGGCCGTTGTGTGGTGTCATGAAGCACTAACTGACTTTAGAACCCTTACTTGACCAACTTTGGCCATTAGGAATTAGTGGGATAACCGGGTTTGGTGCAGTCCGAAGTTGGTTGATACTCGATACTACACTCATTGAGATCAAACTTCTTGGGATATTTCGGCCTCCGTGAAAGAGGCTTGCGCTGAAACCATGTCCAACAAGAAAGACCAGTGATATTGAGACCCCTTAGAACCCGGTTACTATTTCTAGGACATGTTTAAGCCAACTAAACTTCAAGAGGGTACTTACCTATAAGACTTAATGCAAGCCTAAACCTAAGGACTTGTTTTTCTTGTTTGTATATGCTTACTTGTACATAATATCATAAACATCATAACATAATACTCATAATCACTAACCATTTCAAGGATTTTTGGGATTTATCTTTGTTCTATTTTGTAGGACATGGATTTTATTCGCAGGAAAACCATTCAAGTCAATCTCGTAAGTATTCCTTCTCAACTCAAAGAGCTAGCATCAAGGGTCCATGAGAATTCTTCATTCACCGAAAGACATGGTTGCCTCCTAAACTTGGTTACCTCTAGCACAAATGAAGATATGATAAAGGTGCTTTTACAGTTCTTTGATCCTCTACACCATTGCTTCACCTTTATCGACTATCAACTTGTGCCTACTATAGAGGAATTCTCTCTATTCTTAAGGATTTCTATTCTCAATCAACTACCTTTCAATGATACAGAAAGAGATCCAAGACTTGAAGAGATTGCCCGAGCATTGCACTTGCAACAATCTGTTATCACAACTAATTGGGAAATAAGGAGTGGTGTCAAAGGTTTCTTAGCCAAGTTCTTGTTTGAGAAAGCTCAAGATTGTTGGAACTCTTTGGACTTACAAGCTTTTGAGGAAGTCTTGTCCCTTCTCATCTATGGGATAGTTTTGTTCCCAAACCCTGATCAACTCATATATGTCAATGCTGTTAAAATCTTTATGTCTCGCAATCCGGTGCCTACTTTGTTGGGAGATGTCCTACATTCTCTCCACACTCGCATTACGAGGAAGATAGGAGCCCTCATGTGTTGCAATCCTCTCTTGGCCATATGGTTTATTTCTCATCTTCCCCGATCTGTGTTGAAGAACGAGCAAGGTTTGAGGTGGTCCCATAGGTCGATGACGCTCAGACATTCAGATATCCATTGGATTTCTCGATCCTTGGAGAATGTTAGTATCATCGACCGTTATGGGGAATTCCCTAATGTCCCTTTGCTTGACATTAGAGGAGGTATCACTTACAAACCTTGCTTAGCCTTACGCCAGTTTGGATATTCTCGAAGAGATAGTCCTCGTGAGATGCTCATCTAAGGAGTGGTATTCGACTACGAGAGCGACAATCAAGGTTACCGCCAGAGGTTTATATGAGCTTGGAGGATGGTAAACAAGGTGGATGGTAAAATGCTAGGACAAAAGAATTATATTCCACTTGAGCCTTATCTGAGGTGGGTACGAGTTTGTTCTCAAAAACTGGTAATGCCTTATCCCTCCATCTTAATAGTTATCATGTAACCTATGGTTGAAGGAGATGTCACGTACACTGTCCTCCATCCTGACATGCCAACCTCTCTTGAATACCTGCAAAAGGGTTGGATTCAGCTAAAGGAGGAACGAGATACCTTCTAAGCTCAATTCTACGCTAGTGAGAAGAGAGTATTGGAGCTTATAAAGCAGCTACATGAAGAGCAAAGTGTGAATGCCTATCTCGCGCCGAAGAGGATGCGTTCAGTCTTTTTACCTTAGAAATTTATCTTGTAATCCCAAGAGGCATGATGTACTCATTTTGAACTAATTAATGAAATTTTACGTTTGTTCATGATTTTTCTATACAAATTTAAATTTCATAAATCCTTGAAATCATTTGCATATACATCTTCCGTGCATCATAACATGACAGGTTTTCGTACAACATGTTTCCTTATCTTTCTGCTGTTTATTTCAGCAAGATGGATCTAGAGAAAAACTGTGAAGGACCTTCAGGCACAAAACTCTCAATTCCAAGAGACTCTACTGGCCCTAGCCAAGGGTCAACAAGATATAATGGCATTGCTGGTAGTAAAGAAGAAACCCAAGAAGAAAGCCCTGGTCAACATGGGCAGAAGGTTCAAAGAGTCGGTTCATCAGATCCCGGTGGTGGAAGATTCATCTGAAGAAGACGAGAATTAGAATGGTGAGGTTAAGAGTACCCAGGCTGACTGTATTAATGATCAAGCATCTAACAATGATTATTTTGACGAGCAGTATCCACCTGTCGATGTCAAGTACAAGTAGTTAGAACACAAATTAAAGGCTGTTGAAATCCAAGTCGTCCCCGATTTAGATTTTGATGATTTGCGTTTGATCTCTGGGGTTGTAATTCCCCACAAATTCAAAATACCAGTCTTTGCAAAGTACGATGGAGTTTCTTGTCCAAAACTTCACCTGAAATCTTATGTGCGCAAGATACAGCCGCACACCGCTGATAAGAAACTCTGGGTTCACTTTTTCAAGAGAGCTTGACCGGAATGCATCTAGATGGTTCTACCAGTTGGATGGTTCCCGCGTCAATACTTAAGAAGACTTAGCTACCGCTTTCTACCATCAGTACCAGTATAACACTTACTTGGCACCGACGAGAGTTCAGTTGCAAGAAATGACAATGGGAAAGAATGAAGGATTTAAAGAATATGCACAAAAGTGGAGAGACCTTGCCAGTAGGGTCCAACCACCTTTGATTGATAGGGAGCACATTTACATGTTTATTGGAACCTTATCTGGTCCATTCTTTAACTTATTGGTTGGCTGCTCTTCTTCTGGTTTCACCGAGATAATCTTAACTAGTGAAAGAGTTGAAAGCGACATCAGAAGCGGGAAGATTCCCATGGTATCTTCCTCCACTTCAAATCCTGTAAAGAAACCTTTTCTGCAAAGAAATAAATCAATGTTGTGTACGGGGAAAGAGCCCATACCAAAAAGAATGATCATTTGTCTGTTAATGATGTATGAATATCCAATCCAACTCCTGCTCTAGGACCATCTGCTAACCATCAACGGTTTGAAACTCCGAGAAGACAATTCACGAGGTTAGGCATGTCACTATCTCAAGCCTTACAACACTTACTAAAGGCTAATTTGGTGACATTGCGCGATCCTCCAGCCAACTCAGATACCTCTTCACTAAAGTACAACCCGAACGCCAAATGTGCTTACCACTCAAGTAGCCTCTGGCATGAGACTGACCAAAGCCGGGCCTTGAAGAATAAAATCCAGGACTTGATCGATAACAAGACTATTGAATTTGATCCTCCTCCAACTTCGAATGTAATCATCGCGTCTATGCCGAAGCATGACAAGGGTGCTAATGTTGTTGAAGATACAATTTTTGTTGCCTCTGTTGAAGACTTGACTACTCTGCTGAATATCATCAAAAATAATTTGTTGAAAGCCCGGATCTTCCCTGGCTGTGTGAAAGACTGTATTTGTTGTACCAAACAACTCAATGGATGTGAAGGGCTAAAGGAAGGCATTCAATTCCTGATCGATAGCCACAAAATTCTATTTGAGAAGACCCTGCTTGCCAAAAGTTTGACTAACAAATGTGAAGATCTCTCCATTATAACCATCTCAAACAAGCCTCTTAGGATCTCCTCCAAAGGTCCTGTCATGATTTCAAATGAACCAACTATTTCTCCCTTAATAATTACCAATCCCGGACCAATTCCCTACTCTTCAAACAAGGCAGTGCCATGAAACTATGGTGCTGAGGTGTTTTACCATGGGATAAAACAAGACGCTTGGATCAAAGAAGACAAAGCTGATGATGTTGGTAACATAGTTGGCTCAAGCAAAGTGACCCGTACTGGGAGAATCTTTTCACCCAATATCTCACCACCAGTTTTTACAAAGGCGTCTGTCTGCATCACTGCTACTAAGCCAAGTACTGATACAAGAGGGAAGGAGAAAGTTTTTAAGCCATTGAAAATACTCGTAAAGGACGTTGCTGACGGAGAACCTTCTGCTCGTGAGATGGATGAGATCTTGAAAATAATAAAAAGGAGCAATTTCAAGATTGTGGAACAATTTGGACAAACCCCTTCTAAGATTTCTATGTTGTCGTTGCTACTCTATTTCGATGGCCATTCTCGGACATTAATCAAATTCTTGAAGAAGGCTCATGTCCCTCATGAGACCACAACGGACCAGATTGAGAAATGCATTGCGAGCTTGACGGCTGATAATGGCTTAGGATTTTCAGATGCTGACCTAATACCGCTTGGGAAGAACCACAATAAATCTCTACATGTTTCTGTCGAGTGTAAGGAGACCACCCTAGCACATGTTCTAGTTGAAACTGGTTCTTCTCAAAACGTGCTACCCAAGGGGGGCGTTAGACCACTTAGACTAAAGTTTTAGTCTTGAAACCAAGTGATATCATCGTAAGGGCCTTCGATGGATCAAAAAGGACAGTTCGTGGGGAGGTAGATCTTCCAATCAAGGTGGGCTCACAAATTTTCAACTCTACCTTCTACATCATGGATATCCGACCTGCCTATTCTTGTTTGTTGGGTCACCCTTGGCTCCATAAAGCTGGGGCAGTAACCTCAACTCTCCATCAAAAGCTTAAATATTCGGTCAAGGGAAGAATTGTCACCTTCTATGAAGAGGAAGAGTTTATGGTAAGCCACCTCAACTCGTTCAAATACGTAGATATGGATGGAGAATTCATTGAGACCCCGTTTCAAGCCTTTGAATTTGTGCCACCAATGGTTGATGATACTAAATGTTCCTCTGGTGAGTCCAAGGTTGTTAAGGTCGCGCCGAAGATGGTTTCAGTCAAAGATGCTCGTGCTGCGATTGAAGAAGGAAGCTATGATACTTGGGGCAACTTCTCGATATCCAATTCAAAGCGGATAAATTTGGTTTGGGTTTTACCATCAAGGCTCAGAAGGAAGTGAGGCGCTCTCGTGTAGGAAATCCACCTCTCTGCATTGGAAGCCATGAAGTTAATGTTATGGGTGATTCTGATGACGAAGCTGCATTTGAAGGTTGGGTGTATCCTACTACAACGGAGCTGAAGAATTGGCATGCAAAGGACTTCTTACCCATCTCCTTTATTGAGGAGTAATCTACTTATTTATTGCTTTTTATTAATTCAAGGACATATTGTCTGTAATATTTAAACAATGACTTTTAAGCCATGTGCCTGGCCCGGTGCACTATGGTCCACTTGTCAAGGGTTTTTATTTATGTTCTTCTAATCATATGATCATTCAATACAAATCATTGGACTCTTTTGCATTCAAATCTTGGTGTTCATTGTCTTTCTTTTAATTCAAATACATTTTTCAAAATAACCATGTATCTTACATGCACACACACACACACTCTTGCAGGTCCTTATCCACTCTTGATCTTATTGCCAATGACTTTACTATTGCCAACCATGACTTCAAATGTCCAATTAACCAAGTCGTAGATGAAGGCGAGGAATATTGTGAAATATGGTGACAGACAATGAAGACAAAGAGTCAGTTGAAAGTCATCCATCTGGGTACTGAGACAGACAAGGAAGACAAGATCAGCGCTAACCTGGAAAGCAGTGTCAAGAGTAGGTTGATTCAGATGTTGCATAATCATGAGGAAGTATTTTCTTGGTCTTATGAAGATATGCCAGGGTTGGATACTGACATCGTAGTTCATCGTCTGCCGAAAAAAAGATTGTCCTTCTGTCAAACAAAAAGTTTGTCGCATGAGGGTTGATATGTCTGAGAAGATAAAAGCTGAAGTGATGAAACAATTTGATGCAGGGTTCTTAGCTATGACATCTTATCCCCAATGGGTTGCAAATATGGTGCCAGTTCCAAAGAAAGACAAAAAAGTTCGCATGTGCGTAGACTATAGGGATCTGAATAGGGCAAGCCCCAAGGATGACTTCCCTCTACCTCACATTGACGTCTTGGTCAATAATAATGCTCATCATAAAGTCTTCTCTTTAATGGATTGCTTCTCTGGATATAATCAGATAAGGATGTC
Source organism: Vicia faba (assembly GCA_948472305.1). Taxonomy (NCBI): domain Eukaryota; kingdom Viridiplantae; phylum Streptophyta; class Magnoliopsida; order Fabales; family Fabaceae; genus Vicia; species Vicia faba. The sequence goes on along the minus strand of OX451736.1, from coordinate 1,011,797,648 downwards.
TTCCGAATACATGGAGGAGACTAGTTTCGTTACGCAATGGGGCACCTTTTGCTACAAGGTCATGCCGTTCGGACTGAAGAATGCAGGGGCAACATGTCAAAGGGCTATGGTAGCCTTGTTTCATGATATGATTCATCATGAAATAGAGGTATATATGGATGATATGATTTCCAGATCACAACCCAAAGAGGAACATCTCAGTCACCTGTATAAGCTATTCGAAAGGTTGAAAAAGTACAAGTTGAGGTTAAACCCTAACAAGTGCACATTTGGAGTATGATCTGGAAAACTTCTAGGTTTTGTTGTCATCAATAAAGGCATTGAAGTTTATCCTGCCAAGGTAAAGGCCATCCAAGAAATTCCAGTCCCCCACTCTGAAAAGGAAGTTAGAGGATTCTTGGGTCGTATCAATTACATTGCCCGCTTCATATCTCACTTGACTGCTACTTGTGAGCCAATCTTCAAACTCTTGAAGAAAGATCAAGTAGTCAGGTGGAATGATGAATGCCAAGCTGCCTTCGATAAAATCAAAGAATATCTTCAAGAACCTCCTATTCTCATGCCTCTAATTGAAGGAAGACCCTTGATCATGTACTTGACAGTACTAGAGAACTCTATGGGGTGTGTTTTGGGCCAACGTGACGAGTATGGCTGAAAAGAGCATGCTATTTATTACCTGAGCAAAAAGTTTACCGACTGTGAAACTAGATATTCGTTGCTAGAGAAAACTTGCTGCACTCTGGCATGGGCCGCTCGCCAGCTAAGACAGTATATGTTGACTCATACCACTTTGTTGATTTCTAAGATGGACCCAATCAAGTACATCTTTGAGAAGCTTGCTCTCTCTGGACGGATAGCCAAATGGCAAATGATCTTGACTGAGTACGACATTTAATACACTATGCAGAAAGCCATCAAAGGAAGTGTGCTAGCAGATCATTTTTCCCATCAAGTTGTTGATGATTATCAGTCCATTAACTTCAACTTCCCTGATGAGAACATCATGCTAGTAACCGACTGTGCAAAACATGGACCGTATGACAAACCTGAACAAGGATCCCGATGGACTATGGTCTTCGATGGGGCTTCCAATGCCTTGGGTAACGGAATTGGTGTTGTGGTCATCTCCCTTGAAGGTTTCCACACTCCTTTCATTGCCATACTTTTCTTTGATTGCACGAACAACATGGCCGAGTACAAAGCGTGTATTTTAGGTCCGAAAGCTGCCATTGATTTAAGGATCAAGCATTTGAACGTGTTTGGGGGTTCCTCTTTAGTGATTATCCAAGTAAAAGGAGATTGGGACATTAAACATCCTAATCTCATCCCTTACAAGGAACTTGTGATATCCCTGATTCCCTACTTCGAAGAGATCACCTTTGAACACTTCCCTAGGGAAGAAAATCAGCTGGCTGACGCCTTGGTAACCATGTCTTCAATGTTCAAGGTCAGATGGGACAATGAAGCGCCTATGATTACGATTGAGAGATTTGACGAACCTGCGCACTATTGTGAGCTTGACACTGAAACAAAAAAATCCATGGTACCATGAGGTGAAGAGATACCTTGAAGCACAAGAGTATCCCTGGGGAGCATCCGTCAATGACAGAAAGTTCTTACGAAGATTTTCAGCCAAATTCTTCCTAAGCAACTGAATATTGTACAAGCGCAATCATGATTCTACTCTACTCCGATGTGTGGACAAGAAGGAGGCATAGGAAATTATGGAAGACATGCACGATGGTCTCTTTGGCACTCACTCAAGCGGACATACGATGACCAAGAAAATCCTGAGAGCTGGCTACTATTGATCAATAATGGAGACTGATTACCATCAACACTCTAGGACTTATCACAAATTCCAAATCTATGCTGACAAGGTACATGTGCCTCCTATCCCTTTGAACGTCAAGACCGCACCGTGGAAATTTGCAATGTGGGGCATTGACATGATTGGAGAAATCAAGCCCACTGCTTCCAATAGACATCACTTCATTCTTGTCGCTATTGATTATTTCACCAAATGGGTCGAAGCCGCCTCATTTGCCTCAGTCACCAAGAATGTGGTAGCCAGATTCGTCAAATACAACCTCATCTACCTCTATGGTATCCCAAAAAGGATCATCACCGAGAGTGGGACTAACCTTACAATGCTATGATTACTGAACTTTGCACTCAGTTCAAGATCAAGCATCACAATTCTTCTCCTTATAGACCAAAAATGAATGGCGTAGTCGAAGCAGACAACAAAAACATTAAGAAGATTATGCAGAAGATGGTAGTAACCTATAACGACTGCCATGAGATGTTACCGTTTGCACTACATGGCTACCGTACTTCAGCTAGGACATCAACTAGGGAAACTCCCTTTTCCTTAGTCTATGGCATGGAAGCTGTTTTTCCAGTGGAAGTTCATATTCCCTCAATGAGGATTATGAATGAGGTCGGTCTAGGCGAAGATGAGTGGATTCAGAAGAGATTGGATCAGTTGAACTTGATCGATGAGAAGTGGCTGGCTTCTGTTTGTCATGGTCAGACATATACCAAAAACGAATGATCAAGGCTTTCAACAAAAAGATCAAGCCTCGAGTATATTAAGCTATTGACTTTGTGATAAAACGCATCATTTTGCCACAAGGCGACCCCAGAGGCAAATGGACTCCCACCTACGAAGGGCCATTTGTTATCAAGAGAGTGTTCTTTGGCAGTGCCATGATGCTGACTACCATGGACCGTGAAGACTTCCCATATCCTATAAACGCGGACATAGTTAAAAAATACTACGCATAAGAGACTCGCTAGGTTGACACACCTAGGAAAAATAAGGGCATCCCGCAAACCAAAAGGTTTAGGCAAAAATTATGGATATATGCAAAAGATTTTACACCCGGCAAGTTGAAAACCCAAAAGGGCGACCTGGGAAAAAATGGGTATCCTGGTGGGCTGAAAACCCGAAAGGGCGGTCTAGGAAAAAGTTAAGCATTGAAAGCGTATGACTATGTCCCGTGGAATCACCACAGTCAACTTTATCACCAAGGTCCAAGTTCAAACGGTCCAAGATCAATCCAATCAACTACTATCAACGACAAGGGGCATTCAAAGACATTGGGGAAATAGTAGAGTTGGAATGCAATGAGATCATTTCCACATGGCTATTTGTTTTTGTTTTCAATTTTGTTTTTGACGATTTCCTCTTACTAGGATCTCCGTCTCTTTGTACAAAAACGGCTATTCATGGGAAAAATATCAATATAAATATACGTTGAAGTGCAAACTTTCTGTCTTTGTTTTGAATGCAAACTTGTCCAATGACTAAAATTGAACGAACATATGCATATGAACATAATTAAAACTATTTGGCACAAGTGGCCTGCTAAGCAGTAGCAAGCGTTCTCTTAATGTATATGGAATACTCCCACAGAGTTATTTCATTAGTATTATCCCCACAAGACGGCTACAATAAACCAATCCTCAACAGAGTTACCCACAAAGCCTCCTTGCCTAGGCTAATCTCTTGTCAGAGTCTCAATCTCTTGACAGCTCTCTCCCAGCTAAGTTGATATTACAAGAAGAAGCCTTATGGATATCTTCCACAAAGAACTCACATCATCAGTAGTTCATCAAATATTCATCAACAAGGTTTATTTCCTAAACAAAGTTTATTTCCCCAACAAACAACGAGTAGCATATCTCCCACAGTTGAGTCCATTATCTCCAGTCGAGCCTATCTTCACCAGTTGAGTTTATCCTCTCCATCTTGAGTTTGCCTTTCAGACTATTGCAAATCATAGAGCCACAACCCCTAATCCCCAGTGAAGTAACAAAACCTTTACTATCTCCAAAAGATACTATGAAGCATGGACCCGACAAGATATTAGTACAATTTTAAAGCTACTATGAAGCCTAGACCTGACCAGATAATAGTCAACTTCTCAGGTCACTATAGAGCCTGGACCAGACAAGATGACAGTGAAAGCCTTTCAGATACTATGAAGCATGGCCCCGACCATATAATAGTACTGCTTTCATAATACTATGAAACCTGGACCCGACCAGATATTAGTTTAACTCTCCGAGATATTGAAGAACCTAGACTCAACCAAACCAGGGTTTAACTTCTTTTCCCCAGTAGAGTTTGCCTCTACCCCAACAAGTTACTGTGCATCCTGGATCCGACCGGATATCATATTTCAACTTCATCTTTTCAAGTAAGTTATTGTGAAGCCTGGATCCGACCAGATAGAAATTCCCCTCAGAAGTTTGTTGTGAAACCTGGAATCTGACCAGATAACAACTAATTTCCCAACAAGTTACTATAAATCCTGGACCCTACCGGATATCAGTTCAACTCTATCTCTTCAAACAAATTTATTATAAATCTTGGACCCGACCAGATGACAATTAACTTCATCCACCTCCAAACCTGTGAAGCCTGGATTCGACCAGATATCATGTCAACTTTGTCTATTCAAGAAAGTCATTATGAAGCCTGGAGTCCGACTAAATAACAACTAGTTACAATCCTCAGCAAGACACTATGAAGCCTAGACCCGACCAGATAATAATATAACTTTTCAAAAACTATGAAGCTTGGACCCGACCAGATATTAGTTACCACTTCAAGTTACTATGAAGCCTAGGCCCGACTAGGTATTAGTTTAACTTCATCCTTTCTAGCAAGTTACTGCAAATCCTGGAACCCGACCAGATAACAGTTAACTTCCTTATCGCCAGCAAGTTGTTGTGAAGTTCGGAATCCAACCAGATAACAGCCTAACTCCACTCTCCCAAAAAAAAATTCTGCGAAACCTGAAATTCGACCAGATAACAGTTAATTTATTCTTCCCCAGTAAGTTACCGTGAAGCTTGGATCCGACCGGATAGCAGTTGACTTCCTCATCCTCATCAAGTTATGAAGCCTAGATCCGACCAGATAACAATTAACATTCAAGAGATAATCCCCAACAGCAATCTGGGATTCAGCTTCCCAAGATTCCTCAGCAGCAGTCAGGGATTTATTTTCCCAGACATATATGCATCCCATATTCATACATCATACCATATACATACAAAACGCATTTAACATAATACCACATCTAGTGAATATCATGCATACATCTGCATTTAACTAACCCTTTTCCGCAGGTAAAACATCAAGTTTTAGTATAAATCGACCAAAGATTTGGGCTGATACTTCTTTCAGTATTTACCATCATTCCTCCAAATGGCATCTATAATCCCATTCCCAAAACATCTTAATCTTCTCAGTCGTCTTCTGTACGATCTCAGGTCCGATCACAACTCTCTCGCGTGATTCGTATCAACATAATGGAGTTCTAAACCTCCTGCCATATAATGCTTCATACACGCCATCCCAATACTAGAATGGAAACTATTATTATAAGTAAACTCAATCAACTACAAGTGACTATCCCAAGATCCTACTTGTTCTAGCACAGAGGCCCTTAGCAAATCCTCCGAAGATAAAATAGTCCTCAACGTCTAACCGTCTATCTGCGGATGATATGCAGAATCAACTTTAACTTAGTACCAAAATCATTCTACAAACCTTCCCATAATTTCTACATAAGCCTCGGGTCTCTATCCGACACGATACTCGAATATATCCCATGAAATCTCACAATCTCATAAATATACATCTCATCTAACTTATCCATAGGATGATTAATCTTTATTGGTAAGAAATGAGCCGACTTAGTCAACCTATCAGCTATCACCCAAATTGAATCATTACCTTTATCAGTCTTTGGTAAACCCGACACGAAATCCGTAGAGACACTGTCCCATTTCCACTATGGAATACTCAAAGGTTTCATAAGATCCATAGGCCTATGATGTTTCATCTTCGACTTCTTGCAAGTCAAATCAGAATAAACAAACTTAGTGATCTCCTTCTTCATACCAGGTGTTGTACCCCAAAATTTGCCCTCCCATATTCTTCAAAGATTTGCCAAGTCAAGCTTCAAAATTCCCCAAGGGTTGCACAGTGCAAAGGTCTTCTATACAGTCAAGATTAGGGTTTTTGTTCTGATCAAGAAAATGAAGTTTCCAAAGGTCCAATCAAGTCTCACATGCCTACAAATATGGTCAAGTATCCTCATATCAAGTTTCAAGACATTCAGCTCAAAATTGCACAGTCAAAACCCTAAATTGCACTACAGTCAACTGTAGGGGCAAAATGGTCATTTGGCAGTCAAAAGTTCAAAATTTTGGTCAACATATCATTTTGAAGCCACAAACATCATTTGATCAATGCTTGATCATGATTCTCAAAGATTGGCTCAAAAATCATCAAAATGCAAAAGTTTCCTTATTTGGACAGTTGAAAAAGTCAACTGAAATTGACTAGGGCATAACTTTCACATGGATTATCAGAAAAATTCCATCCAAATCTAATTTTTAATAGAAATACATTTCCTACAACTCCTCTATATACTTCAAGTCCAAGAAATGCTCTCACAAAAAGTTATCAATTTCAACATTATAGGTCATTTTCAAAAGTCAACAAAAACGGACTTTAAGTCAAAGGCCATAACTTGAGATTGGTAAATCAAAATGACATGGGACAAAAGGAATTGGTTAGAGGACTCAAAGACCTTTCCAAAATGTCCAATAACATGAGAAAGCTTAAAAATTGAGCAAGTTGTGCCTTGTAGAAGTTGGGAAATTTTTGGATATTTTGAAAAGTCAACATTGATTCAAATGACCTAAAATTGCTAATGGGCCCATTTTTCTTCCACAAATCATCATCCATGGCATGTGCACGACCACTTGGCCCAAAGGGAAGTTTTTATTCATTTTTTATTTATTTATTTGGATTTTTATTAATAATAATTCACTTAAATTAAAATAAATACATAAAAAATGCTAACCTAAGTTTTTTCAATCTTTTTGTGCATGTTTTATCCTCAAGATTTCGTGCATGACTCAATATAGAAAGATTTGGATTGAATTGATCATAATTGATACAAGAACACATGGAAAAGATTGAAAAAGATCCTTAAAAATCAAATTTCCAAAAACCATGAATGCATTGGATTTGTTCTATTTTTCTTGACCTAATTGACTCAATACATAAGCATGAATACAACCCTAGTGCAAAAACACACGCAGCTGCTGAGAAGATTGGAAAACAAACTTGAAATTTTTTCTAAAAAACTCAATACTGAAAACTGATTTGCAGGTTGATTCAAGGCACGATTTCCATTCCATTAGCTTCCTTGAAGATTACTGAACGTGTTCCAATCAAAAACATCCATCAAAGCTCAAAGAATTGGTAACAAGAACCACCCCTGTACAGAAAAAATCCATGATCGTGTTTTGACATCTAGGCATTCTTAGGGCATTTTAATTGTTGATTTGCATTCCTTATGCCATTCTAATGCTAACCATATGATTCAATTGTGTTTTTATGCTGTGTACACGATTATGCCATTGATGATTTTTAGGGTTTGCAGAGCTTCAGATTAGGGGTTTTGTAACAAGGAAAAATTGGAACCCCTGACCACCACCATTCAACTCAGCGCATCTGGACGATCTCAAACATACCCTCGCGCCTAATTTATGAGTGTCCTAGGCCTAATCGTTATTTTCCCAAAACTGGCCTAGGAGAACACGTGAAAAACCGTGGCTTAATGTATTTGTGTTTCAGGAATGTGGAGAAGACGATATCGTGGCAAACGGTGATAGGTTGATTCAAAAATTCGCGCGCGTTGGTGGCCCCTGACCATTATTTCTTTTATAATGTTTATTCGTTATTATATGTTAAACGCGCATGGGTTGGTTCAGTGGCAAACGTGTTGGTTGGAAAGGTACATGACCTGGGTTCGAACCCCAGGTCTTCAACATTCTCAATATTATTTTGCAATAAATCTTCACATGCAGGTTCAGCATCCAAGCGTACCATACGCCCTCCAGATCAAACCGTCCACGTCCATCTTGAGATCAATCCAAAGGCTGAGAGGTAGAGAACAGCGTGGACGTGAGTCAACGTGCCAGCATGCTGCCTGGAAAAGTCACATGGGCCAATGGATAAATGGGCTTAAGATTTCTAAAGAGGCCTCCTAATTTGGGGTCTGAACCCCCTGGGTTTGTAATTCTCTCTATTTTCTTTGTTTTTTATTATTTTCTATTTTTCCTTTTAATTATTGCTTTCAATTAATTAATCATCTCCACAAAAATATAAAAAACACATAAAGGTCAGAAAAGAGCAAAAATATAATAATTCTTATTTTAATATTTTCTTAAATAAATTTACATGTAATTGAATTTAGTCTTAAATTAGGTTTGCAATTTTAATTCTTTTCATAATAAAACATAAAAAACATAGAATTAGGTTTAATTAACAATTTTTCATCCTTTTTATTTTTCTTTTATAATAATTAAAATAACTAAATATTTATTTTCATAAATTAAATTGCATATAAAAATTAGGTGTAAATTAGGTTAAAATTCAACATTTTCTTAATAAATTAAAAGCCACTAGAATTAGGGTTTGCATCTTATTTTAATTTTAATTAATTCTTTTTCCTTAAAATCCTAAAAAATCATAAAAAAACAAATTCTTTTTTCTTTTAATTTTAATTAACTTCATCATTAATTTAATTTTTGCAAAAGGGTCCAACGCCCTCATTTCGATTTAATTTCGCGTATTTATTTATTTTTATTTCTTTATAATACTCATGTATCTCTCCCGAAGCCATGTATTTAATTACTCGCACTCTTTAATTCTTTTATTTTCTTTTAATTTCTTTATTTTCCGTCAAATCGGGTCCTGGTTAATTTTGGCGATGTGGACCCGCGCCTTTTGTAATAGCTTAGAATTTACTTCTCGCAAATATTTTTTAACTGTTAATCAAAAGCATGAAAGAATGTATGGACAAAATAAAAACAAGCGTAGAACGCCAATAACATGACAAGATAAATGCAAACGAAAACGACACACAGATCGCACACACCACCCCTAGGGTGCGCCTCACTGTTGCCTTGCCTCGAAAGGTGATCGTCGAGTAGAGGATGTCTTAGTAAGTCCTCATGATCCGGGAACCTGGCATGAGGGTAGCTTCTAAGGTGTCTTCCCATTGCTCTGGTGATCACCATGTCCCGAACCTTCGAATTGACCCGAACACCTCCAACGGTGGTGCTACCTACCTCTCAATGGTGGGATGACACTACTTTAAAGGACATATACACAGACGAATTCCTTAGGGTAGGTAGACGACTCTAGATACTTGCTCTAATTTCAAAAACAAATCAAAATACTTTTCACACCGACACCTTTTCAAAAGCTTTCGAAAGCAATTTTTCAAACACTCTTGAGGACTGATACAAGAGTCGAACTGAAATTTTCAAAGAAACTTTTTAAAACCCACAGTTGAAAAGCAAACAAACCTTTTGAAAACACAAATGAGCAAGTATCTAAGAGCCCATGGATAACCATGGATAGAAAGGGTGCTAACACCTTCCCTTTCTATAACCTACCTCCCGAACCGAGAGCAATCTCTTTAAGGAATTTTTCTGTGCTTTTGTCCTTTCCATTTGGAGAAAATAAAAGACGGTGGCGACTCTTGCTTCCGCGACATTTCGCGAACCAGCGTTAAACAGTCAGTTCCAGATCCACCGATCACAGAACTGGCGACTCTGCTGGGGACTTATCTTTAAAGTGAGGTGTACCTTAGGATTAAGATCATTGTGTTTTCAATTGTCTTATTTGTTTGCTTTATTATTGTGGGTTGCTTGGGAGTTCTATAAATCCTAACCCGGATCTGGGGAATACCCTTCTTAGAAAGTAGCAACAAGACTGTGAGGGAACTGTGCGGGGTATACCGACATGGTTGAAACAGTCTACTACGTTGATGTGGCACTTTGGTGTGTACCGGTAACCCTTGAGTTCAGTCAAGGAGAGTACGGGGCCTCCGCGTGGTGTCGTGAAGCATCAACAGACCTTAGGAACCTTAATTGAACTATCTTGGCCTCTTTAGGGTAGTGAGATAACTGACTTTGGTGCAGTCCGAGGTTGGTTGATACTCGATACTACACTCAATTGAGGGTTGCTTTCCTGGAATATTTCGGTCGCCAGTTCAGTGGCTAAATCGAAACGATGAACAATGAAAGCAATCCAATGATATTGGGAACCTTAGAACCCGGTTACTTTGATTAGGACAGGTTGAACCCACCAACTTCAAGAGGGTAATACCCAGACCTCATGCTGGCCTTAAACTCTAAGGGCTTCTCTTGTGTGACTTGCGTGCCTTCGTACTTGACTACTTGCATGCTTGTTATCTATCTGACACATGAACTACTGGCAGGTTTTGTTTATAGTCCTTAATTGGGACTCATAACAGGGTTACTTACATTACCCCCATGCATAGCATAACATCATACCATTGCATACATCCTGCATAAGGACTAACCCATTTCAAGGATCTCTAGGGCTTGTGATGCAGGTCATGATGAATCCAACATCCAGCAAGGGGCAAAAGGGATTTGTTTTCCTCTAGCCAAAGTTGTCAGGGGCTATGACCCACTGGATATGGTGAGCCTTTGACCTTTGAAGAAGGACTCTCAACGACATGAAGCACCTTCAATCAAGTTGCCAGTTTCCAACTCTAACAATTTGTTTACCCCTCGAGGTCCTTGAAATCATTGCATGCATATCATACATATCATTGCATAACAGGTACCCTTTCTCTGCAGGTTACTTACCTTCTTCGCTGTTTATTTCAGCAGTCTCGTCATGAATCCTGAATCCTCAACCGAGCACACTATCAAGGCCCTCCAGGCTCAGAACGCCCAGTTCCAAGGGCTGATCATGAATTTGACCCAGGGGCAACAAGATCTGAAGGCTCTGCTCTTGAAGAAGGAGAAGAGGAAGAAGCGGACTGTTTTGTTCAGCCCTAGACGCAGATCTGGGAACACCTTGCTGGATGAAGCTGAGAGGACAACTCCGTCTGTGGGGAAAGGCAGTCATCAAGAGGAAAGGGTTCCCAGTCCAGTGGTCTCCGACAATGAGACAGATTTCAACGACGAACAGTACCCTCCGGCTGAGGATAGGTACAAACAGTTGGAAGACCGGCTAAGTGCTATGGAGATACAAAAAGTTCCTGGCCTGGACTTCGAGGATCTAGGTCTATCTTCTGGGGTAGTGATCCCGCACAAGTTTAAGGCACCTGCCTTTTCTAAATACGACGGGGCATCCTGTCCTAAATTGCATCTCAGGGCTTACACAAGGAGGATCCAGCCCTATACAGCTGACAAAAACTTATGGATCCATTTCTTCCAAGAGAGTCTTTCAGGGACTCAGCTCGAGTGGTTCTACCAATTGAATGGAGCCAACATCCATGCCTGGGAAGACCTAGCCACTGCTTTCTACAAGCATTACCAGTACAATGCCGACCTTGCTCCTACACGTACCCAACTCCAGGGTATGTCGCTGGGGTCAAGTGAAGGTTTCAAGGAATACGCGCAGAGATGGAGAGACCTTGCTGGAAGGGTGCAGCCTCCATTAACTGACCGGGAACTCGTTGACATGTTCTTGGGGACCCTATCCGGGCCATTCTTCAATCATCTCATTGGTAATTCATCTGCGGGATTTACCGACCTCATCCTGACTGGCGAAAGAATTGAAGCTGGTATCAAGAGTGGGAAAATTCAAGAGGCCACACCTTATGATACTCACAAAAAGCCTTACACGGGAAAGAAAGAATCTAATGCTGCATACAGCCAAAAGAGTCGTCGTGACCAACATGCAGGGGCAGTCATGATCTCTGGTTCTGCACCACGCCGCCAACCACAAAAGGGAAACCAGCGAAGGCCGGACGAGCCTAAAAGACAATTCACCAACATTAACATGCCATGGTCACAAGCATTGCAGCACATGTTGAAGATGAACCTGATTGCAGTGATCAACCCTCCTGCAAATCCCAAGACCTCCTCTCCAAGCTACAACCCAGAAGCGAGGTGTGCTTATCATTCTGATAGCCCGAGGCACGATACTGAGGACTGTTGGGCACTGAAGTACAAGATCCAGAATATGATCGATGCTAAAGAGATTGAATTCGAACTTGCCGAGACTCCCAACGTGATCACTGCTCCCTTGCCAAAACATGGCTAGGGTCGAGAGATTTTTGTTCATTTGAATTCAAGTTGTATTTTTCTTTTCTTGTTCAGATAAACAATTATCATGTTAAACTCTTTTATTTCATGAATGCATTACACATGTCTGTCTTGATTTAATTATGTTTACTATGCTTAAAACTGCTTTCATATTTTTGTGACGATCAATTCTCGACTGAAAATTCTAAACCTCTTGAGGGAGGATGACGAAAACGATACCATAATTTACAGTATGCTTTTGAACAGACCCTGCTGATGAGGTACAGGCATTGTTTCAATCCCTAAACACTGGAGTAATAAGGAAGATAATCCCTCGTCAATCCATCTGAGCCAAAGAAGTAGAAGTTTTTATTTTCGAAAATCAAAACCCTTAATCATAACCTGGGGCAGGGTAGTTCTCTCAGTTGATCCAAGTGCATAACGAATGACACCAAAGAAGTCCTTACAAAACAAAAGACAGTGATGGTTCCGAACAATCATAAAGACAGGCAGTCATTATCTTTCAAAATAAGAACCCAATAAGTCCAAACCTACGAAGGGGACTTACGAAACTGGGGCATCCCGCTGACTGTAATTCCAAAAAGGAAACAGCTCAGGCAAAAATAGGGATAACAAAATCAAAGAAGAAAGAGGTCCTACAAACCCTCAACAAAAACAAAAAAATGACTGCCTGTTTAGAATAAATCATCAATATCTGAACCATCATTGGAATATCAGAGCAAAGACTCGAACAAGGTCTAACGCATGATCAACTGAGTTTAGGTTTGGAGAACATCACGAAGAGCGGGAGGGTACAAATAATTTGAGCCTTTATCCTTTGTTTCTTAAACCGTGAACCAGGCCACGTTATAACCCTTAAAAGTCCTAGCTGAAGCATGGGTTAGTTCGAAAGCATACTGTTACGAAGGTATCCTGACTCCTGAAGGTTTGCTGTAAAATCTTGAGTTGACACCGCACTGTATTACAAAAAATGCATTTTCAAAATTCAAAGACAGACATAGGCTTTGGCATTCTTAAAATAACCTTGTTTGCATATGATTATTTGTTTGAACAGCAGGGAAATTCGCACGATGAATACCTTGTGAACAGAAGCACCTCCAATCAAGGGGCACAGTAGGAGCATTGCCCATTATCTGGGGCATGACAAAATACTTCCAACAGGGGAAACTCCCTACATTCTGAGAGCGTGGACATAGTCGAAAAAATACTGCGCATAATCAAAGACCCCCTAGGTTGACACACCTAGGCAAAAATAAGGGCTTCCCGGCGAACCAAAAGGGTTCGGGCAAAAATAAGGGATGAAAATGGAAAAATATGTACACCCGGCAAGTCGAAAACCTGAAAAGGCGGCTTGGGCAAAAATGGGTATCCCGTAGGACTGAAAACCCGAAAGGGCGGTCCAGGAAAAAGTTAGGGATCAAAGCGTACGACTATGTTCCGGTATCTCATCACTTGTCTACCCAAAGATTTGTCAATCACCCACACAGGTATCCTCTTCCCTCACCTCCGAAACAGGGGCAATAATGAGTTATCCAGGCGATCCAATTGCTCTGTTAACCAAAGTACAAAGGAAAGATCAACATAAGGATGATTACCATCTACCTTTACAAATTCCAGATCGTGGGTTAACATCCGAAACCAAACAGGACAATCATCCACTTAATCAAAATCATGCAACCCTACACCGGTTCCTTCTCAATTTTCAGAAGAAGTTTTACACGAACTTATCCCACAAGTAACCTTACCCCGGTTCATCCAGAAGTTTTACACGAACTTATCCCGAAGCAACCTAACCCCGGTTCCTCCAGAAGTCTTACATGGACCTATCTCAAGATGACCTAACCCCGGTTCATCAAGAAGTTTTTACACAAACTTATCCAAGTAACCTAACCCCGGTTCCTCCAGAAGTCTTACATGGACCTATCTCAAGATGACCTAACCCCGGTTCATCAAGAAGTTTTTACACAAACTTATCCAAGTAACCTAACCCCGGTTCCTCTAGAAATCTTACATGGATTTATCACAAATAACCCTACCCCGGTTCATCAAGAAGTTTTTACACAAACTTATCCAAGTAACCTAACCCCGGTTCCTCCAGAAGTCTTACATGGACCTATCTCAAGATGACCTAACCTCGGTTCGTCAAGAAGTTTTACACGAACATATCCTGCGGAAACCTAACCCCGGTTCCCCCCAGAAGTCTTACATGGATTTAGCTCAAGAGAACCTCACCCCGGTTCATCAAGAAGTTTTACATGAACTTACCTCACCAAGCAACCCTACATCGGTTCCCTCTCCGACGGTGAGTGAGGTGATAATTCCTTTTCAGATGGTTCCCTCTCCGACGGTGAGTGAGGTGATAATTCCTTTTCAGATGGTTCCCTCTCCGACGGTGAGTGAGGTGATAATTCCTTTTCAGATGGTTCCCTCTCCGACGGTGAGTGAGGTGATAATTCCTTTTCAGATGGTTACCTCTCCGACGGTGAGTGAGGTGATAATTCCTTTTCAGATTATAATTTCCTATGGTTCCCTCTCTGACGGTGAGTGAGGTGATAATTCCTTTTCAGATGGTTCCCTCTCCGACGGTGAGTGAGGTGATAATTCCTTTTCAGATGGTTCCCTCTCCGACGGTGAGTGAGGTGATAATTCCTTTTCAGATTATAATTTCCTATGGTTCCCTCTCCGACGGTGAGTGAGGTGATAATTCCTTTTCAGATGGTTCCCTCTCCGACGGTGAGTGAGGTGATAATTCCTTTTCAGATGGTTCCCTCTCCGACGGTGAGTGAGGTGATAATTCCTTTTCAGATGGTTCCCTCTCCGACGGTGAGTGAGGTGATAATTCCTTTTCAGATGGTTCCCTCTCCGACGGTGAGTGAGGTGATAATTCCTTTTCAGATTATAATTTCCTATTGTTCCCTCTCCGACGGTGAGTGAGGTGATAATTCCTTTTCAGATGGTTCCCTCTCCGACGGTGAGTGAGGTGATAATTCCTTTTCAGATGGTTCCCTCTCCGACGGTGAGTGAGGTGATAATTCCTTTTCAGATGGTTCCCTCTCCGACGGTGAGTGAGGTGATAATTCCTTTCAGATTATAATTTCCTAGGGTTCCCTCTCCGACGGTGAGTGAGGTGATTCCCTTTCAGATTATAATGGCCTATGGTTCTCTTCCCGATCCTGCGAAGATGGTAATTCCCACCAAGATTTTCTCAGCGAGCGTTGTTGAAGTTAAAGTCACCCAAGGTTCTCTTACCGTTCATGCTAAGGTAGTAACCATCCCTGGTTCATTCATCATCTTGTGAAGCTCCAGACTCAGCTCCTGTAACCAGTCAGGACATATCTATACCAAGCATCTGAGAACCAGCTCCTGCAACGTGCCAGGTACTCATTTTTCTTTTACAGGTATGCAGGTTCTCGCTAAGGAATCTCCTATGCGATCAACATCCAGATGGCATCTATAAGCCCATCATCCTATTCATCAATCTCCAAATGGCATCTATAAGCCCATTCCTCCATCATCACACTGCTACTATGTGAGCGCAAATTTCTGGGCACTCTAGTGTTCAATCATCTTCCACCTTCGGATTACGAAAGGCACGTCAGCCAATCTGCATCCTCAGGTCTAAGAAGATTGAACAGGGGCAACTGTTGTACCCCAAAATTTGCCCTCCCATATTCTTCAAAGATTTGCCAAGTCAAGCTTCAAAATTCCCCAAGGGTTGCACAGTGCAAAGGTCTCCTATACAGTCAAGATTAGGGTTTTTGTTCTGATCAAGAAAATGAAGTTTCCAAAGGTCCAATCAAGTCTCACATGCCTACAAATATGGTCAAGTATCCTCATATCAAGTTTCAAGACATTCAGCTCAAAATTGCACAGTCAAAACCCTAAATTGCACTACAGTCAACTGTAGGGGCAAAATGGTCATTTGGCAGTCAAAAGTTCAAAATTTTGGTCAACATATCATTTTGAAGCCACAAACATCATTTGATCAATGCTTGATCATGATTCTCAAAGATTGGCTCAAAAATCATCAAAATGCAAAAGTTTCCTTACTTGGACAGGTGAAAAAGTCAACTGAAATTGACCAAGGCATAACTTTCACATGGATTATCAGAAAAATTCCATCCAAAGCTCATTTTGAAGAGAAATACATTTCCTACAAATCATCTTCATACTTCAAGTCCAAGAAATGCTCTCACAAAAAGTTATCAATTTCAACATTATAGGTCATTTTCAAAAGTCAACAAAAAGGGACTTTAAGTCAAAGGCCATAACTTGAGATTGGTAAATCAAAATGACATGGGACCAAAGGCATTGGTTAGAGGACTCAAAGACCTTTCCAAAATGTCCAAGAACATGAGAAAGCTTAAAAATTGAGCAAGTTGTGCCTTGTAGAAGTTGGGAAATTTTTGGATATTTTGAAAAGTCAACATTGATTCAAATGACCTAAAATTGCTAATGGGCCCATTTTTCTTCCACAAATCATCATCCATGGCATGTGCACGACCACTTGGCCCAAAGGGAAGTTTTTATTCATTTTTTATTTATTTATTTGGATTTTTATTAATAATAATTCACTTAAATTAAAATAAATACATAAAAAATGCTAACCTAAGTTTTTTCAATCTTTTTGTGCATGTTTTATCCTCAAGATTTCGTGCATGACTCAATATAGAAAGATTTGGATTGAATTGATCATAATTGATACAAGAACACATGGAAAAGATTGAAAAAGATCCTTAAAAATCAAATTTCCAAAAACCATGAATGCATTGGATTTGTTCTATTTTTCTTGACCTAATTGACTCAATACATAAGCCTGAATACAACCCTAGTGCAAAAACACACGCAGCTGCTGAGAAGATTGGAAAACAAACTTGAAATTTTTTCTAAAACACTCAATACTGAAAACTGATTTGCAGGTTGATTCAAGGCACGATTTCCATTCCATTAGCTTCCTTGAAGATTACTGAACGTGTTCCAATCAAAAACATCCATCAAAGCTCAAAGAATTGGTAACAAGAACCACCCCTGTACAGAAAAAATCCATGATCGTGTTTTGACATCTAGGCATTCTTAGGGCATTTTAATTGTTGATTTGCATTCCTTATGCCATTCTAATGCTAACCATATGATTCAATTGTGTTTTTATGTTGTGTACACGATTATGCCATTGATGATTTTTAGGGTTTGCAGAGCTTCAGATTAGGGGTTTTGTAACAAGGAAAAATTGGAACCCCTGACCACCACCATTCAACTCAGCGCATCTGGACGATCTCAAACATACCCTCGCGCCTAATTTATGAGTGTCCTAGGCCTAATCGTTATTTTCCCAAAACTGGCCTAGGAGAACACGTGAAAAACCGTGGCTTAATGTATTTGTGTTTCAGGAATGTGGAGAAGACGATATCGTGGCAAACGGTGATAGGTTGATTCAAAAATTCGCGCGCGTTGGTGGCCCCTGACCATTATTTCTTTTATAATGTTTATTCGTTATTATATATTAAACGCGCATGGGTTTGGTTCAGTGGCAAACGTGTTGGTTGGAAAGGTACATGACCTGGGTTCGAACCCCAGGTCTTCAACATTCTCAATATTATTTTGCAATAAATCTTCACATGTTGGTTCAGCATCCAAGCGTACCATACGCCCTCCAGATCAAACCGTCCACGTCCATCTTGAGATCAATCCAAAGGCTGAGAGGTAGAGAACAGCGTGGACGTGAGTCAACGTGCCAGCATGCTGCCTGGAAAAGTCACATGGGCCAATGGATAAATGGGCTTAAGATTTCTAAAGAGGCCTCCTAATTTGGGGTCTGAACCCCCTGGGTTTGTAATTCTCTCTATTTTCTTTGTTTTTTATTATTTTCTATTTTTCCTTTTAATTATTGCTTTCAATTAATTAATCATCTCCACAAAAATATAAAAAACACATAAAGGTCAGAAAAGAGCAAAAATATAATAATTCTTATTTTAATATTTTCTTAAATAAATTTACATGTAATTGAATTTAGTCTTAAATTAGGTTTGCAATTTTAATTCTTTTCATAATAAAACATAAAAAACATAGAATTAGGTTTAATTAACAATTTTTCATCCTTTTTATTTTTCTTTTATAATAATTAAAATAACTAAATATTTATTTTCATAAATTAAATTGCATATAAAAATTAGGTGTAAATTAGGTTAAAATTCAACATTTTCTTAATAAATTAAAAGCCACTAGAATTAGGGTTTGCATCTTATTTTAATTTTAATTAATTCTTTTTCCTTAAAATCCTAAAAAATCATAAAAAACAAATTCTTTTTTCTTTTAATTTTAATTAACTTCATCATTAATTTAATTTTTGCAAAAGGGTCCAACGCCCTCATTTCGATTTAATTTCGCGTATTTATTTATTTTTATTTCTTTATAATACTCATGTATCTCTCCCGAAGCCATGTATTTAATTACTCGCACTCTTTAATTCTTTTATTTTCTTTTAATTTCTTTATTTTCCGTCAAATCGGGTCCTGGTTAATTTTGGCGATGTGGACCCGCGCCTTTTGTAATAGCTTAGAATTTACTTCTCGCAAATATTTTTTAACTGTTAATCAAAAGCATGAAAGAATGTATGGACAAAATAAAAACAAGCGTAGAACGCCAATAACATGACAAGATAAATGCAAACGAAAACGACACACAGATCGCACACACCACCCCTAGGGTGCGCCTCACTGTTGCCTTGCCTCGAAAGGTGATCGTCGAGTAGAGGATGTCTTAGTAAGTCCTCATGATCCGGGAACCTGGCATGAGGGTAGCTTCTAAGGTGTCTTCCCATTGCTCTGGTGATCACCATGTCCCGAACCTTCGAATTGACCCGAACACCTCCAACGGTGGTGCTACCTACCTCTCAATGGTGGGATGGCACTACTTTAAAGGACATCTACACAGACGAATTCCTTAGGGTAGGTAGACGACTCTAGATACTTGCTCTAATTTCAAAAACAAATCAAAATACTTTTCACACCGACACCTTTTCAAAAGCTTTCGAAAGCAATTTTTCAAACACTCTTGAGGACTGATACAAGAGTCGAACTGAAATTTTCAAACTTTTTAAAACCCACAGTTGAAAAGCAAACAAACCTTTTGAAAACACAAATGAGCAAGTATCTAAGAGCCCATGGATAACCATGGATAGAAAGGGTGCTAACACCTTCCCTTTCTATAACCTACCTCCCGAACCGAGAGCAATCTCTTTAAGGAATTTTTCTGTGCTTTTGTCCTTTCCATTTGGAGAAAATAAAAGACGGTGGCGACTCTTGCTTCCGCGACATTTCGCGAACCAGCGTTAAACAGTCAGTTCCAGATCCACCGATCACACCAGGCCACCAAAATAACTTCTTCAAGTCTTGATACATCTTCGTAGCACCAGGATGAATACTTAACCCGCTTCAATGTGCTTCTTCGAGGATACTTCTCTTAAGTTATGGAATATTCGAAATACACACTCTATTTCCAAACTTCATCACATTATTAGCATCAACTTTGAACTCACCTTCATTACCTTGATTAATCAAGGCCAACTGGTCAACCAACTTCAAATCATATTTTTGACCTTCTCAAATTTCTTCTATTATACCACTAGTCAGCTTCAACATTCCAAAATCCACACTATCAGGAGCCTTTTCACATACAAAGCTCATATCTCTAAATTTTTCATTCATCTCCATATCTCGAACCATAAGCATTGACATGTGCAACGATTTTCTACTCAATGCATCGGAAACTACATTTGCCTTACCAGGATGGTAATTCAAATCAAAGTAATAATCCTTCAACAAATTAAGCCATCTTCTCTGCCTCATATTCAACTCCTTCTGGTCAAACAAGTATTTCAGACTCTTATGATCACTGAACGCTTCAAATTTAGATCCGAAAAGATAATGTCTCCAAATCTTCAACATAAACACCACAATTGCTAACTCTAAGTCATGCGTAGGATATTTTCTTTCATGAATTTTAAATTACCTAGAAGCATAAGCAACAACCTTCCCATTTTGCATTACCACACCACCATGATCCATCTTCGGTGCATCACAATACACCTCAAAATCATCATTTGGGTTAAGCAAAATTAATACTGAAGTTATCGCCAATTTATTTTTCAATTCTATGAAACTTTATTCACACGCAACATTCTGCACATAAGCTTGACTTTTCAGTTAAATGAGTTAACAATAATGCTAACTTAGATAATCCTTCAAAGAACCTTCGGTAAAAACCTGCTAAAACAAGAAAACATCGAATCTCAGTCGAAAACTTCAGAGTCTCCCATTGCAACACTGCATCAACTTTAGAAGGATCCATAATAATTCCACCACTAGAAATCACATAACCAAGGAAACTTACTTCCTTCAGCCAAAATTCACACTTCATCAGCTTAGCATATATGTTCTTCTCTTTTAACACTTGCAACACAATTCTCAAATGCTCTGCATGTTCTTCTTTGGGTTTGGAATAGATCATAATATCATCAATGAACACCACGACAAACTTATCCAAATATGAATGAATATTTCGATTCATATACTCCATGAAAACACCTAGTGCATAAGATACACCAAACAACATCGTAGTGTACTCGTAATGACCATACCTTGTTCGAAAAGCCATTTTTGGAATATCATCTAGTTTAATAACGAATTTGATGATAACTCGACCTCAAATCAATCTTGCGGAAAACACAAGCACCCACCAACTGATCCTTCAAATCATCGTTCCTCGAAAGTGGATACTTATTCTTAATAGTCACCTTATTCAACTTACTGTAATCCACACACAGTCTCATACTTCCCATATTTCTTCTTGACCAACAACATAAGCGCACCCCATGGTGAAACACTCGGTCGCACGAACTTCTTCTCAAGCATCTCTTCTAGTTGTTTCTTAAACTCTCTCAGCTCTGAAGCTGACACCCTATAAGGATTCATTGACACTGGACTTATACCTGACACCACATCTATAGAAATCTCCACTTCATGTTCTGAAGGCAAATCACTGATGTCATTTGGAAACACTTCTGGAAATTCTCAGACAACGGGTAATTCAACACTCACCATTTCACAATCAACTTGCAGCGCTACAAAAAGTGCAAACATCAAAGCTTGTCTTACATAAGTTCATTCACTTACTTAGCAGACAACAACATCAATTCTCCATTATCACCGAACTTAGGAAACCTCAAAGTCTTGTTATAACAGTTGATATGAACATAGTTGAACTCCAACCAGTTCATTATGAGAATAGCATCAATTTGGTGCAAGGGTAGACACACTAAATCCATCACAAAATCCTTACCATAAATGGTCAAAGGGAACCTTTAGCAAACAAAGTAGTAGTAACATAATCACCAGAAAGGGTATCTATTACCATACTTCCATTCATATCAGACAACTTCAATCCCAACATGTTAGCACATTCACACGAAACAAACAAATGAGTAGTAGCAGTATCAAAAATAGCAACCAATTCAACATTATTAATAAAACAAGTAAATCGAATCAAGTTGTCCTTCTTGGAATCCTCTGATCTACTCAAGGCGAACACTCTACCATTGGTCTGGGCAGCAGCGTCCCTATTTGGCTTCTGACATTGGGTACTGATATGACCATGCTCTCCATATTTGAAATAGCTTGGACCATCGTTCTTGCATTCAGAAGCATGATGGCCCGTCTTACCATATTATTAACATCTCATAACCTTATTTTCACATTCATTAGAACGGTGACCTTGTTCATTGCTGAAGCGGTAAAGCAGTAAGCAAAAAGTAAAGTATTATTTTATCGGGTGAAATATAGGTTATATCGTATCGTGTCCACAAAGGTTGACTATTGAGTCACCGTTTGACAAATTATTTGTTAATAAGTTTAGGAATTGAATGGGTTGATTGGAGAGGATAAAAGTTATCAACATAAATTAAATGTATAAAAAGGAAAAGTAAATAACTTATCAAGCATGCATATAATCCACTCCCCACAAACTTAAACCTATCGACCTGTTATACTCATCCAACGATACTCCTCAATGTCACCATGTATCACTCACAACCTACGTCATGTCTAACCCAAATTGAGAGGTCGATTGTATCACCTCGGTAGTGATCTCTCAACCTCCTCAGTAACAGAAATTAAACGTGCTAATCATTTCGACAATTTCTCAAAGCGACACAACCAACACAGAAGAATTAATCATAGACACCCAAATGAATGTCAACTCTAAATCTTTTTCTATAATCCACAAACTAGCAGACAATTATCCTAGATAAGGATTCGAGCAGTATATCTCTATAACAACCCAAACCCCAAACACAGAGCAAAAGTCCAGGATAATAATCGTTAAAGATTTGTAAAGAATGTTTTATATAACGCCAAGAGTGACAAATATACATGTGTTCAAAGTAAATACATATACAAATTCAACCAATAGAGAATACACAAAGAAAAATAGAAATGAACCACAAATCTACCGATTTGTCAGCATCAATCAAAGAGAAATGACCTCAGATTATCTGTATGAAAGCTCCATAGTTGTTATCTAAGCTAATCCTAAAAAAATTGGAGGTTGATGGAATTGGGAGAAAAAACATCCCCAAAACCATAACCCAAAAATGAACTAAAATAAAATTTATAAAACAATATTCCGTAGACCGCGCTAAGTGCACTAGCCGCGCTAAGCGGGCTTCACTTAAATTCACTAAACTGCTTTCTAGCGTGCTAAGCAAGCTCAGACTGCGCTTAGCATGCTCACCTCTGCCAAATTTTCCTCTTCAGATCCCAGGGCGTGCTAAGCACCCACATACCGCGCTTAGCCCCGTTTGTAGAACTTATTTTCTTCCAAAAATGCACGTTTGAAGTCGTGTCTTCGACACTTTATTTCTTATGCTCCAAATACGCATCAATACCTACAAAATACATTAAAACTATCAAAAGATACACAAATGAATCGAAAACTAAATTATATACAAACTAAACACAACAAAGTCGGGAATTATTCACATAATATTTACAAAAGAACCGATAAGTGCCACAAATTATATACACAAAATAATGACATTTTTGCACTTATTATTCACCACATGTTTAATACTCGACAGAAGCAGGAGCTCCTCCCCCATTTTTCTTCTTCCCATCATAAGCCTTTTGTTTCCCTTTATCAGCTGAGGCATCAAAAGGCTTCTTACGGTCTTGATAATGCTTTCTTCTTCTCTTGTTCAAACTCTTGTAGTGATCTAAGTGAGCTTTGTTGTCTTCTTCATATATCCTACAATTATTCACCAACTCTGAAAACAAACATATCTGCTGATATCCAATTTCCCATTTGATTTCTAGATGAAAACAATTCTCAAACTTGAAACACTTCGAGAACTCAGTAGTCGCTTCACTTTAATATGGATAATACTTTACTAGTTCCACAAACTTCAAAGCATTACTTAGTCACAGTCAAGTTCCCTTGTTTCAACTCCAGAAACTCAATCTCTTTCTTCCCACGCACATGCTCGGGAAAGTACTTCCAAAGAAACTCCCTAATGAATACAACCTAAGTAATGACTTCACCCACCGCTGCCAGTCTCTGATGGGTGCCAACCCACCAGTCATCGACTTCCTATGCCAGTTGATACGTATTGAACCGCACCTTCTGCGCCTCTGAGCAATCCATGACTCGAAATATCCTATCAATCTCCTTGATCCAAGTTTGCACTCCATCAGGATTAAATCTACCTTTAAAAATAGGTGGATGATTCATCTGAAATGTCTCCAAAACACGAGATCCATCATTGATCCAGCATTAGGCTGATGTTGCACAACCTGAGCGACGGACTGCAAAGAAGTAACAAGTGAAATATCGTTCCTTCCAGCCATTCTACACACAGAAAAATAACGTCATAAACATGCATCGACAATGTACTCACACTAATTGACTTACAGAACATACATATCATAAGAAAACCTTGTCGGACGAACCGACTTGCTCGGATACCACTAATGTAACACCCTTCTAAACCCTAAAGAACATTTGCGAAGTAATTCAATAATTAAATTAGAGTAATACACCAAAAAGGGTGTTAGATTTGCTTCAAATAAACTTCATAGTAAAACATATCAAGCTCTGTAACATGTGTTTTCCATAATCAATTACGTGAAGTACTTCATGATTAACAGTCATACTTTTTCAACTTACTCGCAATGGAAATTCATAATTAAAAACATCTTTATTAAGATACTTCTAAATAAATTCATAAAATCAAAACAACTCAAATACCAAAATGGTAGTTTAATTCTCAAAATAAATGAAGTAACATGGTTATCCAAAACAAACGATCCCATTCCCGATGTTACATATCAGAGCAAGACCCTCTTATTCTACAGGAAATAAATAACACTCTACGCAACTATCCTCTAAGCCTCGACGAAATATTCTTGATCACCTGAAAGTTACCCACATATAGAGGCAACATTTTCAAGCAGCAAGGGTGAGTAAATCATAATCACTATAAAAGACATAAGGAGTACATATAGTAGTTATAATACAACACCAAAGAAACACACCATCGAAACCTCATGTCATACTCACACCTTTAAGCATCATAATAAACATAAACATGTGGTAATATCATCTGTTGTACCCAAAAAGTTTCCTCTCATTTCTCATGTAATCTCTCACAAGATCACCTTTGGTTCAAGACTGCACAAGGGTTGATCAGCTCAAGACACCTCCTCAAGCACTGATGACTGAAAATTAGGGTTTGAATTTGAACAAGGACAAATGGACTTTTAATGTACCATATGACTTTAATGGATCATTTTGGACCCTCAAGATTTCTCATGTCAAGTTTCAAGTCTTGGATCATATTTTTGCTTAGTCAATTGATCAAATGACATAAAATCAGCTATATTGAGGAAAAAGTCAATTGTGGTTAATTTATAGTCAAACTTCATAATTTTTGGTCCATATCAACATCATGAACTCATATATGTCATTTGATCAAGTTTGGACCATAATTCCTCAGGAAATTTGATCAGATCATCAAAAGGGCAAAATGGTCAAAATTAGGGTTTTGACTGAGAAGGTGCAATTTCTGATTTTTGACCTAGCAAATGATTGATTGATTTAAGTTATGATTTCAAGGTTTTAAATATTTCATTTTGACCTAATGGCATGACTCAAAACATTCATCAACATCAATTGATTGATAGTTGATTTTCAGTCAACTGATGAAAAGTCAACTGTATACTGAAAAGTCAAACTTTGACTTTTTGGTCAAAATCAAGTATCAAAGATCACAATTCATCAAGACATGTCAAAATATGAAACTTGTTCATCAATAAATCAAAAAGTCAAGATTTCATTTTTGAAATGTCAAAATTTCTAAACTTAGAAATTTTTCTAAGTGTTGGAAATTCACATTTTTTTCATAACTTTGAGCAAAATTTTCACCATGATGCAAGATGATTCAAAGGAAACTTCCAACATTAAATTTGTAGATCTCAATTACATCTAAAAAATTGTAGAACACATATTTTTCTACAAATGCATGGATTTCAAGTTATGATTTTAAGCTGACATGTTCATGAAACTTGAAAAACTTAGTGAAATTTTTCCCTAGTTTAGGCAGGATTTTGACCTAACTTCATGGCAATTTTTCACATAGTTCCAAGATGAATTTTCAAAAATGTACAACACAGAGGTCGTATAGGATGCTACAAGAGTTACAAAATGTCCAAGAACTCATTGAGATCATACTTGAGCAAGGAGCTTTGAAGGCAAGAAGTTAGGGTTTCATTCTTGAATTATAAGTCATTTCTTGATGAACA
Organism: Vicia faba; assembly: GCA_948472305.1. Lineage (NCBI taxonomy): Eukaryota > Viridiplantae > Streptophyta > Magnoliopsida > Fabales > Fabaceae > Vicia > Vicia faba. The sequence continues at coordinate 1,011,771,663 of OX451736.1, read as the reverse complement.
CGTGATTCAATCTCAATGCTAGGCTGCATAATTTTTGCTTTACAGGCCTCAAACTTGTTTGTTACTCCATAATTAATGTTTTTCACAGCTGCTAGAAGCTTTAATCCATGCATTCAATGCATTGCCCATGCTTAATACCATTTTAGGAAGAAAGGCAACATTGCCATTTTGGAAAAGTGGCTTTATGCATAAAGTCCACTCTTCTCGAGCTTCTAACTTGTTTGTTCAGCACACACTCAACATACAAAGTTAGATAAACATGTTTAAAGCTTGTAACCACTCTAGATAGCCTTATACTATGCATTGGGACAATGTGTATCATGTTTGCTTCAAAAACAAGCTAAAGAGCCATAACATGTGAACTTGTACTTCTGATCATCCCAAGCTCTCAAAAACATTTCCTATAAATTGAGACACTATTATGAAACTTAGGACACGATTTTGCAAGCCTACAAATTCTCCCAAACTCCCTCTAGCCATAAATTGCACACAAACTCCATTTTTGTGTAGGTTCTGACCTTGAAATTGTATCTTCTATTTCCATCGTGCGTTTTCCCTCAAAACAATTTTTCAAAGCTTCCTTAAATCAAATACAACTCATCCCTGTCCTTGTTTCCTAACTGTAAGACCATTTACATCAACCTCCATAACCAAAAAACAGAGTCTGCACATTGACTTCTCCAGACCATTTCATCCACTCTCCAATCAAGCTAATCATTATATTAGCTTCCTGGGAACTTGAGGAAGATAACCTGATCATCATAACAACTTGAATCAAGCTCTAACTCAAAACACGATCTCCAGCTGCAAGGTGAGTTTTCTGACTTTTCATCTCATTGTTTAGGCATTGTTAGGCTTGCATTTTCAAAGACAAAATGTAGATATCATTACCCTGAAACTATACATGTCCATAGATTTCAATTATATTGCTTGAAAAGTGAGAATTTTAGGTTTGAATCTATGAAAATAATTAGGTCAGAATTTGGTAATTTTAGAAATTCTTATTCATCTTTGATTTATAGCTTATGATATCTATATGGTTGGATTCGTATGGAAAAATGGAGCAACTTTCATGTTTGCATATTTCATTTTTGTTGAGAAATGGTGAAGTTACAGATGTTCAGGATGGAGGTTGAAGATGAAGTCATATTCAGGACAGGATTTGTGTTATGTATTTATTGTTTTGTTTATGTTACCGGATGTACAACCACCCCAATGGCAAATGTAGTGCGCATTTGTGTTAGAGGTCAGGGGTTCAACACCCAGCATTACCTTTTGGGCAATTTTTCAACATTTTTCATTCTTTTTTGTCTCAGCTGCAACGCCTGGGTCCTTATTGTTGGGCCTTCCATTTTTTCTTTCTCTAACCCCCTTGTTTACTTATGCATGCTTGCCCAATCTTTTTTTTTTATATTTTCATTCTTATTTATTTTCTTTTTCTTATTTCATTTTTTTTTTAGTTCTCTTTTATTAAATTTTATTATTATTATTATTATTATTATTATTATTATTATTATTATTATTATTATTATTATCATTTTATTAGTAAGAAATATAATAATATTTTTATTTATTATTTACACTTATATATTTTATTTTCTTTATAAAAACAAAAAGGATAAAAAAAAATTTCTTAAACAAATTAATTTCTTTTTCTTAAATAATAAATATTTAGATTTAGGTTTAATTATTATATTATTTTCTTTTAAATTAAAATTAACTTAGAATTTAAGTTTATTTTAATTAATTAATTTTCACATTATTTTCATTAAGTTAAAACCTTTTTTCATGAAAACCCTAAAAAATATTTCAAACTTAATTGCTTTTCTTAATTAGTTTAGGTTTAATTTAACATAATTTTAATTAATCATTCTCTTTAATCAAGACTAAACCCTTTCTTGAAAACCAAACAAAATAATTTCTTTTTCCATTTGCATTTGTACATTATATTTTTCAATTCTTGTACATTATTCAATATGGTTGTAATAGTTAATTAGGTTTAATTTTCTTACAATCCCCATTTGTAAATTTGTATACCCCCTCCCCTAATGATGTAACAACTTAGTAATTTTACTTTCCGCAATTTATCGCTTTATATAGATGTTAGTAATTAGGGTTTGTATGGCAAGACTAAAATCAACAAATAGAAAACCCTAATTCAAGATAAACAATACATGTAAATCAAACACACTTGCACACTTACACCCTTAGGGTAATTCCACTTTGTTGCCTTACCAAAATGGCCATGTTATGCATGTGGAATGTCTTAGCAAAAACAAATAAAAAATACAAGATCATAGTCCCTCGATGACGCTATCAATGTTGCCTTTCAAAATGATCTTAGTCCCTCATAGAGAAATGCTAAGACATCTTATAACATTGCTATCATGGCTATACGATGACCCACGCCCGTCCCTTAACATCCAAAGATAAGGCTTCTTACCAATCAATGGTAAGATAGCAATATCAAAGGAAAGGAAGAAATGAACCAAGACTTTTGAGTAGGTAGATTGTTCCTAGTTGCTTGCTCATTTTCAAACCAAACATCTTTGCTTATTTTCAAAACAAACACCAAACACTTTAAAAACATTTTCCAAACATGAAATATTTTCAAAAGCGCAACACTTTGTATACGTTCTTACGAACGAGAACTATTACAAAGTTTTCCTAAACGAAGGCGTCTTTTCAAAATACTTTCAAAAACCACACAAAGCACATTTTCAAACAAAAGCAAGTGATCTAGCAAGAAACTACGAGTCCATGGATAATTATGGATGAAAAAGGTTCTAACACCTTCCCTTCTCATAATCTACCCCCTGAACTCAAGAAATAATCTCAAAGGTCTTTCCTGTTCTATTCAGCCTTTCCTTTTGGATAAAAGAAAATTCGGTGGCGACTCTTGCTAACCACAACATTTGCGATAAAATGCAAAACACCCAAGTCAGTTCTTCCAACATATCACACCATCAATTATAAATTAACACAAATACACACTCACAAAACATCAGTCAATCAAATCATTATGCAATGCCACATATAATGCAATGCAACTTCTTTAGATTCATGCATGTGGTACCAAAACTTCATTGATGAGACCATCATCATTTTCCCCAAAGATCCCAACCAATAGGATCCATTCCCACTTGGAACTGGAGTACATCACTAATTTCACTCAAATCCACACTATGGGATTAAGGTCATCACTTAACCAATCGTCCTACAACTTCATTGGATCGAAGTCTTAACAACATCACTAGACCGATGTCCTACTCTAATGCCATGAATGCATGATGTGAAACGTCTTAATAACCAAATGACCACTGCTATTCAAAATGCATCATCATGCAGATAATTATCATAAATATTAACATATACATCATAACAAAAAACAAGATCATCATAGCATAAATGATTCATTATATACACATATGTTATACTAAAACAATCTCTGAATGATAATATTCATCAAAGCATAAGTACTAAATTATACTTCCTATTATTCATTTTATCCCACCTAGTTATAGTTCATTGCGTTAGCTATCCAACGCTTCAAACGATGCCTCAAACAGAGTTCTAAAACTCAACTTATTGCACTTTAAAAATCCTGCTGCTGTCCATTGCCAGGTGCTCGCCCTACGACACACACTACTCGCCTAAGGCTCGCCCAGTGACGTGGTAGAGACAACTCATAATTTCCTCTCTGGCCTCTATCTCCTGGGGATGCATCTTTCTCTCCTGGCGACACACCTCTCGCTCTTGCATCTCCTGAATATGACGCGAGTGACACACTCCAATACCTCCACTTTTCTGCCCATTCCTTTGCTTCCAAGCTTGCCTGTCGATGACCAGGTGTTGCACCCCAAAATTTACCCTCTTGATTTTAGAATTTTTATGGCTTATGTTTCAACATACATATTCATGCATTGTGACGGGAGCAAGGTATTCTTATCTTCTTGGTTTTCTTCAAGATTTGGAATTTGGTTGTATTGGCGATCAGCCCAAGATGGATCTCATATCATCATTCTTCTATTGGTTCAAGCTACTAAGGTTTCTCAGGCTTTGTGATGTCTCAATTTGATTCTTTGTTTCATCAGAGAATTGAAAATGACAAGTGTTTGGCAGTAAATCACATTTTCTCCCATCTATTGGCTTTTGTGCTAGGGTTTTGATTACAGAAGTTATAACATCGTTCTTGATAAAAAATTTGAAGCGTTAGCATCCCGAGTTTCATCTCAGCATACGACAAAAGGATAATTTCTATGTGGATTTTCATTAGAAGGAATTGTATTTGATTTCTAGAAATCATTTAGATTTTAGTTTGTTTAATGGTTCCACTTTCGAGTTCAAGTGGTGAAGTTTTGATACAAATTCAAGTGAAGATATCTTTTGGGGCTTTTTAGAGCATAATTTATAAGTTTATTAGATTGCAATTTCAAAAGAAGCTATTAGGGGGAAGGTTTGTCCATTTGGTTCCTAATTGAAATGTTGTGCATTTTTTAGTTTAGAAATGAGAAGAAGTTTGCAAATTATTGCATTCATTATTCAAGATCTATACTACTATCAATTTCAAGTGCAAACTCTACAAAGTTTCATAATGTTTTCTACAAAAACATTCAAGTACAACTTCATTCATTTTTACATGATTTCTCACAAAGCTTACAAAAAGTCACTTGGAATTTCAAGATATGAATTATTTCATACAAGAGCAAAGATTGAAGATTTCCAGTTGTTTCAAATATTTCATTCAAAATTCAGTTTGTTTTACAAGCACTTTGGGCAAAAGTTTGTGTTACAAATTCCATTCTTAAAGTTTACAAGAAAGGCATATCGACAATTTGAAAGGTTGAATGTTTTTGTCCCTAAATCACTTCAAATTACAAGACAAAATCTACTTTTTTTACAAGACTCAAACAAGAATCCTAAGCTAATATTCTATGAACTTATAAGTTACTCTTCAAGTTTCCCTCTAAGGCCTTGTTTTTCTTCTTCAATCTTCATATTTTGCTTTCCATCCAAGTTCATGTTTGCCACATATTTATCTTCTCCTCTCCTTGCCATCCTCATAATTGTTGCCATTCATGAAACAAATAAAGAAAAATGGTTAGAATAATAATCAACACTTAGACATGAACAAGAATTGTTAAGCAAAATTTTTCTCAGTTCATCACTAGGGTCTTGTGATAGGAATCAGAATTAAGGGCGGTTTTCAATCACATTCAAGCCGCAAACAAGGTTTCATTTGTTTCATAACAAAAGTCAGAATTTCAGTGTAATCATTAGCCTAACTCCATCTATTCCAAATCACAAACAAAGTTGGTTCACAAAAGACAAAGTCAAAATAGACAAAGTTATTACAACCAGCAAGTACTGAAATCGCAATGGTCCAGCCCAATAACAAAGTTCTCATTTTAGAAAAATAGTATTCAATAAAACAACTCAGAATCACAATCCAACTCAAACCAGAAATACGAGTTCCAGCCCAAATAAGGAGAGCTTTACAAGTTTGAAATTTCAAAGTAACACATTTAGAAACTACAACATGTCATAAAAAAACTACCAAAGCCCAACAAAATTTTCACAAACAAGATTCGAGCTCATAGTCTAGCCCAATGAGAAATTACTACAACAAACAAATAGTTTCTCACAAGCAAGTTCACATAACAGAAATCACAAAACTATGACATATAAGAAATATATAAAGCCAGTACACCGAAAATAAAATATCGGAATTAACAGTTCAACAAACTCGCTATTCAAACCTCATTTTAAGATTTAAATCTAGCCATTCAAATCTCTAACATAATTCAGATCCAAGGGCTATTATTTATCAATCTCTAACAAACTATTATAGACTATAAAACATAAAGTTCACAGGGATCACGATTCATTCTCCAATCATTGGATGAATCATCCAAAAAATCTCCACAAAAAATCCTTTCTGCTCACTCAAATTCACGATTCATTTTTTATCATACACAAAATTCAAAATCTCATCCATAATTCAGAAAGATTACACAAAAAGCTATCAAGCTAACAATGAAGAACCCTAACTCATCATCACTTTCCTAATCTACAAAACCCTTCAAATCAGAGAAAGAAGAATAGGAAAAGATATCCAAGGAACCGAAGGAAACATAGAAGAAAGAGTGAAAAATCAAAGAGATCTCACTGGATTGAACTCAGAAGTGGCGTCTTTGACATCGGTCATCATCATCATCACCAGAATCGCGATTTGAGCACCTTAGGTTTTCAATCTTCCCTTTTAGATCTATGTGAAATCCTTTGTTTCCTGCAACAATTGACCATATATTAGTAACAAAAAGGACAAGACGAAGAGAATGATGAACATAAATTGAAGATCAGATAAGTTTGTAGCGTCGTCGCTGTTCGTTGCCGCAGGTGTTCATCATCACCACCGCAGACGTTCATCTAGACCGCTGCTCCATATATCTCCTCTCTTATTTTTCCGTGCTTTAGATTGTTTGTTATTGAATAATGTAGAGAGAAGTGAGAGGGATTAGTTTTTGTTTGGTAACGTTTTGTTTAACTAACTATTTTGATTAATCTATGTTTGGATTAACAACTAATCTGGCGGTGACAATTGTCACCGCCCTTGTGGCCACCGCGTGATGTCGTGAAGGTACCTCAGTAGGTCACATCGTGCATCCTTGATCTTCAATTGTTTGATCTCCATCAGATCTACACAAATCCTCATCAATAGGTCAAATGCGTGTCCCACGGTACACTTCCTGGAGCTTCAGTGTATTGGATCTCGTGGAACATTTCAGATCTCATGTGTGTCTTCTTAGCAACCCTACGATGCACCTTCATGTCTCCAGCGTCAGATCTTCATCAAGCGGTCCAGGAGAGAGCTTTTCACCATAGACCTCCTAAAGTTGCTCGCATTGGATCACACAGACCATGTCAAGCACTTGGGCTTTGCACCATTAGGCCTCGCGATTTTCTTTTCAGCACCCCCCTAGAATTGTTGATTTCAGGCCCAAATTCTTTTTTTTTCTTTTTTTGTATTGTTTTTTTAAGTATATTTTTCTTATAAATAAAAAATAAAAAATAATAATAAAAGAAAATACATATTTAAATAATTAGGTTGGAAAATAATATTTAATAGAATTGATTATTTTGTTAATTAATTCTATTAAATAAGATAATTCAATCTAATTAGTTATTTTATATTTTGACTGGTTTGAATTGTTTGATTGTTTAGATTTTTTAATTCCGTTGTTGATTTGATACATCCTTATTTATAAATTTGTATCCCAATTCCCATATGGTTTTTAATAGCTTAAAATTTTATTTCTTCGTATGTTTTAATTCTCGCTCAAGTATGCATGTACCATCCAATAAAAACGCATGTCCTTCTCTTTGTCCACATACCAAGCTTTTCTTAAATGGTCTCATAGTTGAGTTTGGGCTCACAAGATTAATCAAGTTTTTCCCTTGGTTAATCATAACCCAAATCAATCACTTTGGTCCATATACCAAGTGTTCCGTGCATAAAAGGGTCTCATGGTTGAGAGTAGGAGCACCTACTCTCACGAGATTAATCAAGTACACCCTGTTGTACCCCAAAATTTTCCCTCCCATTTCAAAAGATCTCATCATGCTCCTAAGGTTCTCAAGACTATTCAAGAATTAATCAGATGAACCCTCCTCCTAAGTAGTGGCCTACAATTAGGGTTTTGGTTTTCTCAAATAAAATTGAGCTTCTAATGCCTCAAGTGAGTTTCATGGTTCCTCATATGCTTCAAAGAATCCTCATGTCAAGTTTCAAGCCTTACATCACAAATTTTCTAAGTCAATTTCTCAGATGAGTGAAAATCAAGTCAACTGTATTAGACAAAAAGTCAACTTTGACCAATTTACAGTCAAACTTTAAGATTTTTGGTCAAAATCAACATTTTGAACTGATATTCATCATTTGATTAAGCGTTGATCATGATTCATCAACAAAACTCGATATTCATCAAAAGTTACTAAATTAGGGTTTTCTTTAGGAGAAGTCAACAAAACTTTGACCAATTATAACTTTCACATGCTTCATCAGAAAATTATCAACCAAAGCCCATTTTGATGGAAATTCAATTTTCTACATCTTTTAATATCTAAGCTCAAGGCCAAAAATGCTTCATTTGAGAGATATGAGCCAAAACATTACAGGTCTTTATAAAAGTCAACAAAAAAATACACTTTTTGTCAAAGACATTTACATCAAGTTAAACATTTCAAATTAAAAAATGACCAGCATGAGAGGTTTTACATGATGTCCAAGCCCATCTTTTAACCTAATCTCTTCTCCTATATATACATTGCATATTCAGACAAAGAGAGGACGAAAAAGTTGTGCAAGAAACAAGGTGTTGGAGATTGAAATTTTCAAGATTTAAGGCAAATTTGAAATCCATCATACAACCATGCTCAAGGCCAACCACCCACTTAAATCGATTCCTGAGATACTGTAGAGTAAATTGGGATCATTCTTGATGATCGAAGATGCATAAAACATGCATTACATGTATTACCGGTTTTGTGTTTTTTTTTAGAAATTCATATTTTAATTTTTATTATGATTTGATTAAAACTAACAATTGCAATGTGTTCCTGAGACAAATTAGTGCAGGTTTAATCCCTTGCATGAGGCCCATGATTCCAGAATCATACATCACCATGTTTGAACCGTTTTGCATTATTTTGTTCGTATCTCTTTGTGCATGATGAATTAGAAAAAACTAAGGCCAACATCAAATTCGTAGCCCTCAAATTAGGGGGGTAGGGTCCCTCTCAATATTTGTTTTGCAGGTTTTCACAGGTTGAGGATTTGGTATCATCGGAGAAGACGACCGGAGCTAGGGCTCCAGCGTCTCTCTGATTTCAGTTTTATTTTTATGTATTGTTTGTGTTTGAGTAACAGATGAACAACACAACTCAGTTGGCAAGCAATCGCGTATGTATTATGAAGGGCATGGGTTTGATCCTGGCCTTTTACATTATTTTTTGTTATTTTCCATCTAATGCGCAGGTTTTCCATTTATTATGCAGAGCCTATTCTCAAACACCAACAGGCGCTTGGCCTGGTGGTAAGCAGTGCAACGTAAAATCCAGGAGGGCGTGGGTTCAACACCCACCCCATGCAATATTTTTCCTATTTTCTCTTTTAACCTAATTTGCTTTATTTTTCTTTTTTTTAACCCTAATTTTTTTTTTAATTTAATCAATCATTAGGATAACTTAATTTTTTCTAATACTAATGAATTAGATTTAGGGTTTTTAACTAACATTTAATTTTCTTGATTTATTTAATTAATTAATTAATTAACCCTTTTCTTAAATATTAAAATCAATTAAAATTTAGGTTTTAATTATTATTATCATTCAAATTATATTTCACAAAAGATACAAAAAACATTCAAACATTTTCCTAACATTTTCTTATTTCTTTTGCTATTTATTTTCTTAGAGAAATTGTATAGGTCGCACAACTTTTTTCTTGAAATACCGTAGATTTACATTCTCACATTTTTACCTATTATGTAACTGCTCACAAGATGTAATAACTTAGGTTTAAATTCCGCACTTTACTTTCCCGCATTTACTTATGTATCTCTCCCAAAGCCATGTAATAGCTTAGGTCTTTACTTTCTGCACCTTTATTTTTCTGTACATATTTGACTACTAGTAATTAGGGTTTGTATGGCAAGACTAAAATCAATCGATAGAAAACCCTAATTCTCAATATAAATATAACTGAACTGAACACACTTTTTACACTCACACCTCTAGGGTAACATCTCTTCATTGCCTATGGAAATAATGATCATGTCCCCTGAGAGTATAAATACCTTGGCAAAAGACCCTCGAATAAAGATCATAGTCCCTCAATGACCCTTCGAAGTTGCCTACGAAAATGATCTAGTCCCTCTAACATAAATTACTAAAGTATCTCTACAAGTTGCCTTCAATGACCATTCGATGACACTACACTCGTTCCTTCGCATCCAATAAATAGGGCTACCTACCAACTAATGGTATGGATGGCACTATCTCTAAAGGAGAAGGAAAAGAATAAGAACGACCTTTAGTGGGTAATGAACTCTTAATCGCTTGCTCATAAATCGTTTCTAAAATAAACATTTTTTCACATCACACTTTTCAAACAAAATATTTTCAAACACTTTGTACGCATTCTTGAGGACTAATACAAGAATTATTACAAAGTTAGTCATACTCTGGTTTTTTAAAAATATTTTCAAATCACACACACAAAGCAAATTTTCAAAAGTGAGCTAGTGATTAAGAGCCCGTAGATAACTACGGATGAAAGGGTGCTAACACCTTCCCTTTTCATAACTTACCCCCCGAACTCAAAATCTATCAAAGGTATTTCATGTTCTTTTCACCTTTCCTAAATATTGGATAAAAGAAAATTCGATGGTGACTCTTGCTATCCGCATATTTGGATAAAACCAAAAAAGTCAGTTCTCCCACCGTATTACAGAACTGACGACTCTGTTGGGGATAACTTAAAAAAGAGGGGTTACCTTAGGGATAGATCACTTTACCTGCTTTCTTTGTTTTCTTTGTTTTCTTTAAATTTAAGGGTTACTTGGGTTTACTATTGCTTGTGAGATCCTGCATCCGGATCTAGGGATTCCTTAGGTAAGTAGCAATAGATCATGAAAACCGTACGACGTAGACCGATATGGATGAAGTGATGGCTACGATTAGTGTGACACTTTGGTTTGTACTCATGTTCCTTGAGTCAGTCAAGGATAACATTAGGCTTTCGCATGGTGTCATTAGCACTAACTTACTTTTAGAACCTTAATTGACCCATCTTGGCCATTAGAAAGTAGTGAGTTGGTTGGCTTTGGTGCAGTTAAAGGTTGGTTGATACTCGATGCTACGCTTATTGAGATTCGACTCTCGGGATGTTTTGGCAGCAAGCCAGTTGCCATGCTAAAATAGAGCATGCGAGAAAGATTGGTGATATGAGATTCCTAGAACCCGGTTACTATTTTTAGGACATGTTGAGCCAACTAAACTTTAATGGGGAACGGTACTTACCTATGGACTTCATGCAAGCCTTTAAACCTAAGGATCTTGTGTGACTTTTTTGTGTTTGCTTATTTAAGCATGACATGATACCATCATGACATGGCATTTTTACTAACCATTTCAAGGATCTTAGGGATCTTTGGTGTAGAATTATCATAAGCAAGGGGCAAGAGGATTTATTTTCCTCTAACTAGGCACCATCAAAGATCAAAATAAATTCTCTTGAGTCAGAGGCTATGACCCATTTGATATGGTGAGCTTGATAATTATAAAATGACGTTCAAAGATGAAGACTCAAATTTCTTCAGACAATGCTGCAACCAGATTCTTTTTCTAATATTTTAATCCTGCGAGATCCTTGAAAACATTGCATATGTATCTACATGTCATACATATCATTACATAATAAGTATTCTCAAGATAGGTTTTCTCATCTTCTTGCTGTTTATTTTAGTAGAAATGGCTCTTGAATAAGCAATCAAAGATCTCCAAGCTCAGAATGCCCAATTCCAACATATGTTCCTGAACTTAGCCAAGGGACAGGAAGAATTGAAGGCACTTGTCACCAGTGGTAAAAAGAAGAAGGCAAAGAAACCAATTGGCGTCCTTAACATGGGGAGAAGCTACAGAGGTCCAGTCAAGCAAGTTCGAGATTTTAATATCCCATCGGATGAAGATGAAAAACAAGATGAAGATGGTAAGACTGTGAAAACTTAAAGGAGCAGTCCTGGTTCTGAAAAATTTCTTGATGAAGAGGAAGATGATTATTTGGATGAGCAATATCCTCTTGCTGATGAGAAGTATAAGTTGCTGGAAGAGCATCTAGGAGCTAGGAGATTCAGAAGGTTCCTGGATTGAACTTTGATGATTTGAGTATGGTTTTAGGAGTTGTTATTCCTCCTAAATTCAAAACTCCTATATTTTCCAAGTATGATGGTGTTTCCTGCCCGAAGCTGCACTTGAGGTCATATGTTCGGAAAATCCAACCGCACACTACTGAAAAGAAGCTGTGGGTTCATTTCTTTTAATAGAGTCTATCTAGAACACAGTTGGAATGGTTCTATCAACTAGAAGGGACCGATATTAATACCTGGGAAGATTTGACTGTTGCTTTCTATAAGCTATACCAGTATAATGCTGATCTTTCACCAACTCATATGCAACTACAAAGTATGACCATGGGTTCTGAGGAAGGTTTCAAAGAGTACGCACAAGAATAGAGAGATCTTGTGGGAAAAGTTCAACCTCCTTTGGATGATAGAGAGTTGTTTGATATGCTCATGAGTATACCGATGGGTCCTTTCTATAATCACCTACTTGGAAGTTCTTCGGCTAGTTTCACTAAACGGATATTGACAGGGGAACATGTTGAGAATGGAATCAGAAGTGGTAAAATTCAGGTGGCTACATCTTTGAATACTGTGAAGAAGGCTTATAATGGTAAGAGAGAATCCAATGTTATATACAGCCAAAAGGGTCATAATAATAGTAACCACAACCAATCTGTAGGGGAAGTACTGATCTCTAATCATGCGCTAGTGCAACAATAACAACAGAATAATAAGCGTAGGCGGGATGCACCAAGGAGACAATTCACAAAAATCAACATGTCGTTGGCTCAAACATTGCAACACATGTTGAAGGCAGGGTTGATTACATTGAGAGAACCGCCTCAGAATCCCAACACTTCCTCTTCCCGCTACAATCCTAATGCAAGGTCTTCATACCACTGATAGTCCCGGGAATGATACTAGCAACTATTGGGCTCTGAAGAATAAGATCCAAGACATTATTGACACTAAGGAGATTGAATTTGACCCTCCTAAAAATCCTAATGTGATTACTGCACCTATGCCTAATCATGACAAATGTGTTAATACTTTTGAAGATGTTTCTTATGTTCCTACTATGAATGACTTGACTACTCCTATGATGATTGCTAAGGAAAAGTTGTTGCAAGCCTGTTTATTTATGGGTTATGCTGAAGACTACTACTATTGTGCATCCTAATCTAATGGTTGTGCATTGCTGAAAAAAAGGTATTCAGTTTTGATGGATGACCGTGTGATTCTATTTTAGAAAATTCCTTCTGAGAAGACTCCTTTTGTGGAGAGTACATCCCAAGACCTGAATCTTGAAGACGTGTCTACAATTTTTGGTACTCCTATAAGGATCAATTCTAAGGGTCCTGTGAAGATTACTGCCGAACCTAGAGTTTCTCCTTTGATCATTATTGCACCTGGGCAATTCCATATTCCTCTAATAAGGCTATCCCTTAGAATTATGGAGCTGATGTCTACTACCATGGCGTCAAGCAAGAACTATTGACTTCCGAAGATAAAGATGCTGAAGTTACTGATCTCGACATTAGCAATATTGCTGGGACTAGTAAGGTTACTAGAAGTGAAAGGGTTTTTTCTCCAGAGATTTCCCCAAAGGATGTTACTGCACCAATTCGTATCACTACTACTGAAGTTTGAGGTAAAGAACATATGACTGAACCTTCCCAGACTGAGGCACCAAAAGAGGTCACTGTTGATGACACCTCCAAGCAAGAGATGAAGGAAATACTAAAGATTATTCGAAAGAGTGAATACAAGATTGTTGACCAGTTGGGGAAGACACCCTCCAAAATATCTATGATATCCCTGTTGTTGTGCTCTGAAGCCCATGCTCAGGCTTTGGTAAAATTTCTAAAATCCGCTCATGTACCACATGAAATCTCAGTAGATCAATTCGAAAATTGTGTTGCTAACCTAACGACTGATAATGGGCTAGGGTTTTCTGATGATGATTTGACCCCCGCATTAAGGGACCGTAGTAAGGCCATGCATGTCTCTATTGAGTATATTAGGCATTACCTTATCTCATGTGTTGGTGGACACAGGTTCCTCATTTAATGTATTGCCAAAAGCTTCTTTAGACAAACTTGACTGTGAGGAGATTGTGCTAAAACCAAGTGACATTATGGTAAGAGCTTTTGATGGTTCAAAGAGAATGGTGCATGGGGAGGTTGATCTTCCAATCAAAGTGGGTTCCCAGGTCTTCGATTCTACTTTTCATATGATGGACATATGTCCAGCCTATTCCTGTTTGCTTATACACCCTTGGATTCATGGGGCAGGTGTTGTTACTTCTACCTTACACCAGAAGTTGAAGTATCCCGTGAAGGGAAAGATTGTTACAATTTATGGTGATGAAGAATACATGGTGATCCATTTGAACTCTTTCAAGTATGTTGAGATGGATGGTGAATTCTTCGAGACCCCTTGCCAGACCTTTGAAGTTTTTGATAAAACTACTCCTGTTGTTCCTAAGACCCCATCAAAAATGGCTTCTCTAAAAGACGCTAGGGTTGTGGTTGAAGAAGGTGGTTGCACTGTTTGGGGTTAGCTTCCCGATATTCCTTATAAATCTGACAAATTTGGTTTGGATTTCACCTCACAAGCTCAGAGGGTTGTCTGCCATGCTCGTACTAATTCTGGGAGACCTTCATTCTGCATCAACAACAATGGGGTTCATAACAATCAAGTCAGTGTTGTGGAAGATGCTGATAATGACTGCGACATATACAGTTGGATCTTCCCTAGTACCGGTAGTAGGCTCAATAATTAGAAGACTGGAGACTGTATCCCAATCTCCTTAAGTCAGGAGTAAATGCTATTTTCTATTTTCTTACTTTCAAGTATTTTTGGTTATGTAATTTAAACAATAAACTTTGAGCCTTGTTCCTTACCCAGGGCACAATGGTCCATTTGTTAGGGTTGTCATTATTTATCAACATATTTTCATTTAATAAATCATTGGACGTTTGCATTCAAATTTTGTGCTCCTTGTCTTTCTTTTACTTTACTGTTTCTAAAATAGCTATGTATTCTTACACACACCCATGCAACAAATTGCAGATCCATATCCACTTTGGATCCCATTAATAGCAATTCCTCTATTGCCAATTATGACTTTAAAATCCGATCTACCAAGTCGAGGATGAAGGTGAGGAAGATTGTGAAATACTTGGAGAGCTTTTTAGGCTGTTAATGCAAGAAGAAAGAGCCATATGACTGCATGAGGATCCAGTAGAGGTTCTGAACTTGGGTACTCAAGAGGACAAGAAAGAAGTCAAGATAGGTTCCAACCTAGAAGACAGTGTCAAAAAGAGATTAATCCGGATGTTGCGTGACTATGTTGAGATCTTCGCTTGGTCGTAAAAAGACATTACAGGGCTTGATACTGATATTGTGGTTCCCCGTCTACCGACGATGGAAGGTTGTCCTCCTAAAAAGCAGAAGGTTCGTCGTATACGTCTCGAGATGTTCGAAAAGATCAAAGCTGAGGTTATGAAGCAATTCAATGCAGGGTTCTTAGTTGTTACGTCCTATCCTCAGTGGGTTACAAATGTGGTGCCAATACCTAAGAAGGATGGTAAGGTGCATATGTGTATAGACTACAGGGATCTGAATAGGGAAATCTACAAAGATAACTTCTCGCTTCTGCATATTGATGTTCTGGTTGACAACACTACTCAACACAAAGTATTTTCCTTCATGGATGGTTTCTCTGGTTATAATCAAATCAAGATGGCACCTGAAGACATGGAGAAGACTACTTTTGTCACACAGTGGGGTACTTTCTGTTACAAAGTTATGCCTTTTGCTTTGAAGAACACCGATGCAACATATCAGTATGCTACGGTAGCTTTGTTCCATGATATGATCCATCACGAGTGTTGTACCCCAATTTTTGTCCCTAAGATTCCTCTATCATCTCATACCATCACAATGCAACCAAACCACAAACTAGGGTTTGGAGTATTTCTTCTACTGCATCCTGTCTTTCAGTTTTCCTATGGGAATCACCAAGCACCTTGAAGCACCTTGAATTGTGCATATTGTACATGTATTCTTTTAACTAACCTCAAAATGTGTATATTTGTCTCTTGGAATATCATATTGTAGGTAATGGCACAATTGCCTTCATCTCACCATCTCTTAGCATAGAGGATCAAAACTAGGGTTTAGATTTTAATCAGGAAATATTTGGATTTTTGGGAAATACTTATCCCATACTTCTCTACATTATCATTAGAATCTATAATTGGAAGTTTGATCATCAACTTTGGCTTGAAAAGGTTCAATTGATGAAAGGGGGTAAAATGGTTATTTTGTCAAAAGATAGCCAAAATCAATTGTTGACCAAGTAGACTTTTGGTCAACTATCAATTCAATATCCCTATTCTCACATTTCATGGTCAATATTGGAAAAATATCAAGAGGAAGTGTGAATTGGAGATAACTTGTCAAGGAAGTTATTTGAAATTTTTAAATTTTTCTAAGTATTCATAGGGTTTAATTTTGATTGGCCATAACTTTCTCAATTTTTATTGAAAATGTGCAAACTTTATATGCATAGAAAGAGGATGAAAAATTATCCAACTTTGTAGGAGTGGCCTCAAGTCTAAAAAATGAAAGTAAAAAAATTTATGAAGCTTGGAATTTTTGGACACTTAGTGAAATTTTGGATAAAAATGCAAAAATCTGACTTCTTCATGTTCAATTTTGAATGACCATTTGTACTTAACTCAAAAACTTGGAAACATGAAAGTTGAATATTGAAGTTTTCTATTCATTTTTCATTCAAGAATCATCTCAAATGGTAAAGTGTGGAAAAATATATAATTTTTAGGATTTGGAGCTTCAAAATGTCATTTTGCCCAGCACAAGGCAAGTCACGCGCGCGCTAAGCTTGGCATTTCATCAAACATTTTGTGGGCACGCATTCATCATCACTTTTCTATGAGAAATATTCATTATTTTGGAAAATGTCCAACATCAAAGATCAATCCCTAAATGTGAGGGACAACTTTGCTTCAAAAGTTTCTCAAAATTCTCTCTACATTTTGAGATATAATTGGAATAAGAAGGAACCACGCATGCTGAAATATTACCCACCACAAGGCATCACACGTGCGCAGAAGGCCCAGTTAGGCCTGGAATTTCATCAAGTAGTTTATAAGAATGCATTCTTATCCAATTATCTCATTGATTCAAGCTTCATTATGAAAATAATTTGAACATCAAAGTTGAAGTATGTAATGTCCTCTCCATTTTTGATTCAAACTTTGTGACATTTCATGCACCATGGAGAGAGATATAAGGAGTTAAAGATGTGATAATGAAATGTCAAAGCTTGCATGGAAATGCATGGAAATTTTGTAGCAACCAAGTCTCATCCAGAAAGCTCATCACTCACGCCTTCCTTACTCGATTCCCACTCTTCATTTGTTTCTCAAAATGACCTCAATGTGCTCAGCAAACAACATAAAATGCATCACTTCTCATTTTTCTTATTTTCCTCACTTTTTCATTCCTAACTATATATAAAGTAAGTAGGTTCAATAAAGAAGGGGTTGGAAAGAAAATTAGGAGCTATCTCTCTTTCTCTCTTCCTTACAAAGCAAGCTAGCACGCATCCTCATTCTCACAAAAGCCAAACTTGACTTCTCTTCCATTGCTCAAAATTTATTTTCTTCGAAACAGTTCTCACTCTTGCTCCAACCTCCATTTCTCTCTCATTTCTTCATATTTGGAGTTTAAGAAACAAGTTTCTCTGGGTTTATCATCACTGGATTCAGAGGCATAGTGGATTTATTTTTCACTTGAAAGGTAAAATTCAGATTTGGATTTCTCGATTTCTAGCTTAATTCAATGCTTGAGATCTTGCATACATGTTGTTAGCTGGCCAGACAATAGGTCTAATGTATACATTTGGCTTGATTCGAGCTTCAATGGTGTTTTGAACTATCTGCAAATTCTACTCAATTCTCGTTTTCAGTAACTTTGGGCTCAAAAATCTCTTTGATATTGCCTCGTTTTTGGAATCCAAAAGTCGTGCGATGTTCTTGGATGTTTGTTGATCATGTTTGCTTTTTGAATCGTGCCAAATGGTTGAGTAATAAGAGAGAAATCGAAGCCTGAAAATGCCTTGTTGAACTGATTCTTGCGCATGTTTTGGATTTACATTTTGGTAGGGGTGATTACGTGTCCCTGTTTGATTGAACATGGCTTCATTTTTCTTTTACAGTGCGTTTTTTAAATAACAGGTGTAATAAGCCTTTGCATTTTAAATTTCCTTTGTTTTTTCTCAAATTTTCTTTAAATATTTTTTTCACTTTAAAAATTATCATAAAAATATTTTAGACTCATTTTTTAATATGTTTTCATATTTTCATTTCTATTTCATTTTTTTAATCATTTTTCTTGATTAAATAAATTCATGTAGATAATTAGGGTTTTAATATTCATTTAAGTCTTTAACTTTATTTTCCTATTTCTAGTAAATCAAAAAATCCCTAAAAAATATTTTCTAGCATCTCTCTGAGTTTACTTTCTGAAAATAATTTTTATCCAATTTTTTAAAATTCGAGAGTCACAAATTAAATCATTTATTGGACATATCGTCTTTTCTTTATTTTCTTGGGTGAATTGTGTAAATAATTTCATTTAATTTTTTATTTTGGGATAAATTCAAGAAAAATATACTTGCTGATCCTTAGAATTTTTTGACATTTAGGTTATTTTACATCCAATTTATTTGAACTTTAGGTCAATTTGTTTAGTTTTGGATTTAATTTCTTTCTTTTAGGGGTTTGTTTGATCATGCGCATTAATTGATTTAAATTTCTAACTTCCTATGCCTATAAAATCAGATATGGAGTTGTTTAGAGTGCTTGAACAAGTTGAGGTCATAAAATACATTTTTCTGGAATTTTACGATGTGAATTTATATTTTTCACAAATTATTTCCCAAAACAATCTAGTTTAAGTCTTTTACTTGCTAGTTTCAATGTTTGCATTTTTAAAACAAAATTCCACTTTAATCCAAGAACTCTAAGCCCCATTTTTTACCTTTACAGGCCTTTAGGAAGTTGGGTTTTTAATTTCATATTTTTTTCAAGTTATTTTCCTATTTTAAAACTATTTTCTGACTTAGGTTTGCATTTAGGGTTTTACCTTTGATTAATGTTTATAATTGAAAACTTTTGTACATGATTCTTGTTTAATTTTTTAAATAGAATGCGATACTTACTTGAGGCATATTTTGATACAAATTCTTCAACCTCATTGGGTCTTGGGTGTTGATAGGTTGATAAACCAAATCCACTAAAATGAACAAATGATGTTGATGATATTTGAAACTCTAATTTCATACATTGTATCCCTTCCCTCTTCTTCTTCTCCACTTTCTTATTGTATTACATGTTATGGGATAATGATTTCTATATCATTTATCCAAACATGAAGTACATATATTGCTATTGACCGACCTCAAAATAGGTGCGACTTCTACATAAGTCCACTTACGATTGCTTAACATAGCGCTAAATTTTGTCCCGATTTGAGAAAATGACCATTAGTGGCCCAAACTTATGTTTGCAAGCCCAAGTATGTTGATTTGAACCCTTTTATCCAATAACCTTGAGATTCATTGTTAGGAGGCTTTTTTTCTATCAATCCTCTAATGGATCTTCATCAATTTTGGTCAACGTGGATCACTTAAACATCATTGATCATTAAATGTTACCTTAAGGATTCTTAAATGTATGATATACTTGACAAAAAGAAAATGCAACTTGTTGTTGAGAGGCTTTGGTTCTACCAATCCTCTAATGAGTTCCAAATGCAAGTTTCAAGATGGTCATCCAACAAACCATTAACTTCTAACAATTGACTTTATTTTATGCTTTTATCTTATACCCTTTACTTTATGCACCATTTACTTTAGCATTTACATTTCATGCTTATTTCATCTTTGCTCACTTGAGCATTTACTTTTATGCCATTTTTATTTTGCTGAGTTGAGCTTTTCTTTTCCTTTTGAAGATACTTAATAATCAACATGAACCATAAAAAACTTTAATGATACTTGGACTACTTGGTTACTATCTTTGGTATTATGGAGTATTGGACTTCTTGGACTTAGGAATAGAAACCTTGACTTATGTTAGAGGACTTGTGACCTCAACTTTTATTTTGTCTTGAGATCTTGGGGTTTACCCCAAGACATTGGGTTGTTTGTTTGTTTTATGTGCAGGTTATTGTGATTACATACTTTGTCTATAATCTGGAATTCATCTGTATACAACTATTACTCTGCCCAATTTTTGTGAAGACTTAATACATTTGAAGTTTGGTTATCTCAAGAGGTTTAATATCCTTGCTTGGTTTCCAATCCAAAGAATGGGAATTCTATCTTGACTCATAATCTAAAGTGTTGGCTTCTTTTTGTTTAGATGGTTCTTCTCTCTAGCTTTTACCTTATGCTTTATGGTAGTCCCTTCATCTCCTCCCATCTTCTTTAATTTCAAAAATCGTATCCCTCCTTTTGAAAACTCTTCTTGTTTATAGACTTGAACCACTTTCATAGTAAACATGGACTTAGGTCCATGCATTTTCAAAACATTTTCATAAATAAACTTCAATCAACTTAATCATACCTTGACATTTTTTTGAGAAGACTAAAAGTCAATAAATCTCATTCAAACTATTTTGCCACTTTGGCTTTTGCTTTAAAAAAAAATCTCAAAATATTGGACTCTTGTCAATCCTTGTAGTGATGCAAACAACTATACTTCTATAATATGTAGTGACGAGAGATATTTTCCACTTGGGTGTTGAGTGAAGCATTGTTGAGTTTAAAATCCAAGCCATATTCTCCACTTTGAGATGATGCAAATTCTACTTTCTCATGAATGTGGGTAGTAAGTATGTTTTCCACACGGACAATGACGATGATGTCTTATCTCATAAAATTAACCAATACACTTGTGTTTAAAAAAATTTAAAGAGGAACTACGTGTGCCCTGGTTGGCAACCGCGATGGGTGCAAAAAGCATAAAAATACTTCTCTTCTCACCTCCACCATCTATTTTTATATAACATTTTATTGCCAAAATATTAAAATTTTACAAAGAGGTTCCTACGAAGTACCGTAGATGTTTAGGGTGCTAATACCTTCCCTTTGCATAACCAACCCCCTTACCTTGAATATTTCCTCCCTCTTTTGGGCTATTCTCTCTTTTCCCATTCCTTTGGAAACAATAAAGCACAGTGGTGACTTTTATTTTGATCTGTATAAGTCTATTCAACCCAATGGCTTAGTCTTAACATTTCTACCGCTACAGAAAAATTGGCGACTTCACTGGGGAGAGATTGACCTCTTGCTGGTCCATCATGGTGCTTGGTGATTTCTCATAAGTCCTATACACAGGCGTGGTCACACTTAAGATAGGAAGGGCGACATAGTCATGTTAACTTTGAGGGAGAAATCCCAAAAAAGGAGACATGAGATCCCCCACTCAGTGGAGGCCCCTTTGGGTGTAGTGTCATTTACCAAGTAATCGGGAAGACGTGCTGCTTTCAACCTGAGAGCCTGTTGAAACTGAGGACCGTAGATTACCTAACCCATCTTGGCCTTTTAGGTGTAGTGCGGAAGCTATGACGGAGTAATCCGAAAATAGTTGTCACGCGATACGATGCTCGGACGAGTTTTTCTTGAAAATATTACTAATTATCAAGTTAATCGGGAAGTTGGTAATATCCGAAGGAAGGATGTAGACTCTGGGAACCTCTAGAACCTTGTTTTGCAGGTGATAACTCTTAGACCATACCCTATGGGTAGTACCTTTGAACTCCTGCTCGCGATGTTGAACCTATGAATCCTATGTTTGTGATCTTGTGTGTGATTGTTGCATCATGCATCCATGCACTCATAAGCATCTTTTGAAGAAATTTTATTTCAAGGGAATTAAAAGTTGACCATTTGTGAATATCTCAGGTACTTTTTGACATGGATTCTGGAAAAAGAAAGACCAGAAAGTACAGTTTCAAAGATCCCAAGATAGACTAGTTGATGAGTCTGATTCCCGAGATTGAGTGTTCTGCAGATTTTTGGAGAAAGTATGGGTCCATCATTTCTCTCATGAAGCTTAGAATGAAGGAGGGTATTCTCCCGACCTTGGTCCAGTTCTATGATCTGATGTATTGATGCTTTACTTTCCCTGACTATCAGTTGATGCCTACACTAGAGGAGTACTCTTATCTGCTGGGTTTACCTATTATCGATCTTATTCCTTTTACTGGTTTGGAGGGTGAGCCAAAACCACATGAGATTGTTGCTTTGATCCATCTGGAGAAGTCTGAGGTTTAAGCCCACATGGCTACTAAAGGAGGGATTAGAGGATTACCATCTCAATTTTTATTGGAGAAAGCTCGTTACTTTTCCAGGATGAAGTCTACAGTCGCTTTTGAAGCCATTTTTGCTCTAATTTCTTACAGGTTGTTCTTATTTCCTAATGTAGACAAGTTTGTTGACATTAATGCCATCAGGATCTTCATGATAGGGAACCCAGTTCCTACCTTGTTAGGTGATGCTTATTACTCTATTCATCTTCGGTATTCTTATCATGGAGGGATGATCATTTGTTGTACGCCTTTGTTGTACCGGTGGTTTACTTCTCATTTGCCTCAGTCTGATGCTTTCTGGGATGTCAGAAGGAACCCCGTTGGGCTCCTAAGATCATGGCACTTACTCACTCGTATATTGTTTAATATCATCAGGCTTACCATGATGTAGAGATTGTCGATAGTTGTGGTAGTTTCCCCAATGTACCTCTTCTTGGTACAATGGGAGGAATTAACTACAACCATGTTCTTGCATGACGATAACTTGGTTATCCGATGAGGGATGAACCAAATAGCATTCATTTGAGTAGTTTCTTCCTGAAGGAGGGAGAAGACCTTAAGGAATCTAGGGAGAATATTGCGAAGGTCTGGCGTCACATTCACATAAAGAGTAGGAAAGACTTGGGACCTAGGCGGTTGTTTCTTTGGAGCCTTATCTTCAGTGGGTACCAGTGAGAGCTATTTAGTTGAAGATGTCGTATTCTCGGGAAGCACCTATGCCTGATTTGTTTGTGAAGACCACTCCTCCCTTATTGGATAATGTGGAAGAGTTACATCTTGCTTTAGTAAGGATGCAACAAGAAAAGGAAGCTTCGAAGAATAAGTGTCAAACTTTAGAGACTTCCTTTAGAGCAGACTTGAAGGAGAAAGATGATTTGATTGAAATTCTTGAGAGTCGGGCTATAGAGACGATGGAGAGGCAAGGGAATTTATTTTCCCCTAAGCCTCAGTCATATTCTAGTTGCTCACTACCTGATTCAGGTGATTGGAAGGAAGTCGCCACAAGATATGCAGAAGAGAACCAGAGGTTGAAGGCTCAGATTGCCAGACTTACAGGGAAGCGTCAGCGTATAGAGTAATCTCCATCAACTTTTCTTTTTAGGGTTATAGACTTTACTTTAATCTTGTACTTGGGATTATTGAAACTTGTAATCCATTTTGAAGTTATTATAATAAAAAAATTTAGTATTTCAAATGTGTTGTTACTTTGATATTTGCAATTGTCTATAAATCTTTAAGTCCCTTGAAATATTAATAATAAAATAAATCACGTGCATTACAAATCATGCATCATATTTTAGATATTTCTTGCATTTATTTTCATATCCAGGTGTCTTACTGGGCTTCTTTACTTCGTTCAGCGAGCTGTCTCATCAGTACAATACCCGAGCTAATTTCAGAAGGAAGATGGACAACTTAGAACAAGTGAATCGTGAGTTGCGCGAGGAAGTTTCTGCTCTGAAGGCCGATATGGCCAATCTCACTGCTCTGGTGGAATCTTTGGTGGTTGCTCAAAATCAGCCACCAATTGCTCAGCCTCAACAGACAATAGTTACTACTGAAGCTCCGACTGTTCTTGTGTCTGCTACTCCACTGTTGTTCAGAATCGCATGCCTCAAGGCTATCCATGGGGAATGCCAGATGACTTTGTTCCATAGGGTTTTAATCTTGGTCCTCAAGTTACTCCAGTTGTTCAGACTACTGTTACTTCCGCACCTCCTGTGGTGCATGTTACCCTTGCTGCTAGAAACGAGATTCATTATGCTGCACCTCCCTCGGTGAATATGGTCCCATTTGCTAATGATGATGTGTGTCGTCCTTTTCCTCCACCAAGTGAAGGCTTAGGTTTCTATAATCGAATGGATGATTTTTAGGATCAGTTTGACAAGATTCAGAGGGAAACGAAGGCCCTAAGAGGAAAGGAATTGTTTGGGTAGAATGTGAATGATTTGTGCTTGGTCCTGAATTTGAAAATACCTGCAAAGTTTAAAGTTCCGGAATTCGAGAATTACAAGAGCAATACTTGTCCTCGTGCTCATCTTGTGATGTATGTAAGAAGAATGTCTACCCACACTGATGATCAACGTCTGTTGATTCACTTTTTTCAAGATAGTTTGACTGGTGCTGCATTGAAGTGGTACATGAGTTTGGATAGTGCCAATATTCATACCTTCAACAACTTGGGTGAAGCGTTTATTAGACAGTACAAGTATAATGTGGACATGGCACCTGACCATGATCAACTCAGGTTAAGGGTCCAGAAAGACAGAGAATCATTTAAGGAATATGCATGGAGATGGTGCGAGGTAGCCGCCCAAGTGATTCCTCCAATGGAGGAAAAAGAGATGACAAATATTTTCCTAAAGACTCTGGGTGCTTTCTACTATGTGAGGATGGTAGCGAGTGCGCCAAGTGACTTTACTGAAATGGTGGGCATGGGTTTCCGTTTAGAAGAGACTGTAAGAGAGGGTCATCTAACAAAAAGCGAAAGTTTTGGAAGTATGAAGAATCCATCATATGGGTTTGTCAAAAAGAAAGAAGGAGATACCAATGCTGTTATTCAAGAGATAAGGGTTAATCCTCCTAGAAGAAAATATCAGCGTCATCAACAGGTCGCCTCAGTAACTCCAATTGTTGGTGTGGCTCCAACCACATTTACTTATCAGAGACCATCCCATCAGGGGAATTAATGGCAGAATCAGAAGAGAGAGACTTATGATCATATCCTTATAAGCTATGCAGAATTACTCCCGACATTAATTCAAAAGAAGTTAGTTCATACCAGACCACCCCCTCTATACCATCACCGTTGCCTTGGTATTATAAGGCAGACCAAACATGTGTTTTTCATCAAGGAGCACCAGGGAACCATGTTGAGAACTGCTATCCTTTGAAAACTGAAGTACAAAAATTGGTGAGGTCTGGTATCTTATCCTTTAAAGATGTTGGCCTTAATGTGAAAGATAATCCTTTTCCAAAGCATGGAGTAGAAAATGTTGTGAATATGGTTACTGGTTGTCCATGTGACTTCCGGATTTTCGATATTAAATTGGTTAGAGGAGATTTGGTAAAAATTCATGTTGACCTCTGCAAGTTTAGTTACTATACGCATGACCATGCTGGTTGTGGTATTTGCAGCATATATATACAGGGTTGTGACAAGATAAAGGCAGATCTTCAGGAAATGATGGACGAAGGTCTCATTCATATAATCAGGCCGCGGGTAGAGTACGAGGAAGATGTGAACACGGTCTTTGGATGTCCAGGAGAATATAGGGTCTTTGATGTAGATCATATGAACAATGATTTGGTGCGGTTGCATTCCACCTTCTGCCATATGGAAGGTCAAGAAAGGCACCATTATGGATCTTGTCGGATCTGCTGCAGAGATTCGAGTGGTTGTTCCATTGTGAGAAAAGGTATTCAGTTTGTTGGACCCCAAAATTTTCCCTCTCATATTTTTCCAAGATTATTCTCATACATAGGTGATTACAAACACTTGATTAAGAAAAAATACTTTTTTTTGAAGATAAATAAGGAGTCTTCGATTGGCATTTTAACAAAGTCTTTCGATTGGCATGTCAAAGGGTCTTTCAATTGGCATCTGGACAGGCTTTGATTGAGCGTCTAACCTCCTCCAAGCTTGCCTCAAATTTCCAATCTTCGATTGAAGCCTTGGCCTTTTGCTTGTTTACTGTATACAAGCTTCGATTGGGCATGTGATTCCTTTGAAACCGCCTCCTTCGATCCAAAAGGGAAGGGCCTCATGTTAGTGCTCCTTCGATTGCACCATTGGCTTTGCATGCTGGCTTGATTCACAGTGCAATGGCTACCTGCATGCAGGTTGGATTCCTGTTTCATTTGGGCATTTAGTTTCTTTGAAGCAAGCTTAATTCTTGCTTTGATTGGGCATTTGATTTCTTTGGAGCAAGCTTGATTCCTGGTTCGAATAGGAAAATTCTCCCTTTGTGCGTGCCTTCAGTGCAGAAAGAAAGAATCCCCTGCAAGCTCGCTTCGATCCACCAGCAATAACCTCTTGCATGCTTCCTTTGATCCATAAAACAGTGGGTTCCTGCATGCCAGCTTCGTTTAGGGAAAAAGGCTTCTTCATGCTTGCTTTGGATTCACAATGGAAAAAACTTCTTCAGACTGGCCTTTGATCCAAAAGGCAAAAGGCTACTTTTAACTGGCCTTCGATTCACAAAGTTCCCACTGGGTAAAAGGCCCCTCAGCTTGTCACCAGCGCACGTATGCCTCTTCATGCTTGCCTTGGTTTCACAAGGCAAAGACCCATCAGCATGCATTTGATTCACTCGGCCAAAAGTCCCTACATGCTTGTGTTGGAAGAATAAGGCAAAGACATCTTCTGTGCTTGCTCTCAATTCCAAGACCCTTCAACTCACAAATTTTTTTCACTATGACGTTCCCGGATTCCCCTTTCAGAAGGTACACAACTGGCACATTCGAAGGACAGGCACATGGTCCATTCGAAGGACATATATTTGCCCCATTCGAAAGACATGTATTGATGGATTTAAAGGGGCATACGTGGGTGTTCCATTTGAAGGACTTACTTTGTTGGCCCATTTAAAGGAATGGAAAGTGATGTATACAAATGATGCATGGGTTCCCTTCAAAAGAGCATACACATTGGTTCAAAATGAAGGATATTGCTAGCCAAAATGAAAGAAAAATATTCAAAGAGGCCTACTGGCCCAAAAGCCAACATACTGCCAGTTTCAAGCCAACATGCACAAGAACATTCATGCCAAAAGAAGCTTCGATTGGCAAGGAAAGAGTTTTCTTTTGGGCTAGTTGAATAGGGGTTCAAACGAAGAAGCCCTAGTGATGAGAACATGAGCCAGTTGAAAGGTACACAAATGGTCCATTGGAGGAGGTAACGAAAGGCCCATTCGAAGGGTACACAACTGGTCCATTCAAAGGATCCATTTGAAGGCTATATAATAAGTCCAATTGAAGGGCAGGAATTGGAGGCATTCGAAGGCCATTGATGTCCACATTCATTCAAATTTCAAAAAATGACAAGATTCCATGTTTTTGGCCACAGTTATAAATTTTCATTCATGGATTTTAAACACATAATCAAGGCTGTTTAAGCATATGATATCTTGTCTCCTCACTCCTCTCTATATAAACAATACATTAGCAGGCATTTTGACAGGGACACACAGCTTGGAAGGAGCCACACAAATTTGCAAAGAACTGTCAAAATCGTGAATTTTGAAGAAGCAAATTCCAGCCTTTCTTAATCCAAACCAAGCCCGTAACACCCCAATTCTACCCCAAGCAATTATATAAATAAATCAGAGTTATAAAAATCATTCATGCAAACGAACCGGAACGTCACAAATTCTTCTAACAAATTCATTGCATTCATCGTGGATATATAACACTTTCAATAACATCGGATGAACTACCATCATAGCATATTTAATTAAATAATTCAACAACTACGCAGCGGAATTCTTAATAACATCTCTATCAACAAAACAGCAACTTCGAAACATCACATATTTAATATTAATCAATTTAAAGTTCAACAACTGAAAATCAACAATCAAAAACAGCAAGTGTTCATCCCCCCGAGTGTTACATATTAGAGCAATGACACCGACTCGAACTATTGAAGGAATACAACCTTCACTCTCGATTACCTGCACGTTACCAACATAAGGGCAACATTCAAACAGAAGGGGTGAGATATCTAAGAATATAATAAAGCGCATAATAATTAATATATTAAATTAGGTCAATAACATCACCACTTCTCATCTCATAATCAACAATAATTTCAACGTATATACACATTCATCAACATCAAAATACACTTCCTTATGCAATCATATAATGCGACTCAATACTATGCAAATGCATGTGGTACCATTGGAGCAGAACTCCCATCTCAAAAAATTTCCAATTAATAGAGGCATCAACAAGGCATAGCCTTCATCTCAAAATTCGCCAATACAGGCCATCTCAACGAGCATAAGCTCCATCTCAAAAATGCAATGTATACGACACAACCATGAATGTAATAACAACACCCAAGTTAACAACATCTCAAATCATCTCAAAAACATCTCAATCAACATCTCAAAAGCATCTTAAAATAACAACATCTCAAATGCATCTCAACGTCTCGTCATCAACATCTCATATCATCAAAATAATTTATTAAACATCATTTATTTATTATAAATCATCAAACATCATTTATTTATTATAAATCATCAAACATAATTTATTTATTATAAATCATCAACAGAACATCATGAATAACTTCTCACTAACAACTCAGATGTACATTAATTCCACAGTAAATCAATACTGCTATTCTGTAACTCAAACGTCATCATCGTCACTATTCCTATTGTTATAGTTCAAATAGCAGCTTCTAAGCATCTAACTTCCATATTCTGTACGAAAACAACGTAAAGGCCATCACAACTTTTGATCAGAACAACTTCTGACCAACTCAACTTCTAACCAACACAACTTCTAATAACACAGCTTCTAATAACACAACTTCTAACAACACAACTTCTGACAGCACAACCTCTAACCAACACAACTTCTGACCAACACAACTTCTGACAGCAGAACTTCTAACCAACACAACTTCTGACCAACACAACTTCTGACCAACACAACTTCTGACAACATAACTTATGACATCACAACTTTTGACAGCACAACTTCGGACAACACAACTTCTGACAGCACAACTTCTGACAGCACAACTTCTGACAGCACAACTTCTGACAACACAACTTCTGACTAGCCCAACTTCTGACTAACCCAACTTCTGACCAATGCAACTTCTGACTAACACTGCTTCTACCATCAGAACTTCTACTTTCTAATAATTCAATGCAACTTCTAACCACCATAGCTTCTACCATCAGAACTGCTACTTTTTACCAATCCTACTATTTTAATTCTTAGCCTGATATCAACCTAACTAAGAACAGTATGACAAATTCTATCTCCAATTTAATTCATTATTCTAATACAACAACTTCTGATATCCTTCAGGCCTAATTCTGCATTTTTCATCACTGCAATATTCTGTGTTTTTCATCACTACAACTCACTACGAAATTCATACCTAAAGCCCTAAAACTTAATATGACCATGGATAATCATCACTCATAATTTACCTTATAATTCTACATCAATTAAACAACATCATGACATCATTATTCATCTAAAATTCATCAATTCTCATCATACAACAATCATATATTTTCAATTCAAGAACAAGACAACAATCATCTCTAACCCCACATACCAATCATCATAAACCCAATTATAGAGTCAGAACCCCACCCTTACCTTGGATTGAAGGTCGCTCTACAATTTCCAATTGAAATCTCGTTCTTGCCGTTTTCCACTTTTTCCAAGAGTTTGCACGTTCTCCTCCAAATCCTTATTTCTTCTACTGCTTCTTTCTTTCTATTCTATTCCAACAAAAATAAAATAACCCTATTATTCTATTAACCCCTTATTGGGCTTACAACCAATACACCACCTTATTACTTCTATTCCTTCAAAAACAAGCCCACATCCAATAATATTATAATTCTAATATTATTTCACCACTTAATAATATTATACCTCTAATATTATTTCTCCACTGAATAAAATAATTAAATCCAATTAATTATAACACAACTTCACAAATATTCTAAAAATAATTTAATTAAATAATTAATTAAATTACGGGCATTACAAAGCCAACCATTCATTCCTTGAAGGTCCCAGGAGTGATTCCCAAGCCTTAAACAAGTCCAACTCATGCAGAATTGTACTCATACCATCCTCTTATTTTGGTAAAATTATTGGATCTCAAACTTGTTTAATTCGTAATATAAATCCCTTTTGCTTGCACATTCATATTGTTATCATTGTTTGCGAATTTTCTAACGTGTTTCATGTGAGCAATAATGCCAGAACCGTATATCACCATTGTTAGGGGGTCGAAACATGGAGGTTTTCGTTTTCAGGGATGGAGATGGTTTTATCTCAAACTAGGACCATGGTTTGACCTCCCCAGAGCCTGTGTGTCAAAATGTTATATTTTGATTCGCCCATTCAAACTAGAGAGACCCCACTGGAGCACGCGTGTTTGCCAAATCAGCATGTTCATTTGTTTTACATTATATACATTTCTTTATGCTTATACTAACGAATGTAAGGCCGTCCCGACGATTGTATGAGCGTGTGTTAAAGTGTTTGCAGGGCTAGAGGGGCTGGGTTCAATCCAGCCCTTTTGTAATTCCTTATTTTTGGTTTTTTCTATTGCTTTGCAGATTCAATGTTGATACATCTTGCGCGCGCGTCGTGGACCACCAATATAAACCATCAGATCATAGCTAATTTAGATCCAACACATACCAAGACATTTTCTACCATGCATCTTCAAGACTGCTCTACACCTGATCTGGCGCAGACCTAGACTCTCTTCAGCATTGGGCCTAGCAAAAATTCCAATCATCACCCCCTTTTCTCTTTTATATGCCTAGGCCCATTTGGCATCTTTTTTGTATTATTTCTTATATTTGTTTTTTTGTTATTATTTCTTTTTGTTTAATTAACCAAATATAAAAAAAAGCTCACTAAAAAATTAGGTTTAGATTTCTTAATTAAATAATTTATTTCTTTTATTAATTAATTAATTAAAACTTTAACCTTTTCTTAATTAAAAATGAATTAGAGTTTAGGACTAATTAATTTCTTTTCATAATAATAAAAAAAAACTAAAAATAAATTAGATTATTTTTCTTAATTTAATTATATAGACTTTAGGATAATTGACAATTTTTCTTAAATAAAAAACAACAACAAAATATTTTCTTATTAGGTTTTTAGACGAACTTTCAATCTTCGCGCGCATTTATTTATTTTCGTATTTTTCATATCATTGTATTTGACTACTGGATGTAATAATTAACAGGATTTTACTTGCTTTCTTTATTTTTTCTGCACTCCCAAATTTTTGTATAGGGTAAATCCCCCTCCCCAAAGCCATGTAATAGTATAGGTTTATACTTCCGAACTTTATATTCTATACATATTTATTGTTAGTAACTAGGCATGTATGGCAAGACTGAAATTAAAACGTTAGCAAACCTAACTCAAAAGATAAATACTTGAACTAAACACAGTTGCACATATACACCTCTAGGGTATCCCACTTCGGGTGCCTTTAGAAAATAGTCACAACTCTCGAAACGTGAGAGGTTTTAGTGGCTTCCCTCTGGTTCAAAAGATCATAAGTCCCTCGATGACCCGCTCGACGTTGCCTCGGTAAAAATATGATCTTAGAACCTTAGGGTAGTTACTAAAGCTTCTTGCCCACTTGCCTTTGTTACTATTTCCCTTCGATTATCCCTTAACATCCAACGACAGAGCTACCTACTCACTAATAGTAGGATAGCACTGTCTAAAGGATAGGAGGAACAGAACTAACTTTTCGAGGACAAAGTAGATAGATGTTAGATGTTTGCTCAAAAACATTTTACACTTATACAAATACTACTTTTTTTCAAAAACAACTGTCAAGAAGGTACTTACCTTAAAACCCATGCAAGCCTTAAACCTAAGGTCTTTGTGTGATCTGCTTGTGCTTGCTATATTTGTGTTTTCTTAGCATAATCATGATATCATAACATCATAACATGGCATATCATACTAACCATTTCAAGTATTTTTAGGACTTATCTTTGTGTTGTTTTGTAGGATATGAAATCCACTCGCAGGAATATTGTCCAAGTCAACCTCATAAGGCTACCTCCTCAACTCAAGGAGTTAGCATCAAGAGTTCCTGAGAGATCTCCATTCACTAAAAGGCATGGTCGACTTCTCAATCTGGTCACCTCAAGCCCTAATGAAGAAATGTTGAAGGTGCTCTTTCAGTTCTTCAACCCTTTACATCACTGCTTCACCTTTCTTGATTACCAATTGGTGCCTACTATGGAGGATTTTTCTCAGTTATTGGGGGTGCCCATTCTTGATCAGTCACCTTTCAATGGTATGGAAAGAGACCCAAAACCTGAAGAGATTTCTCATGCTTTATCTTTACAACGGTCCGATGAAGTGGTGAATTGGGAAACAAGAAGAGGCATCAAAGGGTTTCTAGCTAAGTTTCTTTTTGAGAAGGCTCATCATTTTTAGGATACCCTAGATTTACAAGCTTTTGAAGAAGTGTTGGCCCTTCTCATCTATGGGATGGTACTATTTCCTAATTTGGACCAACTCATAGATGTGAATGCGGTCAAGGTATTTTTGTCTCATAATCTGATGCCTACTATACTTGGAGATATCCTACACTCTCTGCATACCCGCACTGTAAAGAGAAGAGGGACCCTGCTGTGTTGCACTCCTCTGTTGGCTACGTGGTTTATTTCACATTTGCCTCGATCTGTGTTAAAGAATGAGAAGGGCATGAGATGGTCTAATAGGTTGATGTCCCTCACACATTCGGACATTCATTGGTGTCCTCGATCCTTAGAGAATGTTACCATTATTGACCGCTATGGAGAATTCCCTAATGTCCCTCTCCTAGGAATTAGGGGAGGAATCACTTATAATCCTTGTTTGGCATTGCGACAGTTTGGCTATGTTATGAGGGATGGTCCTCATGATACACTTGTCCCAAGAATCGTGTTCGACTATGAGAATGATGTTCAGGGTTATCGCCATAGGTTCATAAGAGCTTGGGGCATAGTGAACAAAGTTGATAGAAAAACACTGGGGCATAAGAACTCTATTCCTTTGGAGCCTTATATTAAGTGGGTACGAGCCCTTGCTCAAAGTCTCAGGATGCCTTATGAGTCCATTCTACCCATCATCATGGAACCAGTTGCTGAGGGAGATACTCCTTACATTGTTCTTCATCCTGACATGTCGACTAATTTTGAAGAGTTACAAAAATCCTAGGTTCAACTCAAACAGGAACGGGATACCTTTGAAACCCAATTTTATGCCAGCGAGAAGAAAGTTTTATAGCTACCAGGATACTTCATGAAGAGAAGAGTATAAATGCCTACATTGCACCAAAGAGGATGCGCTCGTGGGAAGCTTGAGTCCTTTTTTGCTTTGAGAGTTCATTTTTGGTTTGTTACTTCCTTTGTAAGCCCAAGAGGCATCATTGTAACCGCTTGAACTTAATGCAATTGACATTTGTTTTCCCTTGGCTAAGCAAATTTAGGTCTTAGAAATCATTGAAAACATTGCAAACATATATCATACATATCATTGCATAAACAGGTTTCAGGACAAGCTTCTTATCTTCTTTTCTGTTTATTTCAGCAATGGATCTTGAACAAACAATTAAGGTGCTTCAGGCACAGAATACCCAATTCCAAGAAATGTTCCTGAATCTGGATAAGGGACAAGATGATTTAAAAGCTATGATTCTCAAGGACAAGAAGAAGAAAAAGAGGCCAGTGGGTGTTATGAATTTGGGAAGAAGGTTTAAAGGACCAGTGAAGCATGTCTCAGAGCTCGCAACTCCGTTAAGAGAGAGAGACAATCAGGAAGGAGACCCAAGAGAATAAGACCATAGTACAAGGGAGTTTAAAGAAGATGAGCATGACTATTCCAAGGAGCAGTATCCTCCTGCTAATGATAAATACAAACAACTGGAGGATCGACTCAATGCCATGGAGATCCAAAGGGTGCCCGGGTTGGATTTTTAAGAGCTAGGACTGGTCTCAGGGGTGGTCATCCTGCAGAAGTTCAAGGTCCCTACATTTTCTAAATACGACGGTGTCTCCTGTCCTAAGCTTCATTTAAGGTCGTATGCCAGGAAAATTCAACCCCACACTACTGATAGGGATCTGTGGGTACACTTCTTCCAGGAAAGATTGGAAGGAACTCAGCTGGAATGGTTCTATCAACTAGAAAGAACCAATGTGCTTAATTGGGAAGATCTGGCTTCTACTTTCTACAAGCAGTAACAATATAATGCTGACCTCGCCCTACTCGTACATGATTGCAAATCATATCTATGGGTTTTAGTGAGGGTTTTAAGGACTATGCCAAAAAATGGAGAGACCTTGCAGGAAGAATCCAGCCTCCATTGTCTGATAGGGAGCTGGTGGACATGTTCTTGGGCATGTTATCCGGGTCGTTCTTTAACCATCTGATTGGTAGTTCTTCTGCTGGGTTTACTGAATTGATCTTAACTGGTGAGCGGGTTGAGGTTGGCATTAAAAGTGGTAAGATACAGAGGGATGCATCCTCCAACACTGCAAAGAAATCATTCAAAGGAAAGAAAGAGGTTAGTGTTTCTTACAACCAGAGAAGTCAGGGCAGAACCGAACGCCGTCCAACAGTGGGAGCTGTAATAATATCCAAACCTACAGCTACTCAACAACAGAACGATAAATCCAGAACAAATAAGCCCAGAAGATAGTTTACCCGGATTAATATGACCTTGTCTCAAGTTTTTCCACATTTTTTGAAATCTAATCTGGTTACCTTGAGAGAGGCTCCCAAAAACCCCAACACTACATCTCCTCACTATAATGCAAATGCTCAGTGTGCTTACCATTCTGAAAGTCCAGGCCATGATACAAATGACTGTTGGGCTTTGAAGAATCAGGTGCAGGATTTGATTGAAGCAAAGGAGATTGAATTTGGCGCTTCTGAGACTCCTAATGTTATAAATGCCCCTATGCCCAAGCACGACCGTGGTATTAATTCTATTGATGATGACATGTCTGTTGCTTCTGTTGATGAACTAGCTACTCCACTCTTGACTATTAAAAATAATCTCTTGCAGGCCGGTTTATTTCCGGGTTATGGCGAAGGTTGCCACTTATGTTTGTCCTTACCTAATGGTTGCCATTTGTTGAAGGAAGATGTTCAGTTTCTGATGGATGATAATGAAATCTTGTTTGAGAAGACTCCAGTTACAAGTGCTCCGTGTGAAGATGTTTCTATCATTACCATTTCCGAAAATCCTCCAAAGGTCTCCTCCAAAAGACCTGTCAGGATTACATCTGTTCGGAAAGTTGCTCAATTGATAATTACTTTCCCTGGACCTACACCATATTCCTCGGATAAAGTTATTCCCTGGAACTATGGGGCTGACATCTATTACCATGGCGTCACGCAAGATTTGCTGGTTGTTAAAGATAAAGGTCATGAAGACTCTGATCCTGACATTAGTAATATCGTCAAGACCAGTAAGATAACAAGAAGCGGGAGAATTTTCTCTCGTGAGATCTCTCCTCCTAAAACTGTTGCTACTCCTGTGATCATCCCTGCTACTCCTGTTAGTATTTCCATTGCTACTCCTACTGTTAGCCCTGCTGTTACCCCTGCTACCGAGTTGGCCGAGACTCGGGGAAAAGAGATATTGGTTGAGCCTGTCCAGATGAAGGCACACCCAGAAGTCATTCCCGGGGCTTCTAAGAATGAAATGGAAGAAATCTTAAAGATAATCAAGAAGAGTGACTACAATATGGTTGAACAACTGGGGCAGAACCCATCCAAATCTCAATGTTGGCCCTGTTACTATGCTCTGAAGCCCATGCCAAGGCTTTAGTGAAATTCCTCAAGATGGCTCACGTGCCTCAAGAAACCTCCGCTAATCTATTTGAAGACTGTGTAGCCAGTTTGACTGCTGACAATGGGTTAGGTTTCTCTGATGCTAATCTGACTCCCAGAGGAAGGAAACATAATGATGCGTTGCACGTCTCTATCGAGTGAAGGGGCACTACTTTGGCCCATGTTCTAGTGGATACAGGTTCATCATTAAATATTCTACCCAAGAAGGCCCTTGACAGGTTAGATTGCAAAGGATTGACTCTGAAGCCTAGTAACATTATGGTGAGAGCCTTCGAAGGTTCTAAAAGAATGGTGCATGGGGAGGTGAACATCACTATCAAAGTGGGTACTCATACTTTTAATTCCACTTTCTACCTGATGGACATCCGTCCGTCCTACTCCTGTTTATTGGGTCGACCCTAGATCCATGGGACAGGCGTTGTGACTTCCACCCTACATCAGATGCTAAGGTACCCAGTCAGTGGGAAAATTATCACATTCCATGGGGAGGAGGAGTACATGGTGAGCCACATGAACTCTTCCAGGTACGTTGAAATGGACGATGAGTTCATTGAGACCCCCTGTCAGAACTTTGAGAAGGTCCCACAGACTATTGCTGCAACCAAGACCACTGCCAGTGTTCCTAAGATTACTAGGCCTCCGCTGAAGATGGCTTCTTTGAAAGATGCCAGGGAGTTTGTTGAAGAAGGTGGGTGTATAATTTGGGGCCAACTTCCGAATATTCCCTACAAATATGACAAACTTGGTTTAGGTTTTACATCAGGAGCTCAAAGGGTTGTTCGTCGTGCTCGTGCCGGAGGACCACCCATATGCATCAGCAATCATGGGGTTAATGCTTTGGAGGACAGTGATAGTGATTGTGACATGGACCAGGGGATCTTCCTAACTGTCAGCGGAGGACTCACCAACTGGAAGACTAAAGACTTTGTGCCAATTACTTTTATTCAGGAGTAATTGTCCTTTTTTGTTTTTTTGGATATGTAATAAATGAATAATACAAACTCTAAAACCTTGTGTCTTACCCGAGGCGCAATGGTTTATTTGTGAGAGTTATCATGCTTCATTTTCATATGTCATTAATAAAGCATTGGACGTTTTTACATACAAATTTTGTGCTCTCTGCCTTTCTTTTCTACTTTCTACTTTATCAAAACAATTATGCTCTTACACACGCTCACATATCAACTTGCATATCCACATCCACTATGGATCCCATTGATAATGGTTCTGCTATTGCTCATTATAACTTTGAAAATCCGATCAACCAAACTGAGGATGAAGGTGAGAAATATTGTGAGGTACTGGGAGAGCTTTCCAGACTATTACAATAGGAAGAAAGGGAAATACATCCTCATGAGGAGCCAGTTGATACAATGAACTTGGGTACTGAAGAAGACAGAAAAGTAGTCAAGGTAGGTGCTAACTTAGAGCCCGGTGTTAAACAGCGGTTAATACAGATGCTACATGAGTATGTTGAGGTTTTTTCCTGGTCATACGAAGACATGCCATGACTTGACACCGATATTGTGGTTCATCACCTACCTACAAAAGAGGACTGCCCTCCAGTGAAACAGAAGGTTTGTTGTATGCGGCCAGATATGTCAGAAAAGATCAAGGCTGAAGTCATGAAACAGTTCAATGATGGTTTCTTAGATGTCACCTCTTATCCATAATGGGTTGCTAACATAGTTCTAGTACCGAAGAAGGACGGTAAGGTGCATATGTGTGTGGATTACAGAGACCTGAACAGGGCAAGCCCCAAGGATGACTTTCTGCTTCCTCACACTGATGTTCTGGTTGACAACACTGCACAACCTAAGGTATTCTCCTTCATGGATGGTTTCTCTGGGTATAATCAGATCAAGATGGCACTTGAAGACATGAAGAAGATAACCTTTGTCACAGAGTGGGGCACTTTCTATTACAAGTTTATGCCATTTGGGTTAAAAAACACTGGGGAAACCTATCAACATGCCATGGTAGCTTTGTTTCATGATATGATCCATCACGAGATAGAGATCTATGTTGATGATATGATAGCCAGGTCTCAGACTAAAGAGGAGCACCTTGAACACCTACAGAAACTATTTTACAGGCTTAAGAAATACAAACTGAGGTTAAACCCGAATAAGTGCACTTTCGGAGTAAGATCCGGTAAGCTCTTAGGCTTTGTTGTCAGCGGCAAAGGAATCGAAGTGGATCCTGCAAAGGTCAAAGCTTTACAAGAAATTCTGACTCCTCGCACTGATAAGGAAGTTAGGGGATTCTTGGGACGCCAAAACTATATTGTCAGATTCATTTCACATTTGACCGCTACTTGTGAGCCAATCTACAAATTACTGAAGAAAGATCAAGAAGTGAAGTGGAATGACGATTGCCAGTATGCCTTTGATAAAATGATGGAATACCTTCAAGAGCCTCCAATTATGATGCCTCCAGTTGAATTAAGACCTTTGATCATGTACTTAACAGTATTAGAGAACTCAATGGGGTGTGTGCTGGGGCAGCATGACGAGTCTGGTCGAAAAGAGCATGCAATATACTACCTTAGCAAAAAGTTTACCGACTGTGAAACAAGATACTCACTGCTTAAGAAAACTTATTGTGCTTTGGCATGGGCTTCTCGTCGATTAGGACCATATATGTTGACTCATACTACCTTGTTGATATCTATAATGGATCATATCAAGTACATTTTTGAGAAGCACGCTCTCTCCGGAAGAATCGAAAGATGGCAAATGATCCTGACCGAATATGGCATTCAGTACACAACCCAGAAACAATTAAGGGAAGTGTATTAGCTGATCATTTGGCTCATCAAGCTGTGGATGACTACCAATCCATGAATTTTAAGTTCTCAGATGAGAACATCATGTTAGTAACTGATTGTTAAGAATCTGGACCGGATGAAGGATCTGAAAAAGGATCCCGGTGGAATATGGTTTTTGATGGAGCTTCCAACACTCTTGGCAATGGAATCGGCGCTGTGATCATATCTCCTGAAGGCTGTCATACTACTTTCACTGACAGGCTATGTTTCAACTGTACCAACAATATGGCTGAGTATGAAGCATGTATCATGGGTCTAAAAGCTGCAATTGATTTAAGGATCAAGTTCTTAAGTGTGTTTGGAGACTCGACTTTGGTAATCAGCCATATCAAAGGAGAATGGGACATAAAGCATGCTAATCTCATCCCGTACAAAGAGCATGTGTTGACTCTAATCCCATAATTTGAAGAAATTACCTTTGAGAATTTTCCACGAGAGGAAAATCAACTAGCGGATGCGCTAGCTACGATGTCATCCATGTTCAAGGTCAGGTGGGATAATGAGACTCCTCATATTACCATTGAGAGGATGGACGAGCCAGTATACTATCACGAGATTGGTACTGAAGAAGTAGTGGACAAGCCTTAGTTCCATGAAGTGAAAAGATATCTCGAAAGCCAACAATATCCTGAGGGAGCTTCAGTCAATGATAAGAAGTTCTTAAGAAGGTTCTCTACCGAGTTCTTTCTCAGTAACATGATCCTTTACAAGCGCAATCATGACTCTACCTTGCTTCGGTGTGTAGACAAGAATGAGGCAGAAAAGATTATGGCTGACTTACACGAAGGTACCTTTGAAACTCATTCCAGTGGACATTCAATGGCTAAAAAGATCCTACGGGCAGGATACTACTAGTCCACTATGGAAGCAGACTGTTATCAGCATTCGTGGACTTTTCACAAATTCCAGATCTATGCTGACAAGATACATGTTCCTCCAGTTCCTCTAAACATCTTAACTCCTCCTTGGCCATTCGCAATGTGAGGCATCGATATGATTGGGGAAATCAGACCTATGGCTTCTAATGGACACCGCTTCATCCTGATTGCCATTGATTACTTCACAAAGTGGGTTGAGGCAGTTTCATTTGCTTCTGTTACCAAGAACATTGTGTCCCGATTCATCAAACATAACATTATCTGTCGGTACGGTATCCCAGAAAGAATCATTACAGATAATGGTACCAATCTCAATAACATTATGATCACCGAGATTTACACATAATTCAAGATTCGGCATTATAACTCTTCTCCCTACCAAACGAAGATGAATGACGTTGTTGAAGCTGCTAACAAAAATATCAAGAGAATCATATAGAAGATGACGGTGACATATAAAGATTGGCATGAGATGTTACCATTTTCTCTTTATGGTTACCGTACCATAATGCACACATCAACTGGGGAGACCCCTTTTTGTTTGGTATACGGTATGAAAGTTTTCCTGCCCATTGAAATCCAAATCCATTCCTTGAGAATCATGAAGGATGCAGGACTGAGCAAAGACGAATGGGTCCAGACACGACTTGATAAATTAAACTTGATTGATGAGAAAAGGGTCACGACTTTTTGCCATGGTCAGATGTACCAAAAATGCATGATTAAAGCTTTTAACAAGAAGGTCATATGTCAGGTATATCAGGCTGGTGACTTTCTAATTAAATGAATCATACTGCCGCAAGGTGATCCCAGGGGAAAATGGACTCCCATATACGAAGGTCCATTTGTAATCAAGAACATATTCTCTGGTGGAGCCATGATCCTAACCACTATGGACAATGACGACCTTCCACACTCTATGAATGCAGACATAGTTAAAAGATGCTACGCATAAACAAAGACACGCTAGGTCGACCGACCTAGGCAAAAATTAGGCCATCCTGGCCAACCAAAAGGGTTCGGGAAGAAATTAGGGATCTACATAAAAAAAATTATACAACCGACAAGTCGAAAATCTGAAAAGGCGGCTTGGGAAAAAAGGGTATCCTAGTGGTGTGGTTCGGTGGGAGAACTGACTTGAGTGTTTTGCGTTTGATCGCAAATGTTGCAGTTAGCAAGAGTCGACACCGACTTTTCTTTTATCCAAAAGGAAAGGTGAAAAAGCACAGGAAAGACCTTTGAGATTGTTTCTTGAGTTTGGGGGGTAGATTATGAAAAGGGAAGGTATTAACACCCTTTTCATCCATGGTTTTCCATGGGCTCTTAGTTACTTGCTAGATCACTTTCTTTTGTTTGAAATTGTGCTTTGTGTGGTTTTTTGAAAGTATTTTAAAAAGGCGCCATCGTTTAGGCAAACTTTGTAATGATTCTCGTTCGTAAGAATGTATACAAAGTGTTGATCTTTTGAAAAATGTTTTCAAGTTTGAAAGGTGTTTTTGAAAGTGTAGGTGATTATTTTTGAAAATAGCAAGGATGTTTGTTTTGAAATGGAGCAAGTAATTAGGAGCAATCTACCTACTCAAATGTCTTTCTTGTTCATTTTCTTTTCCTTTGACATTGTTGTCTTACCATTGATTTATTAAGAAACCCTATCTTTGGATATAAACGGGACGGGCACGGGTCATCGTATAACCATGATTAGAAATGTTGCAAGGTATCTTAGCATTCTTTTTTAGGGACTCAGATCATTTGTAAGGCAACTTAGAGAGCGTCATCGAGGGACTATGATCTTGTATTTGCTTGGTTTTTACTAAGATACCTCGCATGCATAATATGGCCATTTTGTATAAGGCAACCAAGTGGAATAACCCTAGGGGTGCTTATGTGCAAATGTGTTGTTTCCATGCTTTGTTTTTGTCTTGAATATGGGTTGTCTATTTGTTTTTTTTTATCTCATCATGCACACCCTAATTACTAACAATACATGAAAGCAATAAAAACGCGAAAAAGTAAAGTCCTACGCTATTACAATATTAGGGGGATGAGGTGTACAAATTCACAAATGCGGATTGCAAATTAAATCAAGTCCTAAGTTACTATTACAACCATATTGAATGGATAAGAATGTACAAGAAACGTAAAATGAACTTTGTTTTGTTTAAGAACAGAGATAAGTTTTGTTTAAGAAAATATTTTTGATCTTTTTGTTCTAAGAAGTAAGATAAAGCATGTAAAAAATGAAGAATGTTTTTTGGTGTTTTTGATTAATGAAATAAGAAGTGATAGCAAAAATCGTGAGAAAAAAAATAGAATCAGCGTATTGCTGACTAAATGAGATCAGAAGTTCTGACTTTGGCGTGCTACAAAAACAGAAATTACATTAGTAGAATTAAGTAAAGTCAGAAGTTCCGGGTCCGCTGGGAACAAAGAAGATTTCAGAAGTTCTGATACGGCTGGCAGAACTTAGTCTCCCTCTCCATGCTATTCAGAGAATCTGCAACTTGGTCATTTCTCAACAAAACAGAAGATGTGCATATAACTGTTATGGCATCTTTCATCATTTTTCAGAAACAAGAGATATCAGAACTATAAATCAGAAGCAAATCATGAATTTTCTAATCCTAATTCTGAGCTCTAATTTCTTCAAGAAGTTCTGAACTGAAATTCTCTCTACTTAGGCAGGAAAATATATGAAACCTCAGAATGTGTACAGCATCAGAATCAGGATGTCTACATTGTATTTTTGAACAAAGTTTCCTGACAATTCCTAAGTAATATGATGAGAGTCAGCAGAAGCTTACCTTGCAGCTGGAAAATGTTATGTGAGCTGGAGTCTGGCTCTGACCGCTTGTGATGTTCTGAACAGCTTCCTCTCGTGTTCAGCAGGCTGGAAACTTTCAACTTGGGTTGTGAGTGATTAGAAAATTCTGGAACAGCCAAAGAGCAAAGTTCTGACTTCTTTGAGGTGGATATTGATGGTTAGTGTGTCACAGTTTGACTATGGAAGTTAGGATGGATTTTGAATGTATATCAAAAACTGTATAGTTGGTTTTGGTCGAGAAACACTTGAGGAAAAATGGAATTTGAATGCAAGAATAAAAAGCTAACAGGTTTTGTATTTTGTGTTTGCAGTTTTTGGACTCTTGGAATTTTAGCTGGGGTTCAAGGATTTTCTTTCTCAAATTTCCGGCCCTTTTACAGTTGTCAATGGCTTTCAATTTATAGGCAAAGATCTTGTAGCTTGGAGAGTGCAACCATCACATGCTAGGGGGTTGCCTTACTATTGGAGCAAGTATGGTGGTTAGTAGCCTTAGCAGTGCCTAAGCTAGAATTGTAAGCAGGAATTAAGGAAAGGTAACTTCAAAAGCAAAAGCAACGCATGGGCCCAACACACTTTTGTACAAGAGTTTGTTTTTCCAAGACAGTAAAGGTACTTCTATGCCACACGTGGAGAAATTCTTTGAACAAAGACCCAGAAGTGGTTGTGAGCATTAAATGATGATGAGATTGATCAAACCAGAAATCCTGCAACGTGATATTTTGCATCATTGCTTAGTTTTGGATCAGAAGTTCAGCTTCAGTGTGACTTAGAATAGACATCCAACTTCTGATCTTTGTATCTCCTTGCTCCAGTATGTTCTGAAGGAGCTCTCAGACTTTTAAGGGAGCTTTCAGCATGCTTTGTATTCTTCTTTAAATTACCCTTGCAAACTCTGACTGAACCTTTGTGAAAACTGGCCCAGAAGTTCTGACCAAAATCTATTTTGAAAGTGTCCAAAATTTGCGGAGTGCTTTAGTTTCATGGACGTGTCTTTGAGGAGTTATTACTTGAAATACTAGCATTTGTAGGAGAAGTTATATTCTGTAATGTTTTAGATCTCATTAAAATCTATAACTATTGTATCAGAAGTTCTTCCAGGATCAGCTTGCATCATGGTGAAAATCTGGCCAAAAGTTCTGAGCTTGTCATATTTCTTAAACACTTAGAAAATTCTAAGTACTTAGAAGTTTGACTTTTCCAAAGTAACTTTTGACTTTTGAATTTCTAGATGCAACAAACTTCATATTTTAACATGTCTTGCTGAAATATGATTCTTGAAACTTGATTTTGATCAAAAAGTCAAAGTTTGACTTTTTAGTGTGCAAATGGCCATTTTCCCTTATGAATGACTTTCTTGAAAAATTTGTAATTCAAAGCTCGAAATTAGATGGAAGAAAACCTAAGGGTACATGGTAATCCTTTGAGAAATGAGAGGGCAAATTTCGGGGTACAACAGTTGCCCCTATTCAACCTTCTTAAACCTGAAGAGTTAGATTGGCGGATCTTCCATTCGTGACTTGAAGGTGGAAGATGATTGAACACTAGAGTGCCTAGAAATTTGCAGGTGATGTGATGATTGAGGGAATGGGCTTAAAGATGCCATTTGGG
Source organism: Vicia faba (assembly GCA_948472305.1). NCBI lineage: Eukaryota > Viridiplantae > Streptophyta > Magnoliopsida > Fabales > Fabaceae > Vicia > Vicia faba. The sequence continues at coordinate 1,011,727,611 of OX451736.1, read as the reverse complement.
GAGGTGATAGAAAGCTGTAGGAGATGGGCTTAAAGATGCCATCCAAAAGTGATTGTTTGTATTATAATTTGTAAGCTGAAAGAATGAGTATCAGAATGGCGTCCGTGTCTAGAGCGTATCTGAACTGTATCTGGGAGCTGATTTTGAATTATTATCATAATGACATCCGTTTCTGGAGCGTATCTGAACTGTATCTGAAAGTTGAATCTGAATGAGTATCAAGATGGCATCCGTGTATGGAGCGTATCCGAACTGTATCTGAGAGTTGAATCTAAATGAGTATCAAGATGGCATCCGTGTTTGGAGCGTATATGAACTGTATCTGAGAGTTGAGATTTTGAATGAGTGTCACAATGGCATCCGTGTTTGGAGCGTATCTGAACTGTATCTGAGAAGTTGAATCTGAATGAGTATCAGAATGACATCCGTGTTTAGAGTGTACCTAAATTGTATCTGGGAGTAGAATCTGAATGAGTATCAGAATGGCATCCGTGTTTGGAGCATATCTGAACTATATCAACAATTGAAATCTGAACGAGTGTCAGAATGGCATCCGTGTCTGGAGCGTATTTGAACTGTATTTGGGTTGCTTGATGATGAGTCTGTGTAAAACTTAATCTGAAATTTCCTGAGAAGGAACTTGGGTAGGATTACTTCATGGTGAGTCCGTGTAAAACTGCATCTGGAAGTGAGAAGGAACCTGGGTAAGGTTGCTTCAATGATGAGTCCATGTGAAATTTCATCTTGGAAATAGGAGGAACCTGTGTAGGGTTGCTTGATGATGAGTCCGTGTAAAAATGCATCTTGGAAGTAGGAGGAACCTGTGTAGGGTTGCTTAATGATGAGTCTGTGTAAAACTTCATCTTGGAAATAGGAGGAACGTGTGTAGGGTTTCTTGATGATGAGTCCGTGTAAAACTTCATCTTGGAAATAGGAGGAACCTATGTAGGGTTGCTTGATGATGAGTCTGTGTGAAACTGCATCTTCGAAGTAGGAGGAACCTGTATAGGGTTGCTTGATGATGAGTCCATGTGAAACTGCATCTTAGAAATAGGAGGAACCTGTGTAGGGTTGCTTGATGATGAGTCCGTGTGAAACTGCATCTTGGAAGTAGGAGGAACCTGTGTAGGGTTGCTTGATGATTAGTCAGTGTAAAACTTCATCTTGGAAATAGGAGGAACCTGTGTAGGGTTGCTTGATGATGAGTTCGTGTGAAACTGCATCTTGGAAGTAGGAGGAACCTGTGTAGGGTTGCTTGATGATGAGTCCGTGTAAAACTTCATCTTCGAAATAGGAGAAACCTGTATAGGGTTTCTTGATGATGAGTCCGTGTAAAACTTCATCTCGGAAATAGGAGGAATCTGTGTAGGGTTGCTTGATGACGAGTTCGTGTGAAACTGCATCTTGGAAGTAGGAGGAACCTGTGAGGGTTGCTTGATGATTAGTCCGTGTGAAACTGCATCTTGGAAATAGGGGAACCTATGTAGGTTTGCTTGATGATGAGTCCGTGTGAAACTGCATCTTGGAAATAGGAGGAACCTGTGTAGGGTTGCTTCAATCGATCGTACAGATAAATTCCCTGACTTATTACAAGTACTAATCTGGAACCTGAAAATGGTTGACGATAGCCATCTGTTGATTGACCTTTTCGTGAAAAAGGTAAAACGTTAGTTGTATGCAATGTCATGATGTATGAAATGCATGGTGTCATGGTGTTCTCAAAATAAATGAGATTGTGTCGTATGCACTTATCATGAATGTATTTTTGTCTGGGAAAATAAATCTTTGACAAATGCCAGGGAGTCAATAAATCTCAGACTGCTGTTGAAGAGTAGGTGTGTCTTCAAACTTTGCTTAGAATATTTCCACCAGGGATTCCTGTTTTGTTGTGTTGAAGAGAACTCCGCTGGGGAATATTGAAAACTCTGTGGAGAGTGTTGATTCTTTCTTGGGGATAAGAGTTCAGGAGTCTCGGTTGTTCGTTGCTCTACTGGGGAATTATTTTCGGCTGGAGAGAATCAAAAGTTAGTTGTTATCTGGTCGGATTCCAGGCTTCAAAGTGTTTTTGGGGATTATAGAGTATTCTATTGGGGAAGAGGATTTGTGGTCCTCTGATTTGTAGTAGTCGGAGAGGCAAACTCAAGCTGGGGGATCCTGCCGTTTGTTGGGGAAATAAACCATGTTGCTCAGTATGTTGGAGAGGTGGCGACTTCACTGGCAGAAATCCTCAAGGATTCTTGAAGTCGACTCAGTTGGGAAAAAGTTTTCAGAGATTGAAAATCTGGCTGGGGAATCATCCTATGAGAAGGATTTTGCCCCTAGCAGCAAATGTTTGTGGCATTGCCAGAAAATGTTTGTTGTACGTAACCCTTTGCTGAGATTGGCGTTCAATTCCCCAAGTGATTCAGATAAAGACCTGCCCTTGGTTATTCATCATTTCTTGAGATATTTCTTGGAATCTTGACTGGACTTCCCCAGGTGTGCTGGATAGTGACATGTCATACCCCCTTGTAGATAGGAGATTTGTTATTGGAAGTGTCATCCCACTTGAAGTGATTTGGTTCACTGAGAGAGCTTTGGTTCACTGGATATTCGTTGTATGAATTTCTCTGCTGTTAAACCAATAGCCATATGCAAACAACGATATTCAAATAATGCAAAGTTTATGCTTGTCCTGATGTTTTGAAAATGCGTTTTAGCAAGTAAAGAAATTTCAACTCAGGATTTAGAGTAAGCCTTACAGGAGTCAGGATACCTTTTGTAACAGTATGCTTTCGAACTAACCCATGCTTCAGTTAGGACTTTTGAAGGGTTTTAACGTGGCTTGGTTCACGGTTTAAGAAACAAAGGATAAAGGCTCAAAGTGTATTTGTACCCACCTGCTCTTCGTGACGTTCTTCAGTCCTAAGCTCAGTTAATTGTACGTTTGAACTCCAATTGAGTCTGGAATGACGTTTTAGTGATGGTTCAGACAAGTTAGGTTTGTCGGAAGGCAGTCATTTTTTGCAATTTTTTTTTCTCTTCATGTTGTTGAGGATTTGTAGTGACCTTTTTTTTTGACTTGTTATCCCTAATTTTTGCCTGACTGTTCTTGTTTTGAGATTACAGTTAGCGGGATACCCCAGTTTTCTTTAAGTATCCTTCGTAGGTTTTGACTTAGTGGGATTTTCTTTTTGAGAGATAATGGATGCCTATTTGGTAGGGAACCTTCATTTTCTTTTGATTCTAGAGGAACGTTTTTTTGATGTCATTTGTTATATTACGAAATGAGAGGTTTGCAGCTAAACGCGCGTTTGAATCAACTGAGAGACTACCCTGCCCCAAGTTTTGATTAAAGGTTTCAATTTGTGTAAGAAAGAAAACTTCTGCTTCTTTGGCTCAAAGAGGTTGACTAGGGATTATCTTCCTTATAACTCCAGTGTTTAGGATTTGAAAGAACGCCTGTACATCGTCAGCAAGATCTGTTCAAAAGCATACTGTATGAGATTATGGCATTGTTTTCGTCATCCTCCTTCTAAAGGCTTGTAACTTTTAGCAAGAGTTGAATATCATAAAGTGAGTAAAAAGCATAGTTTAAATGTAATGAAAATGAGTGGATCAAATCAAGACAAACATATGCAATGCATTAATGAAACAAAGTTTGACATTAATAGATAATTGTTTGAATAACAAAAGAAATTACAATTGAAAATTCAAAATGAACAAGACGCTCTCAATGATTTGGAATAGGAGTATTGATCACGTTTGGAGTCTCCAGAGGATCAAACTCGATCTCCTTGGCGTCAATCAAATTCTGAATCTTGTACTTCAATGCCCAACAATTGTTAGTGTCATGCCCGAGATTGTCAGAATGATAAGCACACGTTGCATTAGGATTGTAGTTAGGAGAAGAAGTTTTGGGGTTTGGATGAGGTCCTATCAATGCAATCAGATTCATCCTCAACAAGTGTTATAGTGCTTGAGACAACGACATGTTGATGTTTGTAAACTGTCTTTTGGGTTCGTCTGGCCTTCGTTGATTTCCCCTTTGTTGTTGTCGATGTAACACAGAACTGAAGATCAGGACTGCCCCCACATGTTGGTCATGACGACTCTTTTGACCAGACACTGCATTGGAATCTTTCTTCCCATTGTATGGATTTTTCTGAGCATCAGGAGGTGTAGCTCCTTGGATCTTTCCACTTTTGATGCTAGCTTCGACCCTTTCGCCGGTCAGTATTAGCTCGGTGAACCCGACTGAGGAGCTTCCGATTAGGTGTTTGAAGAAAGGCCCTGTCAAAGTTCCCATGAAGATGTCAATTAGCTCCCTGTTAGTTAAAGGGGGCTACACCCTACCAGCCAGATCTCTCCACTTTTGGACGTATCCTTTGAAGCTATCGTTGGAACCCATGGTCATGTTTTGCAATTGCACACGAGTTGGTGCAAGATCAGCATTGTACTGATACTTCTTGTAAAAAGAAGTAGCTAAATCCTCCCAGGTGTGGATGCGAGAACTCTCCAATTGATAGAACCATTCGAGTTGAGTCCCTACTAGGATTTGTTGGAAGAAATGGATCTAAAGCTTTGGATCAGTTATGTATGGTTGAATCTTGCGGACATAAGACTTTAAGTGCATCTTAGGGCAAGAGACTCCATCGTACAAGACAAAGGTTGGGATTTAAACTTTGGGGGGATGACCACTCCAGAAACCAAACCCATGTCTCCTAAATCCAAGCCAGGTATCTGGTGAATCTCCATAGCTATGAGGGGATCTTCTAGTTGTTTATACTTGTCAACAGTGGGAGGAGATTGTTCCTCAAAGTAGTCAGCTTCGGCTTCATCAATCTCCAAACTGTTTTCTTCTTAACGACTATCCCCCATGTTGGATGGAGTTGAAAGATCTAGAGCTTCATTGACTGGTTCTCTAGGTCTTCTTCTCAAGTTCAGGATGCCTACTGACTTCTTGGAATTTTTCTTCTTGTCTTTGAGAATAAAGGTCTTCAGGTCCTCTTGCCCCATAGCCATAGCCAGGAACATTTGTTGGAATTGAGCATTTTGAACTTGGAGATCTTTCACCGTTTGTTCCATATCCATCTTACTGAAATAAACAGTAGGAAGATAAGGAGATCTGTATGGGAGAAACATGTCGTGATATGATGCATGATATGTTGATGCATGTTTTCAAGGATCTCGCGGGGTTAGTAGTCACTTACAGTTTGGATTGGAGAACTTTGTATCGGTGCATGTCCTTCCACGAGAATTAAGCTTACCATGTTAAGTGGGTTGTAGCCTTTGACTCCGGTTTGTTGTACTTGATTTTTGACGGTGTTTGGTTAAAGGAAATAAATCCTCTTGCCCCTTGGTTGACGTCTGGTTCAATGTGACCCTGCATCATAGGCCCTCGAGGTCCTTAAAATGGCTATTGAAAATTCTATGGTATGATGTTATGATGTTATGTACAAATATGTGAGGTAAGCAAGTTTATATACAAATAATCATATTCACACAAAGTAGACAAGTCCTTAGGTTTAGGCTTGTATGGATTTTGTAGGAAATTACCCTCTTGAAATTTAGTTGGCTCAACCTGTCCTAGTTAATAGTAATCGGGTTCTAAGGGATCTCAATATCACTGACATTTCTTTTAGGCATTGTCTCAACTCAATCAATCTTTTCTTGCAGTCGAGATATCCCAAAAGTCTGGTCTCAATGAGTGTAGCATCGAGTATCAACCAACTTCAGACTGCACCAAAGCCGGCTATCTAACTACTTCCTAATGGCCAAGTTGGTCAAGTAAGGTTCTAAGGTCAGTTAGTGCTTCATGACACCGCTCAGTGGCCCCGTATTCTCCTCATTTAAACACAAGGGATACCGCTACCAACAAATGCGTCACACTAACATAGCTATTGCTTAGACCATTTTGGTATACCCCGCACAGTTTCCACAATATATTGCTACTTACCTAAAAAGGTGCCCCAGATCCGGGTAGAGGATCAAAACAAACCCAAACAAGGAACCAATAATGTAAAGCAAGCAATTCAAACAAATGAAGGCAAGTAAATATGATCTAACCCTAAGGTAACCTAACTTTTAGAGTTGTCCCCAACAGAGTCGTCAGTTCTGTGGTTCGGTGGGAGAACTGACTTGAGGGTTTTGCGTTTGATTGCAAATGTTGGGCTAGCAAGAGTCGCCACTGACTTTTATTTTATCCAAAAGGAAATGTGAAAAAGCACAGGAAATACCTTTCAGATTGTTTCTTGAGTTCGGGGGGTAGATTATGAAAAGGGAAGGTATTAGCACCCTTTTCATCCATGGTTTTCCATGGGCTCTTAGTTACTTGCTAGATCACTTGCTTTTGTTTGAAATTGTGCTTTGTGTGGTTTTTTAAAAGTATTTTAAAAAGGCACCATCGTTTAGGAAAACTATGTAATGATTCTCGTTCCTAAGAATGTATACAAAGTGTTGATCTTTTGAAAATGTTTTCAAGTTTGGAAGGTGTTTTTGAAAGTGTAGGTGATTATTTTTGAAAATATCAAGGATGTTTGTTTTGAAATGGAGTAAGTAATTAGGAGAAATCTACCTACTCAAATGTCTTTCTTGTTCATTTTCTTTTCCTTTGACATTGTTGTCTTACCATTGATTTGGTAAGCAACCCTATCTTTGGATATTAACAGGACGGGCACGGGTCATCGTATAACCATGATTAGCAATGTTTCAAGGTATCTTAGCATTCTTTTTGAGGGACTAAGATCATTTTTAAGGCAACTTAGAGAGCGTCATCAAGGGACTATGATCTTGTATTTGCTTGTTTTTTACTAAGATACCTCGCATGCGTAATATGGCCATTTTGTATAGGGCAACTAAGTGGAATAACCCTAGTGGTTCTTGTGTGCAAATGTGTTGTTTTCATGCTTTGTTTTTGTCTTGAATATGGGTTGTCTATTTGTTGTTTTTATCTCATCATGCACACCCTAATTACTAACAATACATGAAAGCAATAAAAATGCGGAAAAGTAAAGTCCTACACTATTATAAACATTAGGGGGATGGGGTGTACAAATTCACAAATTGGGATTGCAAATTAAATCAAGTCCTAAGTTACTATTACAACCATATTGAATGGATAAGAATGTATAAGAAACGTAAAATGAACTTTGTTTTGTTCAAGAACAGAGATAAGTTTTGTTTAAGAAAATATTTTTGATCTTTTTGTTTTAAGAAGTAAGATAAAGCATGTAAAAATGAAGAATGTTTCTTTGGTGTTTTTGATTAATGAAATAAGAAGTGATAGCAAAAATAGTGAGGAAAAAGAAAAATAGAGTCAGCGTATTGCTGACTAAATGAGATCAAAAGTTCTGACTTTGGCGTGCTGCAAAAACAGAAATCACATTAGTAGAAATAAATAAAGTCAGAAGTTCTGGGTCCGCTGGGAACAAAGAAGATTTTAGAAGTTCTGATACTGCTGGCAGAACTTAGTCTCCCTCTCCATGCTAGTCAGAGCATCTGCAACTTGGTCATTTCTCAACAAAACAGAAGATACACATATAACAGTTATGGCAGGTTTCATAATTTTTTAGAAACAAGAGATATCAGAACTATAAATCAGAAGCAAAGCATGAATTTGCTAATCCTAATTCTGAGTTCTAATTTCTTCAAGAAGTTCTGAACTGAAATTCTCTCTACTTAGGCAGGAAAATATATGAAACTTCATAATGTATACAGTATCAGAATCAGGATGTCTACATTGTATTTTTGAACAAAGTTTCCTGACAATGCCTAAGTAATATGATGAGAGTCAGCAGAAGCTTACCTTGCATCTGAAAAATGTTCTGTGAGCTGGAGTCTGGCTCTGACCGCTTGTGATGTTCTGAACAGCTTCCTCTCGTGTTCAGCAGGCTGGAAACTTTCAACTTGGGTTGTGAGTGATTAGAAAATTATGGAACAGCCAAGGAGCAAAGTTCTAACTTCTTTGAGGTGGATATTGATGGTTAGTGTGTCACAGTTTGACTACGGAAGTTAGGATGGATTTTGAATGTATATAAAAAACTGTATGGGTGGTTTTGGTCGAGAAACACTTGAGGAAAAATGGAATTTGAATGCAAGAATCAAAAGCTAACAGGTTTTGTATTTTGTGTTTGCAGTTTTTGGACTCTTGGAATTTTAGCAGGGGTTCAGGGCTTTTCTTTCTCAAATTTTTGACCCTTTTACAGTTGCCAATGGCTTTCAATTTATAGGCAGAGATCTTGTAGCTTGGAGAGTGCAACCATCACATGCTAGGGTGCTGCCTTGCTGTTGAAGCAATCTAAAAATTATTTCATTTCGACTATGCCAATGAGATCATCTTGCATACTCAAAGTGGTACATTCAGATGAATGTGGTCCATTTGAAGAACATACAATTGGTGGAAAAAAATATTGTTTTGTCTGTTAATGAGTTTGGTCGAAAGTGGTGGATCTATATGATCAAAATGAAAGGACAGAGTATTGGATTCAAGGAATCAAGTCGAAGACAGATTTTGAAGAACATTGATCAAATCCATAGGACATGCTACATGATCTTGCTTTGCAGGACTCAATGCTTGTGTTTCACTCCATAATTAATTATTTACACAATGAATTAAGCTCTTACCCAAGTTATTAAGCCATTGGCCAAAAGATCTTTCCATAAAGCAAGATTTTTGGTACAAAATTTGTCTTGAGCCCATACCTTGCTTACTTCTGATTATACTCCAACATAAATCATGGAATGTAACCCCTCTATACCAACAACTTTGGTACTTCATCTTGGGATCATGTAAAACTTGACATAACTTGATATTTGCATTCCAACCAAACCATAATTTGTTATCTTGCAAATCTGATAACTTTAACTTCCCAAACCTTTCTCTATAAATAGAGAGACCATTTGCAAGCTAAAGGGGCCAGATTTCTTGTTTGTTGAAAAATCCTTAAAACCCCTTATACTCTAAAAAAAACTCAGAACCTGCACACAAGCACAAAACTTGGCACATCCTGACTTTACACACAAAAGTCTCAAAATCCCTTCGTGCATTTTTTTGGCCTTTCGATTCACTAAGCTTCATATATACCAGCGTTAGAACACTCCCAAAGCCCTAAAAAAAACCTCTCAAGAAAGATAGTGATCCTTTCGATTCACTCCCAGCTTCCATATACCATCCATTCGATTCACTCCTAGCTTCCATATACCAGCCTTTCGATTCAATGACTTTTAAAGCAAAGTAGTGATGCCACTAGTTCAAGGAAGGTCCCTGCAAGCTTAATCCATCATCAAGTCATTTCTGGAAGTCATATAGAGGTCATTTGATTTTCACTTCAAGAGGTAATATTTCTTAATTGTGATATCTTGATACAAGCATTTTCAGCACATACAAATAAAATAAAAGATGTAGATATCATATCTAGGAAGTTGACCATACTCTTAGTTTTGATTATCATTGCTTATACATTGATAATTTCATATTTGATCAGTTAGGTTTTAGTTTTGGTACTGAATAAAATTCATGCTAACCTCTGATCCATAGCTTTCAAATATTACATGGTTGGATTCGTTTTAAAATTCTAGGCAGATTTGATGTTTACATTTTTTGATTTGGCTGAGAAATGAAGCTTTTAGAAGCTTAACAATGGTGATATACATCCCTGCACGCGCGAAGGAAGAAGATGAAGCCATGTTCAAATTTTCAGAAATGAGTTCATTTTATATTTAGTTCAAATTGGATAACTAACGGATGAAACAGATCACCCCAGTGGTACAAATAGTGCACGCTAAAGCCTTGCCATGTAGAAGGTCCTGGGTTCGAGCCCCAGCGAGACCTTTTGTCATTTTTCCAAATTTTCTCACTTTTTCTTTGTTTGCAGCAAGTGTGCTTGGGTCTCCGTTGGTTAGGCCTTGACATTTCCATTTTCTGAACCCCCCCTGACGTTAATATTATATCTTTATCTCATTTTCTTTACTTTATTATTTTTATCATTATAATTTTTATTAATCAAAAACACCAAAAAAATATTTAAATTATTTAGTTTATTTTTATTTAACTTCTTACATTGAAAAATACCAAAAACATTTTCCTATTTATTTTCTTTTCTTTAACTTAATCTTAATTTTTCTTTAGTTTAATTAAATTTCTTTTTAGTTAAATAGGACAAAATCTTTCTTTAACAAAATAAAAACAAATTCATTTTCTTTTCATTCATGTCTTGTACATTATATTCCTTTCAATTCGTGTACATTATTCAAGTTTCAATATGGTTGTAATAGATAATTAGTATTTAATTTCTTGCAATCCCCATTTGTAAATGTGTACACCCCATCCCCAAGTGATGTAATAGCGTAGTAAATTTACTTTCCGCAATTTATCGCTTTCATATTAATGCTAGTAATTAGGTTTTGTATGGAAAGATAAAATCAATGCTTAGAAAACACTAATCCAAGATAAATCAAGCATGAAAAAATAAACACTTGCACACTTGCACCTCTAGGGTTAACTCCACTTGTTGCCTTGAGAAAATAGTCATAATATGCATGTGAGATATCTTAGCAAAAACAATCAAAAATACAAGATCATAGTCCCTTGATGATGCTTCGAATGTTGCCTTTAAGTGATCTTAGTCCCTCAAGAAAAATGCTAAGATATCTCACAACATTGCTATTCATGACTATACAATGACCCACGCTCGTTCCTTTACATCCAAAGATAAGGCTTCTTACCAATCAATGGTAAGATAGAAATATCAAAGGAAGGAAGAAATAAATAAAATACTATTAAGTAGGTAGGACGTTCTTAGTTGCTTTCTCACAATCCATCTTCAAAAAAACAAACATCTTTTCAAACTCACCAAACACTTTCAAAACATGAAATATTTTCAAAAGTCCAATAATTTTTATGCATTCTTATAGAGACGAGAATCATTACAAAGTTTTCCTAAACGAAGGCGCTTCTTAAAAATACTTTCACAACCCACCACAAACACATTTCAAACAAAGCAATTTCAAAAGTGATCTAGAAAGCAACTAAGAGCCCATAGATAACTATGGATGAAAATGGTGCTAACACCTTCCCTTTTCATAATCTACCTCTCGAACTCAAGAAAATATCTCAAAGGTATTTCCTGTTCTTTTCACCCTTTCCTTATTGGATAAAAGAAAAGTTGGTGGCGACTCTTGCTATCCGCAACAATTGCGATCAAATGCAAAACAACCAAGTCAGTTCTCCCACCGTATTACAGGTACCATCAAGGTTTCAAGAAATAAGGATGATTATGTTAATATGGTTGAACTTTGTTTGGATGAGACTGCGCCAGATGATGAGTATGCCTCTGCATATGAGTTCTTCTCCTCAGATGAAGATATGTTTTCCATAGATGACTCTATAATGACTGAATATGTTTAAGAGGGAGTAAATGGTATTGTGCCTTATTTTGGTGCACCCACCACTTTTGAAGTTGAATATCATGGCAAGCTGGCTATTACTCCATTGGTGATTAGCCTGCCGGGTCCTGTCCCTTACAAGTCGGACAAGGTTGTACCCTACAAGTATAATGCTAAAATTTTAGAGGATGGTGTGGAAGTTTCCATCCAACCCTTGTCTGATGTCAAAAATATTATTGAGGAAAGCCGAGTGACCCGCAGTGGTCATGTGTTCGCGCCTGTCATTAGAAGAAGTGTTGATGCTGATAAGAAAATTATTGATGAAGTTGAACCCAAGAAGGAAGTAGGAGAATCTAGTAGAGCTACGCTAGAAAAAGATGTAGATGATATATTGAAGATTATAAAAATGAGTGACTACAGGATCATAGATCAATTGTTGCAGACTCCATAAAAAATATCTATTTTGGCTTTGCTTATGAACTCCTTTGCTCACAAGGAATCTTTGATGAGGGTATTAGACCAAGCTTTCATGGAAAGTGATATGCCAGTAGACCAATTCAGCAGTGTGGTAGGGAAAATTACATCTTGTAATAACCTGAGTTTCTGCGACGATGAACTGCCCAATGAAGGAAGGAATCACAATTTGGCCCTCCACATCTCTATGAACTGCAAGAATGATTCATTATCCAATGTACTGATTGATAATGGATCCGCATTGAACATCATATCGAGGAGCATGCTCATGAAGTTGAAATATCAAAGAATGCCCGCCGAGTGGTATAATTGTGAAAGTGTTTGATGGATCAAGGAAATATGTTATTGGTGAAGTGGACTTGCCTATTCATATAGGCCCATATTTGTTTCAGATTATTTTCCAGGTCATGGATATTATACTCCCTTACATATGTTTGCTGGGACGACCGTGGATACATGAGGTAGGGGCTATCACTTCGACTTTACACCAGAAGTTGAAGTTTGTTCATGAAGGAAAAGTGGTCATCATAAATGGAGAACAAGCATTATTGATATCTCATTTGTCCTCTTTCAGTATTGTGGAAGCAGATGAAGCTGCTATTGGAACCCGGTTCCAAGATTTATCCATTGATAATGTAAGAGGAAATGATAATTTTATAGCTTCATTTAAGGCTGCTCAATAGGTCGTGCGTAATGGCCATAGTGAAGTATGGGCACAGGTCGTTGATCCTCCAGTGAACAAAAATAGAGCTCGCTTAGGATTCTCTGTGAAGAATGATAAAGGTAAGAACATGAAGCCGAAGTCTGCTGCAGGAAAGTATCAGGATATCTTTCGTAGCAAGGGTTATCTCCATCCAAATGTTTCCGGGATTAATGCCATTATGGAAGATGAAGTAGGGCCAGAAATGCCAAATTATGTGACACACAGAGTTAGGGTTCAGAACTGGATCACCATTGATGTTCCCTATTGCATACATGTCTCAAATTAATTTGTTTTTGTTAATCTTTACGAAAAGCTTTCACTCTGCCCAAGGTGAAACTATTGATATTGTATAGGCTTATCTGTTTTCTTTGATCTTTAAAATAAATAATAAAAGTTGTCTTTGTTTCCCAAATTGTGTTTTTTTATTTTTCTGCTTTTTCTTAGAAAAGGGTAATCAGAAAAAACCTTTCGAAATAAATAATAACTGAAAACTGAATCTGCATAATCACTTGTTATATGTGTCAGTTTCTAAAAGCAACCATAAATCATATGTGCAGATTAATTAAAAAACCCGTTGAATACAATGACCCTGCACCCTCTCCTAAATTTGAATGTCATATGTATGGGGCCGAATAAGAGGACTATGATGATATTTCAGAAGAAGTCTCACGGTTGCTTGAGCGCGAGGAGCGTGCCATTCAGCCATATAAATATCCATTGGAAGTAAACAATTTGGGTTCAGAAGAAGATCTGAAGGAAGTCAAGATTGGAGCATTGCTGCATCCCGATGTGAAGAGAAGGTTAATTGAAATGTTGAAATAATATGTGGACATATTTTCTTGGTCATACCAAGACATGCCTTGTTTAGATAAAGATATTGTAGAGCACCATTTTTGGATGAAGCTAGAGTGCCCGCCAATCAAACAAAAATTGTGAAGAACTCACCCAGATATGGTAGTAAAAATAAAAGAAGAAGTTCTAAAGCAGATTAATGTCGGTTTTCTTGTGACATCAGTGTACCCTCAGTGGATTGCCAATATTTTCCCAGTACCGAAGAAAGACAGAAAAGTTCGCATGTGCGTAGATTACAGAGATCTAAATAAAGCTAGTCCAAAATATGATTTTCCATTGCCACACATTGATATGTTAGTGGATAGCACAACAAAATTCAAAGTTTTCTCGTTCATGGACGGATTTTTTTGGATATAATCAAATAAGGATGGCTCCTGAAGACATGGAAAAAACAATGTTTATCACACCTTGGGGAATATTATGTTACAGAGTGATGCCCTTCGGGTTGAAAAACACTGGTGCAACATACCAGAGGGCTATGACAACCCTATTCTATGATCTGATACATAAGGAAATTGAGGTATATGTTGATGATATGATTGCTAAATCCCAGACTGAAGAAGGGCATGTAGAAGATTTGTTGAAATTGTTTCAGCGTCTGAGGAAGTATCGTTTCCGCTTGAATCCAAATAAATGTACCTTCACTGTTCGATCAGGGAAATTGTTGGGTTTCATTATCAGCCAAAGAGGGATTAAAGTTGACCCAGATAAAGTCAACGCAATTCAAGAAATGCCAGCACCGAGAACTGAAAAGAAAGTCGGAGGTTTCCTCGAGCGTTTGAATTACATCTCCAGATTCATTTCCCACATGACTGCAACATGTGAACCGATCTTTAAGTTGTTAAAGAAAGATCAAGGTTGTATGTGGACAAATGACTTCCAAAGGGCATTTGAAAGTATTAAATAATATCTACTTGAACCTCCTATCTTGCTCCCTCCTGTTGAAGGAAGACCACTGATTATGTATCTGAGTGTTAGATAATTCCATGGGCTGTATTTTGGGATAACATGATGAAATAGGGAAGAAAGAGTATGCCATTTATTATCTCAGTAAAAAGTTTACTGACAGTGAGTCATGGCATTCTATGCTAGAGAAGACATGTTGTGCTTTGGCCTGGGTGGCAAAATGTTTGCGGTAGTATATGTTGAATCACACAACTTGGTTGATCTCCAAAATGGATCCAATCAAGTACATTTTTGAAAAGCCTGCTCTCATTGGGAGAATTTCTCATTGGAAGATGTTGTTATCCAAATATGACATTGAATACCACACTCAAAAAGCTATTAAAAGCAGCGCGTTGGCAGATTATTTTGCTCACCAACCAATTGATGATTATCAGTCTGTGAAGTATGATTTCCCTGATGAGGATGTGATGTTTCTGAAAGTGAAAGATTGTGATGAACCATTACCCGAGGAAGGTCCTGATCCTGAGTCTCGTTGGAGCATGATATTTGATGGAGTTGTGAATGTTTATGGTAAAGGAATTTGTGCTATGATTGTCACTCCTCATGGATCGCATATACCTTTTACTGCAAGGTTAACATTCGATTGCACCAATAATATAGCATGGTATGAGGCTTGTATCATGGATCTCGAGGAAGCTATTGATCTCATAATTAAAATTCTAGATGTGTATGGCGATTCAGCTTTGGTAGTAAATCAGATTAAAGTAGACTGGGATACTCGTCACCCTAGCTTGATCCTTTACAAAGATTATGCTAGAAGATTGTTACCCTTATTTAATAAGGTTGAATTACATCACATCCCCAAAGACGAAAATCAAATGGAGGATGCTGTGACAACTCTGGCTTCTATGTATCAAGTGAATACTTGGAATGATATACCCCGAATTACAGTTCAGCGACTGGATAGACCCGCTCATATGTTTACAACAGAGGAAGTATCATAGGAGAAACCTTGGTATTATGATATCAAGCATTTTCTACAGACACAATAATATCTAATTGGTGCATCAAATAAAGATAGAAAGACATTGACAAGATTGGTTGGCAGCTTCTTCCTCAGTGAAAATGTGTTGTACAAGAGAAATTATGACATGGTCTTGCTCAGATGTGTGGATAGATACGAAGAAGACATGTTGATGCATGATATTCATGAAGGTTCCTTTAGCACTCATGCCAATGGAAATGTGATGGCTAAGAAGATGCTAAGGGTAGGTTACTATTGGCTGACAATGAAATCTGACTTTCACAAATTTGCAAAGAAGTGCCCTAAATGTCAGATTTATGCAGACAAAATTCACGTGCCTCTGAAACTTCTCAATGTTATTTCTTCCTCGTGGCCTTTCTCTACGTGGGGTATTGACATGATTGGAATGATTGAACCCAAAGCTTCGAATGGACACCGTTTTATCTTGGTAACAATTGATCACTTCACCAAATGGGTGGAAGTTGCTTCATATGCTAATGTTACTAAACAGGTGGTAGTGCGCTTCATTAAGAATAATCTCATATGTTGGTATGGTGTGCCAAGCAGAATTATCACCGAAAATAGCTCGAATCTGAATAACAAGATGATGACAGAACTTTGTGAATAAGTCAAGACTGTCTATCACAATTCATCTCTATACATGCCAAAGATGAATGGGGCTGTTGAAGCTTCCAATAAGAATATCAAGAAGATCATCCAGAAGATGGTGGTTACTTATAAGGATTGGAATGTAATTCTCCCTTTTACTTTACATGGATATCAGACATCTGTCCGCACTTCAATAGGAGCAACCTCGTTCTCCCTTGTGTATGGTATGGAAGCGGTGCTCCCGATCAAGGTTGAGATTCCCTCTTTACGTGTGATAATGGAAACCAAGTTGTCAGAGGCTGAATGGGTCTAGAACAGGTTTGACTAATTGAATTTGATTGAAGAGAAGAGAATGACAACTTTATGTCATGGGAAGTTATATCAGAAGAGAATGAAGAAAGCATTTGATAAGAAGGTCAAACCTCGTGAATTCGAAGAAGGCGACCTCGTGCTCAGGAAGATCATGTCTTTTAACACTGATTCTAGGGGAAAGTGGACTCCCAATTTTGGAGGCCCATAGGTTATCAAGAAAGCCTTCTCTGGTGGTGCATTAATTCTTTAAACTATGGATGGCGAGGAGTTCCCACGTCCCATGAATGCTGATGCAATCAAGAAATACTTCGCCTAAAGAAATAAAAGAATGGCTCACTAAGTCGAAAACACGAAAGGGAGACTTAGGAAAAAAGGAGCGTCTCGGTAGGCCGAAAACCCGAAAGGGAGTTCTAGGAAAAAATTAGAGACATAAACAGAATAAATTTTCCCACTAAGTTGAAAAACCGCAAGGGAAACTTATGAAAAAGTTAGGGACTTTCGTGGAAAGTAACTACATCAGATAAGACTTGATCATTGAAGCAACAATCTTCTTGGGTCCTTACCATACTTCAACAGAAGCTGCTGCTCAGGAATTCAAAGTTGTTAGAGAGAATTGTGGTCATTGTATTTCAATGTATCTTTTCCATTATATATTACCATTTTCTGAACTTTGTAATCATCCATGGAGTCTCGCTATTCACAGACTACCATTCTATTAATAAAGTTTGAGCTTTTATCCAATTCTTTGTAATTCTTATTTTATACTGCCTACAAAGACTCCATTTATTATTGATAGTAATTTTCAAAGCGAAAAGATTGAATAACAAAATTGTTTTTCGAAAAGAATTTACAAATTACTTTTACTTTAGATTTTTTGACTCAAGAGAAAAACAAAAATGGTGATCCCATGAATGGAGGAACTCCAGTAACTTTGGGAAGTTTTGTTTTCCCCAGGAAGGTTCTCTCAGGTCGTTTTTGTTGGTATGCGCATGATCTTCTTGTATTTCTCAGGTAGTTGGAGATGATACCAATTGGCATAAGGTGCGGTATTGAGCTTGTGATCCCATTTGTCCCCAGTCAAGTCTTGGTTTGTTTTTTGATTTTGGATTTGCATGGTCTAAAGCCTCTATCCCATATTCCCCAGTGAGGTCTTCACTCATATGACGAAAGTTCCTTCTCTCTTTGTGTGCTGAGATGGAACTATTTTTAAAATGTAACTCTTTTTGCAGTGTTGGCATTATTGTTGGTATTTATTTCCCAGGAAACTAGACCAGAGTAGTATCTTTTCTAAGAAGTGTTGAGACATTTGTCAACTTTTTGGGTTTTCACCCGCCAAGTGCTGGGTTTGATTTAAAATCCCCATAAGTTTGATTTCTTGCTGTAATGTTTGACTTCTTAACTCCCCAAGTTGTTATCCCCGTGAGGTTTTATACTTTCTCCCCAAAGAAGTTGGTGCAATACTCACGCTCAGTATTGAAGAATGTATCTTGGTTTCCCCTCAACAATGTGGTGTTTCCCTCCCCAATAAAGTCAACACGAGATCTTCAGTTGATGTTTTGACAATATGGTTTTCATCTACCTTATTGAAATCAGTATTGCAATCCCCAGTAGAAGTACAGACCTTAAAGCGTTTGTTTTCCCCATTGAAGTCTGTGTGATATTCCCCAGTGAAGCCTGGAGGAGGATGTTATATCCCTGTATCTATACTGATTTATTTCTATGATTTGATTATTTCTGGATTATGTTCCTTCCCAGTGAAGTTAAGCCGTGAAACAAGAATTTGTCTCCTCAGTTGGTGCTTACTTTCTTATGAAATTTTCATCTTGTATGTGATTTAGCTGAGTATTGATTGTACCCATGTCGGTTTTGTCTGATTATCCCCAGTGTTATATGTCTGTTTTGTCAACATATACATGATAAC
Source organism: Vicia faba (assembly GCA_948472305.1). Taxonomy (NCBI): domain Eukaryota; kingdom Viridiplantae; phylum Streptophyta; class Magnoliopsida; order Fabales; family Fabaceae; genus Vicia; species Vicia faba. Next base: position 1,011,709,446 of record OX451736.1, on the reverse strand, counting down.
ATTCCTACATTCATACATACATCATGCATAGTTGAATTTAGTAAATCATTGCTCATTTGCATTCATTAATTTTTGTTAGCATACTACCCCGTTTTGTAGAGTTGTGTTGTCCTCTCTCTAATAGAGTGTCAACCTTAAGCAGAAAATGTATATTCTTTCAATTTCCCCACTGAGTTATCCCTCGCGGAAGAATTCTACTTTATCCTTCCCTACGGCTCATTGTCTGGATGGATTGGATTTCCCTCTTGAGTTTATTTCTCAAACAATGTATTACAGTTTCCTGATTCATTCCGATTTATTTCTGGTTTGAATCTATGATCCCCAACAATATTATTAATTTAAATTTATGCAAGCTTCGAGCCCTGGTTTGAGAATGTGCATTTATTTTGCACGAGAAGACTTTATCTCCTTAGCAGGAATATATTGCCATTTCCCCAGGAAGTCATATTTCTTTCCACAGGAAGTTTTTTTTTACAACTCCTTCACATAATAGAAAGTAGAAGGTCTCTTTATTTGAGCAACTTGTATTTCCCCAGTAAGTCTGTTATTTCCCTGAGAAGATTCGTTTGTACTCCAATGAATGGTAGTCTCGTCATTGTGGGAGATAGTTCATTGTTGAGACTCACTTTGCTCTTAGAAGTTCATTTGTTTCCAGTGATAAATATTGGTGCCAATTATTTATTACCACCCCTAATATTGGTATTTATCGGTATTATGTTACCATTCTTATTCAGTAAAAGTCGACGTTACTTTTTTGCTATCTTCTCTAGGAGTGGATTGTTTGCAGTTTGTTGTCAAATTACTCTAATGGATGGCAAGTCTCTTCAATATGACAGAGACAGTTCATTAGAAATCTTTACAAATGGCAATCTCTTTATTTGAGACAGCTTATATATTACCCTTTCCAGGAGGAATTCCTTGGTTAAATAAGAAGTTGAGACCCGTTCTAGGTGGAACGTTAAAATTTTTGGAAACTTGTTATTGTCAATACGTTTTTTCTCTACCTTTAGTGAAAGTTGGTAGTTCACCTTAAGTAAATGTTGGTGTTATATTTTCTCTCTACCTTCAGTGGAAGTTGGTAGTTCACCTTCAGTAAACGTTGGTGTTATTCCTTTCTCTCTACCTTCAGTGAAAGTTGGTAGTTTCACCTTCACTAAACGTTGGTGTCATCTTTTCTCTCTACCTTCAGTGAAAGTCGGTAGTTTACCTTCAGTAAACGTTGGTGTCATCTTTTCTCTCTACCTTCAGTGAAATTTGGTAGTTTCACCTTCAGTAAACGTTGGTGTCATCTTTTCTCTCTACCTTCAATGAAAGTTGATAGTTTCACCTTCAGTAAACGTTGGTGTCATCTTTTCTCTCTACCTTTAGTGAAAGTTAGTAGTTTCACCTTCAGTAAAAGTTGGTGTATCCTTTGATCTTCTACATTAAACTATTGAGTTGGTAGTTCACGGTTATGTGCCGGTCGTTATCATCCTTTACTATTTCCTCAATATCTGAGTTGATGCTGCTTTATATCCTCTTTGGGCTTTAACTCAATATTGTCGAGTCTTTTGTTCACCAGTGACTTATTTTCCTGGTAAGGTTTCTCTTTTGATCCTTGTTTTTTATTTCCTACATCCCCAGTGGTGTCTTGCGTCCTTTTGGATCTTTTCATTTGCATGCATAATCATAAGCATTGCATGGTATCTTAGGGCCAAAAATAGGGCTTGTTTTATATTTAAGTATCTTCAATCGCGTCGACATGAAGATTTTAACCTTCATATGTCTGGATAGAAGACACTTAAATAAGGGAATCTGTTGAACCCCAATTTTTTCTCCTAAGATTCCTCTATCATCTCATATCATCACAATGCAACCAAATCACAAACTAGGGTATGGAGTTTTTCTTCTACTGCATCCTGTCTTTAAGTTTGCCTATGGAAATCACCAAGCACCTTGAAGCACCTTGAAGTGTGTATCTTGTACATGTATGCTTTTAACTAACCTCAAAATGTGTATATTTGTCTCTTGGAATATCATATTGTAGGTAATGGCACAATTGCCTTCATCTCACCATCTCCTAGCACAGAAGATCAAAACTAGGGTTTGGATTTTAATCAGGAAATCTTTGGATTTTTGGGCAATACTTGATCCCATACTTATCTACATGATCATGAGCATCTGTAATTGGAAGTTTGATCATCAACTTTGGCTTGAAAAGGTTCAATTGATGAAATGGGGTAAAATGGTCATTTTATCAAAAGATAGCCAAAATCAATTGTTGACCAAGTAGACTTTTGGTCAACTATCAATTCAATATCCCTATTCTAACATTTCATGGTCAACATTTGCAAAATATCAAGAGGAAGTGTGAATTAGAGATAACTTGTCAAGGAAGTTATTTGAAATTTTGAAAATTTTCTAAGTATTCATAGGGTTGAGTTTTGATTGGCCATAACTTTCTCAATTTTTTATTGAAAATGTGAAAACCTTATATGCCTAGAAAGAGGATGCAAAATTCTCCAACTTTTTAGGAGAGGCCTCAAGTCTAAAAAATGAAAGGAAAAAAAGTTATGAAGCTTGGAAGTTTTGGACACTTGGTGAAATTTTGGATAAAAATGCAAAAATCTGACTTTTTCATGTTCAATTTTAAATGACCATTTGGACTCAAATCAAAAAGTTGGCAACATGAAAGTTGAAGATTGAAGTTTTCTCTTCATTTTTCATTCATGAATCATCTAAAATGGTTAAGTGTAGAAAAAAGATATGATGTTTAGGATTTGGAGCTTCAAAATGTCATTTTTCCCAGCACAAGGTAAGTCACGCGCGCGCTAAGCCTAGCATTTCAACAAACATTTTATGGGCACACATTCATCATCACTTTTCTATGAGAAATATTCATTATTTTGGAAAATGTCCACCATCAAAGATCAAACCCTAAATGTGAGGGACAACTTTGCTTCAGAAAGTTTCTCAAAATTCTCAAAACATTTTGAGATATAATTGAAAGAAGAAGGCACCACACATGTTGAATTCTTGCCCAGCACAAGGTATCACGCGCGTGCAGAACGCCCAGTCAGGCCTGGCATTTCATTAAGCAGTTTGTAAGCATGCATTCTTAGCCAATCATCTCATTGATTCGAGGTTCATTTTGAAAAAATTTGAGCATCAAAGTTGGAGTATGTAATGTCCTCTCCATTTTTAATTCAAACTTTGTGACATTTCATGCACCATGGAGAGATATATAAGGAGTTAAATATGTGATAATGAAATGGCAAAGCTTGCATGGGAATGCATGAAACTTTTGTAGCAACCAAGTCTCAGCCTGCCAGCTCATCACTCACGCCTTCCTTACTTTATTCCCACTCTTCATTTGATGCTCAAAACGACCTCAATGTGCTCAGCAAACAACATAAAACGCATCACTTATCATTTTTCTTATTTTCCTCACTTTCTCATTCCTCACTCTATATAAAGCAACTAGATTCAATAAAGAAGGGGTTGGCAAGAAAATCAGGAGCTATCTCTCTTTCTCTCTTCCTCACAAAGCAAGCTAGCATGTATCCTCATTCTCAAAAAATCCAAACTTGATTTCTCTTCCATTGCTCAAAATTTCTTTTCTTTGAAACAATTCTCACTCTTGCTCCAACCTCCATTTCTCTCTCATTTCTTCATATTTGGAGTTTAAGAAACAAGTTTCTATGGGTTTCTCATCACTGGATTCAGAGGCATAGTGGATTTATTTTTCACTTGAAAGGTAAAATTCAGATTTGGATTTCTCGATTTCTAGCTTAATTTAATGCTTGAGATCTTGCATACATGTTTTTAGATGGCCAGACAATAGGTCTGATGTATACATTTGGCTTGATTCGAGCTTCAATGGTGTTTTGAACATTCTGCAAATTCTACTCAATTCTCGTTTTCAGTAACTTTGGGCTCAAAAATCTCTTTGATCTTGCCTCGTTTTTGGAATCCAAAAGTTGTGTGATGTTCTTAGATGTTTGTTGATCATGTTTGCTTTTTGAATCGTGCCAAATGGTTGAGTAATAAGAGAGAAATCGAAGCCTGAAAATGCCTTGCTGAACTGATTCTTGCGCGTGTTTTGGATTTACATTTTGGTAGGGATGATTATGTGTCCCTGTTTGATTGAACATGGCCTCATTTTTCTTTAACAACGCGTTTTTTAAATAACAAGTTTAATAATAAGCCTTTGCATTTTAAATTTCCTTTTTTTTCCCTCAAATTTTATTTTAATATTTTCTTCACTTAAAAAATTATCATATCAATATTTTAGACTCCTTTTTCAATATGTTTTCATATTTTTTTTTATTTCATTTTTTTAATCATTTTTCTTGATTAAATAAATTCGTGTAGATAATTAGGATATTAATATTCTTTTAAGTCTTGAATTTTATTTTCCTATTTCTACTAAATCAAAAAATCTCTAAAAAATATTTTTCTAGCATCACTCTGAGTTTACTTTTTAAAAATAATTTTTATCCAATTTTACAAAATTCGTGAGTCACAAATTAAATCATTTATTGGACATATCATCTTTTCTTTATTTTCTTGGGTGAATTGTGTAAATAATTTTCATTTAATTTTTTCTTTTGGGGTAAAATTCAATAAAAATATACTTACTGATCCTTAGAGTTTTATTGACATTTAGGTTATTTTACATCCAATTTATTTGAACTTTAGGTCAATTTTTTTAATTTTGGATTTAATTTCTTTCTTTTAGAATTTTGTTTGATCATGCACATTAGTTGATTTAAATTTCTAACTTCCTATGCCTATAAAATCAGAGATGAAGTTCTTTAGAGTGCATGAATAAGTTGCGGTCATAACATTTTTTTTTTGGAATTTTACAATGCGAATTCATATTTTTCACAAATTATTTCCCAAAACAATCTAGTTTAAGTCTTTTACTTGCTAGTTTCAATTTTTGCATTTTTAAAACAAAATTCCACTTCAATCCAAGAACTCTAAACACCATTTCTAACATTTACAGGCCTTTAGGAAGTTATGTTTTTAATTTCATATTTTTTTTTCAAGTTATTTTCCTATTTTAAAACTATTTTCTGACTTAGGTTTGCATTTAGGGTTTTACCTTTGATTAATGCTTGTAATTGAAAACTTTTGTACATGATTCTTATTTAATTCTTGAAATAGCATGTGATACTGACTTCAGACATATTTTGAGACAAATTCTTCAACCTCATTGGGTCTTGGTGTTGATAGGTTGATAAACTAAATCCACTAAAATGGACGAATGATGTTGATGATATTTGAAACTCTAATTTCATACGGTGTATCCCTTCCCTCTTCATCTTCTCCCCTTTCTTATTGTATTACATGTTATGGGATAATGATCTCTATATCATTTATCCAAACATGAAGTACATATATTTCTATTGACCGACCTCAAAATAGGTGTGACTTCTACATAAGTCCATTTACGATTGCTTAACATAGCGCTACATGTTGTATCGATTTGAGAAAATGATCATTCGTGGCCCAAAATTATGTTTGCAAGCCCAAGTATGTTTATTTGAACCCTTTGATCCAATAACCTTGAGATTCATTGTTAGGAGGCTTTGGTTCTACCAATCCTCCAATGGATCTTCATCAATTTTGGTCAACGTGGATCCCTTAAACATCATTGATCATTAAATATTACCTTGAGGATTCTTAAATGGATGATATACTTGACAAACAGAAAATGAAACTTGTTGTTGAGAGACTTTGGTTATACCAATCCTATAATGAGTTCCAAATGCAAGTTTCAAGATGGCCATCCAACTAACCATTAACTTCTAACAATTTACTTTATTTTATGCTTTTATCTTATGCCATTTACTTTATACACCATTTACTTTAGCATTTACTATTTTCATCTTTTCTCACTTGAGCATTTACTTTTATGCCATTTTTATTTTGCTCACTTGAGCTTTTATTTTCCTTTTGAAGATACTTCATAATCACCATGAACCATAAAAAACTTTAATGATACTTGGACTACTTGGTTACTATCCTTGGAATTATGGAGTATTGGACTTCTTGGACTTAGGAATAGAAACCTTGACTTATGTTGGAGTCCTAGTGACCTCAACTTTTATTTTGTCTAGAGCTCTCGGGGTTTACCCTAAGACATTGGGTTGTTTGTTTGTTTTATGTGCAGGTTATTGTAATTACATATTTTGTCTATAATCTAGAATTCATATGAATACAGTTGTTACTCTCCCCAATTTTTGTGAAGACTTAATAAATTTGAAGTTTGGTTTTCTCAAGAGGTTTAATATCCTTGCTTGGTTTCCAACCCAAAGAATTGGAATTCTATCTTGACTCATAATGTCAAGTGTTGGATTCTTGTTGGTTAGATGGTTCTTCTCACTAGCTTTTACCTTATGCTTTAGGGTAGTCCCTTCATCTCCTCCCATCTTCTTTGATTTCAAAAATCTTCTCCCTCCTTTTGAAAACTCTTCTTGTTTCTAGACTTGAACCACTTTCATAATAAACTTGGACTTAGGTCCATGCATTTTCAAAATATTTTCATAAATAAACTTCAATCAACTTAATCATACCTTGACATTTTTGTGAGAAGACTAAAAGTCAATCAATCTCATTCAAACCATTTTGCCACTTTGGCTTTTGCTTTAAAAAAATTTCTCAAAAGATTATTCTCTTGTTAATCCTTGTAGTGATGCAAACAACTATACTTCTACAATATGTAGTGAAGAGAGATATTTTCCACTTGGGTGTTGAGTGAAGCATTGTTGATTTTAAAATCCAAGCCATATTCTACACTTTGAGATGATGCAAATTCTCCTTTCTCATGATTGTGGGTAGTAAGTATGTTTTCCACACGGACAATGACGATGATGTCTTATCTCATAAAATTAACCAATACACTTGTGTTTAAATTTTTTTAAAGAGGAACTACGTGTGCCCTAATCCCCTATTGCACGTAAGGTGGTTCGTAGGCACTAAAGGTTCACAACTACGGAAGGTGCAAAAAGCATAAAAAATGCTTCTCTTCTCACCTACACTATCTATTTTTATACAACATTTTATAGCCAAAATATACAGATTTTACAAAGAGGTTCCTACGTAGTACTGTATATGTTTAGGGTGATAATACATTCCCTTTGCATAACCAACCCCCTTACCTTGAATCTTTCCCCCCTCTTTTTGTTTATTCGTTCTTTTCCCATTCCTTTGGAAACAAGAAAGTGCGGTGGCGACTTTTATTTTGATTTGTATAAGTCTAGCCAACCCAATGGCTTAGTCTTAACATTTCTACCACTACAACGAGATATAGGTTTGCGTTGATGACATGATAGCCAGATCTCATACTGAAGAAGAATATCTCGACCACCTGCACAAGCTGTTTGAGATATTGAAGAAGTACAAATTGAGGTTGAATCCCAAGAAGTGCACCTTTGGGGTAAGATCTGGTAAACTCTTCAGTTTCGTCATTAGTGGTAAAGTTATTGAAGTTGATCCCGCCAAGGTTAAAACCAATCATGAAATGCCAGCTCCCCATACTGAGAAGGAAATCAGAGGTTTGTTAGGAAAATTAAACTACATTTCCAGATTTGTTTCCCATATGATTGTTACTTGTGAGCCAATCTTCAAGTTACTAAAGAAAGATCAAGTAGATAAGTGAAACTGTCAGATAACCTTCGATAAAATTAAGGAGTACCTATAGGAACCTTCAATTCTAATGCCATCGGTTGAAGGAAGACCCATGATCATGTACTTGACAGTATTAGAGAATTTAATGGAGTGTGTATTGGGGCAACATGACGAGTATGGTCGAAAAGAGCATGCAATATACTACCTTAGCAAAAACTTTACCGACTGCGAAACAAGATACTCACTGCTCGAGAAGACTTGTTGCACTTTGGCATGGTCTGCTCGCCGACTAAGACAATATATGTTAACTCATACTACCTTGTTGATCTCTAAGATGGATCCAATAAAATACATATTCAAGAAACCCATTCTCTGCAAAAGAATAACAAGATGGAAAATGGTCTTGACAGAATACGATATTCAGTGCACTATGTTGAAGGAAATCAAAGGAAGTGTATTGGCAAATCATTTGGATCATCAGGATGTAAATGACTATTAGTCTACGAATTTCGAGTTTCCATATGAGAATATCATGCTAGTTACTGATTATGAAGAACCTTCACCGTGTGAAGGACCTGAGCAGGGATCTCGATGGACTATGGTTTTTGATGGAGCTTCCAACGCGCTTGGTAATAGATTAGTGTCGTAATTGTCTCTCCTAAGGGTTTCCATATGCCCTTCACCGCCAGATTATCTTTTGACTATACCAACAATATGGTAGAGTATGAAGCGTGCATCATGTGTATCAAGGTTGCTATCGATATGAGAATTAAATTCTTGAATGTATATGGGGACTCAACCCTAGTAATTAGTCAGATTAAAGTAGAATGGGATACGAAGCATCCAAATCTCATTCCTTATCGGGAGCATGTGTTAACATTAATTATGTACTTCGAAGAAATCACTTTTGAACACATTCCACGAGATCAGGATTAATTGGCAGACACGTTGGCTACCATGTCATATATGTTCAAAGTCAAATGGGACAATGAAGCTCCCCAAATTACTATCGAGATACTAGATGAACCAGCACATTGCTATGAAATTGATACTGATGGAGTAGAGGAAAATCCTTGGTATCACGAAGTAAAAAGATACCTCAAGACTCAACAGTATCCTGAAGGGGCATCTATTAATGATAAGAAATTCCTAAGAATGTTCTCTGCCAAGTTCTTTATGAGTAACAGAATTTTGTATAAGCGCAACCACGATTCAATTTTGCTTCGTTGTGTAGAGAAGAAAGAAGCTGAGAAAATTATGGAAGATATGCACGAAGGAGTTTTTCGTACTCACTCTAGTGGGCATACGATGGCTAAGAAAATTCTGAGAGCGGGTTATTATTGGTCGACCATGGAAAATGATTTCCACCATCATTTTAGAACTTGTCATAAATGCCAGATCTATGCTGAAAAAGTACATGTGCCTCCGGTTTCCTTGAATGTCTTGACTGCTCCTTGAACGTTTGTGATGTGGGGAATTGATATGATTGGAGAGATTAAACCTACCTCTTCTAATGGGAATCGTTTAATCCTGGTCGCTATAGATTATTTCATGAAGTAGGTTGAAGCAACCTCATTTTCCTCCATTGCCAAGAATGTTGTGGCTCAATTCATCAAGAATAACCTCATCTGTCGGTATGGAATAACTGAAAGGATCATCACAGATAATGGTACTAATCTTAACAATAATATGATCACAGAACTTTGAACACAGTTCAAGATTAAACACCACAATTCTTCTCCGTATCTACCAAAGATGAATGGCACAGTGGAAGCCGCCAACAAGAATATCAAAAAGATTTTGCAGAAGATGACAGTGACATACAAATATTGGCACAATATGTTACCATTTTCTCTTCATGGTTATCGCACTTCAGCACTGTGACACGGTGGGAGAACTGACTTGAGGGTTTTGCGTTTTATCGCAAATTTTGCGGTTAGCAAGAGTCTCCACCGACTTTTCTTTTATCCAAAAGGAAAGGTGAAAAAGCACAGGAAAGACCTTTGAGATGTTTTCTTGAGTCCGGAGGGTAGATTATGAAAAGGGAAGGTATTAGCACCCTTTTCATCCATGGTTTTCCATGGGCTCTTAGTTACTTGCTAGATCACTTGCTTTTGTTATTTGAAAATGTGTTTGGTGTGGTTTTGAAATTATTTTGTAAAAGAGGTCATTCGTTTAGGCAATATTTGTAATGATTCTCGTTTGTAAGAATGTATACAAAGATGTTTGTCTTTTGAAAATGTTTTCAATATTTGTAAGATGTTTTTGAAATGTGTGTGTTTGTTTTAAAAATAGAAAGGATAGTTGTTTGAAAATAAAGTAACTAGAAGTAATCTACCTACTCAAATGTTTTTCTTGTGCATTTTCTAGTCCTTTGACATTGTTGTCTTACCATTGATTTGGTAAGCAACCCTATCTTTGGATATGAACATGACAGGCGCGGGTCATCGTATAACCATGATTAGCAATGTTTGCAAAGTATCTTAGCATTTTGAGGGACCAAGATCATTTTTGTAAGGCAACCTTGAATAGCGTCATCGAGGGACTATGATCTTATATTTGTTTTGTTTTGCCAAGATACTTCGCATGCGTAACATGGCTATTTTTATATAAAGCAACCAAGTGGAGAAACCCTAAGGATGCTTGTGTGCAAGTGCGTTATTTTCATGCTTTGATTTTATCTTGTATTTAGGGTTTTCTATTTGCTTTGTTTTAATCTTACCATACAAGCCTTAATTACTAACATTGCATGCAAAGCGGTAAATTGCGTAATGTAAATATTACTAAGCTATTACAACAATTTTATGCGAGGGGGAATACAAATTTGAATGGGGATTTGCAAGAATGTAAATCTAATTAAATTATTACAATCAAATCGAATTTGTACGAATATTAGAATAAATAATATACAATATTTAAATATGCAATATTATGTATTTATGTAAGAAAAAGATTTTGTTTTGTTTTTTTGTCTTTTTTTTATGTGAAAAGAAATTTTAACCTAAACCTAAAAATATAAGGAAAAGAAATTAATTTTTAAAAGGAAGGTTTAACCCTAATTTCTATTTTGAAAGAAAATAAAGCTCTTGTATATATTATTATTGTGTATTTTTGTATCTAAAGATAATAAATAATATTGTAAGGAAGTATTTAGTTTTTTATATGTAAAAATAAATATTTATAAATATGAAATGAAAAGAAAATAAAACAAATTAAACTAAACCTATTTTATTTATATTTTACAAGTTTATTAAAAAAAATAAGTAATATATATTGAAGATAAAATATATTTCTCATGTGAAAAAATAAAATAAAATAAAATAAAATAAAATAAAATGCAATATTATCAAATTTATATTTTTTTAGGATTTTTATGCATTAAAGAAAATATTTAATGAACAAAAATAAAATAAAACAAGTGAAATAAAAAATATAAAAATAGTTGGGCCAGGGGGGTGTTCTGAGCAATCAAAAGGTGAGTGTTAGAAAAAAAGAACAAGGCCCAGCGTGGAGGCCCAGTCCTGCCAAACAAAGCCAAAATCTGAAAAGGAAAAAAATGTGAAAAAACCAAAAGGTAGCGCCAAGGTTCGAACCCAGGACATGGGTCTCACCAGCGCACTACCTTGCCACTGGGGTGGCTATACATCCGTTGATTAATGTGAAACAAAAATAACATAACACAAACAAATCCCTTGCCCTGTACTTTGTCTTCTTCCTCTAGTAAGCCAGATTCCCTGTAACTCTCTCATTCTTCCATGAAAATGAAAACTCATAACATGAAAGTTGTAGCATTTGGTCTCACGATTCTAACCATATAAGTCATGTAAGCTAACAATCAAAGATCAAGATGAATTTTAAAAGCCCCAAATCTAAACCTAATTTTTCCAGAAACTTCAAGTTTAAAATTCTCTTAACTTAGGCCAAATAAATGCAAGATATGTATATATACAGCTTCGTTGCAATGAGGACTACATTATTTATTCACAAATCGTGGCCAATGGTTGCCTGTATAAAGAGATAGAAGTTGAGATTTTTACCTCTTTCAGTTGAAATCATGGATGGAGTTGGAGTGAGTTTGATGGAGGCCTGATGATTTCTTTCAGTTGATCAAATTTTTGAGGAATTATGATCCAAACTTGACCAAATGATACATATAGGTTTAAAATGTTGATGTGGATAAAAAATTATGAAGTGTGACTGTAAATTGGCCATGGTTGAATTTTTCCCCAATACAGCTGATTTTTAGGTCAACTGTCCAATTGACTGATCAAAATGTGGTTCAAGGCTTGAAACTTGTCATGAGTAAACTTAGGGGTCCATAATGATGTTTAAAAGTCATATGAAGCATTGATAGTCCAAAAATCCTTGGGCAAGCTCAAACCTTAATTTTGGGTGATCAGTGCATGATGAGAGGTCTTGAGTTGGTCAAACCCTAATCCATTCTTGAGTAAAAGAAATCTTGTGAGAAAAGTATTATAAATGAGAGGGAAAATTTTGGGGTACAATAGCTGCCCCTGTTCAATCTTCTTAAACCTGAAGAGTTAGATTAGCGAGTTTTGCCATTCGTGACTCGAAGGTGAGAGAATGATTGGACACTAGAGTGCCCAGAAATTTGCACTCGACGGTGTGTAGTTGTTGTACCCCAAAATTTTCCCTCTCATTTTATCAACATTTCTCATCACAAGACTCTTGGAATTCAAGATCAAGCTACGGTTTGCTCTACTCAAGACACCTCCTTGCACTGTTGACCTAAATTAGGGTTTGAGTTTGCACAGAGATATTTTGACCTTCAATGCCCAAAGTGACTTTCATACTTCATTTTGGACTCATAAGTTTTCCCATGCCATGTTTCAAGCTTTGAATCAAAGTTTTGCCCAAGCAATTGGACAATTGACCTAGAAATCAGCTGTATTGGGGAAAAAAGTCAACTGTGGGCAATTTACAGTAAAACCTCATGAATTTTGACACACATCAACATTATGAACTCATATGAACCATTTGATCAAGGTTGGACCACAAATCCACAAGAAATTTGATCAGATCACCAAAAGGGCAAAATGGTCATTTTTAGGGTTTTGACTGTACAAAGCCAATTTTTGACTATTTGACCTAGCCAATGGCAAATCAAGCTCAACCATGGAATCAAGGACTAAATGAAATTATCTTGACCTATTCAACAAGTTCAAAAGATCTCAAGTGCATGGGATTAACAGATGAATTTTTCAGTCAACTGATCAAAATTTGACTGTACACTGAAAAGTCAAACTTTGACTTTTTGGTCAAAATCAAGTGCCAAGGGTCATTTTTCATCAATATATGTCAAATTATGAAACTTGTTCATCAAGAAACCCAAAATTTCAAATTAGGGTTTGAAATTGAAAACTTTCATAACTTGGAATTTTTCTAAGTTATGAAAATTTCTTAATTTTTCCTAACTTTGTCCCACATTTTCACCAAGATGAAAATTGATTCAAACAAAACTTACAACATGAAAGTTGCATTCCTCCACAAATTCTACAATTTTGGTTCACAAAGTTTTCTCAAAAGAAGCTTGGATCTCAAGTTATGAATTTTGGAACAACGGTCCCTAAAACTTGTAACTTAGAGAAATTTTGCCCTAGTTTAGGCAGGATTTTGACCCATCTTCTTGGCCATTTTTCACATTGTTCCACTTGGATTCTCAAGTTTCATTTCAAAGATGGATTATAGTTCTTGTAGCAAGCTTTCCAAATTGTCAAAGAAATCCTCAAACACATTTGTGGTTAGAGAGAATCGAATGCTTAAAGTTGGCAAAAACTCACTTTGTATCCATGGCTAATTCATGTTCATACAAGTTGCATTTTCAAACCAGCATGCTTTGTACTTGTTTGCAGGCCTCTAAACCAATTCACACTCCTTAATTGAATTCAAATCCACTTAGCTAATGCATTATCTTGGCTATTTGGACATTGCACACAAAACTAATCCTTAATTAGAAAAAGGTACATTTATATTTTGGAAAAGGTTTGCTTTATGTCAAAACATGATCTTTGAAGCATAGGGTCAGATCTCTGAAGCCAAATTAAATCCACAAATTGCAAGTATCAAGAGGATTAGATGCAACATAATAGAGGGCTTGTACAGGCATGTATTCACAACTTACACATTCTTGCTTCACAAAGAAGAAACTTAGCAAAATCCTCCCAACTTGAGAACCAGCCATTGTTAGCTTAAACAAACATCACAAACATATTTCACACAACCCTTTGAGCAAGAAACACGAGTGCTAGAGTCTCATAACCTCCCATACCCAGAAATCACCCTCCTTTGGCAAAACAGGTCAGGTGCTGCTACTTGAGTGCTCTAGCTCATTTGGCTCGTGCATTTTGCCCCTTTTTGCTTCAAACACATTCCATTCAACTCACTCAAGTTGTCCCAAACCTCCATTGCCAACTGTAACTCCATTTACAGCGTTCAGCATTTTCGTTTCAAGCTTATGCAGGTTGAGTTCTAAGAACTGATTCAGGGACATTCAAGGCGAGCTAGCTATTGGAAAAGATCAAGTGAAGTTCAGGCAAGCTACCAGACACCTCAAAACTTGTTGAGAAGCTCTGCATTGTCCTACTCGAATCCAACTGAAACAGGTTTTTCATCACTTTCTATCTCTCTATTTAGGAACATTTAGCCTTAGGTTTGTGAATGAAAAATGTAGTATTCAATGCCATGAAGTTGTACATATGCTCAATTTTCATTTATATTAAGTGTGCTAGGAGAATTTCACCCATGAACATGCTGAAAAAGTTAGGTCAGATTTTAGGGCCAGAGAAATTCTCTCTGGTCTTAGAGAGTTAGGATTAATGCTTTATATGGTTAGATTCGTATCTAAATTCTCTACAAGTTTGATGTTGTGAGTTTTGGAAAAAGATCACGTTTCCAGGATGTTCCATTGAACCAAGCGCGCGCGTTTGACAAGTCTGGAGGAAGAAGATGAAGACTTGGGCTGGGCCTGGTCTGATTGCTTCTAACACCTCCCTTTTTCAGTTTCACACCCCCTGGCCCAATTTCTTATATTTTTATGTTTTTTGCATTTTTATTTTCACTATGGTTTTGATTATTTATTTCCAAT